>LR999965.1:29662500-30912500 GCA_905220375.1 Tachina fera | reverse complement strand
AATTAATGAACCAGAGTCATTACAACAATGAATTATGTTGTCAACACAATGATACGATATCATCAAAAAAATATATGTTACGTCTAAGTATTAAAATACTCTCATGATATAAATGAAAAATGTTTGTAATTTATTCGCTAGTGGTTCAGCTTTGTCCATATGCATATCATTGTTGCCGTAAGAAGTAGACCTACACCACACATTTTTAGTAGTCACAAACAACCTCCGTCTTATCTTTGCACAGACTTTCAAGAAATATTTGAGAATTCACAAATAATATTTTTGAAAATCACAAAAAAAATGCGTAGTGGGCTTACAAACTTATACAAAACCCAGCAAATAATTTATATTCGATATGAATCTATTTTATTTTGCTACACCTTTGTACAATTATAAATTCAGCAAATAACATTAAAACTAATTATAAGGCAAAATCAATAATAAAATCTAAATTTAACATTTAAGAAATTTATAAATTACATTTTTCATTCAAAATATGAAAATGTAAGTTTCTTAATAAAAAAAAAGCATGTCGTTACATAAATTAAAATATTTCATTTTATATATACAAGTATGACATTTTTTTCAGTTAATGAAGCAATTTTCGTAATGCCAATGAGGCATTGCATTGGTTGAAAAATAATGACAAAATCAAAAATATAGTCTGTATATATATATATATATATATATATATATATATATATATATATATATATGTAATGTTTTCGATGGGTTGCTTTTATGAAACTTTAACATTTTTCAAATTGTCAAATTTCCGAACGGAATTTTGGTCACCATATGAAACTGACGCACGTACTGGCTAGCTAGCTAGATCGGGAGATAGGGGCAGGAATCGTGTTCCATGGGACTTAACACGAACAAAACAAAAAAAATATTACGTGCGTTTTCTATGCCCTGTAAAAAAAAAAAAAAAATTACCAATATCACTAATAAATCCAGCTTCTCTTATCCATTTCGACGGGGTTAATTAGACTAGAGTATTTAAAGTGCTTAATGTTTAATTACACGCAGTTGTTAAATCGTTGCTGTTTTAACTCACCGACCTAAATGGGATTTTTTGAAAAACTAGTTAAGTCCACTACTAGACTTTATGAGTCATAATATACCTTGTCTACTACTAATGACAAGGGAAAGTATTTTTATGCATTTAAAATCACGTTTTATGTACATAAAATATGCAATAAAAATATAAAAATATTTGTTTAAAACTAATAAAATATGTATTTATCAACTCTTTTTTTAAACATTTAATAACATTAAAAACTTAAAAAAATCAGCTTTATTGCTTTCTTAATAAACATTTTGTCATCAACAAGAGCTTAATAAATTCAGTGAAGTGCGACTTTGACCCGCTCACGAAGGGTTCCGTACGGGCACGAGATATGTAATTCAATACGAACAATATAAACTATAGTTTTGGCATTTTTTTCGTTTTTGGGTTTATTCGGTTTTAAGCGTTTTTTTTAGTTTGGGAGTTTTTTCAATTTATTGGCGCTTTCTGAGTTTTGACACTTTTTTCACGTTTTGGCGATTTTTTTTTTGGTTTTTGAAGTTTTTTTAATTTTGGCAATTTTTATTATTTTGGATTTTTTTTATTTTGGCGATTTTTTTATTTTGGCGATTTTTGTTAATTTTTGGGCGTTTTTTTTATATAGTTATCTTGTTTTGGCGATTTTTTTTAGTTTTGGCACTTTGTTTTCGTTTTGAGGATTTTTTTCGGTTTCTGGCGTTTATTTTAAATTTTGGCGATTTTTTTCGTTTTGGCGATTTTTTTAAATTTGGCGATTTTTTTTTTAATTTTGGCGATTTTTTTTCAATTTGGCGATTTTTTTTCACTAAACAATTATTTTGGTTTTGGCGCATTTTTCGCGTTTTGGCGATTTTTTTCGGTTTTTGGCGTTTTTTTCATTTAAACGATTTTTTCGAATTTGGCGATTTATTTTAGTGCTACAATTTTTTTTGAGTTTTGTCGATTTTTTTCGGTTTGGCGATTTTATAATTTTCGGATTTTTTAGTTTTACCGTTTTTGAAAATTTCAAGAGTGTACCACTTACGGTTTCCAAGATATAGCAATTTGTCAAAATTACATAGTCAAAATTGCATTAACTGATGGACCACCCTTTAATTTAAATTTTTTAATATTTTAATGTTTTATGTTGTAGTCTATATAAAAATACACTAATTTTACAAATTTCAAGTGTCAATATACATATGTACATACAATTGTATGTATATTACATGGGATTTTACAATTTTTCGTCGCTCGTTTTGAAGCACCCTTTAATTTTTAATTCTCATGTATTTGTTGTTGTAGTGTTCCAATTTCAGGTCCGTAGCTCTTACGGTTCCTGAGAAAATACCGTGTGACGGACAGAAGGACAGACGGACAGCTTAGCGAAAACAATAGGGTTCCTTTTTTCACCTTTGGTGTACGGAACCCAAAAAACAAAATATTTTATTGAATCATATGCAATACAACATAAAGTTAAATCGAACTTTTATTTACGTTAATGAGTGAATAATTTTTTTTTTAATTGTCAAAAGTGAATCTTTCAGAATTTTTTTGAAAAAAATTTTGTGCCTTTAACAGTAAAAATATTGCAGACGTTTCTATAAGAATGCATGTAGATAACAATCATAAAAGCTGCTCTCTTGTAGAATTTCAAAAATGTTAGATAGGTCAGTTGGATACAACAGCAACGAAATGTATATAGCAAAAAACCTTGTGTGTTCTAAAATTCGTCAGTGGTTTTTGTTTTAATATTGACACTTCCTACAGGGCAACAATAAACGATACAAACGCACCATAGTCTTGTGAATATCTTTAATACATAAATATGTAGTTCCTTTAACATAGAATACGAGTATTTATGTTTTATTTCAGTCTCCCTTTTGTAAATGGAAAATGTTTGTGTCTCGAAGACAATTAACATTTATTAGCTCACTTTTTGATTTAATCAACATTTTAGTGTGTGACACATAAACACTGTAGCAGCAGTTAATAAAATAAAATTCCTAAATGAAAATAAAACAACTTAATGAAAATTGTGCAAATTAAGCAACAAATAAACAAAACAACAAAATAAAACAACAACATTAATAAAACACAAGAAATTAAACAAAAAAGGCAAATGAAAATCACAGGACAACAAAAACACAAACTAAATTGTTAGAATATAATAGCACAAGACAACATAAAATACATTTAAATTACAAGCAAATTAAAAAGCAAGGAAAAGGATCAAACTCCCGCTCACTCGTAACAGCAATAATAACAACAACAACATCAAAAGGAATAGAGACACAACTAAAGCGTTAATTGAAACATTAAATAACATTTTATTACTTAATTTACATGGAAATTACTTGCAACTAAAAAAAAACACTGCCAAACGAAATGTTATTTATATGAAGGCTACAACAATGACGACAGCGCTGATGATGATAATATGATGATGAGGATGAGGATGAGAATGATGATGACGATGCTGACTACGGCGGTGACAATTGTACAATGACGGTTACAAGATTGAAAAATAAAGGTCTCTTAACAACAGAAATCGCTGACTAAATAGTGGTTATTTATAAAGAAAAAAAAAAAACAAAAACAGCTTTATTAGCACAAAAGTAAAAAAAAAACATATTAAGTTATAGGACAGACACACAAATATTTGTAACATGACCTTAGCAACTCCCAGCCCTCTTCCCTCTCACAAGAAATTTCCTCCATTGAAAAAAAATAGATATTCAAATTCTTGAAATATTTGCTCAAAAAATTTTTTAAGCCTTAGTAATAGTAACTTTTGTGCTTGCCCTTTTTTCCTTTAAACATTTTTCTTTAATTTTTTTCTTCCTTAGTCCTTTTTATGTTATTTAGTTGGTTGTTTGATTTCATTTCCAACTTCACACCATGACGAAGGGTCTTTTCATTTATGTAGTCTGTCGAGTCTGTTCTAGTTGCTTCATTTTAATTTCTTTTCATCTTAATGTATCTTTAGGATTTTGACCTAAAACTTTTGAATTTCACTTTTGGTGAATGTGGGCTAAGGATTGGAGGAAATCTTTTAACATTCGTATAAAAATTATTATTACATGGAAGAGTGGCTTGTCAATGTTGTATTTTATGACTTTTTAAGATCTTTTTCTTATTTTTTAGGTGTTATTATATGTATTTCTACACTTGTAAAAAATATAATATTTAGAAATTTATACATTCTTCGTATTTTATATATTTTACACATTTTAGATTTTAAATTACATTTCTGTATTGTGATATTTGAATCGCTCTACAATTTTAAGGGATTTATGGATGGCGTACCCAACGTACATGTTCAATATTTTAGGCCGTGTCACATGGAATCTTTTATACTTTTATAAACTGACATTAACGCAACGATTAAGAAAGTTGATACAATGAATACCTTGTTGACGGAAACATTTGAGCAGCTTCAATAGGTTTGTTCTCCATTTCATTATTTAAGCTTAACATCAAGAAAATTATTTTTTTTTATACAAATTCTAGTAGCTCGCGGCACGAATAAAAAATTTTGTTCTATAATTTTTTTTTGAAACTTCGTTCATTGACGTGAAAAAGTTTAAAGAATTAAGAGGAATAAAAGTTACAAATTAAACATAATTTTATTCAAAACAATAATTGACTTGGACATTCTTAAAAATTATTGAATTAAAATGCGGGCAAAATAAGTGTTTTAAAAAAAATTGCACTACGGTAACATTGATTTAATAAAATCGTAAGGGCACTTTAAATCTGTGTTAAATTAAGTGTTTGAAATTAGTTATTGTACCAAAGTTATTGTATTAAAATAAAATTAACACACGCCTGTACTTAATGGTTTCTATCCAGATTGAATGTCTTGTTGCATATCTGCAACATGGTGCCATAAAGGGTTAAATTCAATTTTTTATTTTTTTTTTGTAGAAAGAGCAGTAACTAACACTCAGGCAATGGCATAAACATTATCAGCTGCTTCCGGTAAACTTGACTTGGCAGCACTGAATTTAGCACAGCGAAAACAAGGTTGCATTTCATAAAACCAATTCTAAAATGGTTTAAAGCAGGTTTTAACAGTTGGTTTTAATGTTAAAACCAACTTTTATTAAAACCATGTCAGTGTGAAAACTCTATTATCATTATTATAACCAAAAATTTTCCCGCCAATAACATGAGAAGAAAGTCAATCTAGTTATAAAAAATATCTGGTCTATCATGAATAAAATTCCGTGTGAAATTTTTCCCTTTGAACAATTCCAACTAATAGCAAGTAATAGGGGAAAAAATTGTAATTAGAAAATGGAAGAATTTCACGCGGAATTTTATTCATTATAGCCCTATATTTTGTGTAAAACATGTACACACAAAACAAAACAATGTAGAATCGTTAAAAATTGGGTTAATTTTAATTTTTTTGGCAATGATTTTGCTTCATGTGTGTTTCATGTTAATTTAACATGATTTATAGTAATTGTCAAAAAAATTTTTGCTTTGAAATAACTTTATTTCACGTTGAATTAATATTTAAGTACTGTTAAAATCAAAATGGAGAATCAAAGTTATTTCAAGTTAGATCAACATGAATTTAATTTAATGTAGTAATTATATTTCATTAATTATTTAACTTACGTGTGGTTGACATAGACAGCAGAAAATTTTTTTTATATAAATTAAATTGGCTTCCACCCCGGCCAAGATTTTAACTAGGAGCTCATCCCGAGGTAGTCAATGTGCTTACCCCTGCAGCCACAACCACTTTAAATATTCTTAAGAAACACACTAAATACATATGTACCATCTTGAGTTAAATTATAATTTAACATTATTTCTAGTCATTTTACATACAATTTGTTTGAAAAGTTTTAGTTTTAATAAAAAAAATGCTTTGACTTGAAAAGTTTTAGTTAAAAAAAATTCTTTGACCTGACTCCAGGATTCGAACCTGCGATCCTCCTAATGCAAGACTAGTACACTGCCTACCAACCAGCAGCATTTTGTCGGCTGTTTATAAACATAAAAAACAACAACAATACAAAAACAGCCTGCACAACTAAGCACAAAAGTGGATTGCAGCTACCCTGTCGGAGATTTGGCTAACTTTAAACTAACTTTAAGCTAACTATTTCGCAACTAGTAATGACTGATATCTGGATTACTTCGCAACTGATTACTAATCAACTGACTATTTTAACTTTGCGATGTTCTAGGCGGTAGTCAATTGGCTCACTCTGCATTACTTTCAGCTAACTTAAAGTTAATTTTTTTTAAACCAAAGTAACTGAGAATAAATTCGTTGGCTCTCATCAAATTCGATTACGTACTCAACTTAAGAATTAATTTTGGATTTGTTTTGGATGACATTTCAGTTAGCGTTTAGGCAGTCTTAGAAAAGTTAACTATAAGTTAACTATGTTTGTAGTCAACCAGACATTCTCCGACAGGGTATCAGCAAAGTAAATAAACTCCAACACACTCAAACAACATATTATTTCTTGTAAATTTAATGTGATTTGAATGAATTTGAATCAACCTTTTGGCATGGTGATTTTATATTGGTGTTTTTCCTGTGTGTATAAATGAATTTATTTTGCATTTAAATCTACTTTTCCTTTAAGTGTAATACTTAGTTTTCTTTGTTTTTTTTTTAATTTCTAATTCTTAATGCTTTATTTTTTTTTCTTTCTTTTCTTTTTTTTTTAGCTGCAACTTCTCTTTCTTAATGTCCGTTAAGGCTCATTAGATTGGCGAAATGTTTTGACACAAGCCCTGGCTTTTTGACGTTAATGTTAATGTTATTGCATTAACAGTCTTCTTTGCAATTTGCCGCTGGATTTTCCTCTTCTCCTCCCTTTCTATGCATCTATCTATGTACGTATGTAAGTATAACATTGTTAATTTTTATATGTAATTTAAAATATACAATTGGATTACTCAGGACCAACAATGCCATAAAATTTTTAAGTGATTATTTTTATTACATTTTACGGGCTTTTCTTAATTTTTCTTATGGCTTTTATTTACGGCGGTCGCAGCATTTTGTTCGTTCGTGTTCACTGGCCGCTTCAGGTCTAAAATTAAAATTAATGTGATAATAGAATAAACAAATGAAAAGACATTAAATGAAAAAAAAAACAAAAAACAAAAAACTTTTAAATCAGCGAAATTATTATTTTTGTATTTAAAATATTCAAATTAAATTATGCTGATATTATAATTTTTGGTGGAAAGATGTGGGCATAAGTAAGATTTTGTTTATTTATGTTTAGTTAGAGGTATAATTATAATAAGCCTATAAGAAAGTATGTCCAAATCTTTAGCTCTCTAAAAAATATCTTATCTATGATTTGTAATGGAAAAAGATTTATCAAATTTCTTTTAGAGGAACATGCTCTCTTATATTTTATAAAATAAGAAAATTTGTTTTTGTTTTCAATATAACTAAGCGACAGAAAATTTCTTGTCGACATCGTGAGCCAGGCCGTTAATTAAATGAAAAGTGGGAGTTTCTTCTTTTAGATTAAAAAATAATAATTCTGGGAAATTTCCAATACAGGATGAAAAAAACAATGTTGTGGAAAAACCATTGCATACTTTTAGGGCAGGTGGTTATTGAGTATTGAATAGAATAAAAAAAATTCAGGATTTAGTGTGTAACTAAAAACAAACCGATATCAGTTTTTGGATTAGCAAATGGTTATTTGGTATTTTTGTAGTTAACATACGAGGGTGGATCATTGACTCAGTGTCTTTTTGATTGATCTGCCTCTTGATTGATTTGGCAACACTGCTCCTGTCAAGATCCAATTGTCAGTTGACTTCTGTCTAAATTTTAACCAGCTGTGTCATTTAGTTTTTGTTTGGCAGCGGTTGATAACAGACTACCTCGCCTTTTGAGAAACAAAAAATGGAGAAAAGTGAATTTCGTGTGCTCATTAAACATTATTTTTTGAGAAAAAAAAACCGTCAATCAAACCAAGGAAAAGCTCGATAAATACTTTGGGGAGTCTGCACTATAGATTCCAATGGTAAAAACGTGATTTACTGACTTTCGTTGTGGTCGCACAAGTACAAATGATGTTGAACGTTCTGCACGGCCAATTCAGGTCAGTACACCTGAACACGCCGAAAAAATTCCACGATATGGTGTTGGCCGATCGAAGAGTAAAAGTGTGTGAGATGCCATAGGCATTTCATATGGCATTGTGATTTCGATTTTAAATGATCAGCTAGATGACCGCATTTTATAACTGTGGATGAAACATGCATCAATTACTGTACTCCGGAGACCAAGCAGCAGTCTAAACCTGCTCCGAAGAAGGCCAATGTGAATTTGTCGGCCAATAAGGTGGTGACAACAGTCTTTTGGGATGTAAGCAGTATAATCCACATCGATTACCATCAAAAGGGAAAAACAATAAACGGCGAATATTATGCCAACTTATTAGTTCGATATAATGAGGATGGTTCCTATTTCCAAACCTAAAGAAATGGATCGGTGGCAAACAAATGCCTATTTTAATGATATCGAAAAATCCCATTTTTTTTTAAAGGATGCAAAAACTGTAGAAACGTTGGACTAAGTGTATTGAGTTAAAAGGAGATTATGTTGAAAAATGAATTTGTGTTTTTCAAAAAAAAATTTGTTTTATTGAAAAATTCACGAACTTATTGATCCGCCCTCGTATCACCGAAGTTTATGAAGAGGTGATAGATCATATCCGAATAATTTTACAAACAATGGGCCTCATCGTGATTGGTGTATTTCGATTTCGACTTCGACTACGACAATTCTTGCAGTGTTCTTAATAGTAGAATAATATCTCACTCAAAGAAGTTAACGTCATGTATCTTGACGTTTTTATAATAGATTAAAGGAAACTTATTCAAATTTTCTTTAATCTCTTACAGAAACGTCAAGTTAAGTTTTTTATCGTCAACGTCTTACACAAACAGGCTGTTAGTCGATTCGTATTGTGTTGCTTTTGAATTGGTCTTACCGCTTAATTCTGGATCTTAGTTAGTAAAAATGTAAGATTGTAAGCCAACCTGTCAGCTGTTATTGTGTTTCTCTTTGCTTTATACATGTGTGTGTATATATATGGAAGAGAGAATTTGACGTCAAAATATATTTTCTGTAGATTTCAACCTCACATACGTTACAGTACATATTAAACAAACAGCAGCATGTTTTATTTATGTTACAGATTTTGTCAGCTGATCCATCAACTCACGATACTAATCTACTAATTCTACCATTAATCTATTACAAAAACGTCGTAGTCGATAATGGGAAATAACTTGGGGCCAGAAAATCAATTAAAAAAAGTTCAAAAACTACTCGTATACTTGGGATGGAGCAAAACTTTTCGTTGAAAAGTATGATTAATATTTCATGCCAGTTACCGTCCATAAAATACATAAATATCGAAAAGATATCATGGATGCAGCAACTCTATGACTTTGCATTTCAAGTAAATAAGCAAAGGACACAAGAATTAAGGACAGAAAGAATCGTTAAGAATATTTTCGGAAATGCAATTGAATTTCGACAAAAACTCATGGTTTTATTAGACCACTTTTATAATCAGCTTAAGACATGAGTCTCCCAAATAGAATTTTCAATCTCAAGATATAATCAAAGAATTGATTGATTAAGCACAAGTAAAGATCTTTTTCGACTGCTGAATAAAATATTAACAAAAAAAAAAAAAGAAATCGTATGTATATTTTGTATACGTCGCCATGTCCGGTGGTAGTGGCTGATTTTAGGGAAATTCGGCATGTGAAAACTTCTGCTACGATAGAAAAAAAACTTTGCGTAAAAAATCGATTTGGATTGCATGGGCTCGATACGGAATGCATAGTTTACTTCATTAAATTCAATTAAATTCAATTATAATCAGAAATAATTTCTTATTGGGGCTTAAGTTCAGTAATTTTAATTCTTATTGAATAAAATATTTCTATTAATTAATGTGAATTTCTAAAGAAGAGATAAAAACTAAACTAGACTTTATAGCTAGGGGCAGCCACGCACTTCATCAGCAACCTAGTCTATCTGCTTGGGTAGATTTTATTATTAACACCAGCTATTTAACGTAAATTTTTTATGAAACAGAATATGAGAAATGATTGTTGTGTATACAATTGATTTGCTCTTTGGTAAACACATTTATAAGTATCACAAATTCATTTTCTGTTTTTCCATTATTTCATTTATCTATTTAGGTTAAGAATTGAAATGACTGACTTAAGCCCGAATAAAAAATTATTTCTGATAACTAAAGATTTTATTCGAATGCTGAATAAAATTTTAAGAAAAAAATATCGAATATATAATTTGTATGCGTCGCCATGTGCGGTGGGCATGATAGGAAAAAATTTTGCTATATGGACTGCGTGTGCGCGATACGGCATGCGTAAGCTACTTAATAAAATTCAATTTAAATTTTTATTAATTTAGTCAATATAATACTGTTTATAGTTTTAGCATAAAAATAAAATATAATATAATATAATATATATAATATATATATAATATAATATAATATTAAACCATCCCATTGTGTGGTGTTCTGTTAAAACCACATGCTGAGTATTGCTCGCAAAAAAACACACATTTTGGCAAAACAATTTCATCGTTCAGACTTATTGTTAAAATAACCATCCTCATGTGACTGAATGAATGACAAATAATTTAATAAATGCAGCTACAATAACCTGACAGCTATCGACTCCAAATTGGAAATAATTGTTTTTTATTGATTGCAGCAATTCGAAGAATTTAAATAAATTTTTGAATTTTTTTTTGCTGATAAACGACATACAAACATAAGATTAAGCTTGTCTACATCTAGTAATGCAATTATAATTCAATCACAAATCCGAAAATATAAATTATCAACGTAAATTACCTTAGAGATTTTAAGTCCCAAAGCTCTTCGTTCAGCAAAGACATCGTGCATCTGTATGACGAATCCTTTTTCGTAGTTTAAAAATTTACAAATTAGATCTGTTGCTAAATCAAAAATTATTAACACTAACACTTCTCACACACATACAACAACAAATATAGTTATTAGAGGCCTGCTTAAATAGTCTTGGAATGTAAATACGTCTATTATTATTGTTACGTATTTATGTTCGTGTATGTATATTAGTGTTTACAAGGTATGTCGTGAAGACTTCTTGTTCGTAACAAGCAATCAAAAGAAATAGTGTTGATGCGTGTATGCTTGTTATTTTGTATGTTGTACGTTTGAGTGTGTGTGTAAGATGTAGATGGTTATGGATGTGTTTAAGGGTGGTTTTTTAAAGCAAACTCACACAATTAATGTCAATGGATGTGTGCGTTTGTATAAGCGCAGAAAAATAAAACAGCATACACACAAAGTGTATGTGTTTATACATACATGAAGTTTGCATACGCGCCCATGCGTTGAAAGAGGCAAGCATCATAAACGCTTTCGTCACGAAGTATTTTCTTCTTTACTTGTACTCATATACAATAACTGAAACAAATCTCTTGCCAATAGTGTTGTTTGACGTTTGTTTTAGAAGATTTTGCTGTATTAAAGCATTTGAAAAATCTCTCATGTCTTAAAAGTTCTTGTATGTGGTGTTGTGCAGGACTTTAGTAGTTATTAAATAAATACTTGCTAAGTATACATACATACATATAAAAAAAACATAAAATATATCTACGATGATTATGTATGTAGAGGAATATTGTATATTGTTTTTATTAAAACCAAATATAATTAAAACTATCTTAACATCAACAAAATTTTGCAACAAACTGGGAGCTGAGTGTTGAGTGTTTTGTGTGTGTGCGTGTGTTGATGGCTTTGTGCCCAACTCATTTTGCTTAGACAAAATTTAATATCAATAAATAAACAAATTTCCCCAAAATAAAAAATAAAAAATAGAAACAAAACGAAAGTATTAAAAATCCTGTATTAAGATGATAGAAAAAGTGGCAAATTCATTAAATGAAGAGGATGTGCTGTATAATTAAATATTGCAACAGACATAAAAGTAGTAAAAGCGTGGAAGAGAATTATTGTTGAGCAATCAATTTTTGGTGGGGGGGGGGGGGTACATAAAGGATGGACAGACCCGACAAATAATCCAAATAACGATTAGAACATTATAACAAACAAGGAGAATACACAAATTTGCTTGCTTCTTCCAAAAAGGCTGGGCGAGACACTATGCCAACTAGGAGTTTGATGTATGATTATAAAATAGAATATTGGAGAAAAATATTATAAAAGATTGTCATTGGAAGTGGTTGATGCACAATGTCGCTATTAATAAAATGAGAGCTGCAAAAAAAATTAAATAACTTTGACAAAATAAGTCCAAAAAATGCAACTATTATCAAAACTTGAAATGCTTATAGCACAAAAGATGCGCATGAAGCATTTTGACTCTCTCTCTCATACTTATAGTCTGAGTATGCTTATACTCAGCCTATGGATATTTCATATCTGATACTACTGATATTTATTTATCATTCGCCACCGTGTATATACGTTTGTGTATATAATGAAGTAGGATGGAAAATGTGTGGGTGTATATGGGCTGTTCAAAATCATACGTTATGTGTATGTTTGTTTGTAAATAAAATCACCCTGTATATACGCATGCGTAGCCGATTACTACTCAGAATATTTTTATACCCAGCTTAAGGCGGTGTCTCCCTTGCTTGCGATTAAAATCAAGCATCGAGTTGGTGCAAGTCCCTCTGGACCTAGTCTTAATATATCTGTACTCTTGGTAAACTTGTAATGATGCATTTAGATGAATGTCAGAAATGATCGAAGTATCGCTCCACACTTTTATCAAATACAGGTTCGAAATCTTATCAGAATTTACGGTTGGTTTCACATGTAAAAATTTATTTATTGCAACTCTGTTAATAGTTTTAGGGTGTCTTTTGTATTTGTATTTCATAACTTTCTTATTTTATAATATTTTTTTCTTTTGCTATGCTAAAAATTACATGTTGTCCTTGTTAAGGATACTCATTACACATCTCCAAACGAATGTATTTTGTATTTTGACACTGTCGTTCACTTAGACACACACACACACGCACACACATACACCCACACATTGATGAGATTTTAAGCTCTTTTAGTTTTTATAAAAATATGCAATTTGTTGTATGTCGTTGTCATTAACTATTTTTCAATAATTAAATTTTATTTTGTTTTGCACAAAACAAGAGCAGGCAAAGGATTTTTGGCAATACTTGGATGAATGTAAAACTACACTGAAATAAAATTATGGGTAATTTTAAGTATCAACATCAAGCTTTACGGCCTGTCCCACGATGTCACCAGCAAACGTTCGATCGACAACTTCTATTGCAAACAACAATAAACTTTCTAATGTTATTGTTGTTTCCAATACAATTTGTCGATCGAACGTTTGGTGGTGACATCGTGGGACAGGCCGTTAATGCAAAGCAGTTAAAATTTGTATAACACAAATGCACAAATTTTACTTTTACGCGCAGCATATAAAAAAGGTATGTATACTTGTACATACTGCCTTTTTTACACTTACATTTTTTATTAACTTGTTTGAAAACACGATATCGCTTATAATCAGGGAAACCAGAAATATGCTCCAAAAAAAAGTGTTTTATGCGCATTCAATATGCACTAAAAACTTCGAAATATACACTAAAAATTCAAAAAAAAATGCTCTTAAAAATAACATAAAATGGATTATTTGGAAATGAAAAACTAATTTTAATTCAGCAATTCAACAAAATTTTCAAAACAAGACAAAAATAAAATAAACAGAAAAAGGAAACAAAAAAAAAATTAACTAAGAGCGAAAATTTAACTTTACTTCAAACGCGATCATGAAATGTATTTTGAAGAATAATATAAGGTTTTTTATAATTGTTATTTTAATAAACAAAAACTCTTCACTTAGCTTTTTAAATAAAAAAGCGCAGCCGGTCACATCTAAATAAAATTTTATACATTGAAAATTTTCTTTTTCAACCTCAACTGATGTAATCGGAACAGCATGCGCCACAATTACCAAACCAAGTTTTTATTGAAATTAGCGTCCAGTGAGGATGTTAAATTCTGTTTAAGTTGAAATTTGGAATATGCAAATCAATAGTATTTAAGATTTAAATTTTTTTAATTTTCTTGTTTCGTTTTTCTTTCACAAGACTGCTTACAAGTGAATGAAAATTAAAAAAATTTTATTTCTTTTGTTCTAAATTTGGTTGTCAGAACACATACTAATAATTAGTACATTCTAAATTTCAACTTAAACACGTTCAGCATGTGATTTAACATCAGAACTCACAAGAAAACGTGTGAAATCGATTCGGAAGCCAAAACATGCACAATGCTCTTTTTTAAAGTCTAACTTCATAATGGTAGCAAAATATTGCTTCCCCATACCACTGTTTCATTCACTAAAAAATAAAAATTTGACGAAAAAAAGTAGAAAATTTTACCAAAAAAAATTTTTTTTTAACATTACAAAAAAATTGTCAAAAGTACCAAAATCTGCCCTAAAAACGCCAAATATGCTCTAAAAATTCGAAAAATGCTCAAAATATGCGCGTTAGACTGAAGTATGCAAAAACATGCTTTAAAGGGTAAAATATGCAAAAATATGCAGAATTCATTAAAAGTTCTGAAACGGATAAATATCTTAATTCTGGATTGATATATCAGAAAAGAAAAAACATGCAATTGCATATTTGTGGTTTCCCTGCTTATAATTATATTTCTTTAATTGAAACTATGCATTTAAAAATTATTATTTATCACAAAATACAATAATTTTAATTTAGATACTTTAGAGCTCATAACTTCTGAATAATGTTGCGTATAATTTTTCAAATTAAAACAATATTTTTTCAATGTATCAAAAACACAGCAAAAATTAAATAGCGTTACTGTGCAAAATATTTCCAGCAGCAAGGAGTGTTATTATATATTCCTTTAAAAGGAAAACCTTCATCTTCTTGTTTGCTTTAGACGTGTTCTTTGTTAAGTTTCCTAAATAGTTCTTTTTTAGCTAAAACCTTATTTAATAAAAAAATATGTATTATAAAATTAAAAAAAAATATAATTACAATTTACCAAACAAACTAGTCCTTTAAAAATAGTCAGTCCCATTATACTGTAGAGAGAGAGAGAGAGAGAGAAAGGTGTATGAAAAGCTAAAAAGGAACAAAAAATGTATACATATGCATGTATATAAAAAGTAAATATATCAGTTGTTTGTGAAATTTTGTTTGGCATTTGATTTGATTACAAAAAAAGCAATTATAAAGGTGTTATTAATAAAAAATTATTTCAAAGTTATTATTTTAGTATGAATGGACTATTATTTGTATTAATTTTAATTTTAAGTTTTTGTAGTATACAGAGCTTGTGAAATTTGTAATGCTAAAAAAATATTAAAGGGAAAATTGGTGTTTCCTGTTAAAAGATTTTGTTGCCAGATAATATTTTTTATGGTGGACTTGAAGCAGTCATAATTTCAGCGAATACTACTCCTAATGTGACATCAGAGCGCCCTCCTTCGTTGGCATTGTGTAGCAGTGTCATCGATGAAGTAAAATAACCAATAAAATAGATAGTAAGCACAACTTTGAATACTTTAATACGCCTCATCGACACCAGAGGCGCTGCAAGAATGCATTATTAACCCAGCACCATCATACTTCGTCGTAATGACGACGCTCGGTTTTATTTTCGATTTAAAACATATTTTTTGTGTTTGTTTTGGATTCGTTTTTCGTATAGCGTTGGCCGCTAATATTAGTTACTAGAAACTAATGTTGCTTTTTTAGTTTAATAAGTTTATTATAAGAATCTACAAAACTTAATGGAAAAAAATTGTAATATTTCATACAATTGATGCTGTAAGTTCTATGTTTTAAGAAAAAAGGCCAATTGAAAGACGGCTGTGCAATGTTAATTTTACGCTAAACAATTAAAAAAAATATATGAATTCCGTTATATAATAATTAAAAACTAACTAAATATTAATAATAAATCTATTTTGGTACTTATTTTTGCTCACGAAGTTTTCTATTGGCTCTTGAAATGGGTCGTAGTCGATTCGACGAAGTATGAGGTGTGCGATATAAAAATAAGTATGATATTCTAGGGTTAACAACGTGAAAAAAGACAAAAACAGAGTTTTTAAAAAGACTGAAGCTTTCCTTTCCTTCACCCTTTCCTAAAGAAGGTAATAATAATAGTAGTACGCATAAACTACCTGAGTAATTTCTCTTCAAAAAAAAAAAAAAAAAAAAAAAAAAAAAAAAAAAAACAGAAAACAGGCTTCTAGTCTTCGCTACAAAATCATTGAAAAGTATTTTAGTTGTTTTAAGAAATTGTTACAATTTTATTTTAATCCATGTATGTTAACGCATTAATAGTACCAATTTATTGGTTAACTTATTCAGTAAAATAATTTTTTTTATTACAAATACATTGAAATTAATTATTGAGGGGTTAGCTGGATGATTTTATGCGCATTTCACTGTTGCTAATGCCGATCATCAAAAAACCTTTGCGCAAAATTTTCTTAGAACAAATAGAGATATTAAGTTAACCTTTCATTTAAACAATTGAGAACTTCAACTAATACCAAAGTTCAAAAAAGAACTCAATAATCAACCTGTTTTTTTTTGATATTCTTCCTTTACTATTGCTTTATTGCCTGACTTTTTCCACCTCGAATTATAGTTGTAAGAAGTATGTAAAGAAAATAAATGTAAAAATAACAACAAACTATTCAATAGAGTGTTGCCACACAATTATTTTTGACGATGCAGTCAAGTAAATAATTAGTGTTTTTACTGGGAATTGTAAAAATTTTAGTTGCGGTTAAGTCTGAAAAAAACGAATCAACTTCATATTCCAACTTTTGTTTCATATTCAGGTTAAATTAAATTGATACAAAGAAAACTAATTATAAAATAAATTGAATATGATGCAAAGGGTTCCACACGAACACTACATATGTAATACTATACGAAGTTGAGTCTATATAATGGATATAATGGAGCCCGTTAATTTTTTTTTTTGGTTTGTTGGAAATTTTGTTTTACCTTTGTAGTTTTTTCTTAGTTTTTGGCGATATTTTCTTGTTTTGAGATTTAATTCGGTTGATACGTTTGTTTTTGATTTGGCGTTTTTTAGATATTTCTCAAAATATTTTAGTTCTAGCGATTTTTTAGTTTGCCGCTTTCATCGTTTTAAAGATTTTTTTTTTTCGTTTGTAGCGTTTTTTTTGTTTTGGCGATTTTTATTAAGCGTTTAAGCGTTTTTTTTACTTCTTGCTCTTTTTTCGTCTTATTTTATTTATTATTTTTTTCTTAGTCTTAGTGCATTTTTAAATTTTAAGAGTTTTGTACAGACGATTGTCAGATCTTACAATATTGTCAGATCTGTCAATGTGCTGGCAATGTACTGTCAATCGAAAATTGCCAGTACAATATTCCTTGTCAGTTCACACGGTTGTAAGAAAATCTTACAATTTATTGCCAGACGGTTGTATGGCAATAAATTCATCTGATAAAATCGTCAGTCAAAAAATTGTCAGTTCACACGCTTGTCATGTGCACAAATTATCAGATCTGCTGTTATGCGTTGCCAGACTCAAAGCATTTGTTAGAAATTGTTAAAATCAATCGTTTGTGTTTATGTTAAATGTAAAAAGTGAAAGTATAAATTATCATGGACCATAAAGAAGCAATTGCAATGATTTTGTGTGCATATACATATGTATATACTGTATGTAAATTTTTTCTTTAAAAAAAGCCTGTGCAGTGTTGCCCACAAAAAATAATGCTCTTACAATGACGCCATTGCAAGATGCATAAACTTTGCACATCTGACAATATTAAAATGTCTGACAAATATCTGGCAATAATTTTACAATGTGTTCACACGACTGTAAGATGTCTGATAATTTGTTGTCAGCTGCTAGTCTTGCAATGGACTGACAATGCTTTTTCTGGCAACGTCGTCTGACAAAATTTGTCAGTTCACATGGTTGTAAGAAATTTTGAGCAAATTTTACTGGCAATATTGGAAGATCTGGTAAAACCGTCTGTACATAGCTTGAGACTTTTTGCGTTTTTCAAGTTTTAGCGTTTATTTTCATTTATGGCGATTTTTCCGTTTATTGAAGATTTATCCTAGTTTAATAGATTTTTTAAGTTTTGGCGCTTTTTTGGTTTTTTGAAATTTTTTTTTAGTTTTTGACGTTTTTTCGGTTTAGGAAATCTTTTGAGTATTTGGTGATTTATTTTAGTTTTAGCATCTTTTTTTAGTTTTGGCGCTTTTTTTCAGTTTATGCGATTTTTTGTTTGTGCTGTTCATTTGCGTTTTGTATCGATTTACATATCTTAGTTTAAGATATTTAGTTTTTGAACTTTTCTCTTTTTGGCGATTTTCATAGCTTTAACTCCTTTTCTAAGTTTTGGTGCATTTTTCCCTTTTAACATTTTTGTTCGACTTTTTGCGTTTTTCGATTTTTAGCGTTCTTTGCTTTATATGGATTTTTTCCGTTTCTTGGAGACTTATCCTAGTTTAATCGATTTTTTTAAATTTTTGGGGGCTTTTTGTTTTTTTTTGTTAGGAATTTTTTTCTTAGTCGCGCCTTTTAAAGTTTTAGAACACTTTTTGGTTTTTTTTCCATTTATGGCAATTTTGCCCTTTTTTGTTTGGGCGATTTATCTTAGTTTAAGCGATTTTTTTAAGTTTTGGCGCTTATTTCGTTTTGGCGATTTTTTCGTTTTAGCGATTTTTTTAATTTTGGTATTTTTGGTTTTAGCATTTTTAAAAATTCCTTAAAATTTTCAAGATACAGTAACCCAGTAAAAAAAGAGACTCCGAAAAAGCCATGAAAATGTAGAGTTTACGATGCGGAAGTAGTGCAAATTTCGATCTGATCAAATGACTTTTACATAGGGTTGTCATTGCAAGAAGTTCTCTTTTTCGATGCCTGGTCACTGAATTGGAAGCGATATTAAGAAAAATTCCCTTTTTTGTGTTCTATGATAATATTTTCATCTAGGAAAAATGGTAAATAGTTGCCTTTTTTAACAATTCGTTTCTTTTTATACGAATTTAAGCCCGAAACAGTGTTTTCATGTAAATTTCAGCAAATAACTTTTAAATTTTAGACTACAAATAATTCATAAATTTCTTTAAAAAAATAAATTTTTTTAAATTCTGGTGAGTATTTTCTAACTATGGAGGAGTACAAGGTTTTGTGTGACTAAAATAAGCTTCTACATGGTTATTTGCTCACTCTCTGCAAATTAAAAATATCGATTTTTTGGAAGCAATGAAAATGTACTTCCGCTAGAATGTCTTCCATTTTTTTTCACTGGGAAGTTATCAAAATTATAGAGTCAAAATTACATTAACTGATAGAATAGACTATGATTTTAATTTTTTAATTAATGTAGTCTGCTTAAAAATTACTCCAACATTGTCATAGCACAAGATGGGAAATGAAATCGATTTCCATTTAAAACAAAACCAGGATAACGTCGAAATAATTGTGTGCATCATTACTTTTTACTCTTTTCAATAGATTCTAAGTCGAAAACGATTGTACCATGTACTTGCATTTCTACAAAAAAAAAAAACAATAAAATAAAAAGCCAGGTTAATTTTCTTTAAGCGTGCATGGCAACGCTGTGGCAAAGTTGCCAGACATTAAAATTTCTTAACTGTTATAAAACCATTTTATTTCAAAGCCTTTTAGGAAAGCATTATCAACGCCATAAATTTAAAAAGTAGCAACATAAATTTAACCAAACTTCCTCAGCAACTCATATTTAATAACAAAAAAAATTTCTTGTATAAAAATATCATCAACTTTTGTTAGGAAATAATATAATTGATATCAAAATTGACACTGAATGTGGGTGGAATAGCAAAAAAGAACTGCCAACCCCAAAAATATTTACAGCAACTTTAAGATAAGATTATGTGTAAACAAAAAAAAAAACACAAATAAATTGAAAAACAAAATGTTTTATTAAACAAATGTAATACAAATCAAATTTAATATTAATGTTTGTTGCCGAAAGAGGAGTCATTATTTTCTGTTCTCTTTGGCTCAAATTTATGTTACAGCATGTTGCTGCTACTGATGGTTTTTGTTGTGCCTATATTTTGCTAAAGGCATGGTCAGACGGTGCCAAGTAATTGGCAAACTAAGAATTAGTAAAATTCAGTCAAAATTTCTAACAAACATGAATATGATAAGCTGATGTTTTATAATACTATTATATAATTATAAAAAAATATTGTATTTAATAAGCAAAATAACTAAAGTTCATGAGTATATCTTTAACTGTAAGAAAGTCATATCTCAAAAATTTGTTTTGTTGGCGTAAAAAATGCTAAATAGTTTTTAAAATTAATAATAATTTGAATTTGATTTTTACACTTCTTTTCTTCGAAGAATCTCCAATGAGTTTACACACTTTAAGAAGGAGGTCCAAAGAGGGGAGAAAGGGGATTATTCTCCTCTTATTTATTTAATTAGTTAAATGATGGAATTTGAAAAATTTACCATTTTCCATTCTGCTAAACAAGAAAAATCGGCAACACCGAAAATTCGCTGAAGTGTACAACAATGTGCTTAAACGGAAAATAATTAAAAAAAGATTAGGGCTTAAGATCAGTAATTTTAATTCTTATTGAATGAAATATTTTGATTAATTAATGTGAGTTTCTAACGAAGAGCAGAAGAATTTAACTAGACTTTTTATAAGCTGGGGGAAATACCGATATTTTTCTGTACAGCCACGCACTTCATCAGCACCCTAGTCTATCTATTTTCTTCTCTTCTTTAGAAACTCAAATTAATTAATAAAAATATTTCATTCATTAAGAATTGAAATTATTGAACTTAAGCCTGACTTAAAATTATTTCTGATTAAAATTCACTACAGTTCAATTAAAAATCTAAAAATTTTTCAATTTATTAAAAATATTATTATTTATTTATTATATACTCTTACTTACTGCCTTATTCAAATAAAAAAGTTAGTTTTGTTAGAGTTTTATAACACGAAATTGTGTATGCTAAACTGTTTTGCAAACAAATGTCTTATAAATCAAAAATATTTTTATGAATAATGCCTTTTGCAACATATTAAAAAAATAAAGCATACATAACTATGCATTACATATATATATATTTATTCATATACATATTTATATCTGTGTTGCAAAAAGGAAAAAGTGCTCAAGTCGAGATAAGCTAATTTTGAGTTAATGGAGTCTCTGTAATCCTTATATGCAAAAGTACTTCTGGGCGAAATCTAATTTTTCCGAAAATTATACCGCAATGGCTTGCGGATTATGTATCTTTCTTTGGACTTATGATCTCGTATGGAGTTAATGGTTTAATGTATTTTATATTTTGGCATATTTCAAATTCAGTGTATTAGTTTTAGTGAATATAACGATGATTTCATAAATAAAAAAGAAAATCATTACCGAAATTAAATTCTTAACTTTAGAAGAAACAAATTTCTTCGTTTGTAAGTTTTTTTTAGTCACTTTATACCCAGCAATCTAGAGATAAACTATAGTGAAACTGTTAACATGGTTTTCCTTTCCTCATCTCTTCTCCTTTTACATTTTTAAAAATTCTTAATAAACAAAAGAAATGTACTGATTTACTAAAGCCAAATGTATGTGAAAATGCCTTTGAAAAAGTTTATGAAAACAATTCTTCCAGAACCCATGGACAAAAAGTGTCATTTGTTTTATAAATAAATAAGTTTAAAAATACATTGTTTTTATTTAAATATGTAAAACCAAATTGTAAGTAATCTTATTGCACATGTTTAAGCTTTACTTTACATTACATGGAGCAATCCGTTGAAGATATACAAGAGTCGATGAACATCGATTTCATGTACGAAGAAAAATTCGAAGCATGTTGATCGAAAGAGTGCAATAAGATAAATAATTTCGAAGGATTTTACAAAAGGTTAATTGGTAAACTGTCGCGATTTTGTGATTTTAATATTTCAAATTCATTTCAATTAATTTTTTAAACGTTTGAATTTTAGGTTTTACCACTTTGACTTAAAAAAAATCAAATTGTATGTAAAGAACTTGTGGACTTGGAAGAAGAAAGATTTAACCTGCTATTAACGGCTGAGCTACCAAACGAATTAACTCCGCTTATTGCACCAAATTGTATTTGTATGAGGATGTCAGGGTCTTATGCACTGATTCACAGAAACGGGATTTTGTAGCTCCTAAACCGAGTGAACCCAAAGTGAAAAAAATCGAAAAATAAATTTGAACCTGCCACTAAGAAAAAAAAAATCAAAGCACCGGATCACGAGAAAAAGTAAGCTGAAGTCAAAGCGCCGAAATAAGAAAAAACTTAAATTCTCAAACGGAAGAAAATCGAAGTACCTGGTCACGAGACATTAAAAAAAATTCGAAGACTGACAAAAAAAAATAATTTAAAGCCAAAAAATAAAAAAAAAAATTAATATGAATGTTTTTCTCATTTTTATCGATTTTACTAAGTCATTTTTGTACGTTTTTATGAGGTAAATAAATTTTTATCAGAATCTGACACATTTCATCCTATTCTACATCATTTTAAGTACCAGAATCCACTCTTAAGTCAAACCCGGTTTTTGACACACAAAAGTCCCTTTTGTAATACTATGCGAACTTTAGCCTATACAGGGTGGGCCAAAAGAAACCAAGGGGTGTAAATGTTTAATAACTTTTTTGTTTATTAATTTTTTTTTATTTTTTCTTTCAGATTATATAGACAACACTTGGAGAATTTATAATGGAGAGGTTCACAACTGAACAGAGAACCAGAACAATAGAATTTTATTATTTAAACCAGAGATCAATTATTTTAACGCAAATTATTTTAACCATTCATTTGAATGGCTTTGTTAATAAGCAGAACTGTAGGTTCTGGGGTTCTCAAAATCCAAGAGCCATTCATCAACGCCAATTGCAGCCCATCAGGTGTACTGTATGGTGTGGGATCACATCTGAAAATGTCATTGTGCCCTACTTCTTCGAGAATGAAGATGGAAGTGCTGTAACCGTAAATGGAGAGCGGTATCGGTTTATGATAGAAAATTTTTTACGTCCTGCTCTTGAAAACAGACCTGATATGTGGTTTCAGCAGGACGAAGCCACTGCCCATACTGCCCGAGACACAATGGCACTTTTGCTGTCAAATTTTTGGAGAGCGAATAATTTCTCGAAATTCGGAAATTATTTGGCCAGCGCGATCGCCAGATTTGACAGCACCCGACTATTTCCTTTGGGGTTTTTTGAAGGAGCGAGTGTATGTGAACAAGCCAGAGACAATCCTTGAACTCAAGGCAAACATTGTTGCAGAAATTCGAACGCTACAGCCACAAAGTTTTGAAAGATGTTATGGAAAATGCTCTAAAAAGAGCCCATCAGTGCGAAGCTGAAAACGGTGGTCATTTAAGAGACATAATTTTTCATACTTAGTGTAAAAAAATTTCCATTTTGTATATTATAAAATCTGAAAGAAAAAATAAAAAAAAGTTAATAAAAAAAAAAGTTGTTGTACTTTTACATCTCTTGGTTTCTTTTGGCCCACCCTGTATAATCAAATATCTTATCTGATGTAGACATCTTTAAAAAAAATTAAGTACCCGGTAAACTTTTTTCGATTTTTAGCGATTTTTCTAGTTTTGGCGGTTTTTCTTATTTTTGGCGCTTTTTCGCTTCTGAAACTTTTTCGTTTTTTTAAGCGTTTTCTTCGGTTTTTGGCGATTTTTTTTAGCTAGGAGCGGTTTTCGGTTTTTGCCCTTTTTTTCAATAGAAATAAAAACAGCAGAAAATAAATACTTACATATATTAGATTACTTATTTTCTGCTGTTTTTATTTCTATTAAAAAAAAAACGTCAAAATCCGAAAAAAGTTCCAACAAATATCGCTGATGAAAATTGTAAAAATGATGGTTTATTCTCGTTGAAAAACTTTCATTTATCTCAAAAATATGTTTCTTAAGCGATATTATTTGAAGAGAAATGTTTTTGAAAAAGTGCTCTTTGAAAGAATATTTTTTTTATAAAAATTATTCTTTAAAATATGAACTATTTGGAAAACTAATTTTTTTTTTAATTTTTCGTCTTGAAAATACTCAGGGCAACTATGTAAAAAAATTCCGCAAGAAATTTCTGCCTTTTCCAATTAGAATTATTAGTTGGAATTGTTCCCTGGGAAAAATTTCTCGCGGAATTTTTTACATAATTGACTGTGACTATGTTTATTTAAGCTAAATGTACACACAAAAAAGTAATATGAATGATTTTGTAATGTTTTTTTAAATATTTGTAGTATCAATTAAAAAATTAATTACATTTTCACCTGTAAACAATTTGATAATATCAGTTAACATTTTTCAGTCAAATTATATACAATTAAATTCTTAATTGAAAATATTAATTGGTGAATACTTTTTTCTGTGTATGTATGTATATATCGAGCCTTATTTTTGATTTTATCGTAAGTGACATGTAATCTAAAATAGACGTTTTTATTGAAGTTAACATTTTATGGGCCTACCTATAGTTAGTTTGCAATTACCAAAATGCCGAAATTGTTGATAACTGTCAAGATACGAGCTGTAAAATTTTATTTTAAGCGACAGTTTAAAAAAATAACTTTTTTAAAAACAAGCTTTTCCGCTTTCTAATAAAATTTGTTAATGTTAAACAGTTTTTTTATGATATTAAAATTATCAATACAAATTATCCGCCATCATCAGATCAGCTCTAGTCATAATAATATTACATTGTCATCCGATTTATACACGCCATCAAAATTTCAGCTCAATCGAATACCACACAGAAAAAATTATTTTTGAATTTTTTTTAATTAAGCTATTGCTTAGAAAAAATAATATTTTTTATTAATATTTTAATTGAATATATGTTTATTTTAATTGAATTTACTGCTCTATCAAAAAAGTGTTATCAACAGAGTTTAACTCAGAATAGTATGAAATGGTTAACAATTATTTATTCACCCTTATTCTATTTGGCGTCGGCAACATAACACGACGCCGTTTTTAATGTTTTTTGGCACATCGGTATTCCCCTAGATAGTATTGCCATTTATCGATGACTGTCAGCATATGTTTGGCATTCTGTACGAAAAATTGATGTTGATGTTGTCGTTCATTTGTCGTCAGTGTTTTTGATGTCGTGTTCTGTTGTGTGCATACCACAATGAATTTGAAAAATAATTTAAATAGTAAAAATGTGAAAATATAAGAAATAAAAAAGTATATATACATACATACATACGTACATACATATTTATTTAAAAAAATTTAAAAAAAAGGGAAAAATGTTAATATGGACAAAATTAAAATTACCAAACCCAATTAATTTGAAAAGCTTGTTTAGCAGTTGAAAAAAGTCCGCAGGGGCAGTGTTCCTAATACTTTCAAGATACAGTGGGAAATTGTTGTGACTGCACTAAATTCCCTCGGTGCACCATTAGAACTAGTGGTAAATGGCAAAATGTAAAGTAAATAGGGTGTTGGGAAAGTATACTGTATGAAAGAAATATTTTTACAGATCTGACGGGACTTGAGCTTTAAATTAAAAAAAGGTTGCAAACAATGCTGAGCGTTAAGCAACAAGAGGCAGCGTATATAAACAATTAGCAATAAGCCCCTTGGAGGAAGCTGCAATCTGCAATAAACGTTGATCTGATCCCTTTTGTTTCCAAAATCAGGTTCAATTGTATCCAATACATGCTTAAATGATGTTTTATTCAGCCGAAAATAAATTTAAAATATTAAAACGATGAACATTTCTCATTATTTCACAAAAATATGTCGAAATTTATCACTTACTTTTCATTGGGTAAATTACAAATGCAATGACTTTTGTCTGAGAAATCTTCTTTTCACTAATAAATTTTTTATTTTCTTCGTCCCGATACTAAAGAAAAACATTTTATTTTAATTTATGTACAAACCTTTTACTTATTCAAAAACACTTCTACCAAAAATAGTAAACAAAATGAATCAGCTGTCTCAAATATTGGATATGTGTATTGCATTTATCGATAAACAGGCAACGTCGTCGTAACATTGTTAGTGAATACAAAGTTCGCATTGATGTTGTGTTACATTGATGTTGTTTAAAAATTGACGACGATGTTGCCGACGCCAAATAGAATAAGGGTGATTGTATGTAAATATTATAACTTTTCTTTTTATGTGTAAAAATCGTGCTGTTTTTTATAGTATGCCACATTGTTTTGAAAAAATATTTTCAATTAAATTAACCAATTAATCTTCTAATTGGTTTTGATATTTTATATGAGAGAAAAAAAAAACTACTCAGCTTATATTTTTTTTGATTCATAGTAAATTTGACAAGCGTGGAATAAAAATAAAGTATAAAAAAAACAGAAATTCATTTTGTTCCCTTATTTCTTAACAATCAGATCATAATAAGAAACACAAGCTTATAGAGTCTATAGAGTCTATAATATAGACAAAATGTGAATGGTAATCTTAGTATATTGGCGATATTTGGGGTTCGATGCAAATGGTCTTGCGTAAGTATCTATGTATGTATGTATGTATATGTAGTATATGGAAAATATTGCAGCCTTTCTTTAAAATCCAATCACAAAATACACACACAATTCCAAATACGGCTACGATATTCTGCATTTACCTTTACGCAAGACTTTCATGGATGGACATATTGTCCATCGTACTTTTGGGCACCATTCGAAATTCAAAAGCCAGTTAGGTTTTTGGTACAATACAAAAATACTTAAATTTTTTATAAATACATACATACATACATACATATTTACATAACATAATTTTTTATAAATTTTTTTATACTATTTGATTTTTTCTATATGTCAATTACTATTTTAATAGAATCTTTAAAAAATTTTAAGTAGGTTTTTAATTCAATTTTAAAAATATTTCAATTAATTTTTTAATTAAATATTTAAAAATATCTCAATTTAATTTTAATTGAATCTTTCAAAAACTATCAATTAAAGTTTTAGTTAATATAATATATTTTTAATTGAAAAAATCAAAAAAATTTTCAATTAAAATGGATGAGTTAATACTACAATTTCCGTGATTGGTTGAAAACTAATTAATTTTTTAACTGAATCTTTGTTTTTTTAATTGAATCTTGTTTTTACTTTTTTCTGTGCAGGAAGTTGATCAAATTGAATTTGCAAGATTTGATTACAGACAGACAACAAACAGAAAAAAAGCTTTAAAAAACCTTCTCATGAAAATTTTAATTTTTGTCGCTTACGATTTAATCGAAAATAAGTTTCGATATGTTTCTTCAGGAGGAAAAGAATCTATTACAAATTTGCTTTTTTGAAAGGATACTTTTTTTTAAAAGGACCTGCTGCTTAAATATGTTTTTTGTTTATATAAAATAAAAGGCGTAATTGCTGAGAAAAAATAAGAAGAGTGTTATTATAGCTTTAATTTTATTTTATGCCAAATAAAACTAATCTTTCAGTTCATAATTCGAAATAAAGCAGCAAGAAGCTCGCTTTTTTGTAGCTTCATAGTTATTGAATTTTTTGGCCCGTCTTAACATTTTTCCCCATTACTTCAGGTTTCTAGAGAAATGCCAAAAAATAATATACAAAAAAGTTTGTAAATCATGAAGTAAAACAATTTATCTTCTGTTTGTTTTTTTTTGCATTCCTAAGTAATTTTAAGAAAAATTTCACTTTAGTTTTGCTTATTGTTTGATTTATCAAAAGTTATTTTGCCTCGAAAAAAAAATTTATGATAAAATATTTTTATTACACAGTATTTTACAAACTCTTAAAACAGCAGTAAATCTTGGTATTAATAGTCAGTGTGATTTCACTTAAAGACGTTTGTAATGTTAAAACTCACCCTACATACCGCAAAAGGAAAACATTTGAAACGCAAAATTGATTCTGAGAAATACAAATTCATAACAAATGTACATATATGGTACATATGAATATAGAGTGTTCATGAGTTTACTTAAAACAAGTTAACTTTACAAAAATCATTCATTCCCCTTGGCTTTATAACAGAAAAAAAATACAAATTGTATTTCCGTTAAGGGTGAAAAAGTGTTGAAGCTGCGAAACAACAGCCTCCGTTTTTATTTTTTATTTTTCTGTTGATATGTATGTTGTGATTGCCAGGTTTCTTATCTCTTAATGTGCAACATGTCAAATCTAATATTTTTTCTTGTTGTTTTTTTTTCATCATTTATTACAACAAGTTTTTATGGGAGACCGAGCAATCGCCCGCGCCCTGTCTTCAAATATAAAAAATGGAAAAAATTATTATAAATGAAAAAGTTATTTAAAGCTGCATATAAAAGTAGATTTTGTGTAATTTTTAATAAAATACAAGACACGTTTAGGGAGTAGGGTTGTTGTTCGGCTTGGTTTTTTGTTTTTATTCATTTCTATTGTACTATAAATAAAGTCCTGCACAATATAACTTAAAGAAACTTTTTAGAAATGAGGGATTTTTCAAATGGTTTACTACAGCGAAAGCTTCTTAAACGAAGTTTAACCACACTGATGGCAAAACATTTGTTTTAGTTTCAGTGATGCTTGCTTCGTCATAAGCATGGACATACGCCTGCACGTTGTGTTGATGACCTTCATTTGCTGCGCACATTTTTATAATTTTTTTTTTTAAGAACAAACACAGCCCGCAAAGCGATTAGCTTGCCTGCGGAAAACACCCAGGGTCTATGGTGGGAATCGAACCCATGACCTCTGGACTGAGAGGCTAGCATCGCTACCACTCAGCCACAGGGGCATTGAGATTAGTTGTGTGCGCTTGCTTTAAAAAACCACACTTAAACACATAATAACTTAACATTTACACCAGTGGTGTCAAAAATAAATCTATATTTGTATGTGTGAGAAAAGCTGTCTCATTCGTTTCTGAAGTACATAGAAAAAAATAAATATTTGCAACAAATGCAGTTTAGTGAAGCAGCTCAAAATATATAAAAATGAGTCTATATGATAGAAAATTAAAAAATAAGGAATACAAATTAAATAAAAAATTTTGGAGCGACCCATATTTTCCGAGTTACGGGGCTGTGAGGAAACTGTGAAGAATTTCAAAAAATAAATTTTCAAATACCTTGTCTGATAGAAAGTTGAAAGATAAGAAGAAAAAATTAAACAAAAAAATTGGCTGCGATCCATATTTCCCGAATTATTGGTATTTGAAGTTTTGATATTAAATGCAGTTTAGTGAAAAAATCAAAATGTCTTTTAAGTACATATTCATTTCTTTCCTTAAAAGTTTTGTAAAATAAAACGAAAAGCATTGGTGATCACAGAATATTTTTCTCATACCACATTTTTTCTTTCACTGTATCTATGAAGAATTAAATCAATGATGCGCACACAATGCCCCCGGGGGCCGAACAATTTTCGCGTTTTATGTGTAAAACGCGACAGGAATGTTGACGAAGCGCATTGCAAAGAGTACAAAAGTTATAATTTTATTCAGTTGTATGCCAACTTTTAAGAAAGAATGTTGATGTCGCTTGATTTGTTATGATACAACAACAAAATACACAGTTGAGATTACAAGTTAGAGAAAAAGAGAAAAACAACTGAGTATTTTTCTGATTTTTTTCCAGCATTTGAATACACTTGAAATAATTTTATGTTTACATATTAACCATTTTTTTATTATTTTGAAATGTGGAAGGTATATTATGAGAAAAATTTTTTATTTTCACTAAACATATTTAATGAAGCTGAGTGCCTTGTATGTAATCAAAAATTAAAAAGAATAAGTGCATACAGTTTTAAGCGTCATTATGAAAGTCGTCATTTAGAAATGTGTAGTTTGTCAGGGGAGGACAGAGATACGCTTATAACAAAATTAAAAAAGAATTTGGAATTGAAAAATAATAAAGCTTTGCATGATTGTAAAATCAATACAAATACCGCAACATGCAGCCAACTAATGGCTACATACATTATTTAAAATTGAAATTTTTCGACAAAGCAAATGCTTTACATTACGTAAAACAATCAAGCGTAATTGAACTTATTTTTTATTTCCACTTAATCGTTTTCATGATATAATATTTGATTTTTTTAATGTTTCATTCATACTTCAGTTCATGTTATTAATTAAACATAAAAAATGTTGTATACAAAAACATTATTCAATACATTTACCAGCAAATTTCTCCCAGTGTTCTCACCACTACACACACATTTTGCATCTGTTTCTCTTTGTGGACAACGCTGAATTAAATACACACAGTACGCATGTGTTATCGTCGCTGTTTCATTGACGACTAAGTGAAAGAGAATAATAATGTGTGTGATTTTAGTTTGCACAATTGGGCCAAGAAACTGACATCAGTGATCTATGGATATACATATTCGTCTTACACACATACTAAAACGTACAATATGCAAAACAACAAACTCATACGCATCATAACTAATTCTTTTGATTGTTTTTTATGAACAAGAAGTCTTCGCGACATCGCTTGTCAACACTCATGTACATAACCGTATCGTGATTCGCTTATTAAACGACAGCATTTATTATGGGTTTAGTATAATACAATGTCACGAGAATACATTTAAACAACAAGACGTATTTACATTTCCAGACTGTTTGCGCAGGCCTCTATTGTGCAAATTATGCGCGTGCATCTGTCAAAAGTGTGTAAGCGTTGCCCAGTTTGTAGGTTAAATATATTAATAACTTGTTTCCTTTTTTCAGGCTTTCAGAATCATCGTAAAATTATTGTTTGACAATTGTTGATCTTATCCCACGCCAGTTGCTCTGGCAAAGGAATATTTTTATCTTTTTGTTCATTCATACTTTTTATCCATGTGATTTTCTTAAGTTTATCACAACTTAAAGTCTTATTACATCTGCTAAAAAAATTTATTGTGAACGAAACCTGTTAAGTTAAGTACATAAGTGTTGACATATCAGACACTTATGATAAATAACTGATGTTTTTATTTAAATTTTAATATATTTTTGTTTTTTATTTTTGTTTCAAGACGTTTTAAATTTCCTTTTTTTTAAATATAATAGTAGTATTATTTATTTTAATTTATATTTTATTTTTATTTTTGAAGAAAAGTAACACTCAGCAAGTGAATGTTTACTACTATTAGCATCTGTTACCTTCTTTAGGAAAGGGATAGTAGTAAAGAATAAAGTGGTGAAGGAATAGATAGAGGAAAGCTTCATTCTTTTACAGCTAAGCTTTTTGTACGTTTTTTTAAACAATGCATTGTTGCAGCGCCTCTGGTGTCAATGAGCTATATTAAATTTTTCAAGCTGTGCTTAGCAGCCATTTTATTTGTTATTTTACTTCGCCAATGATTCTGCTACACAATACTGACGAAGAAGGGCGTTCTGATGTTATGTTACATTACTCAGGGCATGGTCATAAAACTAGGAAAATAAGTTGTGCGGAGCTGGATAAAGAAAGAAAATTCAACAAATTTTAATTTATCATTAAATTCCTTAAATCAATAAAATAATGATATTAATTTTTTCCAATTAGAGGACTTTTGTTTAACGAGAAATTAAATACATTTTTGTGTGGTTTAAAAACAATTTTAATTGAAATTATGAAAAAATTTATCTTAAGATTCAATTAATGTAACGATTGAATTAATTAACTCAGTAATAGTGCATTGACATTTTGAGCAAAATCTAATAGATTTCCTATACAAAACAAAGAGGCGCTGTGAAATAAAGCCCAAATAGAAATAATAGAAACAACGCCTTAATAAGAAAATGAAATAAGGCCCAATAAAATTTAATAATTTTTAATTAGGCCTTATTTTATTTATTTCGCGCTTTATTTAATTTTTTTGCGGCTTTATTTCATCTTCAGTTTAGTTTCATGGGGTTTTTCAATTAAGCTTTATTTATTTCATTAATATTGGGTGTTTCCTAAAAACCTTATGTTGGGCCTTATTTCTTGGGGCCTCATTTCATATCTTCCAGAAAAAAAATATAACTCGTCGCTAGATTTTTTTTAAACTTACTTAAATTCAGAATAAGCCTCCTGTTACGGTTTTCTAGATACAGCAAGTTGTCAAAATTGCATGAACTGCACCGAAACAATTTCATTAGATTTTTTTTCACAAATATAATGATAATTTCTCAAATCTAATGCAAATTTCACGAATATTGTGAGTGAATTTCATTGGAATTGCTTCATTGGTATTCTAGTTTCGTAACAATATTTTCTAATTATTAAGAAACCCTCGCTTGAAATAAATATATATAGATAACATATCTGAAAGCAATTAGGTAAAAGATTAACGTCCTTAAAAATAAAAAAAATTAATAAAATATACAGCAATTTAGAATTTTATTATAGCTGTGAAATGTATTCGTTGTCCCAATGAAAATTTCATTGTAGTCATGAAAGTCTGATAAATTAAATGTATTGCAACAGTTGTCAACCAAAAGCTTGCATCAAAGATAGTTCTGTACGATTGTTCTTGTACTTATTTACACATACAGTTTCAATTAAGTTATTTCGTTGTTATAATAAAGTTATTTCACTGTTGTTGTGAAGTTATTTCATTGTTTTAATGAAATTATTTCGTTATTTTAATGAAATTATTTCGTTGGAAATTATGTCGCTGAAAATTATATCGTTGTTTTAATGAAACTATTTCGTGGTCTTAGTGAAATTATTTCGTCGTTCTAATGAAATTATTTCGCTGTTTCGATGATGTTCTTTCATTGCATTGATGACACTATTTAATACATTTGACGTAGTTTTCATTAAAATAATTTTAACGAAACGTGTTTCATTAATCCAACGAATCGTAACGTTGGTTGAATTTTAATGAATATTTTCATTGGATTAATGTCGAAATTTATAGAACTTGTGAAAAAAATTCTATAAGTGTGACAGAATACACTTAATTTGGGTTTCTTAATTTTCAGTGTTAATAAGTGTAGCCTGCATAAAAATACAATAACTTTGGACATTTCAAGAGTCTATAAATAATTGTCTGTATACGACAATAAAAAAAAATCTTTTTCGTTAATTGGAATTACTATGAAGAGATGACTTTGAAATTTTTTGACGAAGGAACAGGGAATTGTTTAGGTTTATGGTTAAACCATTTAGAGAGAAACATTATCTTTGTTGTAATGCCAAAACAAATTAAAACTAGTCGCCAGCCACTTTAAGCTCCATCTCTGCTGAAATCAGAAATCTTTGTTTTTCGCTACGAAATTTTTTTTGTTCAACGCCCAGTTAAATATGTGACAGTATATTCTAGTGTTTCGTTTTCTTCGCGATTGCTAAGTACATGCCACCAATTCCATAAATCTAGCAAGCAACAGTAATTTTCGATAAAATGCAAAATATTTTTTTTTCTCTCTCCATGACGTTTTTTTTGTCAAGCAGAACATGAGACGATCACACGTCAAATTAAAAAAAATGTATATATTTAGAGATCTCTCAATCAAAGCCAACAAACGTATGCTGGTAACCGAAAAAGCTAGAATCCCTAACAAATATGAGCCGCTTGAAGGTTCATTTGATCGTCTCCATGTCGTTTCAAATAATCGTTTCACAAAACGAGGTATTTTCGAACGACTTAACGCACTTCATCGCAATTAAATTGTTTCTGTCTAAATAAATAAAATTGTTTACCAATGTCCATATTGCATATCATACATTTCGCTTATCCATATTTTTTCCAACCACTTCACGAGTCACTCGGTTATTTTTAACACTAACTTATAGAAAATCAAGTAATAAAATAAAATAAAAATTCGAACAGAATAAAATGTTTATACTTTGTTTTTATTTTTAAATTGATTGCTGCAAATTGCTTTAATTTACTCACTGACTTTTTGATAACAATATTGCAATTCCTTAGAACTCCTTTTAGCTACAACTACGAATTAGTTTTTATCTCTGTAAATAAGGGCACACACATGCAAACATTCAAGCCCAATGAAATGCTATTATACTGCTCTTGCATACTATTTCGATATTGTGGCACTTAATGCATACGAGGAGTGCATATTTACAAAACAACAATCGTTTGGTTTGGTTAGCAGCAATGCACAGTGGGATATTGCAATAATGTCGTAGGAAAAAATAATTTATTTACGTTTTCGTGCAAAAGTTATTATTGTATGTAAATTTTTGTGAAACGATTTTTATTATTAAATATAAAAGTTTTATTTTTAGATTTACGATGGCAATTTTTTGCTTTAAGATGCTTTGTCATCACCACTTTTATAAACTTAACATCCACTTTCAGACGTCTTTCTTGGAGCTCAAGGTGTGTGCAAATTTTCGTAAAAATGTGACAAGTAGAAGCACGTGGAATATAATATTAAGTCTATTAAGTCTTAGAAGGGCGTGGCTCCGCCCATTTTCTAAATTTGAGATTGTATCATTACAAAGCCCAATGTTGTGTGTTCTTAGTGCTATTTGGCGCTGTAAGCAAATTAAAGTTACACCCTCTGAGACAAAAAGAATCTTAATTTTGCCTTCTTTGTCGTTGGAAGAGTCAGTTTTTGATATGATTTTATTCATGTGCAACGTTTTTGTTTTTATTTCATGAAACTTTTAGGAAAAGTTTTTATTTTATTTTCATATATTGGACATTTTCGTAATAGTGGGTTATTTTGTATTATACAAACAAATAATATTTTTTGTCTACCTACATTCCTGTATACTCACACTGTGCAATGGACAGACGGATGAAATGGCAGAGAAAACATGAGTATTAAGCATTAAGAATATAAACATATGGATTTAAGTTTAAGCTTTTTTATTTAAAACATCCATCTGCGATTGAGCGCGAATATGCAACATTTTTCTCATTACACTCTAAAAATAAAAACAGTCAAATCATTATAGAAATTTAAAATTACTGCTGTCCAAGATTAATGTTTCCATCCCTACACAAAAAAAAAATCCTCCAATAAACAACTTTAATCGAAAATAAAACCAAAAATCAATTAAAAATGTATTTAAGTTTAATTGACAACTTTTGTTTAAAAAATGCAATAAATTACAAAGATTAATCGACACACCATTAGATTTTTAATTGATTTGCCCAGCATGGACTGGTTCCTTGTTTATTTTTATACATATATTATTTCAAAATAAAATCGAATGGTCTGTCTTATTTACTAGTGCTGTGAACCGCCCGAGCGGGATCTGAATGGAGCGAAATGCCCCTAAACAGCTCCTCAGACTATTATAAAGAATTTCATCACATTATACGAAAAAAAAAATCTAAAGACATTTTGTTCGATTGTCAAAAAATCTAACCTAAAATGAAATTTTATTTTCACACCATTACACCTCAAATAAAATTTAAAACACAAGTAGAAATCAAAAGCTAAACTAAAATAAATCGCCAAAAACGAAAAAATCCGCCAAAAAAAAACGCAAAAACCGAACCCCAAAAAGAAAAAAGCGCCCAAACTAAGAAAATTCGCCAAAAATCTAAAAAAATTGCAAAAACGAAAATAGGCACCAAAACAAAAAACAAATCGATAATACTAAAATATATCGTCAAAACCCGAAAAAAAAAACAAAACTAAAACAAATTGCCAAAAATTTAAAAATCTAAAAAACGCAAAAATCAAAAAAAAAAAAAATTAGAAAACAAAAAGCGCCAAACAAAAGCAATTGCTAAAACTAAAATATTGGCAATTTTTTTAGTTTTAACAAAAATACCAAACAAAAAAAAAAGCAAAAAAAAAACCCCAAAAACAAAAAAAGCTCCAAAACTAAGAAAAAGCGCCTAAAATCTAAAAAAATTGCCAAAACGAAAATAGCACCAAAACAAAAAAAAAATTCTTGTACTAAAATATATTTAACAAAACGCCAAACACGTAAACACTCCAAAAACAAAAAAAAAACGAGAAAATACAAAAACAAAAAATTAAAAAAAAACAAAAACTGCCAAAACTAAGAATAAATTCAGTGAAGTGCGACTTTGACCCGCGCACGAAGGGTTCCGTACGGACACGAGATATGTAATTCAATACGAACTTTAGCCAATATAAACTATAGTTTTGGCATTTTTTTCGTTTTTGGGTTTTTTCGATTTTAAGCGTTTTTCTTAGTTTGTGGGTTTTTTTGAATTTATTGGCGCTTTCTGAGTTTGGCGATTTTTTTTTTGGTTTTTGAAGTTTTTTTAATTTTGGCTATTTTTATTATTTTGACTTTTTTTTTATTTTGGCAATTTTTTTTATTTAAACGATTTTTTTAATTTTGGCGTTTTTTTCATATAGGTGATTTTTTTTTGGTTTTGGCGATTTTCTTAGCTTTGGCACTTTTTTTTCGTTTTGAGGCTTTTTTCGATTTTTGGCGTTTATTTTAAATTTTGGCGTTTTTTTTTGTTTTGGCGATTTTTTTTTAAATTTGGCGATTTTTTGTAATTTTGTGGATTTTTTCCTTTTTGGCGATTTTATAATTTTCAGATCTTTTAGTTTGACCGTTTTTGAAAATTTCAAGAGTTTACCTTTTACGGTCTCCAAGATATAGCAATTTGTCAAAATTACATAGTCAAAATTGCATTATCTGATGGACCACCCCTTAATTTAAATTTTTTAATATTTTAATGTTTACTGTTGTAGTCTATATAAAATTACATGAGATTTTAACATTTTTCGTCGCTCGTTTTGGAGCACTCTTTAATTTTTAATTCTCATGTATTTGTTGTTGTAGTGGCCAAGGTTCTACATACTCTGTCCGAATTTCAGGTCCGTAGCTCTTACGGTTCCTGAGAAAATACCGTGTGACGGACAGACGGACAGCGTAGCGAAAACAATAGGGTTCCTTTTTTCACCTTTGGTGAACGGAACCCTAAAAAGCGCCAAAATTAAAAAAATCACTAAAAATCTAAAAAAAATCTACCGGGTACTTAAAATTTTTTAAAATGATAATACTATTATATAAGCTAAAGTTGGTATAGTATTACACATATAGTGTCCGTACGTAACCCTTTAAGCACTTTACTGAATTTTTCACTTCTATTTAACTCGTAGGTCAGTTACCTACATACTTATACATATGTATATCAGTTGTATCTCTTTCAGGACATTTGACCTATGTCTATATCCTTTCACTTTCAGCTAAAACAAAGGGAACTTGAATACTTGGAATCCGAGCGAGATAAATACTTCTTTATTTCTAAACTATAGGTAAACTGTATATTTTCTTTTGTTGTTGTCTTTAACTGCTGCATTTTTGTGAGTGTTTAATTTCGATCAAAATAAAAGCAGAAATAATTCCAACCATATATGGATTTGAAATTAAATTTATGGCCATCATTGATGAATTTGAAATGTTTACAAATTGCGAAATGCAAAAGAGAAGTCTTGTCTTTCATGTCATGTGATACACTCGGTACCAGCAACAACAACAACAACAACTACAACAACAACAATAAAACACATACACTTAAAAAGTACGAAAAACATTTGCACACCAACCAAACCTCAAACCATGGAAGAGTTGTTGTTGTTTAGTCCATCACAACGGCCCGGCCAGTCGTCAGTAGGCAGCCAAAATGCTGCCTTAGTAGCTTTCCACAAAGTCAAAGAAAGAAAAAAACAAAAATACAGCAATAATGATTAAACAGAATTCCGGCCTAAACACATTTCCCATACAATTTGACACAAAAAACCAGCCGCAGAAAGCAGTCGTGAGATAGAATCTATTTTATTTTGAGAACGTTTTTTCTTATTCTCTCACATATCAATACTGATTCTCACAAAAATGTTACCATACTTTCAATAAATTTCATATATTTTGTAAACAAAACTACAAAGAAAATTAAGCACAAAAGAAAATAAAACAAAAATCAGAGAGCATTTGAAGTTACTGCCGTCGATTTTATTATGGGCTTTATTAATTTGTCAGCGATTTTCCTGAAGTTGCAGACTTTATTCTGTTTCATCATTTAAGCAGCAAATCAAGGGAACACTGAACAACAAAATAATCAAAAGAACAAACCAGCGAGCGGACTAGACGTATTCGTACGATGGCCGGCTACAAAGTGTTGTAGCGGCAGCAGCCTGAGCAGCGACAGCAGTTGTATGGTTAAATGCTTGCGCGAATTGATTTTTGGTGTAAACGATGTGCAATTTTAATGGATTGCAAAACAGATAAGAAGTGAAGAAACAAAAAAAAATAATAAAATAAAAACAAAAACGTTTTCTCTACCAAATACTATACAACTCACACTGAAAACCAATCAACCTTACACACATCCAAACTCTTTTACCATTCAAATGGTCGAGAATAGTATTTTAGAAACTCCTGTCGTTGCTGGTCTTTTTTTATTCCTCCTTCTGCTGGTCAAATATTGGAAAGACAAAAAGAAAAAAAAAATACTGCAGGAATCAAAGTCATGTTTACGACATTTGTGGAAGTTTTAATTGAATCTACTTTGATTTTGTCACGCGGTAGAATGTGTTTAAGAGAAGTGCGCTGCAGTAAATATTTTGACATAGTGTAGAATATTTTTAAATTCACATTTGATTTTCACCAGCAGAGTGTGGCAGGAAGAGGTAAAACTTAATGGTTTGAAAGTATAAGCACTCTGCAATTCACTTAAGCACAAGGGACCTGTTGATAATACAATAAATATTACAAATGTAAAAAGATTGCAAGTACTCGTTCGTATTCGATATTGACATTTTTTTAAACTTAATTGCACTCACCAAATTAGCGACTCTTTCGAAATTTATCATTCACACTATAAATTTTTCTACATCAGTGCTTTGCTGTGTAAACATCTTTGCGATAGGGGGTAAAAATCTTTTTCACAATACAATCACAAATTTTGAGTAAGATCGTTAAGCGTTAGCAAATCGGTGTGAGCTGTGTGTGAGTGTATTAGTGTAATCATACGAACAAGAAGTACAGAGACAATTAACAGCTGCATAGAAATACACTCAAACCAATTTTAAAGCATACCTTCAGGAGCAATATTAATTTAAATAGAAATTGCTTGTGAAGTGTAATAGTGTTGCCAGTGGGCATAATTTTGTTAAAAAGTTGAAAAATATAAAATATGTTAAATATATATAAACTTTTCAATAAAAGAACGTTTTAAATGTCAACTATATGTTTAAAAGATATATAGCAGTCCTTACAAAAATTTATAATATTATATTACAACATGTCTTCATTACGTACTGTTGCCTTGCACTGAAGCTGGTGCATGACAATTGGTTAACAATCTCCATCTCATGCCAATTATTATGGGTGGAGATTTTAATACAAATTTTGCAAACCCACAGTTACAAGCCTTATCAATTTTTTTGACGTTTTTCACTTGCATGTGAGCAATTCTCCACAAACCCCCACGATTAATAATTCCACAACTATAGGTACAGTTTTCCATAGATTTTTAAATATATTAGAGTCAAAAATTTGTATATCTTATTTTAGTTACCGTAAGCCAATATAAGAAAAGATTTTTAAATACATTAGAGTCAAAAATTTGTATATCTTATTTTAGTTACCATAAGCTAATATTAAAAAAGAATGTTCATTACTAGATGTTAACACATCTCCCCTGTGATCGGACTCACATTGCTTTTTTTATTGGAATTTTCTCTCGGTTAATACTTTGGCTATTTTTTTTATATGTATAAACTTCTTAAAGTATTATATGTATAAACTTTCTAAAGTATTAATTTTCTCTAAATGTTATTGCTAATTTTTCTATACTATGTACTAATTTTCATACGATCTTGTCTTACTAAGTCTTTCAGAATTTTCTTTGCTTGTTACCTAAGCAAACTAGAAAATCTACTGTGCTACTGCAGTACACTCTTCTTAAACAATACTAAATTTAGTAAAGTGTGCGTCAAGGCTTCTCTACGGACACGACATATCGTTCATTTACTCCTACAACTATAATTTTTTTATAAAACAGAAATACCATGAGACAATGAATGCCTACTCTATTGCTACTAAAGCTTTATACTTATACAACTCTGCTTTTTGCACGTTTTTAATAATACAGAGTTACAGCGCCTCCAGTGTCAATGAGGCATACTAATTTTTAAAAGCTTTAATTAGTAGCCATTTTATGGGTTATTTTGCTTCGCCGAGGAGGTCGCTATATAAGATTTTTTAATAATTTAATTTCGAGCGTTAAATCTTGGTTTTAGCACGTTTTTCTCTTAGTGTATCTGCTAAAGTCGGCAAATATCAGACACTAGTGTCTATGCTTTCATCTCTTTAACTTTCCTACAACAACTGATATACAAGGACACTAATGTACAATAGAAAAATGCGTGGTGTTGTTTATTTAATGATTGAATGTTGGAGACCGGGTTCGAACCCAGGATCTTTGGTTTTGTAGTCAACGTACTAACTACTTCAGCCAAATGCCATCCATCATAAAAAAGAAATCAGTTTGCCAGAAAACGAGTTTGAAGTTTTCAACTTAAACACAACTTAATGGAAAAAGCAATTTTAATTAGTTCTCTCAAGATACTTGTACACAAAATGGAGAACGATGTGAAGTTTAATTCTGCATTACTGAAAAATTAAGTTTTTGGAGTTATGACGTTGTTTGAGTAAATGATCGATATGTAATGCTACACGAATTTTAGCCTATCTTAACTAATGTAAACATTTAAAAAAAATTTGCGTACACAGTAAACTTTTTTTGTTTTTTATGCGATTTTAGTTTTTTTTAATTGTGGCGTTTTTTCTCAGTTTGTGGCAGTTTTTTGGTTTTATTTTTTTGATTTTTCAGTTCTTGGCATTTTTTAAGCTTTGACGGTTTTTTGCGATTTTTTCGGTTTTTGGTGATTTAATTTATTCTTAAGCCTAGTACTCCGTTCAACATTTAACGCGAAATGCTGCCAAAGTACATATAAAAAAATTTACACGAATTTTTTTATGAAACATTTTTGCAGAAATAGTACTCTGGTTATTTTTGGTAAAACAGTTTAAGTTTTCAAACGAATTAAGTAGAGTGTCACTTGTTTCGTATGGAATGAGGAGTTTCTACAAACGTAGAAACGTAGTTTCAGGCGCCAGTTAATATTGCTTACATGCCAAATTTTTCGTACGAATTAATCAATGTTGATAAACATTTTTCACAAATTTGAACAGAGTACCAGCCAGTGATGCCAACCCAAATTTTTTCTTAGAGGTAGATGCGATATGAAAAAGATGTAGCTTCCAACAAATCATACTTTAAAAAGAGGTAGATCTACAACACTTCCCAGTAAAAAAAGAGACTCAAAAAAAGTCATGAAAATTTAGAGTTTACGATGCGGAAGTAGTGCAAATTTCGATCCGATCTAATGATTTTTACATGGGGTTGTCATTGCAAGAAGTTCTCTTTTTCGATGTCTGGTCACTGAATTGGAAGCGATATTAGGAAAAATTCCCTTTTTTGTGTTCTTTGATAATATTTTCATCTAGGAAAAAGGGTAAATAGTTGCCTTTTTTAACAATTCGTTTCTTTTTATACGAATTTAAGCCCGAAACAGTGTTTTCATTTAAATTTAAGCAAATATGTAACTTTTAAATTTTAGACTAAAAATAGTTCATAAATTTCTTTAAAAAAATAATTTTGTTTTAAATTCTGGGGAGTATTTTCTAACACTATGGAGGAGTTGCAAGGTTTTTTGTGACTAAAATAAGCTTCTACATGGTTTTTTGCTCACTCTCGGCAAATTAAAAATATCGATTTTTTGGAAGCAATGAAAATTTACTTCCACTAGAATGACTTCCATTTTTTTCACTGGGTTATGTTTTAGGCCCTATAATTTGGGGTATTTTAGACACCTTAGAAAAATAATTTTTTATCAGAAATAATTCATAGTTAGGCTCAAGTTCAGTAATTTCAATTCTTATTGAATGAAATATTTTTATTAATTAATGTGAGTTTCTAAAGAAGAGAAGAAAAATTAAACTTAGACTTTAAGCTGGGGGAAATACCGATACTTTTCTGTGCAGCCACGACGCACTTCATCAGCACCCTAGTCTATCTACTTGGGTAGAGATTAACATCAGCTATTTAACTTAAATTTACAATGAAACGGAATATGAGAAACGATTGTTGTGTATACAATTGATTTACCTTTGGTAAACACATTTATAAGTATCACTATTCTGTTTTTTCCATTTTTTCATTTTTCTATTTAGGTTAGCACGAAATTATATTACTCTACCTCAGTATGTTTAACTATTCTTACTTATCTTTTTACGATCATCACATTAATTATTTTTACTTATTCGATATACCATCGGTACATGCATGTAAGTATTATTGTAGTGGTCTTATGTTACTTTTTGTTGCATTCTACAGTTTTATTTTTGGTTATTCCAGCCTTCTGAAACTAAGATAGCCAAGTGAACAGTGATTGCCAAGTGAACATATTTTGTCACGTGCCCATGATGTATTAAGTGAGAAATTTTTAGATTCTTTAATTGAACTGTAGTGAATTTTAATCAGAAATAATTCATAGTTAAGCTCAAGTTCAGTAATTTGAATTCTTATAATTTTTTACCTTAATTAACCTTTCGTTTTATACAGGATTTTATGACAATATTAATTGCGGATGTTTAATATTCAAAATTTTAATATAAAAAACAACTAAAAAATATATGAATTCAATTATGTCATCGTTATTTAATTAATTTTTAGATCTTTATTATTCTCATATTTAAACGAATGAATATTTTCATTAAATAATTTCGAATGCTCCTCTGTAGTTGTAGGTTGCCCAGTGCTAGCGCTGATATAGCGTGTAGCTTTCCTTGCAGATTATCAGTAAGGATTGTTCCTACAAATACGTTTTACCAAATTAACTTTCAGCAATTTTCTCAAAAACTGGCCCAGAAGAAAATATTTGGGCTTGTAGCAGGCTTTAAATACTGAAGTCAACGCAGCGCTGTTAAGATGCATTGCTAAAATATATTTCAGTTCAACTTCTAGCTTGGATTAGATAAAACAATCGGGTAACTATAATTTAGAACTATTATTGAAAAACTAAAAAAGTGGTAGATTTTTCTTGGACAGTGGTAGATTTGAGTGAGATACCCAAGAGAGGTAGATCTGCCACAAATGTGGTAGAGTTGGCATCGCTGGTACCAGCCTTTAGCTAGTTTTTATTTTTAGTTTTGACCTCTTTTCATATTGAAGATTTCTTCGGTTTTAGCTATTCTTTTGACGGTTTTTCTGTTGTGGCGATTTTTCATTTTGTTGCTTTTTATTTGTTTTGGCGCTTCTTCATGGGTTTTGGTGATTTTTCATTTACATTTTCGGTTTTTGGCGATTTAGTTTAGTTAAACGATTTTTCGTTTTGGCTATTTTTTTCGTTTTAGGTGATTTTTTCGGTTGTAGAAATTTTTCCGTTTATGGCGATTTTTTGATTTTGAGGATTTTTTCGACTTTCGAGATTTTTTCGGTTTAGGGGATTTTTTTATTTTGAGAATTTTTTTGGTTATTGGCGTTTTTTTTTTATAAGACAATTTTTTCGTTTCTGGCGTTTTTCTGTTTTTGACGATTTATTTTAGTTGTAGCGAGTTTTTTAGTTTTGCCGATTTTTTTTGGTGATTTTTTTAATGTGGAGATTAATTCGTTTTGGAGAGTTTTTCGGTTATGGGGATTTTTTAATTTTGACGGTTTTTCGGTTTCGGCGTTTTTTTCGGTTTTGGCGATTTTTTTTAGGATTTTTTAATTTATTTTAACTTTGGCTATTTTTTTCATTTTTTGCGGTGTTGGTGATTTTTAGTTTAAGAGTTTTTGAAAATTTCAAGAGTGTGCCACTTACATTTTTACAGCACGTTTTTAAAAATTACTAAATAAAAATAACACTAACTGATAGAATACCCTTTAATTAAGATTTTTTTAATTTTAATGTTAATTTTAAGTGTCTATATATATTTGTTTGTATATTACATTAGGATTTAGGATTAGGTTACTCGCTGTAGAACACCCTTAAATTTTTAATTGTCATATATTTGTTGTTGTAGCGGCCAAGTTTCTCGAAAAAAACAGCCTGTGACGGATAGACGGACATCGTACATCCTTGGTGTAGGGAACCCCAAAAAAGTAGAACAGCACTCTTTTCTAATACAAATTCGACTATATTACCATAGAACACTTTTTTATAGAATAGCCGACTGTCATTATCTCTTATAGAAAAGTCTACTCCGTCACCACAGCACTTCTTATAGAAAAGTCGACAGTGTCACCTCCGCATACTTTTCTTATAGAAAAGATAGTCAGTTGTCTTACGACAACACACTTTTCTTTTAGAAAAGTCGACTGTGTTACCACAGCACTCTTTTGTTATAAAAACGTCGACTATGCACTTTTCTTATACAAAAGAAAATTCGTTTGTGTTAGCACAACACAAATTTCCCATAGAAAAGACAAATTTAAGATTCACTCCGTTCTTGTTGTACCTTCATAGTGAATAGTCGATTAGCAAAATTTTTCTTATATTCTTACTAAACAAACAAAGAATTATACAAAAAAATATTCGTAGTATATATTATTCGTAATAGGTACATACTGACTTTAATAAATAAGTTTTATTGCTTTGTTAATATTTTTTACATAGTGGAAATAACAAAAACAAATAAGACCGGAAACAAAAAAAAAACATAAACAGTGACATTGAGGAATACTCTATACGAGTACCTCAAATACAAAAAATATTGAAGTGAGTTCTAACGGCAGAAATGCCTATTTTACTGGGAGTTCTGAAGCTCTTAATGAAAACAATAGAAATAATAAATCTAATGAAAGTCTTTTTTTTAACGGCAAAGCCAATTTTTAGTCAGCGATCAAGTTCGCTTTGCCCAATGTCAAATAGTACTGATTCATTAATATTACAGTTGCGTAGTACTTTTTCATATAAGTCAGTAAAATCATCCCCTTCAGGCTCGTGTTCATCAATTAATTAAGTTATCACTACAGATAACAGTAGCTCAAAACCCAAGGTACAAGTCGGAATGCACAGATACATAACCGTGGTAAAGCGTGGGCGAAGCCCGAATTCTTAAAAAATTTCATCTGCTCCAAAGATGTCTAGGGATAATCTAGGGATCATCTACCAATCGCCAAAATCGTTTTTCATTATTGCAAGTCACCAACGACAAGTCCACTGCATCATCGCAAAAGTCTTTTAAGCCACCACCTACATATATATTTGAGAGAGAAAAATTCGAACGCCCTAATTAAAAAATTAGTCTCGGCCATTGGTGAAAACGCATTTCATTTTATTCCAATAAAAGCGTGGTATCATTGACGAAACTAAAATTCAAATATACGAAGAAAAAGATTGACTGAATTCGAAAAAAAATATAAAACAAATTTTTATACGTACCAGCTTAAGAGTGCCAAAAGTATGCATATCGTATTGAAGGGTATTGACTCTTATGTTAATCCCGAAGAAGTAAAAGATGCACTTATGATACAAGGATTTAAAGTAAAAAATGTTACCAACATAATCAATATTTCGTGTTGAACTGGAGCCGAATGATATACAGCTGAAAAAAAAACGTAACACACCTAATTTATAGCCTAAAGTACCTGTTATACCGAAAAATCACAGTTGAAGAGCCACATAAGCGATCAGGTCCCGTACAGTGTATGGCCATGAATTGCCAAGAATATGGCCACACAAAAACATACTCTCAATTACCCACTGTTTGTGTTGTGTGCGGCGAATTACACGGCAGTGCTAGTTGCAATAAGCCAAAAGATCAAAGTGATAAAAAATGCAGTAATTGCGGAGGTAATCACACCGCTAACTACAGAGGTTGTCCATCTCAATCAGCAAACGCTTACTCCGCCACTTTTGCGCAAATGAGCCAACCAGTTACTTCCCGTGTTTCGTATGCCGATGCTGCTAAAAAAAATTCTATTCACCCACAAAATGTTCCACCTCCAAATAATTCAACGAATGCAAACTCAAGCTTTAACTTTAGTCGCCTTGAAGCTACTATTGACAATTTGGTGCAAACTATAAATAATTTTACAACAAATATGACTACCATGATGCAAGAAATGCTGAGAATGCAGAATACTCTGCTTCAAGCATTAATTAACAAGCCATGAACACGTTAAAAATATGTTTCTGGAACGCAAACGGCATTCGCCAACATAAACTTGAGCACTTTCTTACGGAAAAAATATTGATATAATGTTGGTCTCTGAGACACATTTGACTTCGAGAAGCTTTTTCAAAATAAATGGGTACACTATGCATGATACAAAGGACCCTAGAGGGAGAGCATGCGGTGGATCTGCAATTCTAATTAAGTCAAGACTCAAGCACTATATCCTTGACAACATTTGTGAAGAACATCTACAAGCAACAAATATCTGCATTGAAAATTTTTGTACAAATTTCGTGATATCTTCAATTTACTCCCCTCCCAGATTTTCAATTACTGAGGACCAATACGAGAAATTCTACAAATCTCTTGGACCTTGTTTCGTAGCAGCTGGCGACTACAATGCATAACATACGTACTGGGGTTCGCGTCTTATTACGCCTAGAGGTAGGGCGTTGCTCAACACAATTTCAAAAATGGGCTTGGATGTTATTTCGAGTGGGGCCTACTGACGTACGAAAAATTCCGGATGTTATTGATTTTGGCGTCATGAAAAATATTTCTAGGGATTTAATTAACGTTGAAACTTCTCTAGATCTCTCCTCCAATCACTCCCGCACTATCGTTACAATCTGTAACCCACTAAGAAGTGACTTACCTCACCCATATATGAAGATGATCAATCGTGTTAATTATCTGAGATTAAAAAAATATATTAGTAGTCATTGCAAGGAAAATATTACGCTAAGAACACCCAATGATATTCAAACTAACATTGCCAATCTTAACGAAATTATTAAACAGGCTGCTGAACATGCCACTACCTCCCATCCGCAGACTGGGTTTAATAAAATTTATTCCAGGGATATTTAACATCTCGTGTGTGAAAAAGAAGAGCTAGAATGGAATGGCAACATTACAGATCACCCCAACATAAATTTAAACTTAAAGAATGTACTAAACGACTGCAAGAGTTGCCTGCATCTGAAAAAACTGCATCTCTTAAAAATTATTTGGAAGGTCTTGATGTCACACCAACATCTAATTACTCTTTGTGGCGCGCTGCTAGAAAGCTTAAAATACCCGTTGAACATCTACCGGAGGTTGGGCCAGAAGCGATACGGAAAAATGTAAGTTTAACAAGCGTGATGTACAAAAAGTAATTGCTGAACTCAAGCCAAAGAAAGCTCCAGGTATTGATGGAATTACTAACAAGATGCTGATGAACTTGCCGCATATTGCGATAAGAATCCTGCTCTTTATTTTTAATGCCATATTACGAATGGAGTATTATCCACAACACTGGAAGTTTGCCAAAGCCAGGCAACGATCTTACCAAAGCTGAGTCATATAGTCCAATAAGTTTGCTGTCAACTATGTCAAAACTCTTCGAAAAGCTGTTCATGACAAAATTGTTCCCAATTTTAACTGATAGTGGGTGCATACCGGACCATCAATTTGGTTTTAGAAGTCAGCATAGCACCATTCAACAAACGCATAGATTGTTTCAAGTTATAAGAAGAACATTTGAAGAAAAGAAGTATTGTTCTACTCTCTTTATTGAGGTTTCTCAGACATTTAATAAAGTATGGCATGAAGGCCAAATTCTAAAATTGAAGACATATCTACCAGTAAACTTTCTAAAGTTATTATTAAAGTTATATTCTGTCCCGGAAGTTCATTGTTGCGAAAGGAGACTTCATGAGTGTGGCTGAATCTATCTCCGCTGGTGTGCCACCGGGGAGTATACTGGGCCCAGTTTTGTTTTTGGTATATACTTGTGATATGCCTGTTAACACTAAAATCCATACATCTACATTTGCCGATGATACAGCCTTCCTTAGCATGCACGAAAACCCTCACGAGGCATCCCGATATCTTCAGGAACATATTACCCAGCTGGAACTATGGTTAAATTTATGAAGAATTAAATTAAATGAACAGAAGTGTGCGCAGGTAACATTTACTATACGAGAAGATACTTGTTCCCCCATTAGAATTAATAATCAAATTGTTCCTCAACATTCACATGTAAAATACCTTGGTATGCATCTTGATCTACGGCTTACATAGAAAAAGCATATTGATTGTAAGCTAACACAAATGAAAATAAAATTAACTAAGGTACATTGGCTGATTGCTAGAAATTCAACTCTCAGTCTAGATTGCAAACTTTTATTATACAAGTCGCTTTTGAAACCTATATGGTGCTATGGAATTCTATGCTATGGGGCGCTGCTTCAGCTTCTAATGTCGAGAGAATCCAACGAAAGTTAAACAAAATTTTACGTTTGATAACATCGGCTCCATGGTACATCAAAAATTCAAATATACATTGTGATTTAAATATGCCACTAGTGATTGAAGAAATTGCAAAATACGCAGGCAAATAATATTTAACAAAACTCGAGTCACATCCTTATCCGCTTGCTCCTAATATTTTGAACTTTACTGGACACATCCGCCTAAAAGAGAGGGACACAAGGGCTCTTATACTCAACACTCCAGATGGGATTTCTTGAAAATACTTTTTTTTTGCCTATTTTGATTATCACTACTTACGTATTATTTATAACCAGGGAAACCAGAAATATGCTCTAAAAAAAGGGTTTTATGCGCATTCAATATGCACTAAAAACTTGAAAATATGCACTAAAAAGTAAAAAAATATGCGATTAAAAATAAAATAAATTGGTTTATTTGTACATTAAAATATATTTTTAATTAAATAATTCAATAACATTTGCAGGTTAAAACAAAATTGCCATACAAATTTTGACTAAAACAAATAACACAAATTAATTTTTATTGGATGCTTCCCTAAGAATTTAACTTCAATTTCAAAAGATCAGGATATCAGAATGCATGCTTTGGAACTGGATAAATAGAACAAGATTCTTATTTATGTTTTTATTGCAATAAATGACAAAATATTGACATAGAATTTCAAATAAAAATCGCTTCTGTCTCATCTATTTAAACTTTAATGCATTGACAATGTTCCTTCAACGTCCTTTCGTGGGCAGAGTCTGTCACAAATATCAAAACTGAAGTTGTATTGGAACTAAAGTCCAAAAATAATAGTAATATGTAAATAAATTTATACACTACATTGGAGATTTAGATGGCTAAAAAGAAAAATAAAATTTTTTACCAACTTCTTAATTTCTTTTTAAAAGGACGGTTGCGCCAAATGGCTTAAAACATAAAAAAAATATCTATAAAGTATCAAAATATGCCCTAAAAGCGTAAATTATGCTCTAGAAATTCGAAAATATGCTAAAAATATGCGTGTAAGACTGATATATGCAAAAACATGCTTTAAAGGGTGAAATATGCAAAAATATGCACTAACAAATCGATGTCAAAATTCTTAAAAAGTTCTGAAACGGACAAATATCTTGTACCCACATTAATATGTCACACGAGAAAAAACATGCAATTGCATATTTGTGGTTTCCCTGTTTATAACTATCACTGAGTTTATGTCCGACAGTGGTCGGTCCTAATAATTATATTTTAGTTTTAAGATTTGAATACGTATTGTTAGTTCATACATTATTGTTAGAAGATACAATAAATAAATTCATGTATTAAAAAAAAAATTCACTCCGAAATTATTTCTCCTCTTTTTTCTCTCTTACAATTGCATGCAAAATGATATAAATTAAAGGGACCAGGGAATATTTTTATATTTTCTTAAATTATTAAGTGGCTGATAGTGTTTCTTGTTGATTGTATGCGTTAATAGGTTTTTAATAAATATTAATGCATTTTCCAGTTACCAAGAAATTGTGTAATTAACTCGTTCGCATTTAATTAAAACACATTTATTAGCAACTTAGCGCAAACGTGTTGTTTGTTACAATGCTGCACTATTTTGCTGCAATTAAATTTACAAAAAAAAAATGTTATATTTTTCTATAATATGTACTCGTATTTTCGTTTGCAAAAGTGAAACAACTTATAATTTATGAAAATAATAAAAAGCACTCTGACAATTCACAGTAAAATTGCAGTTTTAAAAGATGATTTATGGCGTTGTGGCAGACACACACAACAACAACAAAAACAGCAAGCAAAAAACATATCGGAACTAAATGTTTCTTTAGCAGCATAAATTAAAATAAAATGTTTATTTCTTTTGTTTGTGCTTGAGGAAGAAAAAAAGTTTAGAACATTTTAATAAAAGAGCATAAATAATCATTTAATAACAAGTTGTCTAAACGAAACAGCGAAAAGCAGAGATCGCACGCAATTTTATATCTAATTTTAAGCTCATTATTTAAGGAAAGTTTGAGATATTATTACCTGATGAAATGCAAAAAGCCGTAACAAACATTTATGTTGTTTCAAAAAAATTAGCTGTTTCTTTGGGGCTTAAATTCACATTTTATCTTCAAATCGCCTTTAACTTCGACTTCAAATCTTGGCCGAGGAGGCCAACTATACTTAAAGCACACAAACCTTTGCCTAATCCTTGTGCCAAAAGATACCACCGTTGCTGTGGTTGAATGGTTGCAATGCTCGTCTATCAGTCCATAAGTCGTAAGGTCGATTTCCGGCAGAGACCCTATCTGTTTTAGGCCAACAAGATTATCTCATCGAGGGTTGTGTTTGTTAAAAATAATAAATAAATAAAATTACTGCATTAAATTAAATTCATGTTATTTCAAATTGAAATAACTTTGATTCAACATGATTCTTCTTTTTGATTGAATACCACGGGAATGGTAAATCAACATGAAATAAAGTTATTGCAAAAGAAATTTTTTTTTTGAATATTACTGTAAATTATCATGTTGAATTAACATGAAAGACATATGATGCAAAATCTTTGCCGAAAAATTTTAAATGCACATTGTTTACATAGCTTTTAATTTAAATGTTTTCTGTGTAGACACATCACCAGACCCGATGTCAGGCCACCGGTACCAGTAGCACCAGTATTAAGCCACTGGTTGGATCTCGAATTTTCACATACATCCGTAGCTTTGTTGTTCCACAGATTGGTTAGAAACACATAAAATGCTATAAAGGTAAAAGCCAAATTACGCCAACTAGGGTACTAGGGATTGCCACAACCCTAATCTCCCAAGAGATTATCCTGAGCGGATATAAACTTTGTATCTGAAATTGTTTTGATGAACCTAAAATATTCTGTTTCTACGTATGTGACGAAAATACCTTCATACAAACAGGCTTCTCGACTTCGCTGCTTAAGCATCAAGTCCAACTTTATCAAATATATGCTTAATTATGTACTTTATGGGTTTAGAATGTAGACTAGGAATTTGCTCCAGGGCAATAAAGGAAACTCAAAGAGATGAATAAAAAAAAATTTTTGTCTTCACTAGTTTGATCGTTGTATAAAATTTATATCAATTTATTTTGAACAACAACTGCAATATATAGACCTTATCGAACTTTGGACCATTGAGGTTAACAGTGGCGAGCTTTTAAGGATTGTGTTTGATCGTGTTTCTAAATGTTTTTTTTTCATTTTTTGCTTTAAAAGCCTCTTTTAGGTGGATATTCCAATGTAATCAATATACCGAAAGCAAGAACAAACAGAATTTGCTTTTTTTTTCCCGGCTATTCCCAAAAAAGGATTCGCAAAATCCCATAATTGGGATTTATTTGGAAATATTTAAAAACATATCTTGTCTTAAAATGGCATAAATTTTTTTCTGTTACAGCTTTGGAATTCGAGAAAAAAGCTTTAAATTTGATATTTATAACAAAAATAGTTGTCATTCGAAACCGTCCGGTGCCTTCAATAACGAAAATTTTTAACAAATTTTTTTTTGTAATATTTTTTATAGTATTTCCTTTTGAAAGTAAGAAGGTTGATTATTTTGCAAAATTTTTTATAAAACCGTAAATAATAGAGTATCCAATTAATCGGGTTTAGATTTTGGGGTTTTTAATTTGCTCGATTAATCGATTAATGTTTTTAAATTGCTCGAATAATTCGATTAATCGAATAAGTCGAATAAGTCGAATAATTTCTGTATATCTGTATACCTTAGGGGAAAAATAAACAAATTTAATGTAGGCGTTAAATTTTATTAATAAAAAACATAAAAACAAACGTAAAATAATAATTCATGTGAATTCAAAAAAGTTTAATAAAAATTTAAGAAATTTATTATTCGAGATATTGTCATAAAAATAAAAATATTAATTAATTAGGTACATACAAAATGAGATCTTTTTATTTTCAAAGTTTTTAGTCACATCTTCTAAAAAAATCTTTTAAAAATAATATGCAATTAAGATGTTTGGCTTTTAGTCGATTTTTTTGTTTCGTTTTAATGAAGCTTGACTTTGAAAACACCCTTTCACTTAAAGTAGATGTTGGTGAAACTGAAAGAATTGCATTGAAAAGTTTTTCTAGATTTTCTGATCTTTTTTTTTGTTTTATCTAGATTCTCACTTTGCTACAAATGAATGTGTGTCATGAAAGTAAAACATAAACTTATAGGTAAACAAAACACTAACAGCTGATCGAAAAAAGGAGCAAAATGTGTTCGAAAACAAGTGTAATTAAAATGTGTGCAGCAGTGATCACTAAACATGTCTATTTGAAATACAATTTTAACGGACGAATTTTTTTTAATCAATTAAAGTGGTATTACATTTATATAAAGAAAGAATTTATTTAAAAATAATTTAAATCGATTAAGCGGTTTAAATTGATCGATTAGTCGTTAATCGAAATTCGCTATTTTTTCTTAATCGAAAAATTATTTGAAAAAAATTCGTCGATTAATCGAACAACGATTAATCGATTGGATACTCTAGTAAATAATCAACCCACTTTTTTCTGCAAAAAACGGGGAAAAATCGACTTTTTTATATTTTTATTGAAATTCCCTATAACTTTTGACTAAAATGTGCTCTTGATGCCAATTTTATTTAATGTCATAAGTTCTGTTCTTAATTCATAATAAGTTTCCTTTTCTAAATGAAACAAAATTTTATTTCTCCATTAGCAGAACAGTGGATCAAAATTTGTTAAAAAAACCAAGATTTTAATATTTTTTCTCGAATATTTTCTAAACTGTAAGCGAAACCCATAAATGATGTATCAGACTGTTTTAGCTCTTGGATGGAAAAAGTCCATTTGAAAAAATTGGTTTTATCAGATCAAAAACATCAGCTTGGCAGTGGTTTTAATTATTCATTAACAGAAGGTTTCCCATTTTGGGGCTTTGTGGCCACATCCCCTTTAAAGTTTAATAGTACAAATTCCAGACTTATGCGCTTTTACACCTCTACAAATGCTATATGAAATTTCATAACAATTTCATAACAAACCGTTTTGAAACTGCAGAGTTATTTCCATTTGTTTAAACAAAATTTTCAATAGTGTATCGCGTACTTTAGGCCCCACTATGCACCAGACGGCGCCGTCCGAACGACCTAAAAATTTAACACTGCATTTATGACAGCAAACTTCATATTTTAAACAGCGCATATAAAGGGTGTTTTTTTATAGAGTGACACAACTTTAAATGATAATTAACAAATGAAATATATTTGTAATATCAATGAAAAGAGCTTTGTTGGAAATAATATTTTATGAAATTGGTGTTTAAATAAGATTTCTGACGCGTAGAAGCCACAATCTTGAACAGCAATTTTCAAAAATTTTTCGCAGCATTTGCGGCCGTATTTCGACAATAACTCTTCGAATGTTGAAATCCAGGTGTTCAATTGTTTGTGGTTTATCGACGTAGACAAGTCACTTAACAAAAACCCAAAAAAAAAAAAAATAATCCAATGGGGTTAACTCACACGAATTTCGATGGCCTAGTTGGCCATTACCAGAAATTATTTTTTCATCAAAAGTTTCTTTGAGTAAATCAATTGTAGCGCTTGCTGTGTGGCATGTGGCTCCGTCCGGTTGGAACCACATATCAACAAGATTAATGCCACGCTATTGAGGTATAAACAGCTTTCAAATCATATGCCTATCTAGGCGCACGATAGTGCGCCAGGCCAAGTTCCGGCACTTTTCTAAAAATGGAGGAACAAATTTTTATTTGTTCATTTCTTTAAATCGGTAAAAATATTTTCAAGTTAGCAGATTGTCTAGAAATTATATGACACCCTTACGATTACAAATTTATATAATACATAACATATTTGTGTGTTAGGTATTGTGGCAAACAAGAACTTGGTCAAAATTTATATCTCACTACTTTTAATGGCCGAAATTTTGGACAGGAACTTGGCCATATGTTTTTGTGAGGATACCGTTCACTGTTGACAATAAGATTCTGACTGTCATCGTTTTTGAAGACATGTGGGCCAATGACTCCGTCGCCAGCCCATAAAGCCCACCTAACAGTAATTTTCTTTTGATGTAATGGTGTTTTGGCAAAAGCTTGTGGACTCTCTACACTCCAAATGCGACAATTCTGCTTATTTACGTACCCATTCAACCAGAACCCCTTGTTCATCGATTATATATACGCCACAAAATGGAATAATTATTTTGATTAAAAATTTCAACAATGTGTATGCGTTGCTCTGGTGTAAGTTGATTCATAATGAAATTTTAAATCAAACTATCAACTGACTAACTGGGTGCTCAAACAAAGCAGTGATGCCAACTCAAAGTTGTGACACTTAAAAAAACACCCTTTCTTAGTATTTGAAATGGCATAATTAATAAATAAGTTCACAAAGCTTCTTATGAAGCCTAGTAAAATTGGATGGAGATTCTATTTATACCTAAGCTGATAGATAACAAACTCCCTCTGTACATTTAATCTTTGAATTTCTCCGATTATAACCAGACCCTTGGCAATACAATAAGGAAGTTAAAGTATTTTTAACAAAAACACCACTCATTGTTTTATAAACAAGAAAGCTAATATCACACTCACACACACACACACACACACACATTTACCGACTCGCCTACAAAATCATAGAAGCTGAAGAGTTTTTGCAAATGCATAAAGAAAGAAATTCAACTTGTTGATTGTTGAATGTTGTACAACTGACAAGCATTTTCAACCACACTGTCATGTCTTTTGAAATGCAGCAACCTGGTTAATGTTTGATGGTTGATTATTGTATGAGAAGTAGAACATCAAACCCCTTACAAATGCCCTTCTTTTATTTGCATTACTGCTGACTGGTTGCATTGGCCAACCACTTTGACATATTTTGGGCATTTCTAGTTAAAATCTGACAGGCAGGCACGCAGGCATGAGTTCAAATCAATAATGGACTGACTTCAATGTATTTATACTTCATCTTCAAATCATTTTTGGAGAAAGTAATGTCTTTTTATGCTTAAGCACAATTGTAGTCAGAGAGAGCAACAGCCTTTTGTGGTGGAATTTGCAAGAGTGTTGTGGCCTGATATCATTAAGAACTTAAGTGAAGAAACATATATACACACATACTCGTACATATGAAGTTGGCCTGAGTTGTTTGTTGGTGGTGTGGTGTGGTGTGGTGTGGTGTTGCTATTGTTTAAAATCCTTTGCCGAACAATAGAGTGCGATATTTTCCTTAAAGGTTTGTTTAAAGTCATACAATTTTTAATAGACATTTTAATTTCTATGGCCAAAAGTCTTTTAACTGACCTTTGTTTGCCAACTGGTTAACAGAGCAAAATTGAATTTCAAAGCACTTGTTTTGTTGTGCCCTTTCAAATGAGAAATTCTTTGTTGCTGTTGAAATTTTTGCTTATTGCTAAGGTTTATAATTTATTTTTGTACTACATAATTGACTTGGCCTTTTAAAATATTTTAGTTTCTTTGCCTTTTTTTGATGACGTTAGATGTTATTCTTTAGACTGTCTTCTTATCAGTTGCTTTGGTGTTGTTGTGCCACTTTGCGACGCGGCTTGACACTTTGATATTTATTTAAATTTTTGTTGTTTGCTGCTAATTTGTTTTCTGTTTTTTTTTTGTTTTGTTTTCGTTTATTTTAAATGTTTTTCAAATACATTTCATATGATTAAAACCTTTTCGATTTAAATATTTGTTGCTTGCCAGCAATGTGTGCAACACAGACATTTAAAATTTTATAATATAATGTTCTTTTTTGCAGTCAAGGAATATGTGCACCAACTTCTTTTGTAAGAAGGGAAGAAATAAATTCAGTGAAGTGCGGCTTTGACCCGCTCACGAAGGGTTCCGTACGGGTACGAGATGTGTAATTCAATACGAACAATATAAACTATAGTTTTGGGATTTTTTTGGGTTTTTTCGGTTTTAAGCGTTTTTTAGTTTTGGGGTTTTTTGAATTTATTGGCGCTTTCTGAGTTTTGGCACTTTTTTCACGTTATGGCGATTTTTTTTTTGGTTTTTGAAGTTTTTTTAATTTTGGCAATTTTTATTATTTTGGCGTTTTTCTATTTTAGCGATTTTTTTATTTTGGCGTTTTTCTCATATAGGTGATTTTTTTTGGTTTTGGCGATTTTTTAGTTTTGGCACTCTTTTTTCGTTTTGAGAATTATTTTCTGTTTTTAGCGTTTATTTTAAATTTTGGCGATTTTTTTCGTTTTGGCGATTTTTTTTAAATTTGGCGTTTTTTATATTTGGCGATTTTTTTCGAATTTTTGGCGTTTTTTCATATTGGAGATTTTTTTTCATTTAAACGATTTTTTCGAATTTGGCGATTTATTTTAGTGCTAGAATTTTTTTTTTAATTTTGTCGATTTTTTTCGATTTGGCGATATTTTTTTAAATTTTTTGCGATTTTTTTCAAAACCAGATTTTATAATTTTCGGATTTAGAATCTTGGCAGCTGCAACATCAAATACAGTAGATTTAAAAAAATTAAAGGGTGTTCCAAAACGAGCAACGAAAAATGGTAAAATCCCATCTTATATACATACAATTGCATGTACACATGTATATTGACACTTGCAATTTGTAAAATTACTGTATTTTTATATAGACTAAAACTTAAAAAATTTAAATTAAATGGTGATCCACCAGTTAATGCAATTTTGACTATGTAATTTTGACAACTTACTATATCTTGGAAACCGAAAGAGGTAAACTCTTCAAATTTTCAAAACGGCAAAACTAAAAAATCCGGAAATTATAAAATCGCCAAACCGAAAAAAATCGCCAAAATTAAAAAAAAAAATCTAACAATAAAATAAATCGCCAAATTCGAAAAATTACCCAAATGAAAAAAATCGTCAAAATTAAAAAAAAAATTTCAAAAACCGAAAAAATCGCCAAAACGCTAAAAAGGCGCCAAACCCCAACTAATGTTTATGTGAAAAAAAAATCGGCAAAACGAAAAAAATCGCCAATTTGAAAAAAATCGCCAAATTGAAAAAACGCGAAAAACCTAAAAAATCGCCAAAATGAAAAAAAGTGTCAACACTAAAAAAGCGCCTAAATGCAAAAAAGTCGCCAAAAAGAAAAAAAGCAAAAAACTAAAAAATCTACATAATTAAAAAAAATCGCCAAAATTAAGAAAAAAAGGTAAAAACCGAAAAAAATCTCCAAAACGAGAAAAAAAAGTGTGAAGACTAAAAAATTGCCAAAATGAAAAAAACGCCATAAACCAAAAAAATCGCCAAAACCAAAAAAAATCGCCTGCATGAAAAAAATCGCCTAAATTAAAAAAATTGCCAAAATTAAAACAACGTCAAAAACCAAAAAAAAATCGCCAAAACGAGAAAAAAGTGCCAAAACAAAAACAGCGCAAATAAACGCAAAAACCCTAAAACTAAAAAAACGCTTTAAACCGAAAAAAACCCCAAAAACGAAAAAAAATTCCAAAACTATATTTTATATAGGTTAAAGTTCGTATTGAATTACATATCTCGTAACCCTACGGAACCCTTCGTGCGCGGCTCAAAGTCTCACTTCACTGAATTTATTTAATAATGCAGTGTTGCAAGGCCGCTGGTGTTAAATGTTGTGTTAAATGTGGCGTATTAAAATTTTAAAGCTGTGTTTGCTTAGTACATAATTCTGCTACACAATACAGACGAAGAAAGGTGCTGTGATGTTACATAAGTAAGGATGGTTAAATTTTAAGGGCCGATGTTGAATGTGAACCACACCTAAACATCAAAATTTTTCTGCATTTCATTTGATGTTTTTTAATTTCAGACTAACCCAATTTCAACTGTGGAAAGATATACATATAATCGAGCAACGCGTTAAATTTATTCAAAATCAACATCGGCCCTTAAAATTTAACCGCCATTTATTAGTAAAATCAGAACAAAGCGTGGTGTTGTTATTTTTAAAAACTATCGGAAACCGAAAAAACCGAAGAAATGTATAAAAAAAAAGGTTTGTATAAAATATCTAACTGCTTTACTTTGGTTAGTTTAACAAAGTTTGTAGGTTGGCTTAAATATAATTATCAAACTCGATAAGATTTAGTTATAAGATTGTTTACCATGACTTACCATATGAGATTTTACTTCCTTATTAAAGGCTGCCTAATGTCTGATTTTCTTTAATATAAAGTTGGAGTATACATATTTCTAAAAATATAAATTTTACTGTTTTGCAAGCTTAATTGTATTTGTTCATTTGCCGTCCTTGCTTGATAAGTAACTAATACATAATAACTCATATCCCAATTGGCAGTCATAAATTAAACTACAAAAAGAAGCGAAAATAATTACTAAAAGCGTACAATATAAATTAATTAAAACATTCCATTTGATAGAAATTACATTTGTAACTGCCACATTTGAACATGAAATTGTTTTAGCTCTGGGTAAGAAGAAAAAAAAATAAATTCCTTCGCAAATATTTTCCAGCCGTAATGAAAAACAAATGAAATTAACACACATCCACACACACACACACGCGCGCGGGAAGAGAGACTCAAAATATTAAAAAAAGAGTTGACATCAAAATGCCTAAATGAAAGGAAGATGAGCAGACATGTATGTCCTTGTGAGTGGAAAAGGATGCTAAAATATTTCACATATGCAATATGTGTTTTTGACTGGTTATATATGTGTGTGTGTGTCTTATTATTAGATTTCTGCCTTTTAGTCTTTTACAAATTTCGTTCAAATGCCAAATTATATTTGTGGCTGTCTGTTGCTTTGGTGGAGGTGGATGTATAATAGAGAGAATTCATATCAGATGACAATTAAATTTTTGTTATTATACTTATTTTTAAGCAACTTGTTAAACAAATTATTCCATATTGTCTTTGAAAATATTATTTTTTTTGTATGCAATTTGTAAAGTTATGTTTTGTGATTTTAATTATGGGTTGCTAATCGTATTTCATGAAACAATTAAATGAAATTACGCTTTCAAGGCTGTATAATTAAAAGCTAAAGGGGTTTTAAGTGCATATGCATACAGTAATAACATTATTTTTATTTCAGTTTGAAATATATCGTCGACTACAAAGCATATCATGTTCTGGGAGAGTTCAAGTTCAATACCTGGCCACACCCAGCCATATCATCATCATAGACTTTGCTGATAATGCAATAGTGCGTAAGCTAAGGCATATGCCCTTGTTCGTTTAATAAAAAACCTACATTGCTTAAAGTAATGCGGCTACTTAACTCCAGAGGCGCTGCAACGATTTTATAAAAATTAACCGAACGTGCAATATCAGAGTTGTTAAAACGCATAAAATATTTAAGGTTTTTTCTCTGTCTATTGGCCAGCATTTCGTGTGATAACCACCAAAAACCTTAACCGACATATTATTTGAACTTCGTTACGATTGCAAATAATCAATTTTCGTAAAAAAATTAAGTTCGAAAATTATTTCGCTTGACCTTTTATGGCGGTTATGCTACGATTTAAGCTTACACTATATCCTTAAATTTCTCAGATCTACGTGAGCTGAGAACTAACTCTTCCTTCTCAGCAGCCTGTCACACCTAACCTAACCTTATTTAAAAAATATTTGCTGCTCCATTACTAGGTTTATATGCACGACTTATTTGCAAATAAAATTGAAAATTGTTGCCATATAATTGTTTTATTGTGACTTACTAAATCAGAAAACTACTCACGATTTGAAAGAAGTATGTTTCCACGGGCATGATTTAGACAAATCATGTTGATTTGTGCAAGTCATGTTAATTTACACATGACTTTTATGGATAAATCACCTCAAAATAGTTGATTTATATTAAATAATATCGAAAATACTATTTTTCGCACTCAGTTTATTTATGCAACCCTGCGTTGCTTTTAAATTACAAACTCCATCCCTGGCTCATCCATCATGCATAGTGATTGACAATTTTGAAAAAAAAATTAAATTAAGGAAAATTTATTAAATTTTAAATGTCAAATTAAATGTGAAACACTTCACATTACAGCTGCTGCGCCCACCTTATAAAGCATTTGCGCAAATTGAAGACGAAAAGTCGAACAACAAATCATTCACAAGTTCGGTGGAAACACTTTGCTTTACCTACTTGATTAAAAGTCGGTGGAAATATACTATTACGCACTCACTATTTGCAAATAAAATGCTTGAGATTGACACGCTGACAAATGTTTAATAGCAAAAATCAAAAATAGATAAAGCAAATAATGAGAATTAAAAAAAATAATAATTTGATATTTTGTACATTTACTCAATTTTTTTTGTCAATATAAGTAAGTTTTCTATAAAAGTGCTACCAAGTTTTTGTACTTTTGCTATGCCGTATAAACGTGAGTTAATTTATTTGCAAATATTTTTATTTGCTAATAGCGTGCGTATAAACGTAGTATAAGTGTTGAGAAATAAACAACTAATCAATTTAAAATGGATTTTCCAAAACCAACTAATATTTGCATGAAAAACAAAAGTATTATTTTTGAAATGCAGTGCGATAAAATTATTAAACTCGAAGTGCTTATAAACGATGTAACATCCCAGCAAAAAATTTTCAAGATTTTGTAATGGGTAGTACTCTTTTAATGGCTTACAAAGTAATGAATGGTACATATTTATCTTTTTATTTAATATGTAGAATAATGACTGTCCTGTAATGAATAAAATAACAACTTATTTATACCATTACGCGAAAGTACTTATTGTAGTAGTTTTCAGTTTATAACGAAATATGTTTATCTACAGAAAAATTTATCGTGAAAATGAACTTCGAAGACAACAAAAAGAAAAAATGGTTTTGAATAATTTTAAACACCAAGTAATCTAAAAAACCATATTATATTTTGAGTACTTTTAGGCAATCAGTAATCTATTAACTTTTGGATGTTTGTAGGCAAAAAGTATACTTTTGAATACTTTTTGAACTTCTCAAACAAAAATAATGGGTTATTCAGTCAAATTGTAAGTACTTACGACTGGGGAGTACACACTCTTTTTTGTGCATGCTAGTAGGCAAAATTTTTTTGCTGGAATTGTACACATATGCAATTTTGCACCCATTTGCAATACATCTGCTAATTAAATAATTTATAAAATATCTCCAAAGCTTATTCTTTATAAACTTATTTTTGTATAACATTACCAAACATATCCAGTTTGCTTCAATATGTCTTAAATACCAATTGAGATGTAATACAGCCAATGAGCCTGTCACTTAGTCACTTGTCTGCTGTTGTGACATGATTGATGCTTCCTTTATTTTCTTGAGTTAATCATCAGTGAGTGCTTGTCATCACACAACACAATTATCAGTGGCTTTAAATAATCTCTTCATTGTTTCTGTTTCAACTGTTATTCCCTTATCGAATTTAATTTTTTTGCTGTTTCATTTTGAGTGGAACAATAAAATTTCTTGTGCTAATATTATTGTACTCAAAAGCTTATGAAATTTTTTAAAGAAATAAAATAGCAATAAGTACAACTTTCAAACTATTCGATTGTGTTAAAAAAAATTAAAAATTGTTTTTCCTTTTCGTTTCCTCTACCAGAAACAGCTGTTAGAACCTTGTACATTTTGATATAAATTTAATTTTATTATACAGTGTAATTAGCAATTAAACATGGTGATGTGAAGCACTAGCATATACAAAAAATTAATTCCAAAAAATTTTCAAACAAATATTTGTTTGAAATAAAATTTATGCTTTAATTCAGTAAGAAGATTTAAAACGTTTTTGTTTGAAAATACTTTTGAGTTTTTGTATTTAAATTCTCAAAATTATTTCTTTAAAAAATTTGTTAGTTTTGATACTGAAAAATAAAAATATTATTGCCATGTTTTGAAAACATGAAAATGAAAGTAAAATATTATACAATAGTTTGCAAAATATATGAAAAAATATGTGTTGGATATAATGTTTAGAACAAAATCATAAAGCAAATACACGAAACTTCTAGCATAGGTAATAACTAACGATACATTCGTCGAACAGAATAAGGGAATTAGGGCATTAGTTTCAGTAAATATTTTCTACAATTCCAGTAAATTGACTTCTGCAAACGTGACGATTTTTAAACTTGTTTGGCGTCTAAATTTTTGATTTGGCGACATGACAATTTTTCTGGCGATAGATAATTGTTGAAGGCATGGTTTCAAAACTAAATCCTAAAAAAACTCATCTGAAAGAAATTAAAAAAATTTGATTTTGATGATTTTTCTTATGTTAATTATATTAATTAGTCCGTTTTGCATTTGAATGAGAAAAACAAGAAATAATTTTTGGCGATTTTCTGCAAATTATTTAATCATATATCGTATAAAAATTTAAATTAACAAAAATCTTATAAGAAAAATTATTATCAAATATATTTAAGAAACACTACATAAAGTCTAATTTAGTGACTTTGGCAATTTTTAAAATCAATTTGGCGAAATAGGTCAAAAGAAAATTGACAACCCTTGTATAGAGAAGAAACCGGCCACGACATTTTTCGGTTTATTGTCGGCATTTCATGTATGCAACACGATCAATTAAATTAAACAACAATAAGAACACAACAGCACGTTGTACCTGTCGACCAGCGTTACCATATGTGAAGATTTATCTTATTTTTGGACTTTTTCGCGATGTTCAAAAGACTAAAAGAGTTCTTAGATAAAAATAAAATTTTTAAAAATGTGATAGATAGTACTTTTTATCGTATTATTTAGAACTTCAACTTGACTAAACTATTTCCATATTTTCTTCTTTGCTCTATGAAAAGTATGAAAGGAAGTAGCACGCTGATTTTTTATTTGATTAAATTTACACGATGTTTTCCTCAATGTACAAGCAGAAAGAAAAGCAAACAAAAGTCTACATGCAAAAAGGCACATATGTGTAAACCGTTTTTTTTTGCCCCCTTTCCCCTTTTCCTGTAAATCGCTAAAGCTAAATCTCTATTGCTAAAAATCTGTAAAATCTGTTTATATATTTTTGGCTACACGCAAAGAAAAGATATGGTTGTAGAATGCTTGAGAAAACAATATTATGTTCTTAGAAACAAATGTGTGATCTTTGAAAACTAGTTATTGTTGCTTTAAACATTAATTTTGTTACGGTAAGCAAAGTAATGTTTGAATTTAATAATTACATTATTATATTCATAAAAAAATCTGATATGGTTAGAGTTTAACAATATAGTTTTATTAAAAATGTATGAATGCAACATAATTTTTGTTATTATTTAAAAATAATATAATGTAAATAACAATATAATGTTATCCAAAACCATATTATGTTAAGTTTTAACATACATAACATCGAGTATACACACACATTTCTATATATGTATATACATTTTATTTCAACAATATTAATTGTTTTTTTGGATTTAACGCACAGCTGTTTTAAACAAGACATTTACTAATAAATATATGATTGAAAAACAAAATATTATTATTATAATTAATAATACTGTTGTCTTATTTAACAATATTATTATTATATGAGAACATGTTATAGTTAGTCTCAATTATATTTTAGTCACATCTAACAATAATGTTGTCATATTTACAATAATAAGATTAGGTGTAACAAAGTTCATTGTTTTTGTTGATAATATTATTATTAACTCAGATAATAATATTATTAAAAGTTTTTTTTTCTATTACCTCAACCATAGTTTTTCTTTGCGTGTACGAATGTAATTTTCAAACGTGTATTGATAAATCAGGCAACGGCTTAAAAATTTAATTCGCAGAAATTTTAGTGTTCTATGTCATCGCCAAAAATATTCAATTTTTTATTTGTTCAGCATTTTAGCGATCGAATTTAGCTTAAGCTTTAGCGAGTTACGGAATACGTAGGCTGATCAAGCAAATATTCTGCTTAATAACGTGTGTGTCAAATACAACTAATATTTTAAGAAAATTATTTCGACATTGAATGCCATAATTTGTGTCCTTTATTTGTGGCATCGTATGTAAGTCCGCGAGCGGATGCACGTGCACGTATGTATGTAGAGCCTAGAAATATAAATATGTAGTTTATTTTTATAATTACATGTGTATATCTTATGCATGTTATCTGCAGTAAACCTTTTGTTACATACGAGTACATATTTACCTTTCTAAACTAAATAAATTTCAACTGTATTTATATGCAGTAAAGTCGAGGTATATCAATATTCTCTAAGTAAAATTATTAAAAAAAAAAATAGATTTTTGATGATAAAAAAAGTGTTTAGATTTTTGAAAATAAAATGTGGGAACTCTGCTGTTGATAAGCAAGATAAAGATCATCAGTAGGCCAGTTCGACCTCCAGGTGTTACAAGGCGCGAGCCCCAGTACGTATGTGTTGCATTTTAGTCGCCAGCTGATCTTTGGTAACTGAAAACCTAAATAGTGAGTAAATTGATGATATCACGAAATTCGAAAAAAGTTTTATACAAAAATATTGATTGCTGTTATATATTCTTCACTAACGTTGTCAAGGATATAGCAACTGAGCCTTGACTTAATTTTACAATATTTTTTATCAGAGTTTACAAAATTATTTGTAGGACATTCATACAACATATTTAATTTAATTCAATGAATTTGGTTACTGAAAATTAAATTAGTTTTTATTTGGGTAAGTTTTTGCGTGCCGAAAGTCGTAATATTTAATTAAGATAACGAGAATGGTATTCAGAAATTTATTCTTTAAGATATTGTACAGCTCATCATCATTTCATTCTATGCCATGTATCCATGTAACATCTCTGAAGAAAAATAGCCTTATTTCTAAGCAACTTATATTACTATTGTGAATTTCATTCGGTGTGAATGTTTAAATTATTGTATCGGCTGTGTCTGAATCTAAAATACAAAAAAAACCTACAGATATTTTAAAGTTGAGACCTTACGACCTGAGTTCTATGTATAGAAAATAAACAAAAATATTTCTTAATTTGTTGCTTCACAAGTAGAAAACAATCGCTTAACATTGAGTCCCTCTTTATGGGTTGCATTCAATTCAATTCATCGAGCATGGAAAATTTCGTTGAGCCACGAATTTTCTATTGAACAGAAGAATTTAGCTTTCGATGAAGTATTTTAGCATAAAAAATTATTATAAACGATTGTTTTTTATTTTTAGGTAAAGTTGTTGAAAATTTTAAAAATCACGTTGAGTGATATTTACAATAAGGGCATTCTCTGTCGAATGCTCATTATATTGCCAACTGAAAATTCATTCGATCAGCACTTTCGACTGAAGTCGAAGATCGAAAGTTTATCATAAAAATGTCCTTATTGAGAGTCAATAATATTTCACATTGAAATACTGCATCGACAGCTAAATTCCGTTTGAAAGAAAATTCGTTGCTCAACGATATTTTCGATGGTGCTGCCAGCTCATAAATAAATAAATTTTAATTCCAGAATAGATGTTCTGAGTGTAAGCTCATAATAAGGGTCGAAACGTCCAGATACGAGAAAAGCATACATAGAAAAAAATGTTCCTGCCATAAACAACTTTAATTCAAAATAAAACTAAAAATCGATTAAAAATTCTATTGTGTCAATTGAAATTTATAATTGAATAAATGTTTAAACAAAAGTTTAATTGACCAAAAAAAATTTTCAATTGATGTTTGGTTTCATTTTGGCTTAAAGTTGTTTATTGCAGGAATATTTTTTTCTGTGTACAAAATGAATTTAGGTCGAAAAAAAATTCGTTTTATGTATTCTATATATTATATCGAAGCGATTATCGTAATAGAAGTTACTGAATTGCATTGTAGATATTCCCATATTAAAATAAATATTTTGTGCATCCTTTTAAGAGCCTTTAATTTTTCTGAAAAAAAAATATTTTTTTATTCTGAGCTAGAAGTTTCTTTTATGTAAATATGACGTTCGCCTGATTAATTCGCTTGAAAGGAGCCCAAAAACTAGTAATTTGGCGGATACTTGGTACTATATTAATTCTGACACATTCTACTGAATTCGGAATTTTAACGCGAAAGACATTTTATTTCAAGGCCGGTGCTAAGTGCAGCTTGACCTTCATGTTTCCTTTAAAATAATGTGTGACAAAATAAAAAATTCAGGTTAAGAAGAAAGTTAACTGAAGTTAATAATTGTCAGTTGCTATTTATGAAGTCGTTGTAAAATAATTACGTTCACTTCAATTGTTTAAACAATATTCTAAACGTGTAAATTTTAGTGTGAATCATCGTTTCTCTTTAATCCTTCAAACAAATTTCTTCTGCATTAGCAACAGTGAAATGCGCATAGGATTCAGCTAATCCCTCAATAATTTTTTAATTGAATAAGTAAAATAATAATTGGGGATTATTACTGCGTTAACAAATATTAAAACTTTAATGCTTTCCATAATCATGCAGTTTTTGCGGCTCAGCGTTATAACGGGCATGACCATATGCACATAAGTTTATAAAGTCTCTTTTATAGTCTATTAAAATACTTGCTCATATGTAGAGATTCAATAAATCTACTTCTTAAGTAAGTGGACTTCTGTAAAGAAGCAAATAAAATTAAATTTCTCCCTTTCCCGTTTAGCTAATAATTTACTCTCATTAAAATAACTTGGCATACCTTAAGGCTTTAAGTAAAATAAAAAACTATTGCATATTCAGAACGAACTAAAAAAACGTCATTAATCATGCATAAATGCTTTCCGCTTATGTAAATTCAAGCCAAATTCCCCACAAGTATTTTCTTTAAAAATATAAAATATTGCTAAATATAAAAGCCCTGATTGTTTTCGCTACATTTTTCCAAGAAACGTTTATTTGAACAAGTTATATTCTGCTTTTCTATGAATGTACAAAGATTATAACATTTTTATCCTTAGGGGTCAGCTAAGGATATTTTATAGTTTCTGTTCCTCCAGTCAGTTAGAAGGAATAATAACAACAACAACAACAACAACAACATTATGTTTTCACATTTGTTCTCTCTAATGCTTCTTGTAAAATTAAATGAAAGGAATATAACGTTTCAATAAAAGGATTAACAAATATTTCTTACTTGAGCAAAGGAAAAAACAACAAGCCATGTGAAGTAAGACATGACTGAAGAAAACTTAAAATATTTGCTATAAATTTATACTGAATAAAAGTTTTTTTTCGTGTCGTTTCAGTGAAGGAAATCCTTTAAAACAATCCCTGCAGCTGTAAGACAGACACTAAACGAAAGCCTGCATAAAATTGGTCTAAGGATTCATTTTGCCATAAACTTACTTTTAACATTTCAAAGACTTTTGACTTTTCACTTTAAGAGAGTTTGATTAAGATGTTGTGTGTGTTGGCTATGCCCCATGTCTTCAGTTGTAATGGTATGGGTGAGTATTTTGAATAATTTTTTAAAATATATTGCTAAATATTTAGTCAGAGCATTATATGATAGACATGTAGAAATGAACTTATTTTAAGACTTTATAATACAATATTGTTGAGGTTGTGGCACTTACTGTTCATAATCTCATATGACAGTTCAAATATATTTTTTTTCAAATATGCATACATACATCCATACATAACAAAATTTTATTGACTATAATTTAAATAAGAATAATAAATATTTAAAATACGGATATTGTGAAATTTTAATTCAACATTATTTCATTGATCATTTAACGTAAAGTTTATTTGAAAAGTTATATTTGAAAAAAAAAAATTCATTGGACTGTCTCCAGGATTTGAACGTGCGACTTCAAGGGTGGCACACTGTCGGCTAGCCAAAAGCAGGAAGTTTTCTTCATTGTACTCGTAGATGCGAAAATATTTCATTAAAGTTGCAATAGATTAATTACAATTGAGGTTTGATACTTTAATCTTCTTTTGTGTCACCCAATCAATTTAAAATATTTTTTTGTCTGAGTTCTTCATAAAAAACATGAATTTCCGATTTTCATTACCCGAATGAAAATTATTTCGTAAGATAAATTATACCAGAAAATATAAAATATTAAGCATTAGAATGGTTTCATTCCATTAATGAAATTTTGCATCAATATAATGTAATGTTTCATTTTATTAATGAAAATTGTGGTTGTATTAATGTAAGGGGTTCAACGTAACGGTTTCATTCCCTTTACGAAGTGGTTTTCTTTCAGTGTAGCTGAAAGCATATAAAGTCTATTCAGCTTTTAATTAATATATAAACAACCTGGACAATTTTAAAAAAACCGATTCAGATGTTCGAGGAATATCGTTAACAAAATATTTAAAAAGTATTTTTGTAACTTTAAAATACCTTGTCCACTTCATTTTAAGAATCTATTTACTCTTATATGGCACGACTTTCCATCATCCGTCAGCTTAAAATATGGTTTATAAAGTCCCGGTTTAAACGTTTCAACTTTTGTTGCTCGACTCGTAATTCGGATTTAAGAAAAAAAAGAGATATTTGTATATCCGTCTTCGTCTTTCTTACAGTTGAATTACGAGTTGAGCAACAAAGGTTGAAGTATGTGAACCGGGACAAACATGACAGTTTAAGCTATGTGCCATCTTCACTTGACTACTCAAGTGTTTTTTTGTTGTATACATTTCTCGAGAGTTATTTCTCTCCAAGTTTTTTGTATCTAACTGCCTCTCTTGATCTAGTTATGTATCTCAGTGGCACTTTTGCGTTTTTGTCTCACTTGCAGCGTGACCGTTTGACCGACTAAAGTGGCAAATTGCCACTTTTTTTTACTGAATTGCCACTTTTTGTCTCCATTTTTTTTGGAGTGAATTATATAAAAATATATAAAAAATAAAAAGTTTAGTATGGTTTTCTCGTTTTTTTAATTTTGCCCCTTTTTTTGATAAATCCCCTTTTGGTGTCACTTTTTAAAAAATGTCATCGGTCACCCTGCTCACTTGTTCACTTCGCGCCTTTCCCTCTCGCTCTCTTTCTCTCTCTCGTCTTTGTACGCGGTTGTCTCTCGCTGTATATGCATGATATATTTTTTTTATCTATTTTCTTCTTTGAACCTTAAAAACCAGGCTGAATATCTCTAACTTGATCTTATTCGGTTTAATAATTCAAGAAATATTATGTTTGGGGAAAATTTTCGGATAAAACTCTTTGTCAAATTAATTTTTTGGTTCCTTTTAAATTTTGTTGGACTTAAAAAAGGGTCTTGTAGAAAATTTTTAATTTCTTTAATATTTTAATATTGAACTCAGCAAGAAATTTCATAGATAACCTAAGAAGTTCAATAATTTAATATATTTTTTTTGGGAAGAATTTTTTAGAAGAGCTAATGTGCAGAAAAATTTTTAAAATAAATAAAAAAATTTAAGAAGTTTTATATTCGACATATTGTCATAATTATATTTTAATTTAAAATTTATTTGCCTGTGGTTTAGCTTGGTCTATATACGTATTTCATTGGCGCTTAAACCAAATCATCAGTAGACTTCAACCACAAATTTAAAGTCTGTGCATAAAGTAAGAGGTTTGTGACTGTTCAAAATTTGTGGTTGAAGTCTACTGATGATTTGGTTTAAGCGCCAATGAAATACGTATACGTATATATATAAACCACAGGCAAATAAATTTCAAATTAAATAAAAAAATTTAAACTGCTGTCGGTAATAAGTTTGTTGAACAAACGAAGTATCCCACTTTGAAAAAGTGTAGCTCAGTCCTCTCAAACCCGAATCGTCCGCATACTTGCTTCCAAATTTATATGTTTTAAAGCCTACTGTGCCATACAAGATCTATCAATTAACTAAAAAACTCTGTACGTTTGTGGATTTGTTGATGTTGCATTGTATTCTAAATTACTATTTCCTAGCGGCAAAGACGTAGCCGCAACCCCCAGCCTTATTTTTACCGGTTAGGCAACAGTTGAAAAAAGATATACATATATACGAATAACATCTTTTAATGGAATATGCCACCAGACCCAATGTAATGGATATTTTACTTTCAAGACTCATTTCTTTATTTAACAAAACAACAAAACTCTTTCTTTGGTATTGCAATACAATAAAAAAATAATAAAAAAAACCTGTCTTCAAGTAAAAAGCAACAAAAACGCAAATGACACGTGACCATTTTAATTAAAATAAATAATAAAATAATAAACAATGGAAATTGCCATTCCTATAACAAACAAATGAAAAAAAAAATATGTATACCAATATAGCAGCTAATGAAACTACAAATATTAAATTCTAAAATTTACCTTCCAGGAAAAGGATACGTATTTATGTAAGTAAGAACGTCGTACCTTTCTCTTTAAATAGAAGAACATTGAATTATTTTAATGGATCTTAGATTTTTCTGTTTAACAAACAAAATAACACAAAATATGTATATACATTTCACACACGGTGTGTCAAAAACTAATGCCACAACCAACTCCCCAAAATAAAGACGATAGTAGACAAAACAGACAGCCACCCCGTTTTGCAGTGAATAAAAAAAGTCTAATAAATTATTCCTTCTACATTTGTGTATTATGTTGCGCTCACTGCTGCAAATATGTGGCACGAACAACGTTCAGCTACTGAACGAACGTACGCTTAACAACAAATAGCCTTGAGGTGTTATTTTAACAAATCAACACTATGGAATGAATGATTATTTAAACTTTATTTTTTATTTTCTGCTAGAAATAAAAACTTTTAGCTTTCCATTTTAGAGCTTTTAATCCTGACCGTTTTTATAATTACCGTTTTTCCACTTGTCGACATCGAAGTTACTTTGACACAATACCAAAATATTGGGGGCATACTTGCTCTCGAGAACACTTTTGTGCTACTGACAATCTATTTCCGTTCCCTAAGGTCTGATGACAGGAGTCAGTTGTTTGCGATAACAGGTACACAAGCCCCAATTTTTTGGTACTGTGTTTAAGTGACGTCGAAGTCAACAACTGAAATAAGGGTGAATGTCTTAAAATTATTCTGTTTCTTTGCATCAAAATATGTTTAATATAAGAAGATGTCCATAGTAATAAGGCCCAGTTTTTGATACACATATGTATTTACCTCTGTGTATAAAGCAATGTGGCTTTATTTGGAAATATAATTTAAAGTTGGTAGCACTGACTGCTTGAAATCAGCTGTTACTCCACTCTGCAGGTTTTTTATGGACAGCATTGTTCAGTAAACTTTTTAATTTTTAAAAACGACTTAAAAAAAGGAGAAGGTTATCAAATCGTCTGTGTTATATTTATGTTTGTTACGCCATTTTTGGACCGATTTTTATTTGAATGCTACAAAACTTAGCACACACCTTGCTTGGTCTTTTTTAGTGACACTATTTTTTGCGATTAAAAAAATGAGGGGAGCCACACCCATAAAAATTTAGTATTTTATTGCAAGTGCTTCTACCTAACCGATTCTTGCGAAACTTGACATATATACTGTGCTCCTAAAAATAACACAAACTTAAGAAAGTGGGCAGGGCTACTACTTTAAAATTAAGCAATAAATTGTATGTAGTTCTACTTATTCGGTGTCCACGAAAATTCACAAACAGTTTAGGCTTTAGAAAAGGCATATGCTTGTGATTATAAAAGTTTGCATGGTCATGACCAGGGAAACCATAAATATGCTCCAAAAAAGTGTTTTATGCGCATTTAATATGCACTAAAAACTTCGAAATATGCACTAAAAAATCAAAAAATATGCTCTTAAAAATAACATAAATTGGATTATTTGGAAATGAAAAACTAATTTTAATTCAGCAATTCCACAAAATTTACAAAACAAGACAAAAATAAAATAAACAGAAAAAGGAAACAATAAAAAAATTAACTAAGAGCGAAAATTTAACTTTACTTCAAAAGCGATCATGAACTGTATTTTGAAGATCATGAACTAACTGTATTTTGAAGAATAAGATAAGGTTTTTTATAATTGTTATTGGAATAAACAAAAACTCTTCACTTAGCTTTTTAAATAAATATCGCAGCCGGTCACATCTAAATAAACTTTTATACATTGAAAATTTTCTTTTTCAACCTCAACTGATGTAATCGGAACAGCGTGCGCCACAATTACCAAACCAAGTTTTTATTGAAATTAGCGTCCAGTGAGGATGTTAAAACACATGTTACACCTGTTTAAGTTGAAATTTGGAATATGCAAATCAATAGTATTTGCTCCAGCATTAAAATTTAGCAGAAAAAAATTGGATATTTAAGATTTAAATTTTTTTAATTTTCTTGTTTCGATTTTCTTTCACAAGACTGCTTACAAGTGAATGAAAATTAAAAAAATTTTATTTCTTTTGTTCTAAATTTGGTTGTCAGAACACATACTAATAATTAGTACATTTTAAATTTCAACTTAAACACGTTCAGCATGTAATTTAACATCAGAACTCACAAGAAAACGTGTGAAATCGATTCGGAAGCCAAAACATGCACAATGCTCTTTTTTAAAGTCTAACTTCATAATGGTAGCAAATATTGCTTCCCCTTACTACTGTTTCATTCAATAAAAAATAAAATTTTGACAGAAAAGAGCAGAAAATTTTACCAAAAAAAAATTTTTTAAATATTAAAATAATTTTTTTTTAAAAAGTACCAAAATATGCCCTAAAAACGCCTAATATGCTCTAAAAATTCGAAAAATGCTCAAAATGTGCGCGTTAGACTGAAGTATGCAAAAACATGCTTTAAAGGGTAAAATATGCAAAAATATGCACTAACAAATCGATGCCAGAATTCATTAAAAGTTCTGAAACGGATAAATATCTTAATTCCGCATTGATATATCAGACCAGAAAAAACATGCAATTGCATATTTGTGGTTTCCCTGGTCATGACCATGAAAATTTAATATAATATTTCACGTGTTTTTACTTGAAGGATGCTTACGAAATTTCGCAGGTAACTTGAGCTCTGAAAGTGTCGATATCTTGCAAAATGTTTAAGCAAATTTCAATTTAACTTTAAAAGAGCACAGCTTTATTTAATAATAATTTAAATTTAAAGGAACTGTAATCAAATTTATCAATAAAACATTAAGCATTTCTTTCTGAAAATTTGCTTAGTTTCTTTACATTTTCAAAGTTGCTTCACGTGCCCGCTCCTAAAATCATATTTATGTATGTATGTACCTTAAATTTATGACAGATCTGTAAAAATTATAATTAAAAACAATTAATCTTCAATGAGACCAAAGCAAAATTCGATTTGTCAGCCTACAGAAAGTTCCACAAATAGTGGCCAAGAGACAGCAAAAAAAAAAAAACAAAAACAAATTACTGAAGTCTTTGTATGTCTCCACCTCAAGATGTTGAATTCAAACCATTCAAAATGCAACTCCACCCATTCAAATTGATTGCCAGGCAATTTTCAAGAAAATAAAAAACTAATTTAGACCGTTAAAAGAAAACAACAGCACAAGAAATCATTTTAAAAAAATACAAGTAATTTTAAAAGGCTGTTTGTTGTATGTTGTATGTTGTATGAAATAATAAATTCATATTTTATATACAAATATATATATATATTGATTGAATCAATCAAGTTGCACAACAAAACTGTACAACAAACTGCTGGAAATGTTTTATATGAAAAAAATCAATAGAAAAAATATAAATAAAATAAAATAATATAGAAGATCACTTCATAATGGTGGAACAGGTCTTTCTTTCCTCCTTGAACAAAAAAAATAGCACACACACTCACCCAAAGATGGACTTTTTTTGTCTTTAAATTGACAACGATGATGATCATCATGGGAACAAAATCATTATTAAAACAGCCTACAAGATCGTTGTTATTTTTTTCTTTTTTTTTTGCTTTTTGTTGTCTGTTCAATTTAAAAATCAATTTTATTATGTACGATGTATGAATTGTGAAAACGAATAAAAAATAAAAAAAAAATTAAATCGTAGTTTTAGTGAGAGCTTTTAGTTTCTTCCTTCATATTCGTATGCCTGTCACGTAATTTATTGATTTAGCTGATGGGAACAAAAGTATCCCATCTATAACATCGTCATCAAATACTAAAATCGAATAAATCGTATTGATTGTATATCGTTTTGTGCGTCTGTCGGAAAGTATTGTAGTGGACAGTATCTTAAAGGTATGACATCTTTATTTTCAACAAACGGTAAAGGTCTCAGGCAATCTGTTAGTTTTTTGAGATCATATATGTATGGTTATATTTAGAAATATTTCTCGAAGAAGAGAAAAAAAGGAAAATTTAATAGAAATATTAAGCAGTCTAATTGTACTTTTCTTAACATCATAATAAAATCACAATAGTTAGTAACACAAATTTAAATTCTAAAAAATTAAGTTAAGAAAATACTGAACTTAAAATGCCCTGTAGTTCGAGTAATAAATATTTTCTGTTAATAAAAGTGAATGTCTACTTGCATGCTTGAAAGTTATGGGCTCCAAAGAAAGTTAACCAATTGCCCTGAAATATTTAGAATATCGTGCCATAGCCGCCAAAAACGCTTAGCGACATAGTTTTTGAACTTGATTTTTTTTGATCAAAATTGATTACTGCTATCGTAAATAATTGATTTTTGTAAAAAAACAATATCCAAAAAAAGTGTCGGTTAAGCTTTTTTGGCCGTCATGGCCCGATATACGTATAACTGATAGTCTGAAAGGAACAATTTGCTATAAACAGATATATTATTTTTAAATATACAGAAAATTTAAATTTTAAAGTACTTATGGAACTAATGCAGCTTAAAAACTTGAAAGTTATTTCAAGTGACTATTTTTATAATGTGCTTAAGGATATATGAAGGACTGTGCCATAAAAAGAAAATATTTATTCTGAAATATCTTAAAAACTAATACGATAAAACTCAGGAGATTTTTAAGCAGTTGCTCCATTGATTTTATGAATTTTTCGAAATATAATAGCAGTAATTAAATGAGTAAGCGTAGCTATTCACTTGAATATTTTTTTTTAGTGGCTTCAAATGGCGTGGTAATTCACAATATAAAGAGTATTTCTCATAGAGTGACACAAGTTTAAATCATACACTGAAAGGAAACTCTTCATTCAGACAATGAAATTCTTCATTGTAGTAATGAAATTTTTCATTAAAAGTCAGCTAATGAAGCCCTTCATTGGATCAATGAAGAATGTTTCATTGTATTTATGAAGTTAATTTTGGCAGATATGTCATAAAAAGAATGAAACTATTTCATTACTTCAATGAAACTTTTTCATAAATATAATGTAGTTGTTTCATTGATTTAAGGAAGTTTTTATATGCTATTAATGAAGTTTATTCATTAATATAAAGAAAATTTCATTAAAGTAATGATGAGATTTTCATAAATAATTATAATGAAATATAAGCAGTAAATAATGAAAATTTTATATACAAAACATGAAATCATATCCCTTCCAAACCACTTACTTAATAAGAAATATATAGATTTTTTTATTTTATTTAATGTATACAAGTACATATGTACTTGTATTTATTAAAGTAAAATATTTAAGATTTGAGGAACTCATCATTAGAGTTCAACCCAAATAATGTTTTAAGTAAGCCGAAAAACTTACATGTTTATAGTAAAACTCTTAATATGTTGTTGAGAATTACAATACACAAACATAAGTTTAAGAGAACAAAACAAAAATCTTAACAAAACAGGCATCTTTATGAGATGTTTGGCAAAAACGTCTTGTGATTGTACAGTTGTGAGGCACGTTAATGGATAAAAAAAGAGAAAGAGAGAGATATCTGGCATGCAATAAAGAATATTACATTGTATAAATGAAATGATTTCATTGCATTTATGACGACCATACTGCTTTGAAATTAAGAGGGATTAGAAAAGTATGAAATAGAAAATATTTTTCAACAAAATAAATTTTAATTTATTTATGTTTTTAAGCTGTATACAGTAAGTAGATAAAATTTGTGGAACTTACTGATATATGTCCCAAATTTGCTAAAAAGAAAATTCTTTTAAACAATGTAACGATTTTCATTAATACAATGAACTATGAAGAATACACGGAAGGCAGAGATTGAAAGATATCATGTATACAATGTATATTGTATATTGTATTAATGAAAAGTTTCATTAATATAATGCAGAACATTTAATGAAACCGTTTCATTCTCTGAACGAATGATTTCCCTTTCAGTGTAATAAAACAAGGAAATATATTTTTAATATCAATAAAACAGGTCTTATTGGAAAGGAAATTTTATGAAATTAATGTTTAAATATTATTTCTGCCATATGGCTGCCGGGTAGAAGGCGCAATCTGGAAAATCAGTTTTCAACTACTTTTTGCAGAATTTGCGGCCGTATTTTGTAGATAACTCTTTGAATGTTTATTTCCAGGGCGCAAACCACGGCATCCGATACGACTTGTAATTTAAAAATATTTTATTTAAATATTTTTAAATAACAGGTTTTACAGCTACAGCTTCTTCAGTGCGCACATCATACGGAATGCACATTATCAGTAACAGTAAATATGGTCCGAAAACGATATATTGGTCTTCGAACTAGTCGCTCTGAAGAACGATTATGTCCACCATAAAATGGAAGAAGTGCACGATGAGTTTCACAAAAATTAAAAATTTCAATAATTTGAAGGCTCTGGTTTAAGTCGATCATAATAAAATTTCAAAGCCAACTAAATAAAAAGTAACTATCAGCTGTTAAATGGGTACTCAAATAAAGCAGTGCTGCCAACTAAAAGTGGTGACACTCTAACACAACACGCTTTAAAAACAATATTTGCTTTAATATATCTTAGACGCCAAAACAGTTAAAATTTTTTAAATCCTTCTTATTTATTAAATAACGTGAATAGTTTTATATAAAGGAGTCAGCAGTTGCCGAAAAAGGTCTGGCTCCTCCCATTCATATTACATATTTATTTTTTAATAGCATTTAGAAAGTTAAAATGTTAACTATGGGTTGAAAAAAAATCAATTTTTATTTTTTGGTGATTCTTTCTAATGCCAAAAAAAAAGCAGCTTTCTAACTGCATTAGTTTTGTCATAAATTAGCTGCAAAAACAGTTTTGATAGAAAAGTAAAAAAGAATGTGAAAAACTTTTCTGCAATTGCTTTAATTTGCTTGAAAATCCTCAGTCAGGAATTTTTAGGGTCGCCGATTACGAATCTGGTATTAAATTTAAAAAACTAAAAAATGGCGGATCCAATATGTTGGACTATTTTATGTAATGTTATTGAATTTGCTTGAAACTGGCCGCTCAGTAATGTAGTATATTAAGTACTATGTTACTCAATATTTTATGAAGTGAAAGCAAGGCCGAATGATAATATATTTCCAATGAGAGTTTTAAACTAGAACAGCTGGATGGAATCGTTTTTTCCCTCTGAGAAAATAACATCCTATTTTCAGTTGTGAAGCTAGGTCTAAAATTCTAAAAGGAATTGTTGTTGGGATTACACAAAAAAATTTTGTTTGTTAATCAAACCAATAAAAATTTGTTATTTTACTTTTAGTGCAAATAGTTATTGCAATTTGAGTGAACAATATATTTTCATGCTACAAGTAACCAATAGTTGCAATAGTTACTGTGATTATTAAAGCAAATTAGTAAAAAAAAATTAACAAAACCAAGTTAATTTGAATTTTGCTAAAACTTCTATGTTTTAAAACAATTATTTCTTTTTCATTTCATTTTCATTATATTTATAAAAATCTCATCATAATTTTATTGAAATTTTCCTTTTATTTATGTAAAAACTTCATTAAATCAATGAAAATACTACATTATATTTATGAAAAAGTTTCATTGAAGTAATGAAATAGTTTCATTCTTTTTATGACATATCTGCCAAAATTAACTTCATAAATACAATGAAACATTCTTCATTGATCCAATGAAGGGCTTCATCAGCTGACTTTTAATGAAAATTTTTTCATTAATACAATGAAGAATTTCATTGTCTGAATGAAGAGTATCCTTTCAGAGTACAGTCATATACATTTTTTTGCGTTTTTATTTCATTTTATTTTGCCATACAAAGTCTGCATGCATTTTATGTGTCTCTAATATTAAAAGCAAACATGAAATGGATTTGACAGCCAGTGTTTGACATGAGGTAAGAGTTACAACATTTTTAAGAAATTCATTAATAGTAAATTAAATTTATTTGACGTTCTGTCCGTAAGTAATTTTGAATAACATTTTGATAGTTTTCTATAAATATATGAAGTGTTATATAGCCTCTTCAAAGAATTCTTTCGTTTACTTTTACTGATGAGTTTATTTACCAGAAGCAATATGTATATAAACCAACAACAAACAAAAATTCTTTATGAAATTAACTTATATAAAATGTAGAGAGGCAGTAACTCATTATTATTTTTACATGGAGATTTTTAAATTTTTAAATACATTAAATGCTCTTCTATCAAAATTTAGAAAATATTTGACATAAAAAAAAGTAATGAGTTAAGCCCTTTCTATATTACGGGTACGGTAACATACCCTTGGGTATTGGGATACTTACCAGAAGGTGAGAAATCTTGATTCAAACCATTTGTATGGAGTTATCATATAATGGCCTTGGCTGGAGGGTCATTGTATGCTTTACAATAGTTGTTTTATAATTTTGTTGCACTGTTTTTTTAAACGAAGAAATTTGTTAAATTTATCAAAAAAAAAAAATTAATAATAATAAATTTTTGAATTCAATTTAATTTAACTGCTGGATTCACATTGTTTATTTTGTCCATAATATTGACCATGCTGATCCGTTTTGGTCAAAAGGAACTTTTAAATGTATGTTATGTGAAGGAAATCAGATTAATTGCAGTCATGTTTTCAGAAATGATGAAATTGCCTACTAGGCAACTGGCTTCAACTCTCTACTCGTCTTAGTCAAAGTCAGCTAAAATAAACCAGTTGAAAAACATTCAGTCATAAGATCATAAGCAAATCAAAAATTGCCATTCTATGAAATGTTTATAACCAAACGAATGCAGAACCGCCAGACATACACAACATTTCCTAGTCAATGTATAATGTACATACATGTATGGATATGTGAGTATGTGCAACATTGATATGTACATATGTACATATATGCAATATTGATGGGCGTAACCGTACAACTTGATGGTATTTATATAAAATGAACAAAATGTTTTACTTTGATGGATTTCGAAATGGTCTTATGTTTTTAGCTGTTTCTTTTTTTTTTTGTTTATTTATTTATTTTCTTTATTTTTTGTTTTGCATTTTTCTGTGTTTTTGATTTCTTGATCATGTTATTTTATTTGTTGATATGTACATATATATGTATATATATAGATGTATGTATGTGTTGCAACGCTAAATCGATCCAACCATCCGTCCATCCATTTATACATCCATTGATCATTTGCTTGACGGACTACATGTATATAAATTCCAGAAAGTAGCAGCTACAGTAAAGTGCTTTAAGCCGTAAACCATAATGGCTGCTGTACGCAAAAGTAAGTCTGTCTTTTTTTTTGTTTTGTGTTTTTTTTTTGTCTTGTTGCTGCACAAAACATTAATGCGTTTTATACCACAAATAAATAATAAAATAAATGACGATCCATTTACATACTTGTTGCAGTTAACAGTGCAACAGGTTGCCAACAGATTGTACATTTAGAACTCTTGAAAAGCCAGGGCAAATTTCTTGAAATGGTTTGATTTATAAGGGATTCAATACAATTTTAAACAAATAGTTTGACGGAAATGGAGAAAGAGGCAAATATATTTAGAGATAGAGATATATAGAGAGAGAAATAGCGCGATATACAGAGATATAAAAAACGAGATTGATAAAAAAAAAGAGAGACAGATTGATAGAAAAATATAGGGAGAGATTGATAGAGAGAGATGGAGATAGAGAGAAGGGGATAAAGAGAGATGAAAAGAGAAATGGAGAGATAGAGAAATATATAGATAGGTACACTCAGGGAAAAGGTGCGAGCTAAAATTAAGCTGTGTCGTACTTGATTTTAGAATTGTCTAGTTTTCCAAAAATTAAGCCTTCACTTTCTTAAAAAAAACTTAAAATAAGAACGGCAATCTTAAAACAAAATGAAAATCTTAAAACTAGGAAAAAAATCTTAAATTAAGAGTGAAATTCTTGTTTTTAGAGTATATCAAGAGTGTTATTCTTATACTAAAACGTATAATTCTTAAAACAAGTCTGACGTACTTAAGTTTGTCCGAATGTGGTATTTTTTTTTTAGTTTCGCTATTATTGTTAACGTTTGCACTTTATCTATAGTGAAGAGTATTATAAAAAAATTTATTTTTTGCAATGGAAAATTGTGAAATAGTTAATATGACCAAAGTTCCGAAGGTAATTGGATGACTGTAGCATTACTCCGGCCGAAGAAAATAGTTTACATGTTCCGGAGGAAAGCGGAGAATGCTTTGCAGTACAAACTTTTCAAAAAGAAGTCTTGGGTGTGCCATTAGAAAATTCTAATGATTTTGTGCTTTTTCATCTTGAAAAAGAACAATCTCAGCATCCTGCCCAGAACCAGGATGACGAAGATTTGAGGAAACTGTTGAAAGAATTCAATATGGAATCTGTTTTAGAGTATTTAAAATGTAATTAGTTTCTGCAACATGCATTAGTACTCATGTGTATGCTATGCGTTTTTCACCTTTTGGATATATTTAAGCTGCACAAACATTTCCAGTCATATGAAATTGAAACTGGACTAACTCCAGCAACTGAAAATGTACACATTATAAATATTTGTAACTTTACTAGCCCACCTTTACATGTATATTACATAAATAATAACAAAGCTTTCATTAGACTTAAGCATATATAATAAGAAGTACATATGCATATGTATGTACATATGTAAATATGAATTTTGTTTATTTTAATTTTGTTTTTAATAAAACTGCAATAAATTCAAAATACTACTAATAGTTTATCATTTTCTTTGATGGGGTTGTTTGTGGGTTAAATGCATTTGAATTTCGAATTTCGAAAATCATGAAATTAAGAGGAAACCCTCTTAAAATAAGATTTAACAGTCTAAAATCAAGAACGAAATAGACTTAAAATAAGTTTACATTAAGCTTATTTCAAGACTGTAAAAATATTAAAATAAAATATTTATTCTCAAAAGTAGAACGAAGCAATTTAAAAATAATCGTTCTAAAATTAAGATTATCATCTTGATTTTAGCATTTTCGAGCTTAACAGACTTTCATGACGTTTTCGGCTTGTTTTAAGCCCATTTAGCTTAAATATAGCTTGTTTTTTCGCTGAGTGTAGAGATACAGAGAGATGATAGAGAGATAGAGATAGAAAGATACACACAGAGAGAGAGAGAGAGATTAAGAGAATAACTTTTATTATAACGTACGGTTCGATATCATGAGACAATAAATTTATTATTATTTTTTTTTGGTTTAAAATTTCTTTTAAATACGACAAAATAAAAATTAATTTTCAGGACAGAAAGCTGCAAGTTAAACTAAACACTGAGATAGTTAAGGGGAAAACCTGTGAAATTAACACCCTAGAAAGGCTCTCTCTCTCTCTTACATATCGCGCTAATTGTTACTAATTCTAAGTAGTGAGTGTCTGAGGTCTTAAAGTGAGAAAACTCACTAAGATGAGAGTGGTACAAAAATGGGGTTTCTGACACCAAAATCTCACTGTGTGTCTCTTAAGTTTAAAATCACAATCACTATTTCTATTCATATATTTACTATAAACCTTCTGTTATTGTTATGCAATATTTTGTTATTTGCACTCATTAAAACCCAATTTTAATGCCTAACTTTATTACGAACTTAGAGCCAAAAACATTTGAAACATATTTCCGAAAAAAAATTATTTCGAATCAGCACTTTTAATTTAAAAAATAAATTTAAAATTAATTAAATATTTCATAGTTTCAATTGAACTTTTCAATGCATAAAATTTTTAAACAAAAGTTTAAGTGATTCAATTAAATTTTTGATAAATCTTTTAATCCATTATCCACTATGCAACAGTGAAAAACCCCCACAGTATTGTCATTATATGTTCGATAGTACTAAAAAAGGCAGTAAAATACTGTACTCAATTCGCCCCAAGAAATGGAATCATCAGAGCACTTTCAAAAGATGGTGTCATCAGTTGTTGGCCAACAGCTAAGTCAGACCATTATATGGAAGTAATGTAGCTAAGAGTTCACCAAATAAATCTTATTAACATTTTGTGTCAAAAAATTATTTCTTCTTGCACTTTGTTTGCAAAAGTAAAGGAAATTTTTAATCAGGGCCTAAATAATTGCTTTCCTTTATTACTTATTGAAAACAAACTTTGGCAACCTTATTTCGCAATCAATTTGAAAATGTTAAGTTTTAAGCGAAACACAACAAAATCATTGCAGGGCAATCAATGAAATTGCAGAAGCTTTTTCACTAAAAGCACTTGTGCATACGCAATATCAGATGCATATACAAAGATATCGAAAATGCACTAACAGCAACAGCAACAGCAACAGCAACAACCTTAAATCGAAACGAACAACATCAGTTGTGGCAACAATTTGTTTTATGTCAGCGCGCAAAACATAACTAAAACGAAAAAAAAAATTTTTGCATTTGTAATGAAACTGAAAACCAGAAAAATGCAATTTCCATAATCGTTTCTTCTTTATTTCATTCCTCAAAACTGTTTTGTTATTTTTATTAATTCATGTTACTTTTGGTTTTGTTTCTTTAAACACTTTTAGCCTGCAACTTCAAATTTATGCATATAAAAGTATTCTTTTTTCTTTTACTTTATTTGTGTTTGAATTAATGAAGCACGTCGTCCGTCTGCCGATTCGTCCGCCATGCCAATTTCTGCATTCAACAAATGGAAAGTCAGACAAATGTATTACTCGCATTTCATTTCGTATTTCTGCAGATAAGCGTTACATGGAACTTGTTCCATTAAAAAAAAATAAAAATAAAAAAAAACATTAAAAAGTTCTTAGCCCTTAAGGAACATGAGAGACCGAGATGAACTGACACAAACATTCAGCAAACAGTCATCATCATGGTAGAAATCACAACAACAACAACAACAAAAAACAAGATCATAATTTCCTTGAAAAAAAATCAGATTCTCTTCATCATAAGCATTATTCCCTGCACTCGTATTTCATTCCACACTCGGGGAAATATAACTACAACACAAATTGATAGAGATCAAATGATCATAACATTCATACTTCTTTTACTGTTTGTGGGTTGGTACGAGTCTTCTTCGCAGCAGCAGCCTTCAAGGAAACATTAAGAACAACAAGAAGTAGAAGAAACAACAACAGAACAGTTCCTCCATAAAAATAAACATAATTCAAGTGTAATTTAAATTTATGCAAAATGTTTTGTTTTTTTTATGTACAATTTTAATAATTTTTATTGGATGATATTCATTCTTTTCTTTTTTAATGCTCTTATACGGGATGTACGTAGGTAAAATTATCACAAATTATATGTGATTGAGCCAGAACTGGAAATTTGCATATACAAGATGCATTCATTTTATTGTTGCATAATCAAGGATCCTCCAGGTCGCCATTAGTGTTATTATGTTGGTGTTAAACTACTTATATCGAGAATTTTTGAGTTATCATCAAGGGTCATGGATATTTCACAATATTTCTGGCATTTTTCTGAAAAAAAGGGTTTTTAAATGTCAATATCTTATGGGTTAATAAATAAATTCTTTAGAGTTGGAAGCACACGTGTTGGTACGATCAAAAATTAAGGTTCTTGCCACATACTGCTGTTGAAAACATGGCGGGTGTCACACTGAAAATTATGAATTTCTAAAAATGGGTATATAATATACTCAAGTGTACCTGCAAGCACCTTACCTGCTGCTCCATTGTGTTTTTTAAAGCATATATATCTCTATATAAAAATTGGCCGAACATAAAAAAATTTCAACAAAGCTCGAAAAATTTATATTTTGCACAAAGTGTTACTGAAACTGAAAAGAGAAGTGTGCATTTGATTATATGATTTAGGAAAACAAATTTTCTTAGCATCAAAAAATTTTGTAAAATATTCGCCAAAGTGCGATTTTTACTCGCGCACAAAGGGTTCGAAGGTACGGAGACTAGATATGTATTGGGTGTTTTTTATTGAGGTATAGAACTTTAAGTTGGCATCACTTTTTTAACTGGCGGCCATTTTGTCAGCTTTCAAGTGATTAATATTTAGTTTGGTTTGCCATTTCATCATGAACAGGTTGACAAAAGAACAACTCTTGCAAATCGTGCAAATTTATTTCGAAAATAATGGTTCAGTTCACGAAGTTTACCGCAAGCTCCGTCCATTTTATGGTCGACATAATCGTCCATCAGAGCAATTAATTCGGTTAACCATGGATCGTTTTCGCACTACGTTTACTCTATGTGCGCACCGAAGAAACAATTGCCGCTGTAGAGCAAAGTGTTGAAGAGGACCCGAATGAATCGATTCGCCACCGTGCACAGCAATTGGAGCTTTGTCCATCAACTTTTGTTCCCGAATTGGATGGCATGAATGTGGATGAGTTGTGGTTCCAACAAGACGGCGCTACATGCCACACAGCGCACGTCACAATCGATTTATTGAAGGAAACATTCGATGAGCGCATAATTTCGCGGAATGGACCTGTCAATTGGCCACCAAGATCGTGTGATTTGACAACATTGGATTATTTTCTTTGGGGATATGTGAAGTCGCTCGTCTACGCCAACAAACCAGAAACGTTAGGGGACTTGGAAGCCAACATTCATGGCGTTATTGCCAACATACGGCCCCATATGCTCGAAAAAGTGGTTGTAAATTGGACCTGTAGAATTGGCTTTATTCGAGCCAGCCGCGGCGGCCACATGTTCGAAATAATATTTAAACATTAATGGCATAAAATTATCCTTCCAATAAAGCCAAATTGATGGACATTAAAACGATTTTCTTGTGTTTTATTTCAATTCGAAGTTCTATACCTCTAAAAAACACCCTGTAATACTATAGATACTTTAGCTTTAGGGATTTTTTCGGATTTGAGCTTTTTTTTTAATTAGCGTTTTTTAGTTTTGGCGATTTTTTTAATTTTGGTTCTTTTTTTTCTCCTTTTGGCGATTTTTTGTTTTGGTGTTTTTTAATAGTTGATTTTTTTTTTTGATTTTGGCGATATATTTTAGTTTTAGACATTTTTTTAATATGAGAGTCTGAACACAATGTAACGATTATTTATTGCGATGCGGTAACAATGACAAGTATTGCCGTCGCCGTTTCCCATTGTATTATGTTTATTTTTCTGTCCCGCAACGAGAACTCGCACCGCACCGCAAACATTGTGTTTAGACTCTGACGCTTTTTTTCCTTTAAGCAATTTTTTCGGTTTTTGGCAATTTTTTTTTCGGTTTGACGATTTTATAATTTGGAACTTTTTAGATTAAACGCTTTTGAAAATTTCAAGAGTTTGGCTCTTACTATTTCCAAGATACAAAATTACATAGTCAAAATTACTTTGAAATTTATTTGGTGGTGGTTCAGCTTTGTCTATATGCATTTCATTGTTGCTATAACAAATCATCAGTAGACTTCAACCACACATTTTGAATAGTTTCAGATTCAGATTTATTTTTTCCAAAGCATTATAATATAATATTAGCTTATACTAAAACAAAATCAAAATTTCTTTACATACTAAGATATTTTTCAAAGAATGTATAATTAATAAAAATTTTACAAATTTACATACATCCATCGCACTAATATTATAAAAACCTATCAAACAAATTAATTAATTAAAAAAAGGAAGCAAAAAAGGAAGCTATCATTTTGAATAGTCACAAACCTCTTATCTTATGTACAGACTTTCAAGAACTGTTTGAGAATTCACAAATAATAATATTTTTGAAAATCACTAAAGAAAAATAAGCGTAGAAGGCTTAGAAACTTATAAAAAACCCAGCAAATAATTTATATTCGATATGAATCTATTTGATTTTTCTACACCCTTTAATTTAGGTTTTTTTTTTAATTTAAGTATTAATTGTTGTAGTCTCTCACTGACTCGCGGTTCTCGATAAAATAGCATGTAACGGACAGACGAACAGAGTAGCGAAAACGGTATGGTGTAAGGAACTCTAAAAACGTTAATTTTAAGGTAAAAAGTGGTCTAAATAAGCTATAAGGATGCCTTATTTGTTCAGATTGTAGTTATATATTCACAGCTTAATCGTAGCTACAACTTTGCCAAATAATGCACGAATAAACAATTTTTTTGTGGCAAAGTGTTAATAAGATTTATTTAGTGAACTCTTAGCTACATTATTGCTATATATAGTTTAGAGTGATAGCTAAGTCTGTGTCAGCTGTTGGCCAAAAACTGATTCCACCGTATTTTCGAAATCCTTGGAGGTCACGGAAGTCACATACAAGGCACATTTAATACAGGTACACGCATTAGGCAAAACTATCTGGCAACTCTGTGCTTCTCACATAGCTTTACAAGGTTATTGTCAAAAAATTGTATGCATCAAACAAGGCACAAATGTAATCGTCAAATGAATTCTTCGTTATTAACTTGTAAACAAAAAATCAGCGGATGAGCAATATGCCTGATACGTGTACCTGTTTGATATGCCTTGGTCATATAAGTACATTTCGAAAGAGTAATTTAATTTTTATAAATGCAAAATATTTGGAGGTGGCAATACTGAACTATGTATTTATACTGGCTACGAGACGAAAATTGTAGTCGTGTGTTCGTGTAGTCTGCTGCAGTAAATGTGTTTAATGCATTACACTTACCACTAGAAAGGTTTTGCATGTATCCTTAAGTTGCAGATATGCAACGAGTAGTGATTTCCGCTAACATGGACATCCTTAACAGAGATAATTGCTACGTTGTAATATCGATCTGATATTGAAGCAGATAAATACATCAAAGACATCCACTGCACAAAAGATAATAGCAATTAGACATCTCCTAGAAAGTACGAATACCAACAATTTAACTTTCTAACTAAAATACTTTTTTAAATGAAAAACTACTAATAAATTAAATAAAAAATCTTACATTCATATTTGTATAATCAAAATAATAATAAATTCACGTCAATCACATGCGTGACATGGCTGTCATCATCAGTGCACGCAAAATGAACCAGAAACAGCAACCGAAGCTACAAAATATATGTATTTTTTTTAAAATACTATTTTCTTTCTCTTAAACAAATTGTACTCAGTTTAAACAATGCCGACAATATCAGAGAAACAAATTTTAAGCAACATGAACTACAACTTACGACTAAGAAGTGTCCCCTCCTAAAATGATAATTATAATGGGCAAAAGATTCAACCAACCAACAACCATTTGGCAGCCATTCATCTATAGTTTCACAAGAATACTTTGCAAATCCGGGCAAAATGTTAAGAAGTTAAAGCTTGTTTTGTTGTACTTTTTGGCGGAACTGATTACAAGAAAAAATATCAAAAAAGAACTTCTGCTTAAGCAAAAGTTATATGTTATTTTAATACGAAAAAAAAATAAATGAAATAGCTATAAAACGCGTGACAAAAAGTTTTCTATTCCGTGTTTGCAGCAGACATCTGCGTGATACTTGAGTTCTGCTGTGATACTTTTATGAAAGAGAGTTTATGAAGAAAAAAAAAATCATAGAAATTGATGATTTCTTTCAAGGGTGATTTATATTTTCTTATAAATCAGACAATCAATCATTATATTTTTATTTTTTTTTTTGAAGTTTCATAAATTATATAGAAATATGGATTTGATAGTGAATGTGCAAAGAAGAATTCAAATGTTAATATGCGATAAAAATCATCTTACAATAATTATAATTCTAGAAAGCAATTTTAATATGTACTCGTGTTTTAACTTTTCTGTGATTGATTTATTTTATAAATTAACTTAATTAATAAACTTCTCAGATGTTTTTTTTTAAGTTCCGTTCACCGTAGGTGCAAGGGAACCCCATTGTTATCGCTACGCTGTCCGTCTGTCCGTGTGTTAAAATTAGTGTGTTTTTATTCAGACTACAAGAATAAACACTAAAATTAAAAAAAAACTGAAATTAAAAGGTTTTCTATCAGTTAATGCAATTTCGACTATGTAATTTTTACAATTTGTTGTATCTTGGAAACCGTAAGAGGCAAACTCTAGAAATTTTCAAAAACGGTAAAATTAAAAAAATCCCAAAATTATAAAATCGCCGAACCAGAACAAAAATTGCCAAAAACAAAAAAAATTTTAACACTAAAATAAATCAACAAAACCCGAAAAAATTGCCAAAATGAAAAAATCACCAAAATGAAAATAAACGCCAACAACCGAAAAAAATGGCCAAACTGCCAAAAAGGTGTCAAAACTAGAAAAATTGGCTAAATGAAAAAAGCGGCAAAATGAGAAAATCGCCAAAATGAAAAAAATCGCAAAACTGTAAAAAGGCCAAAAACGAGAAAAAACGCCAAAAGTAGAAAAAAATAACAATACTAAAAAAGCGCCAAAAACTCAAGAAAATCGCCAAGAACCGAAAGCGAAAACTAAAAAATACGCTTAAAACCGAAAAAACCCAAAAACGAAAAAAAAAATCCTAAACTATGTAGGATATAGGCTTAAGTTCGTATTGCATTACATGTCTAGTGTCCGTAAGGAACCCTTCGTGCTCGTTTCAAAGTCGCACTTCACTGAATTTATTGTAAGTTGTTTGCATATCCACTGTAACCAGTGTGACCATTTTGGAATTTTTGGCGCCAACTGTATTTAGCCTTATTTAATTGGCCGCAAATTTGCAATTAGGAATTTATGTTTAATTTTAAACATTTTTCAAATATTTATTTTTAAATAGAATTGGTGAAATATCTCTAAACAAAAAATTAAAATTATAAAAATTTTTCATATAAATCCTCTTAAATTTGCTTAAATTTAATCATTTAGTTTTAAAATATTTAACAACACTTATTAAGCAATACACATACAGACAGACAGTAGTAGTATTAGTCTAATTACAACGAAGATAAATATAAAAATGATAATTCTGAAGTTGTAGCGTTGTCTAGGCAATTTATTAAAATAGATACATAAATTCTTAGCCATGGAATTTGTAATTTTCTACAAGTAATTGACTTTAATTACAAGCAAATTAGAAGACAGCAAAAAACGGAACAGACCCAAACAAAACTACTTGTCAAAGACAAAATAATATAAAGTTAAAAAAAGATGAACCCACTCAAACTTGCAACCAATCAACCCGTTAGACAGCCAGCCAGCCAGCCGGCCGGCCGGTCTTCAAACTAAACAACCATTAACTTCATCAACGTAAACGTCATTATCGTCAGCATCAGGCCCATTCAGTCAACCAACCAACCAACCAGCCTAGACACATCTTTAAAATGTTATTTTAATCAATTTTTTCTTAACTACTGAATTTAGTTTTTTTTTTCTTCACATTTTTGTTACAATTTCTTCTACTCACTTCAATTTCATTGTAAATCTTCGTTTACAAGTTGTGGCAGCTTAAGGAGTTGGAGTAGCTTCAACCAGCAGCGTTTTCTTGGCAGCAGCAACTGGTTGCCCACCCTTTGGACACGATCAGCCTGCTACCATTTTATTATGCATATGTTCAAACTTAAGAACACTAATAAAATATTAACAACAACAAACATTATTAATAACAGCAACAACACAGAAAGAAAGAAAAAATACGTCTAAGAAACACCAACCACAAAAATAAGAGTATTTTGCTTTGAGGCTTTTTGCCAACGTTTTTGCACTCTAAATAAAGAAAATTTTTTGTAGTTGAACAATATTTTTGAGATTTTTGCAGCCAAAAAAAGCACAAACGTTGGTTTGGCAGTCTCAAAAAAAAACGTAAGTAATATGAAACTGAAACAAAAAAGTGTAGTTGCTGTTTTAGTTTTACTTCAAAAACACGCCATTTTCCGTCTTGTTTTATTTCTTTCTTATTTTTCTTCTTTCATTTGTAAATTTTAATGGATCAAAAATAATCAACCATCATCCTTAAAGTCGTCTCTGCCGACTCGGCCTCAGCATCAAATATTGTATGCAACCAAACTTCACGGATACAACAGACGCAACAACAGCGATTCTGTTTCCGCCGTCAACGCTGACTAAATCGTTTAAGAGTTATGCTTTTGCCTTTGAATTGTAATTGTTGTTGTTGTTGTTATTGTTGCTGTGGCTGCTTCGGTTATTTAGCATAAAACTCCACCCGTTTTAATGGCTTTTAAATTATAAATGCATTCATCGCAAAGCAAATTTCATTTACATAAAAATATGGCCAAAATCTTGATTGCAAGGAAGAAAAAAAGAAAAGAAAAAACCAAATTGCAATATTTAAATGCATTTCGGAGATGCCACAAAGACAATAAAAGGGCAGGTTTTGAATAAAGGGTGTTCCATAATACTTGGTATATTCTTACTTAAATAGAAGCATTAAGCTTCTAATAATTTAGTTGGCAAAATTACGCTACCCAGTTACTTCTTTGTTGAAACTTTCTTTACGAACAGTGTTGCCAGTTTGGGGATTTTTTTTCGCGATTGGGGATGAAAATTTCGTGTTAAGGATTTGGTGGGGCTGATAACAAACTTTTAGGGAGTTTTTTGGGCATTTTTTTATAACTGATGGTAACAAAAATGATTTTTAAACTAAGAAATATGCGTCTGGCAAGTCTAAAAATGTGAATTATTGTTTATAGTGAATGATTTATAATAAAGAAGAAACTAAAGCTGGATTCACCCATTGTTTCCGAACAAAATTTTTGTCCGGACAAAATTTTTTTTATATGGAGTTTGACGTTTCTGTTTTTGAGAGAGAGAGAGAGAGAGAGAGAGAGAGAGAGAGAGAAGAAGAGAACAAATTTTGTTCGGAACATTTTCTGCTTGAATTGGTTTAATTTTAATTTTTGTCCGGATAAAATCAAACTGAGCTGCCAACTATTTAAATTTCTTAGCCAAAGTGTAACTGAGAGTATACTTGTATTTATTAGAATAGAAATAAAGGAAAATAAAATAAAAACATATAAATATGTTTGGAGATGAACAAAACAATTGCATTAAACGATTAAAAAGATGTGTGTGATACAGAAAATTTAAAAATTTGCCGCTGTTCTGCCACTTGTAACTTTAATACGCATCGTTTACACACATATTTCATATGGTAGCTTTGATTTTCCAGAAAAACTCTCAGCAAAAAACTCTCAGTAAAAAAATTTTCTCCAGACAAACATTTTGTTCCGAAACAATGGGTGAATTCACCTTAATAATGAACAGTACCAAAACAAAAATACTTAACAAAATGCAATTCACCAAAATTGAAATACGATGAATCAAACCAATTCACGTATTCCATTTGCAAGAAAGTTTCGTATATAAGGCAGAAATCTAATGCTAAATGAAAAATAAAACATTAATTGAACTTTAATGAAATTTATTTGACATATTGCAAATACTTTTATTGTTATCCGATGGATTTCTAATTGTATAAGGAAGTAGAAAAATAAAATGAGTTCACCTGAATATAAATTATGTGCTGAGTTTTGTATCAGTTTCAAAGCCTACTAAGCTTATTTCGTCTTTCTAATTTTTAAAAAATATTATATTATGAATTCTCATATAGTTTTTGAAAGTCTGTGCATAAAGTAAGAGGTTTGTGACTATTCAAAATTTGTGGTTGAAGTCTACTGATGATTTGGTTCAAGCGCCAATGAAATACGTATATAGACATAATAAACCACCAGCAAATAAATTTCAATTATTTTAGTATTTACACTTCTGACAATATGTCAAATAAATTTCATTTAAATTAAAAAATTTATTTATTCACAAAAAAAATTTATTCAAAAAAACTCAACTTGGGGATTTTTGGGGATGACAAATTAAAAATTTGGGGTAAGATCTAGAAAAAACTGGCAACACTTGGTACAAACAAACAAAATTTACGATCGGCAGAGCAATTAGCTCTAGATAACGCTCGGGGCTTCTGGAGCACTTTAGCTCTACTGTACAGTGGTTCCCACTTAAATGTGTTCCCCGATTTTATGCGAAAAATTGATGGCAGCCAAAAAATATCCCTATATATTGAATTAGAATATTTTCAATTGAATGCGACCCACTCAAAATCCTTCTGCACTCAAATGAGTCTCTTTGCAGAGACACGATTTTGTAAACCTAAACAAATCATTCGCTTGAGTGCTTTAAATAGAAAAAGTATTTTTTTTTTATAAAAAGTCAATTATTTCTAAAACCCTTAAAAATATTTAATAATATAAAACTATCTATTCAACGAAATAAAAATCAATGATTTATATATACATACATATAAATTATAAAAAAAAAACTAATTTTAGTTGCTTTATGTAGAATACTGCATTAGCCCTTCTCTTTCATCAAATGGACGTTACAGTGAGGTCGCCATCATTGTGTTTTTCCCACCTACAATTGAATGCCATTAATTTGGAGATGCAAGACTATAGAAAACAACGCGTGACTCAATTGGTTTACGGGCTGGCCCACGATAACGACCAGAAACTTTCTGTCGCTTACTTTTAATGAAAACAAATAATTTTTTTATTTTTATTTTATTGTTGTTTTCAATAAAAGTTAGGGATCGAAATTTTCTGGTCGACATCGGGTTACTTTAAAAAATGCTTGAAATGCATCTGTAAATTTGCCCTAAATATTAAAAGATTTAACACAAGTAAACTCTGTAAAGTCTTTGAGTTGCAAAGAAAAGTCACCGATCATATACGCTGCCTCTATAAGACGTTCATTTGTTCACAAAGTATTCAAAACTCTCGATTACATATCCTCAGGCGAGATAATGATATGCAAAAAACCACATTTAAGTAAAATTTTGAAAGAATTAAATAAAGCCAAATTCACCACAACATTTATTTCTATTTCAGTGAAGTGTGCATTTGACTTGTAGATGAAGCGTTTCATATGAATACTATATATGTGTAATACCATACGATTATTGGCCTATATAGTAGAATGTCTTACCTGATGTAGACGTTTAGAAAATTTTTTGTTTTATTTTTCATATTGCCCATTTTTCGTTTTGCGGATTTTATTCGGGTTTTGGCGCTTTTTTTAATTTAAGCAAGTTTTATAGTCCTAGCGCTTTTTTTCGTTTGAGTAATTTTTTCGGTTTGGTGATTTTTTTTCAGATTTTGACGGTTTTATGGTTTAAGTGATTTTTTGTTTGTTTTGGTGGTTTTTACATTTTGGGCGATTTTTTGCGGTTGGTTTTAAGTTATGGCGATTTTCCTTTAGTTGTACCGCTTTTTTTGTTTTGGACAATTTTTTTTAGCTTTTTGGGATTTTTTTTTATTAGTTTTGGTCATATTTTTCATTTCGGCGATTATTCGTTTCGGAATTTTTTTTTTAATTTTTTGAAATTTTTAGTTTTAGCGTTTTTAAAAATTTCAAGAGCTTCCTTCCCTCTTACGGTTTCCTAAATGCAGCAACTTGTCAAAATATCTTCAATGATAGAATAGCCTTTAGTTTTTAAATTTCATTGGTGTAGTCTGTCTAAGATAATGTTCTGGTATTCTTTTCGTTATGGCGAATTCTCGATTTTTGGCGATTTTTTGCGGTTGGTTTTAAGTTTTTGCGATTTTTTTTTAGTTTTTACAGCTTATTCCGTTTTGACGTTTTTTTTATTTTTTGGCGATTTTTTTAGCTTTTTTGGCGACTTTTTTACTTTTGGTGATTTTTTTTTGCATATTAGCGTTTTATTCTATTTTTGGTCATATTTTTTATTTCGGCGATTATTTGTTTCGGCATCTTTTTTTAATATTGGGAATTTTTAGTTTTAGCGTTTTCGAAAATTTCAAACGAAATTCGTTTGCTCCTTATAGTTTCCAATCTATAGCAAATTGTCAAAATAACATGAACTGATAGAGTACCTTTTAATTCTTAAATTTCATTAGTGTAGTGTATCTCAAAATGCACTAAGTGACCAAAGAGAATAAGTCTGCAACTTCAAGAAAAATCGCTGCTAAATTAAAAAAGTCCATAGAAAAAGTTACGGCAGAAACTTCAAATGCTCCCTAACTCTTGTTTGATTTTCCTTTGTGCTTATATTTCTTTGTAGTTTTGTTTACAAAATACTTGAAATTTATTCAAAGTATGGTAGCATTGTTGAGAGAATGAGTATCTATGTATATGTGACAGCATAAAAAAAATCGCTGTCAAATGTGTTTATGCCTCAATTCTGTTTGATCATCAAATTTGAAAATTTCAAGTGTGTATATATGTATAATTGTCTGTATGTTACATACACACAAAAAAGTAATATGAGTAGTTTTGTAATATCAATTAAAATATTTGTAATATCAATTAAAAAATTAATTAAATTTTCACCTATAAACGATTTGATAATATCAATTAAGTTTTTTCATTAAAATTAATTAATACAATTAAAATTTTGATTGAATCAATTAAAGTCTTAATTAAAAATTTTAATTGGTGAAAACTTTTTTCTGTGTAAGGATTTCAACCTACTTTGGTGCTTGCTTTAAAACACCCTTTATGTTTTACCTTTCCTATATTTGTTGTTGTAGCGGCCAAAGTTCAGGTACGTAGCTCTTACTGTTCTCAAGAAAAACAGCATGTGAAAGACAGACAGACAGACAGACATCGCAGTGAAAAGAATAGGGTTTCTTTTCACGTTTTGATGTACGAATCCCTAAAAGCACCTGTGATGATATGTATGATATCCATACATATCAAGTATGAAATAAGTAAGTAGTTCTACATCCAATAAATTAAAAAAATAGTTTAATAAAAATGGCTACCTGAAAAAACGGAACCTTCCTATGGAAACCACCTTATGTGTCCTTCCATTCAACATACGGTGCTTGTACTATTTAACCTCCTTTCTGCAACGGAAGTAGTTAAATATTTTATTTAAAGCTCTTAAAAGTATTTTCCTAATTCATCCTTCTCAAAAGCTAAAGTATTTAGTTAAGTTTAAATTTTCCGAATTGTTTAATCATTAACTTTTCTAATACTTCTCTACTTCTTTATATTTTTCACTGCGGCAGTCATGCCCTTTCTATTTCGTTAAATCAATTTTATATTATTTAGCAACTAATACTATAATTTAAATTTTAACTTTAGTTAAAAATAAGAATCTTAACAGGTTTCTTGAACTTTTGGGCGAACTTTTTAAGGACAGCAAAAAAAAAATACTCTTCATACACCAGCCAGTAAGTTCAATTGTTATAAAGAAATCAATTTACAGTGGAATGGAATGTGAAAATAATGATGCATATTCATACCCATTAAAATAACATAAAGAACGTTATAACAGGCACAAGCCTTTTGTATGTACTCGTATGCATGAACTTATATGTAGCAAGGAATATGAAAACAAACCTCGTCGCCGAGTCCCGAACACAAAAATATAAGCAATCCGAAGTTTCTTTACTTACTCAGGTTAATCTTTGCATCTCATTGAGTTCTTTTTGGTGTTTATTTTTTTTGATGGGTAGACTCAATGATGAGGAAAGAGAAGTGCTCTTAAACAGAAATAAAATTATATAATTTTTCTTATTTTGTTTTCAATAAATGTAAGCGATAGAAAGTTTCTGGTCGACATCGTGGGTCAGCCCGTAAATCAATTGAGACATGCGTTGCATTTGCTTCTCCAAATTAATGGCATTCAATTATAGTGGGGAAAAACACAATGATGCCGTCCTCACTTTAACGTCCATTTGTTGAAAGAGGGTGACTGATGATTTTTGCTACCTAAATCAACTCAAATTAGTTCTTTTCTATAATTTATATAAATCTTTGATTTTAATTTCGTTAGATAGATTAGTTTTTGTATTATAAAGTATTTTTAAGGGTCTTTAGAAATAATTCACTTTTCATAAAAAATACTTTTTCTTTTTAATTCACTCAAGCGAATGATTTGTTCTGGTTTATAAAAAAAATTTGCTCTGCAAAGAGACTCATTTGAGCGGGGAAGGATTTTGAGTGGGTCTCATTTAATTAAAAATATTCTAATTCAATTTCTAGGGATATTTTTGCTGCCATCAGTTTTTGCGCATAAAAACGGGGAACACATTTAAGTGGGAACCACTGTACTGTAGAGTTAAAGTGCTTCAGAAGCCCCCAAAGTTATCTAGAACTAATTGCCGATCGTAAATTGGAAGAAAAAAGTGTCCTTATCTTCGTTTGTAACCAGTGTTGCCAGCTTTTTTTTTCTAGAGCTTATTCCAAACTATTGATTTGTCATCTCCAAAAAACCCCAAAATGAGCTTTTTTTGATTCAGTTTTTTTCTTTTGTGCAAAATAATTTTTTTTTAATTTCATTTAAAAAATAATGACAAAAATAAAATTTATTCAATATACTAAGTAATTTTTAAAAAATTTAATTAATATTAATTTAATTTGTACTTATAAAGCTTGTAAAGAAAAATTACACATTTTAGCCAAAGTTTATTATTTCAAAAACTTCAGAATCGAAATCTTCTGACTCATCAGCCTCAGAAACTTTGTTTCAGCAGACGGGTTAAATCTGACACAACAAAATGAATTATTTTTCAAGTGTATATTTATTCTAAGAAGTGCTTTCAACAAGTCATATTGCATTTTGTTACTATTTTGTTTGTTTTGGTAGTGTTCATTATAGGTTAATGTGCCATTATACTTAATTTTTAATTCTTAATTTAAAAATCATTCTTGTTACCATCAGTTATAAAAAAAATCCCCAAAAAAATCCCCTCGAATTTGGTCATCATCCCCAACAAATCCCCAGATGCCTAATAGGAAATTGTCATCCCCAATCGCGAGGAAAAATCCTCTATGGGGGGGGCAAATCCCCTAAACTGACAACACTGAAAAAAAATAATACAAGCAATCAAGAGTTTGCTGATGAGTTCATAATCAAAATCTAGTTGTATACTGCCATTATTTCAACTACACGCTCCACTGTGCAACTGACTAAAACATAAAAGCATAAGTTTTCTTAAGCATTGAAAATGTATTTATTATGGATTATACCCCCAAGTACTCAATATTTAAACTTTAAATACCCAATAAGGGTTGAGAAGGTTACAAAGAAATAAATATAAAAAAACCGAAATGTACTTACAGCCCGTACACTCACTGGCTTTTTATGTGACAGAAACTTTTATTATTATGCCAAATAAGCAGAAATGAAGCAAAAATAAGAAAGTTTCATAAAACACTACATCATGGCAATAAAGACAAGTACATAAATGAATTCTTATAATATAAAGCAGCGAAGCATAAAACTTGAAGAAATATAAATGAATTTATCGAAATATATGTTCTCAACGGCGAGTACCACAATTATCTTTGCCACTGTAAGAAAGGCAAACATGTGGTATGACTTGAGCTTCCAACCAAAAGCAACAAAGTATTTATTAATTGTTTACGACAAATCGTAAGGAAGCGTTACACTGGTAATTAATTTGGGAAGATGTTTTTTTTTGTTTTTTTTGCACTCTCTCGCTCTTGACTTCTTAAGAATTGTGGTAAAGGGTTGTAGTGTTGTGTGCGTTTACCGGAAAGAAAAGTCACTAGAGACTTTGATTGAATTAGTTTGAAGAAAATAAACCTATTTCTTTGTCTGAGTAAGTGTAAAAGGATTGGAGTTGCGGCAGAGAGGGAGAGCTCTGAGCTCTGGCAAAAATATCTTTAAATAAAATGACAAATGTGTTTTTAAAATAACAAATTTACAAGAATTTAATGGAAAGAAACATTTGTTAAAGTTAATTATACAAATTACGCCGAATCAGCAATCATGATTTTAAGATACAAACTTCAAATAGAGATAAATTGTATTTTATTATAGGGTGTTTGCTAAAGAGGTGCGCAACTTTATATTTTCAAATAAACTATGCCTTGTTGTATTTATGGCAAGTTTATTTACATTTTATTTTCCCACGGGGAAATTTCTTTTTGCAGCAAGACAGGCTGCCGCACACATGTGATTGAATAACGGCATCAATCCTGAGTGGATAAGCGGCGTAGGTCACAGAGTTCTACAAATAGTTGTTCAGCGGTGTTCATTTAATTATAACATATACATAATTATTGCTTAAGTAATAATTTGTTCATTCATAAAACCACTTTAAATAAAATAATATGTTCGATTTGAAATAATTTTTTCATTATATGCATATCGTCCCCTTAAATGCAAACGTACGTAACTACACATAAATTCGTAATCGAGTTTTTCATTGATTGTGTGGTTCACTTTATCAAGCTACCTGTTCACGCAAATATTTCGATCTCTGCGATCAAAAATTACGACTTTATTAAAGAAATTCAAACGGACATAATTACGAATGCACATATTTCTTACTGCATGATGCTTAACTAACATAAAATCTTAAATATATATATAAAGGAATTAAATGGTTAGAAATATATAAGTATCCATGCTAGAAGTAAATTTCGAAGAAAATTTTCAAGAACACTTTATTATTAGCTATTATTATTATTGATTTTGTAAAGATTTTTGTTTCTCCTATAAAAAATATAAAAGTGTAGTTTGCATTTAAGGTGACGATATGTTAAAAATTCATCAATTTGGTAATAATTATCAAAATTAACAATTTGTTGATCTTAATAATCCTCAACAAAAAAAAGTGAATATTTAACAACAGTAATTTTCAAAAATAGCATAAAATTCCATAAAACCCCAATTATAATCCTAATGTTACATCATAAGCTTCCTCCTTCATCGGTATCAGTATCATTGGCAAAGTAAAATAACCCATAAAAGGGCTTCTAAGCATAGCTTCAAAAATTTAATACGCTTCATTGACACCAGAGGCGCAGCAAGACCACCTTTAAAAAGAAAGGTGCAAAGAAAAGATTTGGAAAATAATAAAGCTTTTCTGTCTCCATTTTTTCCTTCACCACCTTCTTTTCTATCACCTTATCACTTTCCAAAAGAAGGTAATACTTGGAAATAGTAATAGGTATTCATTGCTTGAGTGTGACTTCTGTTTGAAAAAATAACCATAGACGAAAGTTGCCTTTTTAAATCAACTCAGAACAGGTGGCGCAATAAGCCCATCTGTGCAATAGTGAAAAACCTTTGGGCTTGCCTACCCCCACATAAAACTTAAAACCTCATAACCTTCACTGGTATATATACTCGTATTACCGCTTTTTAATAAATTTTTTTCAATTTCCAATAAATAATAATTAAAAAAGCTGTAATAAGAGTACATATGCTGCCACTTAATTGTGAATAAATTCAGAACTCATGGAATGATTTTTAATAAATTTGGCTCATTTTATTTACAACATATGAATGTATCACAATTAATAATAAAATATAAAATTATCTTCAGTTTAAAATTTTAATGAGTCTTTTAAAAAACGATTTCCTTAATTTTTTTTAAAAAAATTTATTTTTTTGTATTAAACTTTCGGTATATCTGAGAAACTCGTTTCTTAGCCTTCTATGTATTTTTTATTTAGTCCAAGAGCCGGTTCTCAAGCAAATGCAAATTATGCGATGCAGCAGCCTCTTTTTTCTTAATAACGAAAAATCTCGAGATACAGAGTCAATTGAAAAAAAAATGATTTAAAGGGATCGATACACAATACTTAGTGTATTGTCTACGAAACCTTTGACCTTACACAATAAATTTCTTTTTGTTGACCTGGGTTATCCTTCAGTAGCCTGTCTGATTTATCAGAAATAGGACTAAACAATCTGCACACAAAAAAATTTCCTGCAATAAACATCTTTAATTTAAAAAAAAAACTAATGAAACTTTTACTTAAACCAATTAGCTAAATGAATCTATTACATTTTTAATCGAGTTTTGCTTATTTCGTTTTTATCACAGGAAAATTTGTTTCTATGTGAGTATTGGCTGGTATGGCCGAACACGACCCAATTCTTGACCCAATTCTCGACCCACTCCTCCACTCCTCCCCCTTAGCAACAAACTATCTCTTTTCTTTTTTTTTTAACCTTTTTAACGAATTCACACCTATTTCATCTGACAACTATGCTTTCACCCTCTATCCTCTCAACACTAAGGAAAAAACGTGCTAAAATCAAGATTTTACGCTCGAAATCAAATCATTTCAATCTTAATAGTCTGTTAAATTCATGATTCAAGAATAAAATCTTAATATATTTTTCAAGATCGCATTTAAAATTGTAATCTTGAATAAAATCTCATCTTAAGATGGAGTTCAAGATTTTGTTCTTAATAAAACTCTTAAATTAAGATCATATTCCTTAAAATTTAAGAATATAATCTTATAATTAAGATTAGGTTCTTGATTTTGAGAATGTGTTCTTGATTTTAACAAATCATTCTATAAATTAACAGCCTTATTTATTAAAATTATTATGGCTTTATGAAGGCTTTTAAAGAAATTTTTTTCAAGTCAAAATTTATGCTGAAATTTGAAAACTTTTAAACTTACTGAAAAAATCTCTAGATTGAAATTTGAAAATTTCTACAATCTGAATTAGAGATCAGAGATCGTTACTTTAAAATTAGTGTACAACTCACAGGTAGCACAAAGGTATTATCATATTGTACATAAGTGGGATAGATTCTTAATTTTCACCCATCCTTAGCAGCAATCTGCTAACCTAACATAACTTAATCTAACCTAACTTAACCTTACCTAACCTAACTTAACCAAACCTAACCTGGTCGAAGGAGGGCGCTGTGATATGGATTGGCATAGATACTAATGTATACCAAAAGCATCTTTAATGTAATTGTGACTGGGTCTTGTCAGAGCTACAACTCAGGCTCTCGAAGACTGTTATCACATTCGCTTTGTAGTGAATGCATTAACTTCTTTAGACAAGAGCACCACCCAACGTAAACTGTGAGCAGAGTTGCGATTATTATTTCCTCTGGTTGAACTGGGTCGGCACTTTGCGAACAGCATATTGCCATTTAAGTATGTCCGGCAAAATAACTATGACATTCAAAGAAATTAATTTCTTCGGAAGGCTGGCATGATATTGGATATTTAAGACTAATAAAAACATACATATTGATGTTTCTGGGGGAGGCAGTCTTAAGGATTTCAAATATCAACTGCAGTGACGCGCTGCGATGGTGACACTTCAATCTACATTCTAGTCAGAAAAGAAAAAGCATTGCCAAGCAAAAGTTAATTACGTGAGAATATTGCACTTTTCTGCCGGCTAAAGATCTTATGAGATCCTAAGGTATCTGAACTGAAATCGCAAACCTAAATTTTATTGCAATAACTAGTAATGTTTGAGTCGAATTTTTTTTTTACTTAGATGCATTAAGCAGCAGCATTAAATATTCAAATAATTGCTTTAAGAGAAATGGCTTAAAACCTTCAAAAGGTATGAAAAAAAATAATAAAAAATATATTCATACATATACATACATACGTACACTCAATCAGTTTTGTTCACTTGACACGCAAATATGAATAAAAAGATATGAATATTCATGAGCGTGCTGTTGTTTGGAAAAAAAGAAAACACTTCTTCAACTCAATTCACAAAAGCCAAGAAGAATCCTTATAACAGTTTGTTAAATATTTTTTTTTTGCAGCTGGTGCGCTCACAAGATGAACAACTAAAACAGTATCCTGTGCAACATTTATGTTTATTTACGTATTTCGTTTTTGTACTTTTAATTCAGCTTTCTTTGCTTTATCCTGTCAAAGTATATTGTGTTTGGTGTACGCAGATGAAATGCAATTCAAATGAGTTTAGTTGAGAGTTTTTATTTTCCTGCAAACTCGTATATGTATATGTAAGATATTTTTTTTTTGTTTTTAAGCAATCACAGTGTTTATTAAGCTCTCAGGTGTTGCAAAAAAAAAAGCATAGATATGTATAAATATATACTTTTTTACCCCACAAAGGCTCAAGGCACATTGGTTGGGTTGTTGTGTTGAAAGCGAAGGTAGGTGACCTAAGTTGTTGGCAATTTTCACAGCTCATCATATTTTCTGCATTTTTTTTCTTCTGCTGTACAAATAGCTTAAAAATTTTAATCATTTTAGGTTGGTGCAAGGGTTTGTAACAACTTCATACATATCGTTACCTTAATATAGAAATTGCAACACTCATTAAAATTTTGAATTCAAGACTTGCATTTTTCGATACATTAGACGTTCTTCTATTAAAATATACAAAAACAATTAAATTCAAACACATAATTAATTAGGGCCTTTCCATATTAAGGTAACGATATAAACATAACCCAAAATTTCACAGTGCTGTAAACATTTATAGATTCTGTCACGCAACACAAATATATAATTAAAGCTCCTGAAAGTATACACCAAAAAATTCAATAAATAACATTAAGGCTTTTCTATATAAAGAATTAAAATCATAAAATTTTTTCAATTGGACTTGGCTCCAAAGGAGACCTAATTAGGTCCACTGTTACCTATATGTAGTACCATAGGTCCTTTCGCAAAAAAAGAGATGACGGCTGATTGAAAAAGCCCCATAAGACCGCTTATTTTGAAGAAATCCCATTACTATAGCGCCACAGTAAATTTCCTGCTTACTTCAACATTCTTTAACTTGCTCATATTTTCCCAGAATGTTTTTTTTTGGTGTCAACACACTTTCATTTCTTGCTGTAATTCATTTTTGAGAATTTTGCATTTAAATTTTGTTTGTTTTTTTTTATTCTTTTTCATCATCTAGATGTCTCTTTGAATTCGTTTCATTGCATTTTTTTCCACCAGCATTTTATTTATTCTTTTGCTTTTATTTGTATACTTAACATTCTTTTGAGTTGATTTTTGTTGTATATATTGACAAGTGCTGACGTTGACACTTTAACACCATCAGCATGTAGGAAAGCTTCGCATAAAGAAGAAAAAGTCCTTTTTAAGAACAACCAGTCAGCCACTCAACCAGCCAGCATGTGTGTTTGTTTACTTTTAAATGGTGTCTTATCAAAACGCAGAGATGCATTTAAACATTTGAGTCTATTTGTTTTGCATTCGGTTTGAAATGAATGTAATTTTCTGTTTATTTTGTATACTCTACATACATACATGAGAAATGAGGTCATTCACTTTTGGTCATAAAAAAAGAAACAAAAATGCATATGCAAGATGAAAAGGTATTGCATACTTATAGGCTAATTAACTGGTAGCATTTATGTTGCATATATTAGAGAGCACAAAAAACTCATTAATAGTTTCAGGTAGTGTTTTACATTAAATTTAAAGCATTATTTGTGTTTAATCGTTCATGAAAATTGCAATTTTCTTAAAGAGCCCATTTAGATGAAGGGTGGCCTAGCTGCACACATGAAGACTTTTTTGTCTAACTGGCAACACTGCTTGTACGTAACATACAAAAAGTACGAGAGGAAGAAATATGAGAGAGAGAACAGCTAAATTTGTCGCTTCAATTCACAGTAGCGCGACTTTTGCTACCCCGCAAGCTTTTCCTCACTGCTCGACTATAAATACGAATCGCAGGCGACGTGTCGCAGCGAGGCCACCCTTCATCTAAACGGCCTCAAAGCAATTTGACTCTAAGGGCCAATTTAACCAACTCTATTTAAATATGAATTCATATTTAAATGATGATTTTCATTAATTTTTGTATGAAAAAATAACTTAAATATGAATTGCCATTTAAATTAGTTAGTGAATTTGGCCCTTAAAGTGTGATAATAAAATTAAACATTTAAATAAAATATTTATTTGACAATTTGACGACATACAGCGAGTTCGGTTCATTTTGATTTGATTTGTGTTTTCTTAATAAATATACACAGAAAGTACTTTAAACAATATTCTTTTATATATGCTAAAAGTACTTTTTTTAAATAAAATTATAAAAAGTTAATTTTATAAAATTATAAAAAATTAATTTACTAAAATTATAAAAATTAATTTTAATCAGAAATAATTCATAGTTAGGCTTAAGTTCAGTAATTTCAATTCTTATTGAATGAAATATTTTTATTAATTAATGTGAGTTTCTAAAGAAGAGAAGAAAAATTAAACTTAGACTTTAAGCTGGGGGAAATACCGATACTTTTCTGTGCAGCCACGCACTTCATCAGCACCCTAGTCTATCTACTTGGGTAGAGATTCTTATTAACATCAGCTATTTAACTTAAATTTACAATGAACGGAATATGAGAAACGATTGTTGTGTATACAATTGATTTACCTTTGGTAAACACATTATTTCTGATTAAAATTCACTACAGTTCAATTAAAATATCTAAAAAATTTCTCACAAAAATTAATTTTTTCAAAAGTATCTTTTTGAAATCTTTGTTTTAAGTACTTAAAGTAAGTAAAAAGAAGAAGAATTTAAAAAGGTACTTTATACAAAATATTCTTAACAAAAAGGTTCCTTTTGCAAAAGTTTTTTCAAAGGGTTTGTCTTCAAAAGTACTTTTAATAAAAGGGACGTCGTAAGAAAAGGACTTTTTACAAAAGTAATATATTTCTATAGCTAATTTTGCAAAAAGTGATTTTCTAATAGATGTCTCTTTCAAAACGTACTTTTTTAAAAGTTAATTTTTTGTAAATGTACTTTTTCGAAATTACTTTTTACAAAAGGTACATTATAAAAAAGGCTACTCTAAATTAAAAGATTTTTTTTACAAATGATTTTTTTCAATCGAAATTCTCTTGCCAAAAAAAATATTTTTTTTTTCTAAAAAAGGATTTTTTTGAAATCGTACTTTTTACAAAAATTACATTATACAAAACACGGGTACTCTTAATCAAAAGTTTTTGCTTGCAAATGTTTTATTATAATCACAATTGTTTTGCCAAGAGTACTTTTCACAAAAGGATCATTGTACAAAGAGTACTTTTTGCAAAAGATGCTGCTATGAAAAAATAAATTTTTCAATAATTATTTTTTTACAAAAACAATTTTAATAAAATATAGTTTTCACAGAAAGTACTTTGAGTAAAAGGTACTTTTACACAAAGTACTTTTTCTAAAACACACTTTTATCAAAAGACATGTTTTTCTTGAAAATTAAATTTTTTGAAAAATTTTCTTGGCTTAGTATTTTTTGGAAGGTTTTATTATTCAAAAGGACTTTTTACAAAATCTATTATTACATACTATCAAACGACACTTTTTCCATTAGGTACTATTTACAAAAATAATTTTAATAAAACGTAGTTTTCAAAGAATTTACTATCTTTACAAAAAATACTTTCTTCAAGATGAGGGTTGCTCAAAAAGTACTTTTTCGAAAGAAAATTTTTTTACAGTTTTTTTCATAAGGTTATTTCTCAAAAAGTACTTTTTACAATAGGAATTTTTACAAAAGAAATTTCAATGACAAATTTTTATGACAAAAGATACTTTTTATAGATGGTATTTTTGCATAAGGTACTTTTTGTAAAAGGTACGTTTTGCAAAAGGTGCTGTTACCAAAAGGTACTTTTTTCAAAAAAAAAGATAATTTTCACTAAAGATGCTCTTTAAAGGTTTTTCTTTTTGCAAAATATAATTTTTACAAAAGCTACTTTTAGCAAAATGTACACTTTGCAAAAGATAATTTTCATAAAATATAATTTTTTCAATAATCTTTTCGAAATTTTTTGAAAAGGTTCTTATAACAGAAGGAAAATTTAACAAAAATAGCTTTTTAAAGGTGTTTTTTACAAAATATAATTTTAACCAAAAGGTATTATTAGGTATTTTTGAAAAAAAAAACTATTTTAAAAAGTTGCTTTTTTCGGAAAAATATTTTTTGAAGGTTGTTTGTTTACTAAAAGCACATTTAACAAAAATTACTTTTTACAAAGGATACTAAGATAAAAAAATTCCCTTTTTGGTGCTTCCTTGAAGACACATATTTGTTCAAAATATATTTTTAGAAAAGAATTTTGTCAATAAGTATTTTTGTGGGATGTTATTTTTCCAAAATGTACTTTTTACAAAACAGAAATTTTAGAGCAAATAATTTTTTGAATAGCTACTTTAATGGAGATATAACTTTTACAAAATGTACTTTTTACAAAAGGTACTATTTTGCAATAGTAGTTTTTATAAAATGTACTTTTTTGAAATTTAATTTTTTTTTTTGAGAAAATTTTTAGATTCTTTAATTGAACTGTAGTGAATTTTAATCAGAAATAATTCATAGTTAGGCTCAAGTTCAGTAATTTCAATTTATATTGAATAAAATATTTTTATTAATTAATGTGAGTTTCTAAAGAAGAGAAGAAAAATTAAACTTAGACTTTAAGCTGGGGGAAATACCGATACTTTTCTGTGCAGCCACGCACTTCATCAGCACCCTAGTCTATCTACTTGGGTAGAGATTCTTATTAGCATCAGATATTTAACTTAAATTTACAATGAAACGGAATATGAGAAACGATAGTTGTGTATACAATTGATTTACCTTTGGTAAACACATTTATAAGTATCACTAGGTTAGCACGAAATTATATTACTCTACCTAAGTATGTTTAACTATTCTTGCTTATCTTTTACGATCATCACATTAATTATTTTTACTTATTATTCGTTTCTAATAATACCCAAAATCCCAAAAAAACCATTAGTTTGGGATTAGACATCTTACAATCCCGTGTCTTAACACATAATCCCTCCTGGTATCCCTAATTTAGCTGCCAATGAGAACGAAGGGTGTATACGCAGATTCCATAAATCGTATTAACTATTTGTTCATGCAAAAAAAGAAAAATATTAAAATTCAATTTGAAAAAAAAAATACAAACGAAAATTTATTAAATATGTTTTCTACAAGTTGTGTAAGCCTAATATGATTTAAAGCCATAATTATTCTTGCCTTAGCCTATTTACATATAGACGAGTTCAAGCTGAAATTTATGCGTATATAAAAACCCCCAAGCGGACAAGTTTAAACTTTAGTTTGTTAAATTTAATTACCAAACGGTCGTCTAAACACCTTTGATGTTTCATTTGTCTCTCGTGGCAGGCACTTGTTGTTGTAACATTTAATTGCCAGCACTTAAAACAACACCTTCGCCAAACAACAAAGTGAGAATATGCAACAATATATTGAAAACATAAACTTTGCAACAAAAAAAAATATATATATTCAAAAATTTTAAGTTTTTTCCAAAAGGACTTCCAAAGAAGTATAGAAAAAATAAAATAAATAATGAAATCTTAAAAATGATTTAGATCCACTTAAATAATGAAAGTGTTAAAAAGGCCGCACACAATGTGTAAAAACAAAACAAAAAACAAGTTCAAAGACACAACAAAGGCAAATTGTCAGCGTTTAAAAATTTTTGTTTAAAAACTTCTCACCCAAAAACTTGTCAGGAAGTTTACGCGGAGCAAACTTGAACTGAGAGACAGTATCACATTTTAACCGCACACATAATCAGTTGAAAAAAAAAACAATAATGCAACAAAGCGCAACAACAGCAGCCACCAAATCATGTTGTGGTTGTGCAACAGCTACAGTTTTATTAACGACTTTTGGTGACTTTGTGTTGTATTTATTTATGTTTGCCGACAAATGATGATTTTAGCTTAAGTTGCGGCGGATAAGAATTTTTAACCACAAAAAGAAATTAAATTTTTTTTTATATTAATCTCTACTTATTACTGCTGCACACTCTGAAAGGCTCCTCTTTATATTTATATTTTCCTTAATGTTTCTTTTATAATTTGTTGCTACTGTATGGATTTTTCTTTTCGGTATAGCTTAGTAAAATTAGTAAAAAAATATGGTGAGAATAATATCCCACTAGTAAAAAGACCTTTCCCAGAAGTTATGAATGTGTAGAATTTAGTTTGCAAAAGTAGTTCAAATTGCAAGTCGGTATTGTGTAACAGAATCATCGGCGAACTAAAGTTACCAATACAATGGCTACTAAATAAAGCTTAGAAGATTTAATACGCCTCATTGACACCAGAGGCGCTACAAAACTGCATGATTAAAACAAAAACGTGCAAAAAGTAGAGGTGTAAAAGAGTGAAGAAAAATTTCGTTTTTTTAATTATATAATGATGCTTCTCTTTTGGAAATAGGGTGAAAAATTGCCCATTTTCTTTTATGCGTATTTAAATGCTAAACTTTTTTCCTGATGTAAATTTCAGTAAATAAAAATTTTTAAGGTTTTATAAACCAGACGGCCGACTTGAGTATAAAATTTATATGGAAAGCAATAATTTTTTTGAGTGATTTTCATACATACTTGTAGAAACTGCACATTAATAAGAAAATTTTTTTATATAAATTTGTTTTAAAAACCCTTTATAAATCCTTGATAATTTTTATATGTTATGTAATGTTAGTTAATAAATTTCTTAAAAATCGAATTTTTTTAAATTAATTTTCTTATGATTAATAATATACATAAATAAACTTTTTTCTACTAATTGTGTCCATATGCTTAATATATGTAGAGCTGGCGAACAATACCAGACTAGTCCGGTTAACTGTTTTTTACAGGAGAAGCAAATAACTGAACTGCTTAAATAGAGACTAAACATGTCTAGATTTGTTCGGCAGCTCTACATATATTCCTGGGAAGCAGTGAAAATGTAGTTCCTTAAAAATGATTTGAAATTTTTTTTAATGGAATGTAATATTTTATTATGGTCGTTGTTACAATCAGAAATAATCAGTAACTTTTTTCGAATCAAAAATCGTGATATATATCAACATATTCATTCGTTTGCAGCAATGATAATGCTACACTAGTGTACAGCTTGGTTTTTCTCACCATTTAATTCGTCTATTCCATGTGGCATCTCCGCATACAAAATGACAAAATAAGCGTGAGCAAGCGATTGTACCTTTTTTTGTACCTTCAACGGACAGTGAATATCGGTAAATTATATTACTGGGCAGTGTGGAGTGGGACTCCGCCACCTCCGATCTGGTTAGGCTGTCAGCTGTTAAGCATCTGTCATATGAAATGTCATTTATTTAGTGATTTTTTTACTTGCGAAGATCGATTGCTGAACAACCGACGAACCATAAAAATAGTTAAATCTCACTACAAGAATGGTGAATAAAAAGTGGCAGCCACTTTTCGAATATTACAGGATGATTATGGTCGTCATAATTCACCCAATGTGCAAAAAATTTACGTGATTATAAATAAATTTTAAGAGACTGCCTAGTACCAAAAAAAATATATGTACATAAGTAAATACCCTGCAGGAAATGGAACTGGCACAACACTAGTCACGTGACCGGTCCCCAAGTGATAGGGACTAGTCCAAGTTCTAACACTTCCTATGAAGCGGACAAGTCACGTTTACATGGGGATGGCCTAGGATGGAGTGAATTGATACTTTGTATGCACCTTGTGACTTGTCACTGAACTATTCGAAAGAGATCTATTCGGTGTAGAAAATTGTATATACATAAATGTCGGAATGACTGTAACAATGAAAATTTATAATGTTTTTTTATTGTTACAAATGCAATTATAATTTATTTTTAAGCAAAAAATTTTTAGTGATTCGAACCGACAACCTCATGCATGACAGGCTTGCACGCTAACCACTCAACCAATTAATATTATATTTACACTATTTGATAGGTCCATATATTCAACTATATCGAACATGTGCAGTGCCCTTAACAACAATACTAGAGGGAGTCCAAATTAAACCAACTCAATATTAAGACGATACACCACGAAAATGGTGAATATGTAACCGTTTAGACATTATGTCTCTTTTCACTTTTGATAACACTCCTATTTTCTCAAGTCATAGGACGAGTACGTTTGGATCAGTTGTCACCAAATTTTCTGCAGGGTAGTGTTAATTTAAGTAAATGCATTCATAATTTTAGAGCATATTTTCTCTAAAGTAACTATGACTATAGCCGATAAGAGCATCTCTACTTTGTTTATGCGAAAAACTAAAATACGCTACACATAAAAGTAAAAAGGCAGGATATGCTTATACTCCTGGATATTTAATCGTACAAAAAAATATACGCATGATACTCGGGATATAATATGGAATGGATGTTTGAGTGAATGTGTGGCTGTTTGAAAACATGTTTTATTTGTGTGTAAATAAAATAAGCATGTGTAACCGATTAATACTCAGAGTATTTTTTTTTACTCATGCGTATGCTTGTAGTTCACAAAGTCTATAAATTTTAGTTATAGTTGTTCGATGTTTATAGTTATACGCCGTAAATATATTGATTGGCTGCTAGAGCCACAAGCTTTCAATTTTGATTTTTCGAATAAAATTTTCTCCAGCTGATTTTTCGTCAACAAGCAAAATTCTGTGGTTTTCATGAATAACAGCGCGTGTCAAAAAATCGTTTTTTTTTTCAAAGGAGCCATGATAAAAGTTTATTTCGAACTCTTTTTGTTTTAGCAATTTTCAAACATTTTTTACACCTTTTTAAAATGTATTTAAAATATAATAATTTGACATCATAGACTCGAAATGGGAAATATATAACATATGCTTATATTGTTATTTACGAAAATTGCAGAATTGCCACTTCTGGGACTCAGAGAACCAAGAAGTGATTGCTTTCGGAAATGAGTCTGTTTGGTGCGCAACAAGGTCTGGAGTTGTCATTGAGCCGTATTCTTATAAAAATGACGCTGAAATAGCCATTACCCTCAATTCAGAGCGCTATGGCTGTCTACTACTTTTTTAAATTTTTTTGCCTGCATTTGAAATTTATGAACTGGAAGATATGTGGTTTCGCAAGACGGTGACACGAGCCGCGCATTACCACCGATTTTGGCTTTATTTAATGGAAAGTTTCCAGAACGCTTAATTTAACGCTTATGATGCGAATTAACCCGTTATACATATTTTGGAAAGAATCCAGTCACTTAGTAATTTGTTCTTGTATTATTTGTTGCAAAACTAGGACTACCTTATTGATTTGCCTTGTATTGTTTTCTTTTTTTTTCTTATTACGCACTTTTTTATACTTAGTACTAAGATATACCAGGTTATTTGCATCTTAATGCCCATAATGTTGCCATATATTCTTATGATGGGTTCTAAATCATTGCAATGTTGACAGTTTACAAACCATTTTTATATTCTTAAAGAAAGAAAAAAAGTATTTTATTTTATTCCTTGTGGTCTTGAAGCATATACATACATGTATACTTATGCCGGAATAATGCAATGCGTTAGTTAGTGCTGAAGTTTAGGGGGAGGGGGAATGATGGAAGACAGTGTATCAACAAACATGTTGCAGCATCATGCTCTCAATTCCTTTAGCTACAAATTAATGTTGTCGAAACACGTAAAACTCATGTTAAATGTCTACGGAAAGAATCTTTGAAATCAATTCTCTCAATGTTTTGTTTTTGCTTTTAATTTTTTCTGTTTTCTTTTCTGTCTTTTTTGCATCTGTAAATTAAAAGTATTTTAATGTGTTTAGTTTTTAAATTTTTAAAATGATCCTCTATTCGTTCGTTCAGCTTAAGCCGCAGTCTACACGCAATCGAATTTAGTTTCATGCCTACTAAAATTCATTTTATGTGTTGGATATGTATGTTTTGTGTGTGTCTGTGTGTGTGATTATTTTTTCTTTATAAATATTATTATTTGAGTTTTGAATAATGATTTAATCGGTTATTTTAAAGCCAGTTTATTAAGTGGCGTAAATTTTAAATTATTTTGTTTAATGTCTGTTATTTAGTTTAAATACAAAATGCCACAATTTCAGTTATTGCAATTATGTTATGGATTAGCATTTCCAAATTCGAATCAAAGTTTGTTTGGCTTGATGGTTGATGGCTGATGGTTGCTATTACGTATGCAGATTTTTTTTTGCCAGCATTTTTTATTTAGTTTCCTCTAATTTTTGTACTCTGACAGTAAATTATTTCAATATAAATTGCTTTGGAAGTGGATTTAACACGCACTTGGATCTACGCATTCAAATATACCGGCATACATACATACACATATATGTTAGTATGTAAATATATTTATTAGTTAAATGATCATGACGTTGTTGTTGTCGTTTAGCGTGTTGACGCTTATTCTGGAAATAGGTAAAATCAAAGAAAATCTTGGATTGATAAAAGCCAACTGCCACAACTAGAAATTTCGCGATTTCACAAAATTCGTTTAAATGTTGAGTGAAAACAACACATAGAAAAACCAGTGCGAATGCTGTATTCAGCTGTTCCGAATCATATATACCCTTCACCGACGTACGTATGTACCCAGTAAAAAAAGAGACTCCAAAAAAGTCATGAAAATGTAGAGTTTACGATGCGGAAGTAGTGCAAATTTCAATCCGATCTAATGATTTTTACTTTCTCTTTTTCTATGCCTGGTCACTGAATTGGAAGCGATATTAGGAAAAATTCTCTTTTTTGTGTTCCATAATAATATTTTCATCTAGAAAAAATGGTAAATAGTTGCCTTTTTTAACAATTCGTTTCTTTTTATACGAATTTAAGCCCGAAACAGTGTTTTCATGTAAATTGAAGCAAATAACTTTTAAATTTTAGACTAAAAATAATTCATAAATTTCTTTAAAAAAAATTTTTTTTTTAAATTCTGGTTAGTGTTTTCTAACACTATGGAGGAGTTACAAGGTTTTGTGTAAATAAAATAAGCTTCTACATGGTTTTTTACTCACTCTCGGCAAATTAAGAATATCGATTTTTTGGAAGCAATGAAAATGTACTTCCGCCAGAATGACTTCCATTTTTTTCACTGGGTAGTATATATGAAAATACATGGATCATTTATTTTATGCTCTAGAGTAATGTATGTACCCAAGGGTATTTTTCGACAAAAGAAACTTCAAAGATTTTGTTTTCGATATTCGCAATATCCCAGCAAAAAATTAGACTCCAAAAAAGTCAAGAAAATGTAGAGTTTGCGATCTGGAAGTAGTGAAAATTGCGATCCGATCTAATGATTTTTACATAGGGTTGTCATTGTAAGAAGTTCTCTTTTTCGATGCCTGGTCTAATACTATGGTGGAGTTACAAGGTTTTGTATGACTAAAATAAGCTTTAACATGGTTTTTTGCTCACTCTCGGCAAATTAAAAATATCAATTTTTTGGAAGCAATGAAAATGTACTTCCACTAGAATGACTTCCATTTTAATTACTGGGATGTAGCTGAATATTTTATTTATAATTTTCTTGCATTATTATTACTTTCCCTTTTTAAAATAAATGAAGAGAAGTTAGTTAGAGACAGACGACTTTAATAGATATCAGCACTTTCTAATGAAGGTTGTTTTTCTAGTGTATCACAACTTTGAGTTGGCATCACTCCCTTATTTGAGCACCCATTTAACAGCTGACAGTTGCTTTTTGTTTAGTTTGCTTGAAAATTTCACTATGAATGGACTTACACCAATGCAACGAATGCAAATTGTTGAAATTTTTAATCAAAATAATTTTTCTATTCTTCAAACTCAGCGTGCACTTTTTCCATTTCCGATGAAGCCCATTTCTGCTTGGGCGGTAAATAAGCAGAATTGTCGCATTTGCATTGAGGTGAATGTACAAGCTTTTGTCGAAACACCATTACATTCACAGAAAATTAATGTTTGGTGCGCTTTGTTTGCTGGCTTGCGGAGTCATTGGCCCATATGTCTTCAAAAACGATAATGGTCAGAATGTTATTGTAAATGATGCACTGTATAAGAACATGATTAGATATTTTTTCGTACCTCAATCACGTAGCATTAATCTTATCGAAATGTGGTTTTAACAGGTCAAAGCCAGATGCCACCACACAGCGGGTGCTAAAATGAATTTACTCAAAGAAACTTTTGATGAAAAAATAATTTCATGTAATGGCTTAATTAATTGGCCATTAAGATCATGTGATTTAACCCCATTGAATTATTTTCTTTGGGGTTATGTTAAGTCAATTGTCTACGTCAATAATCCACAAATACAATTTAACACCTGGAAATAACGATTCGAAGAGTTATCGGCGAAATACTGCCACAAATACTGAAAAAAAATTTTGAAAATTGGTGTTCATTGGTGGCCTTTTACGCGCCAGCCGTGGCGGCCACATGACAGAAATCATATTTAAACATTCATTTCATAAAATATTCTTTCCAACAAAGCCCATTTCATTGATATTAAAATTACATTTCCTTGTTTTATTACGCTTTCAACTTGTGTCACTCTATAAAAATCACCCTTTAGTAAAATTAGATTTTCATATAAAAATTAAAGAAAAAACTCTTAAGTTAAGGTCTTCCTATTATGTATATAAAATATGTTTAATTAAAACGAAAGCAGAATTAGTTTTATTTTGTTAATTCTATAAAACCAAAAAAATATTTAATTTTCCAATCCCGGATTTTGATTATGATTTTTCTGATTTTTAAACTAATTTCTTTCTTAAATATAGAATATCTTTAATTAACAAAGAAAAGGATTAGTTTTATTTAGTTACATTTATGTATATATCAAAAAAATTTTGTATTTTCCAGCTCTGGGTATTTTCTTATTTTCCTAATTTTGTATTTCGAAATTCCCTTTCTAAAATGAAAAAAATTTATTTGACCTGGTTACTTTTATATACAACAAATTTAAGCTTTCCAAACCTGGTATAATTTTTTAGTTTTTTCTGATTTCTTTTACTAAAATATTTCTCTCTAAAAACAAAATATGTTTAGTTTCCTAATGGTAGGTTACTGTTAAAAACCAAAAGTCTATTTGTTTTATTTTGATTTATAATACTAATTTATTTCTAACTGAAATATAAAATAGGTTAAATGAACAAAAAACCTCAAAATTAGTTTTAGTTAGTTACTTTTATATGCCAGGAAAAAGTTTAAACTTTCTAGCTCTGAAACCGTCTTCTAAATTTTGCTCATTTTCAGTACCAATCTTTTTCGGATCATTTCTAATACACCAGTCTATGATTTAACCCCCTTATGTAAAAAAATATTTTACTTTAGCTTTAAAGTTCATAGTAGTTGACAAGCACCTTAAGGCTAAATAAATAATATTAAATAATATATATATAATAATATTAATTAAATAAATACTGGTAACAACATCGTTTTCAACAACCACTTCACAGCTTATGATGTACAAAATCGAATAAAATTTCATTCGGGTATGGATTATGGATTTTACCATGTATTTTTAATCAGTTGAATAATTTCATGATGTTTTCCATTACATGACAGAAATAGTAAATCTAAGCTAAGAGCTAACAATTCTAGCTTCATTTTCAAATGCAACATGAATCAATATGTGCTACATTAACAAAAATATCTGAGTTACAAAATACACATTTTCAAAATATCAACTTAAAGTAGTCTTAACAAACGTGGGGACATACTTTAGGAATTTGATATAATAGTTAAATAATTAATAAACACTTTAAAAAAATCTAAAAAAATATTTATATTGTCAGAGCTAGTTTTCTAAAATCGTGCGCTATAACAAAAAAAAAATATAAATAAATTCAGTGAAGTGCGACTTTGACCCGCGCACGAAGGGTTCGGTACGGGCACGAGATATGTAATTCAATACGAACAATATAAACTATAGTCTTGGCATTTTTTTCGTTTTTGGGGTTTTTTCGGTTCTAAGCGTTATTTTAGTTTGGGGGTTTTTTGAATTTATTGGCGCTTTCTGAGTTTTGGCACTTTTTCTTCACGTTTTGACAATTTTTTTTTTGGTTTTTGAACTTTTTTTTTTAATTTTGGCAATTTTTATTATTTTGGCGTTTTTTTATTTTGGGGTTTTTTTTTTAATTTTGGCGATTTTTTTAGTTTTGGCAATTTTTTTTCGTTTTGAGGATTTTTTTCGGATTTAGGCGTTTATTTTAAATTTTGACAATTTTTTTCGTTTTGGCGATTTTTTTTTTAATTTGGCGATTTTTTTTAATTTTGGCGATTTTTTTCATTATGCCGATTTTTTTCACATAAACAATTATTTTGGTTTTGGCGCATTATTCGCGTTTTGGCGATTTTTTCGGTTTTTGGCATTTTTTTCATATTGGCGATTTTTTTTTTCATTTAAACGATTTTTTTCGAATTTGGCGATTTATTTTAGTGCTAGAATTTTTTTTTTTAATTTTGTCGATTTTTTTCGATTTGGCGATTTCTTTTAAATTTTCGGCGATCTTTTTCAGGTTTTGGCGATTTTTTTCGGTTTGGCGGTTTTATAATTTTCGGATTTTTTAGTTTTACCGTTCTTGAAAATTTCAAGAGTTTACCTCTTACGGTCTCCAAGATATAGCAATTTGTCAAAATTACATAGTAAAAATTTCATTAACTGATGGACCACCCTTTAATTTAAATTTTTTAATATTTTAATGTTTATTGTTGTAGTCTTTATAAAAATACACTAATTTTACAAATTTCAAGTGTCAATATACATATGTACATACAATTGTATGTATATTACATGGGATTTTAACATTTTTAGTCGCTCGTTTTGGAGCACCCTTTAATTTTTAATTCTCATGTATTGGTTGTTGTAGTGGCCAAGGTTCTACATACTCTGTCCAAATTTCAGGTCCGTAGCTCTTACGGTTCCTGAGAAAATACCGTGTGACGGACAGACGGACAGCGTAGCGAAAACAATAGGGGTCCTTTTTTCACCTTTGGTGTACGGAACCCTAAAAACTAGCTGAGAGCTTAAGCTCAATAATTTTATTTTTAATTACTAATTATTCCACAAAGTGGTCACTTGTTGAGTCAAAAACAAAACAAAAACCTACCGGATATTGACCCGAACCTGTGGTTTCAGCTCAACAGCTCTTATAATTCCATTGATTATTCGTTGCAAACACATATTACTATTTTATAAATAAATACAAAAGTATGACTTTTTTTTCATAAAATAATTGCCATGGAAATTTTTTAATTTCTCAATGGAAGGATTGGAGAAGCAAATCAGATCAAAAAAGATTATTTTTACGTAACTTTTTCCATATAAAAAAAAAAAAAAAAAAAAAAAAGTTTCTATATTTTTGATTTGAACGGGCTAAAGTTCGTATCGCTTTTTAATCCAAATTACATGTGATAATTATTAAAGAACAAATAACATCAAAGTTAGTTGTAAATATTCTAACAACACATAGTTAAACGGAACAGCCAGCCGTTTTCGAAGGCCACTAAACCTTCATCATCAGCGTTCTTATGTGTTGGTCCACTGTGTATGGTGTCAATTGATGTAAATTTCTGCCTTATATACGAAACTTTCTTGCAAATGGAATACGTGAATTGGTTTGATTCGTCGTATTTTAATTTTGCTGAAACGTGTTTTGTAATGAAAGCCCAAATTTACCATCTCTAATTTGCAACACACTTACCATTGTCGTTTATTCTTTACAAATTATGCACATGTTAGTTAATTTGCTTATTTTTGTTATACTTAAGACAAACTTTTTTGGTTTGTTACTTTTAAGTATATTCATTTAATTTTTGTCACAGGCCCATGGCTATTAATTTTAGTTAATTTTAAGTATTATTTTTCGAACTTAATTTGTTTCTATATTTATGATTTGAACGGGCTAAAGTTCGTATCGCTTTTTAAGCCAAATTACATGTGATAATTATTAATGAACATCAAAGTTAGTTGTGAGTTAGTTTTAGTTAGTTAGTTTCGTTTAACAACTTCATAAAATTTCGTGGAAATGCGGTAAAGTTCAAAAAAAATTTTTTTAAGTTTTTACGCCTTATTTTTCTCTCTATTACTAACACAAAAACACCTTCAGAATATAATAACTTTATTACCAAAAAAAATTAAATCAATAAAACCTTTTAAACGGAAGAAAACACTTTTTAACCGCAAAAAGCTCTAAAAAGTATAAAAAACATCAATTCAAGTAAAAGAAAGAAAAAATAAACAACATGAACATGATTATAAAAAATGAGTTCTTAAATGCATCAAAATACACTTATTGGAAAAATTTACATAATTTTTCATATTTCAGGAAAAACAAAAAAAAAGAAAGAAAACAAAATACATTACACAACAAAACATTAAAACTCTGTTCTTTTAACATGCTACAAAATATTTCTTAACCCAAAAAGTACGCAGGGGGAGGGTGGAAGCGAAATAAGAGCCGCAAAATAGCCCAAAAAATAAAACCACCCAAAAAGAAACATTAAACATGAAATGTAAGACAACTACAAGATAATGAATGCGACGACAGCAATGGCATATTATAAAGACTTAAACGAAATTTAATACACTTTAAGAAATAATTGAAAGCCTGGCTTTTAAGAGCGGACAATATTTTTTTTACTATTAAGAGAGTTGTTGGATAACGTCTATATTGTATCTGCAGTCACTTAATTGCTGGGACCGTTACAAATGCTTTCCATCTTTGTGCTTTAAAATTTTCTTAATTTTGCTTCATGGAACATAAGCTTTCAGTAAGTAGCTGGTTCTTTGTCTGGCGTCTCCACACGCAAAGAAAAAATATGGTTGAGGTAACCATAATCAAACAGCAACATACTGAGGGCAATTATTAATAAAATTCCGCGAGAAATTTTTCCCGGGCAATAATTCCAACTTATAGCAAGTGATAGGGAAAACAAAAGATTCTAATTGGAAAAGGGAGAAATTGCTCGCGGAATTTTATTCATAATTGCCCTGACTATGATTGAATTATATGGTTGTAGTTAAATCATATTATTGTCAATAGAAAAGCAAACTTTTAATAATATTACTATCTGAGTTAATAATAATATTATTAACGAAAATAATAAACTTTGTTACACCTTATCTTATTATTGTAAATATGACAACACTATTGTTAGATATGACGAAAATATTATTGAGACTCACTATACCATGTTCTTGTCTTATAATAATATTGTTAAATGCGACAACAGTATTATTTAATATAATAATAATATTTTCTTTTTCAATCATATATTTATTGACTAAAACAGCTGTGCGTTAAATTTGAAATAAAAATAAATTTATATTATTGAAATAAAATATATGTATATATACAAATGTATAATTACAAATGTGTGTATGCAGGAAATACAGAGAATCTTTATAAAGAGATAATCATACATACATATGTACGTATATGTTTTTATTTATCTACCCTTTTGTTTGTTTGTACTTTAATTATTTATTTAACACGACGCGTGCAATACCGATAGTTAACAAACGAAACACTGAACTGACAGAAGAGTTTTCTGAAAAAGAAAAGAACTTTAAGAACTTAACATAGTATGGTTTTGGATAACATTATATTGTTATTTACATTATACTATTTTTAAAAAATAAAAAATATTATGTTGCAGTTATAAATTTTTAACAAAACTATATTGTTAAACTCTAACCATATCACACTTTTTTATGAATATAATAATGTAATTATTAAATTCAAGCAATACTTTGCTTCTGGTAACAAAATTAATGTTTAAAATAACAATAACTTGTTTTCAACGACCACAAATTTGTTTCTGAAAACATAATATTGTTTTCTCAACCATTCTACAACCATATCTTTTCTTTGCGTGCAGGTATTTGAAGTTTATGACGTCAACTCGAAAGAACGTTTGGTAATGCAGGTTTTCTCTATTCAGACTTTGAAGGTGTTTGGCATGTGGTTTCCTCACTAAAGCTTAAAGTTTTTAATCTATATGAGTAAAAATAATTTTATATAGAACTTTCAGGACCACACTCAGCAGCAATATCTCTCCACACCGAACAAAATACCAATGTAAAATCACGATGTAATAATTTTGATTTAAAATCATATTAAATCATGTTAAATTAATATTAAAATCATGATATTTACGGTTGTGTTGACTGTAGCGGTAAGCGCGTTGATTACCATGTGATGAGTTCCGAGTTCAAATCACATCTGTAAGTTGCATGATAAATAAAATACAATTACAACATTAAATTTAAATTAATGTTGTTTCAACTTGAAATAAGTTCGATTCAAAATGATTATTCATTTTTATTTAACAGTACGGAAAGAAAAGGAAAGGAAAGGAAAAAATTTCTTTGAATATTACTGTAAATCGTGTTAGATTAACATGAGAAACGTTCTCAGCTTTGGTGTACGGAACACTAAAAATGCTGATCACTTGCATTAGCTAAAATTAAAACGCAAATAAGTACGAAATTAACCTTAAGCCCCACATTACATTATGAAACATTAAAACTTCAGGGGAATTGCAAAATTTACTAGCGTATGAGTAATTTTTCTATTTTATTATTAAATTTTTTTAAGTGTAAATTTTTTTTAGTAAATCGACTACGACAATATGACAGCGGTTATGTTTGCAGCCTTTGCAAATGATATTGACTTTGGCCACCCACTGTGCAGACATGAAAATCGACTAAATATAAATAGAACGTGGTATGCTAAAAAGAAAAAAAAAATAAGCAAACAAAATTATTACCATTCCAATTATTAGAATTTTTCTTCATATTTCTTTTGCCATGTAAAACATTTTTTTTATGATTTTCTTGCTTTTATGATGACTTTTTTTTATTGTTTTTGTGTTTCTTTTGTTATTTTCTTCGAAATTTTCCTATTGCATTTTAATTCAGCTTATTTATGGTAAAATGTACAGAGAAAATAAATTTCCATTAAAGCAAAAAAAATATATATATATAAATAAAAAAAAATTTTATAAAGGGGGAATATGAAGGGCTAATTGCAATAATCCATTTATAACGTACAATTTGAGTTTAGCCCAATGCCACATTTGTATCAGGTTGTTTTTTGTTCGTTTTCTTGGTTGCTATTGTATTCAATTCTCTTATCTGACCGTAAGGCATATTAACAACCAACCCTCACCACTATGCTTCAGATTTATTAAAATTCTTGCAAAGTTTATGATAAATATAAAAAATTCTGTAAAAAATTTTGGTATTTTGTTCTTTGCCTTTACTTTTAATTTAATGCTTTTAAAACAATTCATGTTTACAGCACTGGTCCAATTGAGCCAATGTATTTTAAAGATACATATATTAGCCAACTACCTCCAAAATATCCACTTACAATTAAAAATATACTTTGTTTAAACTAACATTACCTGCAATCATAGGCTGACAATTAGGGTTAGAGTGCCAAATATTCAAAAAAAAACCTTCAACTTCCTTAAAACCGCTGCTTTTACTGCTCTAACTATTGCAGAGGTGCATTTAGAGAAATTATGGGTTGGACAGGCCCACAATATTTTTTGAAGGACAATATTTTCTAATATTATTCCTTCCTTCTATTTTTAAGCCTTAAAGCTTGGTACTCTGTTCTAAATTTCACGTGAAATGCTGTCAAAATACATATAAAAAAGATTGGAACTAATTGTTCATGAAAAAATTTTGTACTCTGTTTATATTGGGAAAAACATATGAAAAGTGTCTTCAACATTTTAAGTGTTCGTGCGAAATAAAATAGGTGGCACTTATTTCGCATGAAATTTACAACAAACACATGGAGCGTTTTTAAAATCATAAGAAATTGTAGCATAGTTTCAGGGCTAATTAATATTTTTACATATAAAATGTTTGCTATGAAATAATGCTTAAGGTGGTTCTGATATAATATCCAGACACATATACAGCAATCAGCCAAATCTATTTATTGTCTGACCGATTATTGCTATATACGTCTTCAATGTCTGAAAAATTTTGTTGGGAAAAATAGTATCCATTTACATTCTATGTGAAATTAAGGGAGGCGTATAAAATTTAGCGTGCTTTAGTATTTTTTTGAAGGTAGAAACATTACTCGCTTACAAATCACATTACCTAAAAATTTCAAAAAAATTACGTACAAGTTGCTAAATGACGAGAATGATTTTTTTAGATTAAATAGATTACGTGAACAAATTGCCAAACAAAATATAGTAAGTACCTCTCAAGAATCGATTATTTTAGTCTCACGCCTTGTTAAAACCATTAAGTTGGTAATCCAGTAGCGAAGGGCTTTCACCGAAAATGCTTAATTTCAAACCCGATTACCTTTTTTAACAGTACATAAATTAATGTCGCTTAAATGACGACACAGCTGAACTTAACCTACAGCGAATATCGTTAAAAATGTTGCAGAAAGCAAATAAATAAATTTTTGTTACAAAACAAATCAATTTTTTTTTTAATTTTATTTTTTTGGGTAAATTTTTTATAATATCTCTGATAGTACTGAGCAAATTTTGAAACAATGTTTGGACGGCCTTAATATTATTTTGATGTAGAATTTCGGTTTTTTTTTAGTTCTGAACTTTTGCTACTATATGTATTGAAAATGCCTGTATTTTTTTAAATAACGCTTTATCTCGAAAACTAGAGGTGATAGAAAAAAGTGGTGTGCAGATTCGCGTTCAGCGTATCTTTTAATTTTCCAAATTAGTAAACTTGTGTTATGTATGAAAACCATCTACAAACTGTAATAAAATTTTGTATTTAAACTCCTGCATTTAAACTATTCCGCAATGTTTAAAAAAAAAAAATCATATCCCTCCCGCTGCCAAAATATTCTAATAATTAAGTGAAAATTTTAAATATGATTAAAAATATCCCATTTGGCAGGCATATTGCTAATCTAACGCTGTATTATTAGAAATAAAAAAAAACAAAAGCTCAACAACATTTTAATAAGATTTTGTGGCATTTTTACTTTCTTAAAAAAAATAACAAACCAATAATAAACAATAATACAAGCCCTTAAAAATATAAGATTTCTTTTTTAGAATTTCAATTTAAATACTCTGGATATGCGTATTTATTGAGAATTACGTTTTGTTAACAGAACAGCACGTGTAGGTTGGCGGCGGCTGGTTTAACAAGTCGAATGTTAAAGTAAACCGATGATTATATTTCGGGTGGGGTGGGCGCTGGTTGGAAAATATCATTTTCAGGCTTATTTTTACCCCAAAAATATTTCCTTTTTTTGCAGTTTTTCTTCTTCTCGTTTGTTTGTTCATAAATCGCATTTATCTTTAGAATTTTTTATTAGTAAATATTATTATAACGATGATTGTTTGTTGTTGCATTTAAAAGCCAATTTTTTATATATTTTAAAATTAAAGCAAGCGGAAATTTGCTTTTAGTAGAGGCCGTAATAAGAAAAACAAATTAATAAATAAATCATTTGAAAATTAATTTAACATGTTTTTCATTTAATAAAACAGCAGCAGCTGAGCTGCTGGTCATTCAAGTTGTTTTTTTTTTGTAAATTTTACGGCAAATTAAATTAAACAAATATTAAAAAATTTTTTTTGAGAATTTTTGCACATAAATTGAAACGATTTTTTTTTTAATATTGGTGCTGAAGTTGGACTGAATTTTATAAAGTTGCTGTAATTTTTTGGAATCATTTTATAAATTAAATCAATTTACATATACATTTATGTGCACACCTGGTGACTTTTTATATTATTTGTTTAACATATTAATTTGCACTTTCGTTTAATGTAAATAAAACTAAATATCAGAAATATAATTCTTATTGAAAGCACTTACGTCTTTAATTATCAAAAATTTTCGCCTTCAAAACACACTCTCGACTTCGCCATATTTCTATTCGGATCCCAGCAAAAAAATTCAAAAAAGGTAATCGGGTTGGGAATTAAGCATTTTTGGTGGAAGCTCTTCCCTACTGGATTACCAACTTAATGATTTTAACAAGGCGTGAGCCTAAAATAATCGATTCTTGAGAAGTACTTGATTTTTTTATTGGGCAACTTGTTCACGTTATCTATTTAATCTCTACTCATTTAGCAACTTGTACATAATTTTTTTAAATTTTAGCTAATGTGATTTGTAAGCGAGTAATGAAATTTGGTAATCAGAAAAGTAAGTCATTATATGGCAAGTAGTTTTGATGGTAATGTGTAATTTTTTGCTGGGATAAAATTGTAAAACTTGAAAATCTTCTCCCTAGCACATTTTTTTTTATAAATATTTGCTTCATCTTAACGTACCCTGGTTGCTTATCTAGAGTTTTGTCTACAATCAAATTAAACATATGTTTAACTTTATTTCATTTGAAACATACGAGTATGAACATGTTATTTGAAATCAATATTAACTTATTTATCTTGTACGAATTGAATATTACAAATGTAGAACACGTACTCAATAACTGTATTATCTGTCATTGACGTCATAAATCCTTTTTATCACATTCTATTGAATTTATTTCATTTCAATAAATATTGATACTGAAAGAAGACAGATGGTATTAAACACGCACATTCAGGTGCTAAATTTTATACACATGAAATTGAAATTTATTACATTCCGTCTGATATACTCTTAATGTTGTATAAAAATCAATTTTGTTTCAATATTGTAGACAACAACTATTTTTATCATTTAGATCGATATACATATATTTATAATTCGTAGCACTTGAGCAAAACTATTTAACAAATATTTTACTAATTTGCAATAACTCACAAAAATGTGATGTAACGTGAAAGACTTATTTTTCATGCAAAACTTGATTGAATTCTTTAATCAAAGTCGGTATGTTTGTTTATTTTTTTTTTGCACTAAATCAATCATAAAGTTTATTAAACACATAGACCGCGGCAGGATGCACAACAACACGACTTCAACTGCTGTTGACTGCTATTGTCGTCGTATAGTCAGGTGCTTGAGTATATTGATAACACCATCATAACCACTTGATATTAGCTGCGTTCGTGAACTCAAAACCCAGTGAAAAAAAATGGAAGTCATTCTAGTGGAACTACATTTTCATTGCTTCCAAAAAATCGATATTTTTAATTTGCCGAGAGTGAGCAAAAAACCATGTAGAAACTTATTTTAATCACACAAAACCTTGTAACTCCTCCATAGTGTTAGAAAATACTCACCAGAATTTAAAAAAAATTTATTTTTTTAAAGAAATTTATGAACTATTTTTAGTCTAAAATTTAAAAGTTATTTGGTTAAATTTACATGAAGTCACTGTTTCGGTCTTAAATTCGTATAAAAAGAACCGAATTGTTAAAATAGGTAACTATTTAAAATTTTTCCTAGATAAAAATATTATCATAGAACACAAAAATGGGAATTTTTCTTAATATCTCTTCCTATTCAGTGACCAGGCATCGAAAAAGAGAACTTCTTGCAATGACAACCCTATGTAAAAATCATTAGATCTGATCGAAATTTGCACTACTTCCGCATCGTAAACTCTACATTTTCATGACTTTTTTGGAGTCTCTTTTTTTACTGGGAAGTTTTTAAAAATTTGTTACTATTTTTTTTACTTTATTGAGTTTGCGTTCACATAAAATCCAGTAAATGGGAAGGCGAATTGAGATATAAAAATGACAGTTCAGTAAGTCAGTAACCCGCAAACCATACCACAATTATGGACAAGAAAATCACACATACGCTTATGTTCTTTCATTTGGTCGTCACTGAAGTTGTGCACATATGCATGAAACTAAAGTTCATATTTAATGAATTTGTACAGCAAAAAAATAATTATGTAAGCTAAGAAATATTTCGTGATAAAAACTGCTTTTGACAATATGCAATACATTTTATGTTATGAAATATTCAGAAATAATAGGGAACATAGTTTAAAAAAGCATGTTAATAGTTTTCAGAGCGCTGTTAATAAATTTAATTTGGAACTTATACACTTCATTGTTGAATGGCATATTAGATTTTCTACTTTTTACTTAAGTTTTTATTAAATTGCTTTCTTACTAAAAAATCAAACAATTAATAACCACAGCATGTATTTAAATTATAAAATTTTTCTTCAAGTGTAACTTTGTTTTACTCTCGTTTTTATTTTTTTATTTTGTGGATCACTGGAGCAAATGCAATTTCTTAATGGAAAAATGTTTGCAAGTAAAAAGTACAGGCTGAAGTACTCCTAGTTAGCATGTTTTCTTTAAAAGTGAAAGTCCTGGATTCGAGACCGATTCAAACAGTCATTAAATAAAAACTTAAGAAATTTATTATTCGACATATTAATAAATTAATTTCTAATTAAATAACAACACTATACGCTTTTTTTGATTTGAATTAGTGTCTATTTGTATCATTTCACATCAGAGCGCCATCTTTCGTCGTTATTGTGTAGCAGAATCAGCAACAAAGTAAAGCAAGCACACCAATAAAGTACCTACTAAACAAAGCTTTGCAAATTTAATACGATTGATTGACAACAGAGGCGCTGGAGCACTGCCTTATTAAAAATGTGCAAAAATCAAAGTTGTAAAATAATGAAGCGCTCCCCTGTCTCTTCCTGCATCACCTACCCTCTCTACCACTATCATTTTCCTAAAGAAGGTAAAGGTATAGAAGGCATTCATTGCCTGTATTTTTAAATTAATCAAGTTATAAACAAAATGCCATTCATTTAAGTTCGATGAGAAAAATACTTTCGTGTATATTTTGTATTTTGCGTGAAATTAAAACTTGCAAGATAAGAATTAATTACAATAATTAATTATAATTATTAAAAAGTGATAAATATTTCTGGAGACATATAAACAGAATAATCGAAAATATTTTTTTTTTATACATTTATAACTTTATTAGGCCAGAGTTCCTATTGCTCTGTAAGCCAAATTACATGTGATAACTTTTAGGGAACAAATAACACAAAAGTGAAGTTTAAATATTCCTACAAACACTAGCAGAATGGAACAACTAGTTGTTTTCGAAGATTGCAACACTTTCATGTTAAGTGGTCTTTGTGTTTGGTGTCCGTTGATGTAGATTCCTGCCTTATGTACTCACATTTCAGTGTATTGCAATTTGTTGAGAAATTTTTTGTACTGAAATCTTAATTTTACCATCTCTAAATTTACAACAGTCCTACCGTTCATGTTATTTTAGTATCAAATTATCTTTGTTTAAACTGTATATAATTTTGATTCAACACGATTCTTCATTTAAAAGTACTGGAATGTTAAAATAACAAAAAATAAATTTATTTCAAAACGAAAAATTTTCTGTCTAGATTACTGTAAAAAGCATATTGAATTAACATGGAATCCATATGAAGTAAAATCATTTGCTAAAAAAATTATAAATTAGGCTTGTTGTCGTAGATTTTGATATTAAATATTTTCATTCGTTTTTCGAGTGTAGGCATGTTTTTTATAATTGGGCTTGAAAATATAATTATTTTTCTAGCCAACTAGTATCGAAATGGCTTTCTACACATATACAAAAGTCCCTCCAGAAATTTCTTTCAGATTGCCTAGTTTTTGCATCTAGATTCACATCAAAAATAACCAATCATTTAGCAATATTTTTATAAAGCTAATCATATTATATTTATCAAACCACATAATATCAATGTTTAATATTGTTTAGCTGATTTTCCAATACGCGAATGGCTAAACACTTTTAATATAACCATTTATTAAATATACATCTACATATACCATTATAATGCCCCATTTAAAAAGAACAATTCGCATAAAACTTTAATAAAATTATAGGAGCAGTATCTGAATCATAACTAACGCTCAACGGTTAAAAATAATTTTTTTCTGGTTTCGATTTGCTATTAAGACCAACAATCAATCCTACAACAAACACCAGCTGCCCGTATTCACACGTCATTTAATTTCGATTAGTCAAGTGGCATTTTACACAAAGAGAGAGATACACTTGCTCGCATACAAACACAGATACACACATGCACTCGCTCGCAGGGCAACAGACAAACCGAAAGTCATTCAAACAATTATTATTGAAAACTCATTCAATTGTAATTTTTATAAAGTTATTGACTGAAATTATCAACTTAAATACAATGTGTACAATTTCCTTCGCATTTCGTTTTCTATATAATTTTCAGTTGGCAGAGCAAAAAAATAAAAAATAAATAACAATAAAAACATTTGAAATATTCATTGCAATTGCTTGTGCATTCATACAAGGGAGATTATTACTACGAGTACAATAAGTTTAAAGAGAAAAACTTGTAAGCAGGGAATTTCGAATGTTAAAGAAATTGTTTAACAAACGAAAAGAATTTGTGAAAATTAACAACAAGTGACAGGCAGGGACAACCTTTGCGATCAAAAACAAATTTATATAAAATAATTCTGCTAAAAAATCGACTTCAATGCAAAGATCTTAAAGAACATTTTAGAAAAAAATGTATGAGATATAAAATAAAATTTTAATGGGCATACCTCCGCCCATTTTTTAAATGCAAGATTTTGTGTTCTTAAGAACTCAGAGTGTGTGTTAAGTTTTGTAAAAATCAATACAGTAGAACCACTTAAAATCAAATATTTAACTTCAATGGGCGCAACTCCGCCCATTTTTTCAGAAGGAAGCTAGTGTCTATTTTTGAGCTCAAAGTGTGTGCTAGGTTGCATTAAAATCGGTTAAGAGGAACCACGTGAAATATAGGAATGAATTTTAATAGGAGTAGCCCCGCCCATTTCTTCAACTCTAAAATTGTGTAATTACAGAAACCTGGGGGCAAATTACGGCACTCGTTATCGAACGAAATTACGAAATATTTCCATAGAGTTTATATGGAAATATTTTAAAATTTCAAATCGTTTCGAATGCCGTAATTTGCCCCCTGGTTTTGCTACGTTTCCCTGCAATCAAATAAGCAGAATATCATAAAATGAAATAAAAAAAATGTGGGCGTATCCCCGCACAATTTTTCTTACAATGGGAAGCTATACCGTCTCAGACAATAAAATAATTTTTAAAATCTATCTAATATGAACCGAGTTATAAAGTAACACTGCCAAAAAATAAATAAATAAAGGGTTCCGTACGGACACTAGATATGTAATTCAATACGAACTTTAGCCAATATAAAGTAAAGTTTTGGATTTTTTTCGTTTTTGTGGTTTTTTTTTGGTTTTGAGCGTTTTTAAGTTTTGGCAGCTTGTGGATTTTTCGGTTTAGGCGATTTTTTAGTTTTGACACTTATTTCTTGTTTTGGCGATTTTTTTTCGGTTTTTGGCATTTTTTTCATTTGACGGCTTTTTTTATCTGTGCATTTTTTTTTATTATTGGCAGGCGATTTTATAAGTTTTGAAACTTTTTTCTTGTTTAAGCAATTTCGGGTTTCGCCGTTATTTTAATTATGGCAATTTTTTTAATTTTATCGATTTTTTTAATATTGGCGATTTTTTTTAAATGGCGATTTTTTTATATAGGCGATTTTTTAAGTTTTGTCATATATGCGATTTTATTTAAAGGCGCTTTTTTTAGTTTTGAGAATTTTTTCTTGTTTTGGCGACTTTTTTCCGGTTTTTGGAATTTGTTCATTTTGTCGATATTTTTTTCAAATAAACAATTTTTTAGTTTTGGCGTCTTTTTCGTGTTTTGGTAATTTTTTCGGTTTTTGGCGTTTTTTTCATCTTGGCCATTTTTTTTTAATTTAGGCGATTTTTTTGTTGTTCTAGCACCTTTTTTGCGGTTTGGCGATTTTTATTCGGGTTATGGCAATTTTTTTTTAATTTTGGTGATTTTTTTTATTTAGATGATTTTTTCGAATTTTGCGATTTATTTTAGTGTTAGAATTTTTTTTAAATTTTTTTATTTATTTATATTTTTATTTTCGGTTTGGCGATTTTTTTAAAATTTTTGGCTCTTACATCTCCTGAGAAAATAGCTTGTGACGGACGGACGTACAGCGTAGCGAAAACAATAGGGTTCCTTTTCACCTTTGGTGTACGGAAACCTAAAAATAGAGATGAATTGATAATGAACACACATTTGCCATCAAATCTTATTAAATTACACTTAAATTGTTAACAGTGGCTAGCATAAATCTGCATACACTCTACACTCTAAAACATTCCTTTATTGTGCTAATAGTTGGCCACTTCTGCTGTACAAATGACAACAACAACAACAACAACTACTAGCTTGTTTGTCAGTTTGAGCTGCCTCATAAATTCATCAAAACGAACAAAATTGCCCAAGTTTAATTGTGTGTAGCTGCATGTAAAGAACAAGACAAGAAACCAAACAACAACAAAAATAAAATAATAAAAATAAAAAATAAGTTAACAATTATTAAATTGCTCTACTACTGTTGGTTGCTGCAGTTATTTATGTACTTAACTCATATCTTCTGTTTGTTGCTGTAGCTGTTGCTGCTGTTGTGGTGTACTCACAACAAAATGCATAATTGCCACTTATAAAAATGCAATGCAATGCAATGCAATACACTTCACCACCACCACCACCACAAACAACAGCACAACAATTTTGCAATAAAAATACTGCAAGTTCCAACAAACTCCGAATTAACTGTTGTAGACCTCGAGCACGAGAGTCGGCATAATTGTGGGGTTTAAGTATCAATTCCACAGAACTTACAAAGCGAATTACAATTTTCTATATGACTTTTGAATTGTTTTGAGGTTTTTGTTCTTGTTGTTGCTATTGTTTTTTGAGTGGTTATTGTTGTCTTTCACATTCCCGGCTTGAAATCGTCTTTCAATATAAATGTGGCAGTGGCATGTGAGCTGTGAGTTGTGAGCTTGTAAGCCCGTTTGAAGTACAATTGCATATTAAAATGTTGAATTGTTGTGGTTACAATTGTATGAACCTGTTGCACTTGCCGTTTCTTGTTCGTATCATTTGTATGTGAATTGTTATGACATTTGTGTAATTTATCATTTTGCACCTTTTTGGTATGCGCTCTGTTTTAATGTTTGTTGCTGGTGTAATTATAATTGTTGTTGTTGTTATTATGCGTTTGCGTGTATGTAGTTAATGTTGTTTGAATGGTCTATTTTTATGTGTTTCAATCATGCTTCGTGAAGAACAACTTATTTCGAATTGAAGAATTGCATTGCGTCAATGGCCAAACACAAATTATTCAAAAACTTAAATTCTTAATTATGATCTTAGCCATGTAATATAAGCCAAAAACTAATTACATTTATCCCAAAACAGTATGAATATAAATTAATTTTAGTTTAACATATAAAAAATTTCGGGATTAATAAAAAATTTCAATTCCGAAATCGTCTATAACACTGTGCCACATCAAAATTGTTCAGGGGCTCGTCATGTACCAATTCTGTTTTCTTGGAATCCATAGAGAATTCAAATACCTTCCGTATTTTAGGTCACTTCTTACAGTGATTTTATAACGGTAAATATAGAGAAAAACTGGGTTTTTAAAGTTTTAAATGGAAGAAGTCATACCTTTATTGTTTCCCAACGGATTTCTATCAAGTATTCTTCGGCTTAAAGGATCTGATCATAAACAATGAAGTGACGTTAGTTTTAAATTTTTTTAACGAACTATTTCATTGAATTAACAACCTTTTTCATGTACATCATGTTTGAAACTTTGATCTTCTCTTATGTCACCTAATCAATTTTTTTTGTATGAATTCTTCATAAAAACATTTATTTAAGTACTTGATTACCCGAATGAAAATAATTTCGTAACATTATTGATACTACGAAATGTAAAATATTAAGCATTAGGTTTCACTCCATTAATGAAATTTGAATCAATATAATTTATTGGGCCTAATTACGAGTGTCGTATTTCAACTACGACGATTTTGTACTAGATTAAAGAAAAAAGGTTGCAATGTTTTTTAGTCTTCTTCGAAATCGTAATAGCACACTCATAATATGTACAATGTTTTATTTTATCAATCAAAGTAATCGTTTCATTACCGTTACGAAACGTTTTTGTTTTAGTGTATAGAGATGAGATGATGCTGGGTTCATAATGTTCTTAAAAATAAAACTGGTTGGGAGCGGAATAAATATATTAGAGAGATTTAGGACAAATCGGTTGTCTAACTAGGTGTGCCCATTATTGAATCAAATTGCTCTTAGGACGTTAGCAATACTTTAAAATTTTCAACGATCGTTTGTTAAAATATCTAAAAAAAAACTAACGTATTTTTAAAAAATTTTTAAATAAGAAAAATATACAAAGTAAATTTACTTTCAATGTTCAATTTTTTTAAAGATAAATCTCTTACAAAATCTAACCAAATCCTACCTTCCGCTGTATTTTTTTTTTAATAATTATATTTCCCCTTTACTATTTGAATCTTAGAATATATATACTACACACACTATAAGAGGAAGTAGCACACCGAGATTAAAAATTCTAGTTCCAGTCGAGTAGGCTGTGCCATGATGAATCATTTAGTCAGTCAGTCAGTCACTCACTCAAACATATTATATATAAAATGTACATTGCTCAAAAATCTGAGCTAATTTCACATTCATTACATAAATCGGCAGTGAAATAAAAAAAAACATAAGAGTTTTACATCACATGCATTAAAATAAAATAAAATGATTAATCACTTATCACTAGTATTTCATTTAACTTTGATCACAAAATTTCCACATCCAACGTGGCCCTATAAAACGCATAATCTGCCACCTTTCTAAATTTCATGTACTTTAAAGATCATCAGTCATTGATGATGCCGGCGTGTATAGCCAAAAAAAAAAAGAACTACATAACTAAATTATGTTATTTCATCTTTAAGACGATAATGATGATGATCATCAGTATTTCTGCTTTTCAATTATTAAATTCACCAAAGCAAAAAGTAGCAGGAGTAGCAGCAGCAGCAATAGCATCGGCAGCAATATCAGTTGTTGTTTTTGAAGTTAAACATGATGTTAATGATGTTTTATTTTTTGTGGTAAGAGAAGAACATTTAAATACAAATAAAACATTAATTTTTGTTCAAATGTCAGTTCATCAGTTGGTTTTTTTTCTGTCGAAAGTGTGAATTGGTAATTTTTCAAATAAAATTTAATTTGCTGTCTCTTACGAAATATGGTTAGGGCCTTTTCTTGAAAGTTGTTGCTGTTAAGTTTAGTGTTTTGTTTTTATTCAAATTTATAAAAAGTATTTCATAAAGCTAATTTTAGTTTAGTGTTTGTGCATGTTGTTCAAAGTGATCAATTTAGTGTCGAAATCATGTGAGATTGACGTGGGAATACGAATAAATCGTGTGTCATAACTGCCAAAAAAAAAGTTTAAGCGACATAATTTTCGAAATTAATTTTTTGACCAAAATCGATTATTTCGATCGGATTTCGCAAAAAAAAACGATGCCATAAATACGTGTCGCTTAAGCTTTTTTTGTGGTTATGACCCGATAAGCTTAACCGTTACATTTTTGACTTCGTTTTTTTTTTGTAATCCTAAAACTGCATTTTTTGGAAGCAAGATTTGTGAGGCATACTACAGATTGTTTGAGCTTCTTAAAAAAAAGTAATAATGGCTTATACAGTTAAATTTTAGTTACTAATGACTGCGGAATGCATATACTGTTTTCATTCTAATAAATTAAAGTTTTTGCTGGATGAGTACGGCAACAATCCAATAAGCAAACTTCTTAGCTTAAAGATTTTAATTTAGTTACTCTTATTACAGTTCGTCTAAATAGACTTTTATTACCGTGAATAAATATTTTTAGATCTGTGAAAGTTATAAAGATGACTTTGTTGTTAGATTTCAACATTTTCCTCTCGCTCAAAACGAGATCAATAACCTGACAAAGAAATTACTATTGTAGCATTGGAATCTCTATATTTTAAACGGTATTAATTATTTAATGATTAAAAGTAAATTTGATTGTATAACAGGGAATAGAACCGAAACAAAAAAAAAAGTAAAAATAAAACTTAAAAGCCACATGAGTAGCAAACCGCTTGTTGTAAACGATGATGAGTTAACAAAAACTTTTAAATGTTTCAGAATTCTAATTAAAAATAAAAGCAAAAAAAAAATATGTAACAATCAAATCCAATTCACACCGTGAAATTGAACAAATATAAAGTGGAACATTAATGTTTTATAAGAGAAAAAAAATTAGAAATAAAAGAAGTGGCGCCTTTAAACAACAGAAAATGAAAGAGACATAATTATTAATGATCTTTGATAGCTAAAAAAATCATTAATTTAGAAATTATTGTATTTATTTTAAATAACCCCGATGTATTTTTAAGAAAGAAAAAGTAAAGTTGAGACAAAAAATTTTAAACAAATTGGAAAAATGTTAACAATTTCAAGCGTAAATTTTTCAAAAGTGAAATATTGCTTAACAACGTAAAAAGTTATTTATTTATTTATATATATATATAATGTTGCTAATTAAGTTGACACCAAAATTCTCTTAGTAGATATTTCTGTGGCAAAAAGAGAAAAGCGCTTAAGTCGAGTTAAGCTGTTTTCGAGGTAATGGTACCTCCGTAATCTGCATATTCGGCAGTTTTTCCGTCTTAAGCGTTTTTTTTTATATGTTTTTTTTTATTTGGCGTTTTTTTTTTGTTTTTGGCGTTTTTTCGGTTCTGGTAGTTTTTTAGTTTTGGCGCTGTTTTCTTGTTTTAGCGATTTTTAGGTTCTTGGGGTTTTTTACAATTTTGGCAATTTTTTTAACTTTGACAATTTTTTTTCATTTTGGCGATTTATTTTAATGCTAGATATTTTTTTTCGTTTGGTGCTTTTTTCATTTTGACGATTTTTTTAACTTTGACGATTTTTTTCATTTTGGCGATTTATTTTAATAATTTTTATAATTTTGGTGATATCTTTAACTTTGGCGATTTTTTAATTTAGGCGATTAATTTTAATGCTAGATATTTTTTTATGATGTGATTTTATGTGATTTTTTTCATTTTGGCGATTTTTTTAACTTTGACGATTTTTTTTCATTTTTGGCGATTTATTTTAATGCTAAGTATTTTTTGAGCTTGGTGTTCTTTTTCGTTTTGGCGTTTTTTCGGATTTTGGCGATTTTTTATGTTTGGCGATTTTATAATTTTTGGATTTTACCGTTTTTGATAATTTCAAGAATTTTCCTGTTACGGTTTCCAAGATACAGCAAAATACAGTCAAAATTACATTAACATTAACTGATAGAACACCCTTTATTTTAATTTTCTTAAATTTTAGTGTTAATTGTTGTAGTCTGTATAAAAATACACTAACTTTACTAATTTCAAGTGTTTATATACATACAGACAATTTGATGTATAATAGATGAGAATTTAACATTTTTCGTTGCTCGTTTTGGGACACCCTTTAATTTTTAACTTTCATGTATATTTCGTTGTAGCGGCCAAAGTTCTACACACTGTACACATTTCAGTACCGCAGCTCTTACGGTTCTCGATAAAATAGCCTGCGACGGACTGACGGACAGCGTAGCGAAATCAATAGGGTTTTTTTAACCTTTGGTATACGGAACCTTAAAAAAAGCTGATATACATGCTAGACGTTTTAGCCTCAGCAAATTTTTCGCATTACAAAAATTCTACGTTTGCGTTTAAAATTATACATCAAGGTTCTTTAGCAGCATTGATAGCATTAAAATTAAAAAAAAAACTTGGCATCACTGATTATCAAAATCAGCTGATTGAAATAAAATAAACACCTTGTGTTCTGTACTGCCTCGAATATGAGAAAGCGTAGAACGCGTGATATGAACTTATAGCATAATAAATCAAAGAAATAATATACCGAATATCCGCTGGTATTAAAAATATTTTCCAACGATTTTAAAATATCTGCTTACTCTTGCAAATATTTCTGCAATATTTTTCACATACAAACATTTCATCAATTATAAGTAAAATGACAAAATTCAATTTCAATCCCCCTCATGCCTTAGAACAAAGAGTAGAAACTATTTTATGTTCATAACAGAAAAAGGAAATAAATTTTTATAATAAAATAAGTTAAAATACCAAAATTCTATAGCAAAAACTATAAAACTAATATTTTCATACAATATTTCAGTTAAATATTCAAACCACAAAATAGCAACTTTGATCTTTTACTTCTAGTGCTGCCACAGAGGCACAAGCTCCTCCACAAGCCAAAACTATGAACGAAGAATGCAAACGTGCTCAAATTATAATGTTTGAACACACAACTGAAGGAGGAGGTTGTTTGTGCATGTTTTTGAACGACTAAAATAAATATATATTTTTTTGTTCTCGCAAAGCAAGAAATGAATTATAAAAAAAAATAAGAAAACTACCTTCAAAGGAAATAATAGTCAGACTCGGGCTTTAACTATATGTACACATTTGGGTAGAAGTGAGTGTTCGTTCGTTCCTTTTTGAAACAACATGTGTCATCCAAAAGCTTATGTTGCACGAACAAACAGTAGCAAAAACATTTAAACATTTTGTGGTTACATTTTCTAAGCTCGAAAAAAATACATACATACATACATATTTGTTCTCATGCCGAAATAATAAAGAATGTCGTCGCATCACATCTCTTTATGGTTATACTCGTAAACTATAAGAATGACTTGTAAACATTGTTACTGAGGAGAAATTGAACTAAATGGGTTCGAGTATTTGGAGTGGGAATCAGAGCATATAAGGAATATTTTAACATTCCACATCATGGTGGATATTTTCTTTTGGGACACTTGTTTTGTATTTCATGAAATTTGCATTAACAACGTAATGACAATATACAGTGGGGAGGAAAATTGGACCAACGATATTGCTAAATCGAAATATAAACCAGTTTGAGTTAAACAAATTTATGTTAGTACAAGTATTTGTAATTTTCTAAACGGAGCACACCGTGAGTGACAGAAAAAGACTGAGGGGCAGATAGAGAGTTTTTAATTGATTTAAAATTTTTGCTATGAAATCTTGTTCTGTTATAAAAAGCTAAACACTTCTACTCAAAAGGGTCTTTTGTAAGTCATTTCTGACAATGAAACGTTCATCCTCTCCTAACAGAAAATTGAGGTAAAAGTTACTTATCATTGATACAGCTGCTTGCAATGACGAAACCATTTACATTCTTGAGTTTGCAAGAGCACTTAGTTCTTAAGGAAATTTTATATGCAAGCATCTTAGTATGCGATGTTGTAGTTTCGGCCAGCGGAACACTATATGTATCACAGAATGACAATGAGTGCTCAAAAAATAATAATATAGATAAGTAAATAGTGAAAATTTTAGTAACTGCTTATAATCATAACGGTACCGCAAACAATTCGAAAGCTCACGTATTTTTTCTCAAGCAATTATGCCTAGCCGATTTCCACATACAATAGCATTTTTGCTTCCTTTAAGCGAAAAACTTAAATACATTACTACTAAAAGCCAAAAAATCACTTGCTTATCAAGCGCATTGACTCTCTGTCATAATTATAGTCTGAACATGCTTATACTCGGAGTATGGATATTTAATCATACAAAAAAAATGCACGCATGATTGGTGTGATATTAATTCATCAGACGTCACAGTGTACAAACATTTGTTTACAAAAAAAGGAATGGAAAATGGAAAATGTGTGCATGTGACTAATTGAAAACATACTTTATGTATGTGTGTGTGTGCGTAAATAAAATAGCCCTGTATATACTCATGTGTAGCCGATTAGCAGTCATAGTATTTTTATACTCATGCGTATGATTGTGGCTCATAGAGTTTATATGTTTTAGCTATAGTTGGTTGTGCTGCGTAATTCAAGAAATGTGTAAAGCATTATAGTTGTTAGATGTATATAGTCATTTTAATTTTTAGCGTTCATAGTTGTTTGACGCCTAAAGCTCAAAGAGTACCTGAAACGATACTTTTGGTATTCTCTGATATGTATGCCCTATAGTCTCTGACTCTAACTTTCCATCATCATCCTGTCAATAAGTCAATCACTAAGAGCATTTCTGTTCATTCTCAGCAGTAGTTGGGACCTTGTCATATTAGCCTCAAGAAACAAAATTGCAGGGCCGCTGCACACTCACTTCTTAAGAATTATATTCGTAAATTCATTAAAGTAGTGACTACTCGGCGATTTTAATGATGCCTTTCTACACAGAAAAAAATTTCCTGCTACTCGCATAAACACTTAATTGAAAAAAAAATTCAAAAACCAATTAAAAATGTAAATGATTGAATTCAAGTTTTGTTTAAAATTTTAAGTGAATTATAAGTTTAATTAACTAAATACAATTTTAAATTGATTTTTTTTTTTTTGTTACTGTGTAGCATCAAGGATTATCTTTTGCCAATTTGTCAGTAGTCTCACTCTTCGTACTCTCGTTTCATAATTTTTAAATACACTATCTTTATTAGACCACTTGCTTGCTTTCTTTGTACAATCGCTAATTGATTTTAATTTGTAAATATGGTCCTTCAAATCCTTTAACGGCACACAGTGTCCGCAACTTTTGAAGTAATGAGACAATTCCGATGAAACTAACTGAACTTTTGAAAAAGTATGTTTGGAGGCACCCTGTTGTAAGACAGGGTAACTCCAAAGAACCTAAAACTGAGAAACTGCACGTGTCTAAATTCTTTCAAAGCTTGTAACTTTTGTAAATATCGACCGATCTTAATAATTTTTTCAGCGGGACAATCACGTTAAAAAACAAAATTTAACTTGCTCGGAGCACCATTTTATTTCTTACAGTTTCCAAGTTATTTTTTTTTAATTGTTGGCCCTGACTTTTTTAATTTTTAGTGCGAGTACATAACTTCTCTTTACTTGACAAAAATCATTCGGGTTTGTTGTTTTTGACAGAAAACTTCATTAAAAATTCATTTCACCAAAATTTTTTTTTTGATATCTCAAAAATTTTAGCAAGGAATAATTTTGCAATTTGGATTTTTGAAAATTATGAGAAAATTTTTTATATGAGAAATGGAAAAACAGAAAATTAATAGTGATACTTATAAATGTGTTTACCAAAGGTAAATCAATTGTATACACAACAATCATTTCTCATTTTCCGTTTCATTGAAAATTTAAGTTAAATAGCTGATATTAATAATAATCTCTACCCAAGTAGATAGACTAGGGTGCTGATGAAGTGCGTGGCTGCACAGAAAAGTATCGGTATTTCCCCCAGCTTAAAGTCTAAGTTTAATTTTTCTTCTCTTCTTTAGAAACTCACATTAATTAATAAAAATATTTTATTCAATAAAGAATTGAAATTACTGAACTTAAGCCTGACTAAGAATTATTTCTGATTAAAATTTTTTATATTTTGTAAAAAAAGTATTCTTATTTTTTTGGAATATATTAAAAACAATTAAATATTTGATAAAAACTTTGATTGTTTCTGAGAGAAGAAAGACTATGAATAGGAATTTTATGAATTTTCAATGGTGCACCCTACATCTAGAATTGTTTGAAAAATGGCATTTTTTTTTTGCCAAAAATCTAGTTTTTGTAAATCTTTTGGTCTTTTAATGGCCGTTATAATGTGCCAAACGAACTCAAGATTGTTCCCATTTTTGCCCCAAACTAATCCAATTTCATTTATTCGTCTTTAAAATAGGACAAACTTAAAATATTTCAAAAGGATAACTTTTAACAGAAGTGTTAAAAAAATTTTATTGGTTTGAGGACTGTCCACCAGAAGAATAGACTATTTTCGCATTCATTGTGACAATAATGTAAAGGCTGAAAAGTTATCAAGCTTATCTTTAATAGTTTTTGTTTTAACGATTAATTTAAGTAAAATATTGGAACATACAATTAGCGTTAGAGTAGAAATGTAATATCCCAGCAATAACTACCGAAGCAGGTTCGTAAGGGCGAGAGAGCGTCACAGCCTGCTTTGGGATTAAATGATTTTTGTATGGAATATTTCATTTAATTTAAATTTAATTTAAAATTAAATAAAATTAAATTTCAATTTATATTTATTATTTTTTTGGATGATGATTTCAAATTGAAACACAAAACTAATCTTTAGCAAATTTTTATAAATCTTAACCAACCAACCTGTTATTTTAATATTTTTTATATTCCCTCTCATATCATGAAAACTATATTTGACACTTAAGATCAGTTTGATTAATCAATCATTTCTTAATATTTACTGTTCATAAAGACTTAAAAATATTTTACTCAATGTTTTTCGTTTTTGTGCAGCTCTATTAATTTCAAATATAAATTTTCTTTATTATTTATTCATGCAACACAATATTTTTTAATTTATATGCAAATTAGCAATGTTTCTCTTATGCCCCATGGCTGTGTTTCTGTCAATTCGTATATGAGTTTTTTAAACGATTTGTCATTAAATAAAAATTATAGTTCAACAATTTAATTTGTTTTTTTTTTTTACTCAAAAGAGGTGGCAGTTAAAATATCATTAAAGTTATGCGAATCTGATGGAGATAGAAAAAAGAAACAAAAGCTCCTCTAATATTGAATGTACGAGTATTTATGTCAGGAACAGGTGAAGTTTTTTGTTTATAAAAATTAAAAGAAATGAATTTTTAAAGAGGCCAATGTACCTTTATTTTAAAGTATTGAAATTTTAAAATAAAAAAAAGTTAATTAGAAGTGGAAGCATTTAAACAGTTCAGTTCAATTATGAATACAATTCCGCGTGAGATTCCCCATTTTTCCACCTAGAATTTTTTTGTTTTTCTATTACTTGCTATTGCTTGAAATTGTTCCCCGGTAGAAATCTCACGCAGCATTTTATTCATAATTAACCTGAAAATTAAATGCACTTGCATCATTTTGGCTACTTTTGGCCTTCCTTTCCTCTTACATAATTCTATTTTCTTTTTCCTAAAGCTTCTGGCAACACTGCCAGCAACTAGCACTTACTCGATAATCGTTACTCTAAAAATCATGAAATACTATCCTTCATAATCTTACGATAACCCATTAAGAAAGTCTAATAGATTTATGTGCTATTCCAAAAAAAAAACGTTAGATAACATGTGTATAGGTGGAATTTATCACACAAGAGACACTCAATATTTTTATACATGAACTTTTTTAAAACTTTTTATAAAAGTAGTCTAGGTCAGTTAGATTTGAAGAGAAGTTTATTTGGTTGCAGTTCTTTTTGCGTTATGCTTAGAGTAGAAAAAAATATGGCAAGTACAGATGGTGAAGTGACAGACAGAGAGAGAGAGATATATAGTTTATTACTATTTTTAATTTTTACAATTCTGCTGCTGTGCGTTTTGCTAATTTTTATATTATCGTTGCAGCGCCTCTGGTGTCAAGTAGGCGCATTACTTTAAGCTTAATTGCTACAAGTGTCGAGGAAAGAGAGTGCTTTGCGACATGCATTAGCATAAGAGAAACATCTATAATGTAGATGGTATATGTGGATCTGACCAGTGCTCAAAGTCGGGCTCTCGTAAATCGTCGTTGGCTTTGTAGCCCGTTAGTTGCTGAGCGCAAATTTTTTCTATTAATCAGTTTTAAAAAAACATTTTTTCCTAAATCTACAGGACTTTAAAAATCCACCATACTTGGCGATTGCTTAAACTATCGTTTTATTAGGTATTACATCGAAACACATGTCCTTTCAAATATTCAAATCTTTATCATAACAATCATGAAAATAAAGAAACATTACTTCAGCCCCTTGAATAAATTTGTTTAGTTTTTCTCGCTCCTATAAAATTAAAAAAAAATGTAGTTACATTTCAACGATATAATATACAGAAATATTTGTTTTTCTTACAAAATGCTGGTGGTCTAAATGCATCTACGATTATACACTCTCATCATGCTATTTTATGATTTTGTTAGCTGAGATAGGTTTGTCAAAAAGTATGTCACTCATGTATATGAAGTCTTAACCCTTAATAGATTGAGAAATGTAACTTTTTTCTAATCTTTTAAAAAATACGAGTACCCTTCACCAAATTTAACTTGATGGTAACTTAAGTCTTTAAAAAATTCAGTGAAGTGCGACTTTGACCCGCACACGAAGGGTTCAATACGAACAATATAAACTATAGTTTTGGGATTTTTTTCGTTTTTGGGTTTTTTCGGTTTTAAGCGTTTTTTTAGTTTGGGGGTTTTTTGAATTTTTTGGCGCTTTCTGAGTTTTGGCACTTTTTTTCACGTTTTGGCGATTTTTTTTTGGTTTTTGAAGTTTTTTTAAATTTTGGCAATTTTTATTATTTTGGCGTTTATTTTAAATTTTGGCGATTTTTTTTAAATTTGGCGATTTTTTTTTTAATTTTTGGCGTTTTTTTCATTTTGACGATTTTTTTTTCACATAAACAATTATTTTTGTTTTGGCGCATTTTTTGCGTTTTGGCGATTTTTTTCGGTTTTTGGAGTTTTTTTCATATTGGCGATTTTTTTTCATTTAAACGATTTTTTCGAATTTGGCGATTTATTTTAGTTCTAGATTTTTTTTTTTAATTTTGTCGATTTTTTTTGATTTGGTGATTTTTTTTAAATTTTTGGCTATTTTTTTCAGGTTTTGGCGATTTTTTTCGGTTTGGCGATTTTATAATTTTCGGATTTTTTAGTTTTACCGTTTTTGAAAATTTCAAGAGTTTACCTCTTACGGTCTCCAAGATATAGCAATTTGTCAAAATTACATAGTCAAAATTGCATTAACTGATGGACCACCCTTTAATTTAAATTTTTTAATATTTTAATGTTTATTGTTGTAGTCTATATAAAAATACACTAATTTTACAAATTTCAAGTGTCAATATACATATGTACATACAATTGTATGTATATTACATGAGATTTTAAAATTTTTCGTCGCTCGTTTTGGAGCACCCTTTAATTTCTAATTCTCATGTATTTGTTGTTGTATTGGCCAACGTTCTACGTACTCTGTCCAAATTTCAGGTCCGTAGCTCTTACGGTTCCTGAGAAAATACCGTGTGACGGACAGACGGACAGCGTAGCGAAAACAATAGGGTTCCATTTTTCACCTTTGGTGAACGGAACCCTAAAAAATTAAGCCAAAGCTTAAGACTATTGTAAAAACATGTTTACAGCTTAAAGTGTGGGAAAATGTAGTCTTTCGAGTCAGAAAATTACCAAAGAAATGCTTTTCTTTTCAATCAATAAAAAAAATATTGTTAGTAAAAATATCATTATTAACATTATCAAAAATCTTATTCTAATATATTATTTTTTTAAACGCATTTCAAAACTTATACGATTTTAAAAAAGTTTGTTAGTTGTTGGTTAAGCATGTCTGGAAGGATTTGCTTGCTGTTAACACAGCTCAGCAATAAACTTCAATCATAATTAAGAAATAAGTTACAAAATCCCAATGGTTATATACAAACTTCCAATAAATTATTGAGAACTACATTAAGCAGCAATGAAATGTATTTAGACGTGCTTAATTAAACAACAAATAAACTTGTTTAAATTTGTTATCAAAATGGGTTTTAATATTTTTATATACATATGTACAGGGTGGCCCAGAAAGACCGAAGTGGTGTGAATTACTTATAACTTTTTATTTAAGACATATTTTTTTAATTTTTTGTTTTTTAAATGCAGTAAATTTATAGGGAATATTTTTAAATTAGTTATTAAAAATGATATCCCGCAAGTGGTGGACATTTTCTGCTTCGCACAAATGTGTTCTTTCCATTTCCATTATTCATAACTTAGTTATGAGTGACGAAGCCTCGTTAACAAACAAAACTTTAGGATATGGGATATTGAAAACCCGAGAGTACTTCATCAACGACAATTACACCCAGTTAAGTATACTGTTTGATGCGGTGTTTCTTCAGAAAGGATCATTGGCCCATATTTTTTTGAAAATGAACGAGGTGTCGCCATTTCCATCAATGGTGATCGATATCAGGCCATGTTGGAAAATTTGGTAAAGCCAACCGTGGAAAACCATCCGCAAATATGGTTCCAACAGGATGGACCCACAGCGCACACTTCCAGGGCCACAATGGCTCTTTTACGCGACATCTTTGGTGAAAAAATAATTTCGCGTAGAAGCAATTTTAATTGGCCTCCGCGTTCCCCGGATTTAACTGCTCCAGACTGTTTCCTTTGGAGTTATTTAAAAGGGAAAGTTTATCTTAATAAGCCTAGGACTATTGAGGAATTAAAAACCAATATTCGAGACGAAATTAACAACATAACACCGGAAGTTTTGCGAAAGGTCATTGAAAATGTGTTGGAAAGAGCACATTTGTGCGAAGCAGAAAATGGCCACCACTTGCGGGATATAATTTTTAATAACTAATCTTAAAATATTCCCTATAAATTTAATGTATTTAAAAAACAAAAAACTAAAAAAATATGTCTTAAATAAAAAGTTATAAGGATTTCACACCACTTCGGTCTTTCTGGGCCACCCTGTATATATATACTAGCTTTTACTCGTGGCTCATCTTGCGTTCATCTGTTTAAATAATTCATAAGGTTAAAACCTGAGACGAAAATTATTCCTAACCAGTTTAAAATTGTTTTTTTTTGAAAAAAATCCGTATCACATATAAAAAACCCGGTTCGAACCGGATATAAAATATGCTTTATTTGACGCTGCTAATGTAGTTTTGCATTGGTGAAAGAATATTTAAAATCGGTTCACCAATTTGGGCGTGAATTCATCACAAACAAACAAACAAACTCACTTTCACTTTTATAATATTAAGTAAAGATACGAGTATGATCCATAAGAAATATTCTAATGGGGCTCAAGTTCGATATTTTCAATTCGTATTATAAGATGAATTATTTAATTAACTAATGTGCTTGTTTTTTAAAGAAGGCAAGAACTGATACACTAGACTTTTGCTGGGGGAAATGTCGCATTTTTCTGTGCCGCCACGCACTTCAGCAGCATCCATGTCTATCAACTAGAGCAAGGAGTGTTTGCTAACATTAAATATTTAGTATGAATTTTTTATGAAATGGAATATGAGAAATGGTGTTGTTGTTCTTATTACTGTATTTAATAGATTTACCATTAGTAAACTAATTTTTAAGTGCAGGGTGATGTTTTATAGCAACTTTTGGTTTTTGGCAACGCTGTTTTAGCAAGTCAGATGTTTTCGTGTATCATGTTACTGTTATAAACATGCTCAGTTTGGTCTATAATTTGACCATGCATCGATTGCAGATTATTAAATTTTATTGTCAAAATTTATGTTCGGGTAAGAAAGTACATCCGTGCTCTTCTTCCATTTTATGGTCGGTTTGGACGATTTTCTGAGGCGACTATTTCGAATCTTGTTACTGAATTTTGCACCAAAATTACATTATTGAACACTACACCAACACGCCAACTATACCGACACAACACGCATTCGTAGAGCTCGGACAAAAGACAATAACGCACGCAGCTGTATCCGCCAGTGTTGTTAATGATTGTGGAATATCGATTCGGTGCCATTCGCAGCAATTGTTACTTTTTATGCCAAAAATGGAAGAGATGGACATGACTGATAATAGTGAACAGTTTATTTCAAGTTTGGGCTCGATCAATTGGCTGTCTAGATCGTGCGGCTTAACGCCCTTAGACTATTTATTGTATTTATATATTAAAGCTAATGTCTTTAGGGACAAGATGGCAACGATTGACGGACTGGAAGATAATATTGAAGAATTTGATGGAGAGTTGATGCCAAAATTTAACCCAGCTTATGATCCATTTCAGGCGTAGCAGTAAATTTTTACGTGAAAAAATCTTTAAACTTTGAATTATATAGATCGTTCTACCGACTCAAATAAATACTTCATATATTTCTCTAAATTTTATGTGTTCTTTTTCTAGAAATCAAATCAGAAAGCTCTTAAAAAATCACCTTTTAAAAACTATTCATATTGATGTTCCGTTTTTAATTGAAGTTGAGGCTAGCGCGCAGTTATATTACTCTACCCAAATATGTTCAACCATTCTTGTTTTATGTCTTTATATATTTGTGAATAAATAGGAACAACGCTTCATGCATCAAAAGAGTTTTATTATTGCCGAGGCATAAGTTTCAGAAACTCACTTTATTCCTTATGAAAATTGACGTAGTGAGTGCCATTTCCAGAGTCCAGTAAGTTGCGTAGCGCTAAAGAAATAAATCTACATCTATTGTAATTTTTAAGACATAGTATGTGTTACGGCCGCAAGGTGAAAACCGAGTTGGCAGTACTGGTTTTCACTCCTATATTTCGTTTCATTTGATACTTATTGTACAACTATGTTAATTTTACGAAGACTAACGACTTTTCTTATAGCGTCGAAAAAAGACTTGTTAATCGTGTCACGATCACTGATCTCGGGAAAGGTATTGTAATAAGGAAAATTATTGTAATAATTAATTGGAGTGGCACACAGAATGTAATTATTATATACATTATTATTATATACATATAGTTGAATTGTATAATTTATTTAATTTGCATTTATAGAGAAATAAACGTGCACACGTGCACACATACGGCACTTAAGCTTTGCATAAACGCCTCGCATATTTATTTGGGAAAGTGCACTGTTCATTTCCTCTGTGGTCGCCACACTTCTGTTTCCTAAACGGAACAGTATGATTATTTATAAAGTTTTGTTAAGGATATTTTTAGATTAAATCATATTAAAACATGAGCTCGCCATGCTCATTGAAAAATGCTTTGCATGTGTCTTGAGTAGATAATAAAATATTTTTAATTGAATATTGTTGGCACATAGTCATAGTTGATACATGTCTGTATATGGCTAAGTTAAACTCATTATCATATTGATATGCAGTAGTAGAATGTGTGTTTTGGTGTGGGTGCGCCTATGTGTGAAAATCAAATTCCTTAACAACACCTTCGACACAGCATATTCAATCGTGCATTTACCGCAACTTCAAGTAAAATAACTTAACCACACATTATCAGAATAGTCGCACGCATAGACAACACGCATCTATCAAAGCGTCAATGCTTTACACCGGACAAAACCAAAATGACCTCCACAACAATTTTCTTAGCATCGGTCAGTTGCTGTTCCTCCCCGCACCCACACGCCACACAGTGAGTCCTTATTCATTCATTCATTCATCTAGTGTAATAAAAAGCACCTACATAATACTTCAGCTAATAGCACCGGGTTATAATGGTCGCATTCATAAGACGTAACAGTTGCGCAACCGTTAAGTGTTTGTCTTAGAAACGCATAGTTGAGTATCTCCGCTCCACTCAACAGTTCAGTAATTTTCCATCATAAAATTTTTTCGCTACCTATAGTCAACACGTTGTGCTCAGACTGAACAGCTGGTCAAATAGAGCTTTGTTAGGTGGCAGCAACAAATATTTGTTAAGTTTTACATTACAAAGGCGATGAAGTAACGAAATAAAGATATATAATAACATTATATACACTAAGCCGTTTCTAAGAAGTAGCTGTTGGGGCCAACAGTTGCCAGCAGTTTCACAACTTTTGAGCTCAACAGCTACGTCTTATGAATGCGCCCAATGAAATCATTAAAACCCAGTAGGTGTAAAATTATTTTTTTATTTGAACTTTTTACCCCTCCCTCCTCTTTACAACTCATCCCACGTTCTGCTGCATTCTGTTCGATGGAACACAATATTTACGCATAAATAGCTGCAGGACATTATTTTACACTTGAATAAATGCCAAAATATTTTAACTATTCAGTAAGGCAATAGTAGCATGAAGGGGAAAGAGTTGTAGGAGTTTGAGTGGGCAGCAAAGTTAATCAGCGCTGATAAAGACAAGAGGCTTGAGAAGCACATGCTCTGCTTAAGGATTTTGACTTTGCACTATTTTCATTCTATTGTAAATATATGGGAAAAATACCTTTGCATTTCCCTGGTATTTACAAACACGGCCATACTCGTATAACGCATCCACCATTCATGTGAGTTCAACCGATTACTGCGTTAATTACGTGCTTGAATGTTACCGGGCAAGCGTTATATTTAAACAATCAATTAAATTAACAACACATCCGTTTGCCAACCTGTTTTTTTTCCTTCTTACTTATTGCCTTAATTTAGCCAACACACTTACTTGTTTGTATCAGCATCGGTAGACCACATCAAAAGGAATTTAAACTATTTTTTTTTTGCTCCCATACTTTTTTGTACTCGTATCACCTGCTAAGGATTAAATGCTGTGTAAATATAAAAAATTATATGACTGAATACCAGTGATACATAATTTTTTTAATGTAGAGTTTTGATGTGGGTAAATAAGTCTGCTTTTTATTTACGTTCATCCTTATTAGGTTTTTAATTAAAATAGTTTCATAATAAAAAAATATAACTAGTGGAATTAAATCATACTATAGGTATTAGTTTAAGCTGCTGAATGTTCTTATACTTTTAAAAGTTTAAAAGATTTACTCTTTAAAGTTTTAAGTTTGAGGGGTATGAAAGGCTTTCAGCAGGTTAGGCGAATACCCATATTATATTTTATATAGCATTATTTCTTTTTAGAGGTATATAACAAGTTGAGTTGGCAAGTCTAGCATTTGACAGCTGTTATTGTTTTGTGTTTAGTTTGATTTATTAAGACATCTGTGGCAATAAGAAAAAAGTGTTTAAGTCATATTTTACTGTTTTGTAGGAGAGCACTTTTAAGCGTTCAAGTCGATTTTCAGAAATTGATGTCTTTTACTGTTAATTTGGCAAATTCTCTGTTAACCTTTATTTTTTTAAGCAAACATCGTTCTGCCCACCATAAGTAATACATTTAAGTAGAAATATACTAAAGTATAATATAAATTAAGCAATTATTCCAAATGAGATTAGAAAGTTTTAAAAAAATAAGTCGCAAGTCATAGTACTAATACTTCCTGAAAAATTAGACAACTTAATTGAACAGGGTTGCTTTCAAATATGCAGATTACAGAAATACCATTAATTTAACATCAGCTTATCTCCACTTAAGCAATTTTTGCTTTTTGGCACAGAATAGAGTGGTATCTGGTATCTGAATAACGCTCAGATATGGTACGAATTTCATCCCGAATTTTTTTGTTAAAGCTCATGTTAAATGAAGTTCACTTTAGATTGAAAATATCGTCGGTTTAGAGTGTAAGCGTGCTAAATCCACTTTGTATAAAATATGACATCTTAATGCCTTTCGAAAGAGAAAGAGACGCCTCATCGACTTGCTAAAAAATATTATAATATAGTATAATATGTCGAAGTTAATGTATTAGAATACATTTTTTAAGCTTTGTATAGAAACCTTTAACACACTCAAAAAAAAGACATGTTATATTATTAAGAAATTTTTTTTCCTAAATTCAAGTAAAAAAAATTTCGAAGTTTTAGTAATTTTTTCTAAGTTTAAGTAAATTTTTAAAAAAATCTAGTAAAAATTACTTAATATGAGTAAAAAATATCCTCAAAAATAGTTCATAAAAATACACAATAAATTTCTCACATTTCAGGAAATGTTTACTGACTTAAAGGTAATATTTACTAAGAGTAGGAGGAGGAGGTTATAAACTGGAGGAAATTTTATATTAAGGACTAGTAAATTTCGTCTTAAATCAAAAAATAAACTTTAGGAAATGAATTACTCCTGATTAGTTCATGAAATTTGACTTACTTGAAAGATATAAAAAGTTTTTCTAAATTTTAGAAAAATATTTACCAGTTTTAAGTATTTTTTCTTTAAATTATAGAATATATATTTTGTTTGCATTAAGCAAAAAATCTAAGTAAATTTATCATATTTTCGAGGAATATTTGAACTTGAAATTTATTTTTTTTTTGTAAATAAAATAAAATTTTAAAACTAAATTATTTCAATGCTAATTCAGGCTGCCTTGTTAGGCACTTTGTTAGAGTGCTCGCCTATCAATCAGAAGGTTGATGGTTCAATACTTGTCAACTCTCAAGGAATTTATATGTATGTATGGTGAATGATGAATTATAATTAAGAATATAATATGAAGATATAATAAATAAAGATATCATTTGGTATAGAATTTAATGAAAAATAAAAATAAGTACCAGAATTAAAGACAAAAAAATTGGAAAATTTCTAAATTTGAGATCAAAGACAAAAAAATTTTTTGCAAAGCTCCAAATTTTATGGGGAAATTTTACTAAATTTTAGGAAAGTTTTACTTAAATATGAAAATATAATTACTATAAAATAGTTCATTAACGAACTAGAAATATAGTAAATATTTTACTGGTTTCAAGTAAAAAACAGCTTTGGCGCCATACGACAACTTTTTTTTATTCAAATTTAGAAAATTAACAAAAGTTTTAGCTCATTTTTTTTGAGTGCAGTATTTTGTCTTTCCTGAAAAATTTCCTGGAAGGAAGTTAGCAGGTTTACACTCTAGGCCGACGATATCTGTCTTGTGGGTTTGTGAAATCATTGGATAGTATACCTTTATAAACAAAAGTTCCATCATCGCTGGGCCTTAACACAACACTAAAATTGCAGCCACTGTTGCCAGATATTTTTGTTATAAAATCAGAAAAGTTTAATAAAAAGATTTGTATAATCGGCACTTTAATTTGAAGACTATTAAAAATTCGGCATAACAAAATAAAGACATTGATATCTTATCCTTTATATATGATTGTTCGTTTCGATCGAATATTAATATTGGAAGAAAAATCATTTTCGAGTTTTTGATATTTAATAAAAATATTCGATAGAATCTATCGTTTGCATTTAGATGAACAGGCCCTCTAAGACATCGACGTCACGTCAATACAATACCCAAAAATTTAGGTTCTCGAGAGCAATTTTATGCTATTGAGAGACTATTTCTGTTCTCTCTGATCTAGAAAACAGCATGTATTAGTAGTCAGTCACAACTGGCGACGTCGCTGTTGACAACTGCAATGAAAGTGAATATCTTCGGCTTAGAGTGCAAAACTGCTAAATCCACTTTTTGTAACATATGACATTTTAATGTCATTCGAAAGAGAAAAATACGCCTCATCAACTTGTTAAAATATTTATTTTAATTTGAATCTCTAGATGTCGAAAAAAACTTAATGTATTATACTAATTTCTTAAGCTTTGTATAGAAACCGTTAAGAGTATTTTGTCCCTCCTGCAAAATTTGTTGGAAGTGAGTTAGCAGGTTTGCACTCTAAGGCGACGGTATGATTGTTTACTTTTAAGAAAAATTTTTTTATGTAAAGAAACGCTTCCAGTGAGTTTTATTCTTAACAATTTATTAGTTTCCTCTTGCTGAAATTAAGTTAGCTGAAATCTCTTTACACCTTAGCTGATGAATGGAAAAGAACAAAAAGTTTTTAATAAAATTTGCAATTTTCAGAAATATAATAGTGTTGTCAATATGATTGCTTTTAGAAAATCGCTTCCAAGGCTTCACAAATAATAATTTTTTTTTTAATTACAGTCTATCTGAGTTTATAGTTTGCATTTACTCTTCTCGAATAGTTTGTGAAAACTTTTCTGAAATATTGATAATTAAATCAATTTCGACCTTTGGTAGAAAATAATGGTTTACTCCTCTTGGAGATTTTAGTTGATCTCAAAACCCAAAATGCTTTAGGATTAGATCACAAAATTCGATGTAAAACTTAACGGAATTATTATTATTCATTTAAATCCTCAACAACCTTAAATCAATTTTGATTTCCTTTCTTTCTTAATTCTTTACTTAAACATTCATTTATCTCTTGCAAATATAATTAATTTCATTAATTTTCTAAGTCAAGCAAAATGATGTTACCACACGATCTAAAAAATTATGTAAAGAAAAAAATCGAAAAAAGGAGAAAAAAGTTTTCCTCAGAGGAACTTATTCTACATCTACATACCTCATTTAATTTTTTTCTTAACTTTTCCCATACTTTTGTTTAGAAAATACAACTTTTAGCGTAGGCGAAAGTGCAAACCCCTCAAAATGGACCCAAGAGACTGTCCGATGCCATTTTCATCCCTGCTTCATTTTGTGGGCGGGCGGTGACAAAAATATTGTTTGCAAAAATATTTAAAAAAAATTTACTACTTATGCCTTAATATCTTTTATGGCCAGTGGGAAGTATCCCTTTAGACAAATCAAAACATCTTATGACTGACAAAAAGTGCAATGGTACGGTAATATTATGTGTGCTAAATACAAATTTTTTTTTCTTTTTTCCCACTATGACCATAACCTTTAATACGTGCTTGCTTACTGGGCCTAGCTCTACGGAGGGAGGGGTCTTGTTAGGTCACGGAGAGGCCGTACTTACAAAAAATATATATCAGGTGCTGTGAAAAAACTACAGATGTCCAAATTACGTTTTACGATTAGATTTTGGACCATGTTACCTTTGTTCCTAAATATATTTCTTTGGTAACCCACAATCGACATGGAAATGACTGAGTTACATTAGGCTATAACTAAACAATATTTATTCCGAATACATTTTAATTCACTTTGGTAATAAAATATTTAGAGAGAGCATATAGCTTTAAAATACGTTCTACGAGTACTTAACTATCAAATAATAGGTTCTTATCAAATTAATTTTCGTTATTATTATTACTTTTGTTTGAAATTGGAAATGGTGTCTAATTATTTACATTATAAATTGTTAACATTATAAATATTATGTTAAAACTCACAATTTTTGTTGAAAGTATTTACACATGTTCGAGGCCTGTTACACGATGCTGTTGAGACTAACATTCTGCTATAAACTTAAATAAATTCTAATAAATATTATACATATGTGGCAATAAATAAACTTAAAATTAAAGCAGGTTATTTTTCATTCACAATCATCCCACCCACTATCTTCCCAATTAGATGCATTTACAGAACTTTTAAAACAAAAAGTTAGTTATCTCCATGTATAAAGATACAAATAAGAGCATGGTTGTGAATGAAAAACAATCTTAACAATATTATAATATAAATGTATGTAAAATTTTTACGCTCAATAAAAATTGTTGGTCATTTAGAATTTGATTTTATAAATTATCACGTGGAGTAGGAACCGTGGGTTTAACACCAATTCAATGTTCAATTCTATTCTTTAAAATTTTTTTTTTAAATATTTTTTTCCATTACTTTTGTTAATTACCTTTACTGTTTTTATAACTCTGTACGAAGAGATAGGTGAATTTTTATATTCATTTTCCCTACTTGACACGAATCCCACAACTTTAAACTTTAGAAACTGGTATGAATGGTTCACCAAAATTCAAATAGCAAAAGCGGCTCACGTGTCCAATTTTATTTTATATAACAAATAGTGAAAATTCAAACCGTTAACAAATCAATAAATATCTGCTTATAAATGAAAACAACATAAGTCGACTTAAGACAAAATCGAGTTATGTATAGGCTACAAAGTTCCACAACTGAGACTTCATATATCGGGAACATTCTATGTCTATAACGAGGTTTATTATAAATATATAAGCAAAACAGTTCTAATATAAGGTTAAAAAAATCCAAAATCCAATGTTCATCCTACAGTAATGTTCATACGTTAAAAGATGTTTTACTCTAAACCATGTTTTCCGATTTACGTGGTTATTGCAGCTGACCGCAGATAGGTACGCACATAAATACATATGAATTTCATCAAAAGGCAAAAAAAAAAATATAACACTAGAAGCACACTACTTACAAAGAGGGAGAACTTCAATGATAACGAAATATCATTTATAAATACCTATATATGTTCATACAGTGATGGTACAACTTTTAGCCAAGGTTGGCAAACGGTATAGTAAAAATACCGATACCGATTCAAATACCGCTAAAATTAGATACCGGTATCGATACCGAATTCCATTTCGGTTAGAAAATACCGGTATCCAGAATACCGTTTGCGTCTATACCGGTATGTACCGGTATACCGATTCCCACTAAAAATAAAGCTAATGCGAAGATTTAAAGTTTTGAAGAGTGTTTTTTTAATATATTGCACATTAAATTGGTCCCAAACATATGTTTCTTTAATTGATATACTACATATGTATGTGCTCTGTATAAATCTGAGGTTTTCGTAAAAAAATTGGTAATAAATTTCTAAATTAGCTGTTCTATTATTATGAAATCTTACACAGCATTGAGGAAGATGTCACAGAGCTTAAGTCTGGAACTTAGGCTTTATATCTTTAAAGGGGGCGGAGCCACAAAGCACCAAAGTAGGCAACCTTGGGTTAATGAAAAATTAAAATCCATGCCAAGTTCCTGTTTTTGATCAGATAAAAAAGATTTTTTGCAAGTGTTTTTTTATCCAAGAGCTAAAAAAAGTCTACTACATTTATGGGGTTTCGCAACAGTTTAGGAAATATTACAGAAAAAATATTAACATTTTGACTTTATTACCAACCTTTGTCCACTGTTCTGCTAATTGAGAAGTCAAATGTTGTTAGATTAAAAAAATTAAACTCATTATGAATAAGGGACAAAATTTGAAAATATTAAAAAAAATTTGGTATCAAAATCACAATTAAGTCAAAAGTTATACTCAATTTAAACTAAAATGTTGAACAAAAGTCGATTTTCGCCGTTTTTTGAAGAAACAAGTTGGTTAATTATTTCGCTATTATAAAAGAGTTTCGCCAATCAACATTTTCGTTTCTTAGGTAGAAAATTATGCAATCAATATGCAGTTTGCTTTTGAGTTCCCGGCAATTTCCAAGAAAATTAAATTAAAAATGGAACTTTTCAGTATTTTTGCAGTATTCTTCTTATTTTTCGTTGGACGCTGATTAGATTTTTGGATATACATATTTAAAAACAAATCTTTTTTTTAAAGTGGCGTAATAAATTTTTTGTTTACAGCTTTGGAATTTGATATTTATAAAAAAATAGGTCTAATTCAAATATAGGGTTAATGGGTTGATAGAGATAATGGAGAACATTTTTCGAATCTTTCATATCTGAAGTTAAAGATTGCCATTGTTACAACTTAAAGTTAGTTAAAAGTAGGATTTTATCGGACGTATAAAATGTTGTCCATCAGTGCAATTTTAACTTAACCTAAAGTGAGCGCTAAGTTAAAGGCAACGTATCCTTCTTGGTAAGTTAAATTAGATTTATAATAATGAATAGCCTAAAGTAGCCTTTTATACGTCCGACAAAATCCTACTTTTAAATATATTTAAGTTTTAATAATGGCCCTAAATGTTAATTGTACGAGAAATTTGTTTTGTTTGTTTTTAAGTTGGCTACAAGAATATTGTTTATTGCTTGATATCAAATATTCAAATATTCGTTTCGTCTGAATTTGGCGAGTACGAATACGAATATTGAAAAAAGGCGAATATTCGGGAATTCGAATATGAATATTCGCACATCACTAAGTGCATACAATTCTACACGTACTTCGCGTATAATGTACATACACTATACATATGTATTTATTTTTATTATTTTGTTTAATTAACCAAAATGTATACTTTATACATATATGCAAAGTTTCAACTGCAGTTTCCTTATTTTACTTTTTTAATAAATGATTTTTTTTAATAAAAGTATAAAAACGTATATAGAAACATATAAGTTTAAATGTTTTTATATGTTAATGTAAAAATACTCCCTTTTCGAAGTAATTCAATAAAAAAAAGAGATTTTTTGCTATATCCTATCCTATGCTGAACTAATAATTTAGCAGTCATATCGGTATACCGGTATTATAAACTCAATAACGGTATGTACCGGTAATACCGATACCGAAATAAATAAAATACCGATACCGTTACCGATACCGAAATTTCAAAAATAGTTGTACCGGTATCAATACCGATACCGTTATTTGTTTCGGTTGCCAACCTTGCTTTTAGCAGAACCGTCACAAAAGGTCTCTTAATCAAATTTATCCAGCCAGATGAGCAAAAATAAAAAAAAGTGAAGTATAAAAAAAAATCACAAAAAAATGGCGCAAAATTTTTTTCTTGCTTCTATAAGGAGATATTCTAAATTTGTTTGTGGTATAAAACAGAATTCTAAATGCAGCTGTGCAAGTAGCTTTTAAAAACTTTCTTCTTTTTGTTTTTTGTTTGCAAAAATATTATATAAATTTTTATTTTTTGTTTTTAATTTTTAAACGAATTGTTGCAACATTAATATTTGGAAAAACTTTTTGTTTTTATACTAAAAAAAAGCTTTTTAAAATATACATACGAGTATATACATTTATTCGTTTAGCCACAAAAAAAGATCATACGAACATGTTAAATTCGAAAAGAGCATTAAAAACTCATGTAATTTTCTTCACTTTTCTGACTTTTTTTGGCAGTATCTCAGAGCTTCGAATCACAACTTACAGTGTTCAAATTTACAATATCATGTAAAATTTTTTAGTTTTTAAGATTTCTTTAAATTCATTTTTAAAATTTTTTGGCCAGCTTTTTGGCTCAAATACTCCTCTGTGCATCGTAGCGAAAACAAAGGGGTCCCTTTTCACCTTTTGGTGTACGGAGCGCTAAAAAATGATGCAATTTACTGGAATCACTTTACAAGTTCCTTCAATATCTTTAATAATCAAGAACAAGAAGAGTTAATAATTCGATAATCATCTTGAACTGCAAACTCTTTGTGTAATAAAAGTTAAGAATATGCTTCATGAATTTGCCACAAATTCTTAATAATTTCTGGTACAGAACAGAAATTTTGAAGTTCGTTAAAGTAAGAATTATATTTACAATGCAATTGGAGATTTTTTGTTTTTTTTTCATTTTCTAGAAGCAAAGGAAGGAAATAAATTTTAACCATAAACTGCGTGGTTGGTTAAATTGAAGATAAATGTTTTTTCTTACTTTTTTAAATTATAGAAAAATAAAAAAGAATATGAGTTTAAAAAAAATTTCATAAATATTAATGTAAAGGCTTGGAATCGAAATTGAATTGGATTGGCAGTATGGTTTCGTTTGCTTAACTTTAATCTGTTCAAGCAAAGATTTGTCTGTAAGAATAATAGATAAACATTTTGCACAAATATAACGCTGGTAAATTAGATAATACACTGTTAAAATTTAAAGGAAATTTGCTGCAAGTTTTGTGAGAAACAACTATGTGAATTTTCTGTAAGTTGTTATAACTAAAATTTAGTAATTTCTCCTTATCGTGGTTGACGTATTGCGACTTTGGCTTCGACATCTTTGTAATAGATTAAAGAACAAATATTGCTGTGCTCTTTAATATATTACAAATACATCGTAGCCAAAGTCCAAATAAGTCCACCGCGATAAATCCCATCATCTTTTTTTTTTTTGAACATCAGAGGGCAAATTACGGCATTCGGTATCGTACGAAATTCCCATACAAACACAATTAAAATTCTATGAAAATTTTGTTCGATATCGTAAGCCGTAATTTGCCCCCTGGGGCATAATATTTTGCAGCTTTTCTAAATAACGATCCCTTACATAAGTAATCAAACTTTGGTGTTGGTTGGTAAGGAGATGCCATACTACGGGGAGATTATTCACATTGCGTTGGATGTCTTCTTACCCAATTTGACTCCCAGCTGTTTCCTAATTTTTCGTTGAAATTTATATTCTACAGCATGTTTGCTAACCAATTCCTAATGATGTATTCTTCCACTGCAGCCTTAAGAAGAGGGTGTTGCTGCTCCGGATACATTGCTAAATACTCCTTCTTCTTGTACTTTTTGTATTCTAGGAACCGCTCTTTATGTCTTCCTACATAATCTAACCACTTTTGTTTTGTTTATGTGTACAATTACCAAAACAACAAAGGAGTATAAAAGATTACAATGATGATGATGTTGATGAGCACCAGTATTATGATCCTCAATTACTTGCAGTGCAAATCTAACAAAATCACGTTTCAAAACTTAAAATTTTACAAAAAAAAAAAAAAAAAAAACAGGCAAACACAACGAGACAGACTGATAAATAAACCCACACTGATATAATAAGCGTGTAATAAAAAATATGCAACCATTAAATTTTTTTCTTGATGATTTTGTGTGCTGAATGTAAATAGAATTAAATAATTTATATTTATTTGCCAGCATTTATTTGTTAACAAATAAAACTTGCACTACATAATAGTGTACATATATCTACTTATATATGTATGTATGTAAGAACTTATAGTAATGTGGCTCAAGTGCTAATTTTTTCACAAATCAATAAAACTTTTCTAGAAATTTTTAACTGATTTCGAAACAGGGTCTAAAGAATTAAGCTTAAGTTCTTAAGTTGTCAAACATTTGCCGAAAAAAGCGTAACCACTAAATGCTAATAAAAAATCTTTTAATTCAGACAGAATTTTGTTAAGTTAAGGAGTAGACAATAATTTTGGATTCTATGACATTGTCTATTAGTTGTGTTCAAAACTGTTTAATTTGATAAACAAGTGTCTGGATCAAAATTTTTCTTATTAGTGTTTGTTGGTTACGCTTTTTTGGGCAAATGTTTGTATTTTTTATAAAATAAAATTTTTTAATCAGGAACAATCTATTAATTAGTCCGGCTTAACTTCGGTATTTTCAATTCTTATTGAATGAAATATTTTTTTATTTAATTTGATTATCTAAAGAAGAGGAGAAAAATTAAACTAGATATTTTAGCTGATGAAAATAATGGAATTTTGCTGTGCAGTTACTCTTTGCATCAGCACCCATGTCTATATGCTTGGTTAGAGATTGTTATTAACACCAGAACATGAATCTTTACTCGAATGAAGTATGAGAAATGATTATATTGTTTATACAATGAAGTGACAGAAATATGCCGGTATTTCTCCCAGTCTAGAAAGTCTAGTTTAATTTTTTTTCTTCTTTAGAAAATCACTCCCGGTAAAAAAAGAGACTCCAGAAAAGTCATGAAAATGTAAAGTTTACGATGCGGAAGTAGTGCAAATTTCGATCCGATCTAATGATTTTTGCATAGGGTTGTCATTGCAAGAAGTTCTCTTTTTCGATGTCTGGTCACTTAATTGGAAGAGATATTAAGAAAAATTCCCTTTTTTGTGTTCTATGATAATATTTTCATCTAGGAAAAATGGTAAATAGTTGCCTTTTTTAACAATTCGTTTCTTTTTATGCCAATTTAAGCCCGAAACAGTGTTTTCATTTAAATTTAAGCAAATAACTTTTAAATTTTAGACTAAAAATAGTTCATAAATTTCTTTAAAAAAATAATTTTTTTTTAAATTCTGGTGAGTATTTTCTAACACTATGGAGGATTTAGAAGGTTTTCTGTGACTAAAATGAGCTTCTACATGGTTTTTTGCTCACTCTCGGCAAATTAAATATATCGATTTTTTGGAAGCAGTGAAAATCTACTTCCGCTAGAATGACTTTCATTTTTTTTCACTCAGGACTAATAAACATTTTTCATTCAATAAGAAATTAAAATGCTGAACTTATGACCGATTAACAAATTATTCTTAATTGAAATTAATTCTAGTTCAATTAAAACTTAACATGGAGCAAAAAAGTTTTTATATTTGTTTTGCATTTCATCGAAAATTGCCATTTTTCCCGGCTGCATTTAGTTACACTTAAAAGATTTTCGCGTGTAAAACTGTACCATTTTTTTTACCAAATTTTCATCTAGAGTTTTTTATTTTAAATATTTTTTTTAGCAAAAACAAATAAAAAATCATGCTTTCTTGACGAAGTGCATACGAACGCTACGAAGTCAAAATAAAAATAGTGATTGCCGTGATTTTGTGAACGTCTATTTGTAAAGGACAAGCATGTGACGTTAACACTTATGCACTGATTGACGGTTTTATATGATCGTCTTCAGGGCACTTCCATGTCTCAAAAAAAAAAAAAAAAAAATAACGAATTGAATATCTTTTTCTTTTTTAAAGTCTCTTGAAAGTTACGAAATGTGAACTAAAAATTTCATAAAATTATTTCCTAAGTTGTTAAAAAATCTTGGACTAATCTTGTGATTTGGAATATATAACTAGAAAAACTTTGCCATATGGGAGCCCCACTAATAAACATATACATATATGTATGTATATAGTAAACATTTGTTCATGTACGTATAGTATATAGGTACATATGTATTTTTGTGTGTTGTGCCAATGCTGTCTAACATTGTATTCTACATAAAGGCAGACATTGAAAACGTCTAGCTAGATATTCTTTAAAGTGTTGACGTGTAGATTTGCCAGCATTTTGTTTACAAGCAACATATAATTTTCAATGAATTTGATTTAAACATCTTATAATAACAAAAGTAATAAGCTTGTATTGCAAATTATAGCTTGATAAATTGTTGCCTTGTTGATTATTTCAAATGAATTAAGTTAAATTTTATAAAAATTTTTATAGTCGTAACTGCAATAAAGAAACTTGTCTTAGTTGTTTTTTTTCGTTGCACTGCTGAGAGTGAATATATATTTTTTTTAATTAATAAAGAGGATTAGGACACCAGATATTGTTGTTATTTTAATGTTTTGAAAAATTTTTACAAGTTGAAAATGATAGAGATAAGAAATATACATGTACTTAATGACACTCCTTAAAGGCTTATAATCGATGACTTAAGTCCCCCTTATTTTTTAACTATTTGTCGCCACCACTTGAATGCCATACCAAAAAATTTGTACTGGTCTAACTAACTCTCCACAACAATGTTATGCTAATGACAGTATCGGAAATTAAGTCTAGGTCTAGAAAATAGCATGAGACTACTGCTATGCTGCTTTGCTTATGACAGGTGCTACACAAGCGTAAAATTTTTGGTAGATACAATTTTGTATGAAAGAATTTAAGCTATTGGCAGCCCAGATCAAGTTTGTTAGCACAAAATATAAATTTAAATCAATTCAATTTAGAGTTGTTAGTAAAAAATATTTTCTCTCTCTCTCTAAAGAAGAGATGACGTATCTTACACAGAGATGCCAACTTAGCTATTTTAGAGCAGAGCCAGCCACGGCATAAAATGAGGTTGTGTTAGTGAGAAAACACCCTGCAACCCAACAAACATTATGCATTATTAGAGAATAATTAATGAATTGCGAACTCATGATTTTTGTATTCACTGTGTAAATCGTAACTACGAATACGGAACTGATCATATTTTAAAGTTTTGCAGTAAGATTTTCGGTGTTAATACTCTTGTGGCAATTCGTTATCATTAAAATATGCTTCAAATGCGAAGAACTTAGGCGTTGCTTTTAACAAATTAGTTTATATCCAAATTTTTCCAGAACTCTGTTACATTCGTTTTCTCTGCCGCATTTAATTCACTTCGGAGTTCGCTTTGTATATCAAAATTGGAGTTGGTTACGTCACTAGTGAATGGACTTTTAAAAATTTCAAGCAATGGTTGTATTTTTTCTAAGTCTTTAAACCTGTCTTGAAAGTTATATAAAAGTGTTTGAAATATTGTTATGTATTCAAATTTAGTTACGTTCTTCTGTTTGTCATATATGAGATAAGTTTTTGGAAAACTAGAAAAGATAATTTGATTGAATTCCGGAAATGAGTAAAAATATCTTTGTCGTAAAGTTCAAAAGAATTCGATACAAATCGCACAAATCCTTACCTTGCAGCTCTAAGTTGAATTCATTTAAAAAACTAGTCGTATTGGCCGAAAAAGCTAGATCCAAAATAAATTGTTTGTAAGGCCTGCACTCCACAATCATCTATCTTTTTCTTTTCTAAAAACTGTATCACTTCTTCTTTTAAATCGAACAATATATTTAAGCAATCACCACGGCTTAGCCAACGAACTTCCGTGAACATTTTTCGATCATTATTAATAATGCGTTCCGCAGTTTTCATGGCAGGATAATTAGTGATAAATTTGGATGCAAGAGCGGCCTGATGAATGATGCAATATTTTGTACAAATATACCATCAAAAAATGGCCTTCCATGTTTGTCAATGTACAAGCTTATTAAGCTCGATATCTCCACTGCAAGCAACCATTCTTTAATTTTTTTAATGTAAATGCCTTTGTTTTTATTAAAAAGCATTTCCTTTTTTGTACTTTCAAAAACATTCATTTTGCTATGAAACGTCTCATAATGTCTTTTAATAACACATTCAGTGTCGTTCTTAAATGTTTGATAACATAATATACATTGCACGTTACCAAATGCACTTTGAATAGCGAAATATTTTTCGCATGCCATTATTTATACAAAATGTTTGCTGGTTACCTAAAAAAAATAAAAACACAACAACAAAAACAACAAAAGCATCAACAAAAACTGTAAGCATCCGCGCATGTGCAATCGTCGCTTGTTCATTGACGACTAAATTAATGAGCATAAGAATATGTGTGAAGTGCTCTCTGCACAATTGTTGTATGAAATGGTTGGCCCTGTTTTAGAGCTAAATTTAGCTCTTTTTGATTGCTTCTAACTCGAAATTTTTCGCTTTAGCTCTTTCTTAATAAAAAGAGCTAAAGGAGCTCCTTTCAATTGTGGATACGGCACGCTTGGCACTTTTTGGATCTTATAGTAAATTTTCCCGCTTTAACCCTATTGTTTCTGCATTTACATTTTTGGCAACTATGTTTTTGCAAATGCAGATACTTTTTTTTCGGAATTATGTAAGATACATATATTTATGTATTTAGGTATTTCAAATTGTAAAACTCCGTTTTTATTATAAAGTGTTCGTTTCTGACTAATTAGAAAATTTTCCACAAATTATTGAAATGGATTCTTGCTGCCAAAAATATAGGAAAGCTTGGAAATCAAATCCCCCTTTAAAAAAATGGATTAACCCAACAAAAGATCCTTCTAAAGCTAACTCTTTTTGAAAATTATTGTTCTTATTTTGTAACTTAACGTATATACAAGTATATGTAAATGTGTATGGTTATATTGTTAATGCAGATAAATATTTGCATCAATTGCTGTAAAATGATTTTATTTTAAATTATTATTTTTTATTTTTTCTTACTATTATTTTTATTAATGTAAAAAAATCTTGAAGTGCAAATTGAATAATAAATATGTACATTCATAGATTTAAAACGGAAAAATCTTGAGTTTTTAAATTTAGCTCTTTTTAGCTCTTTTTGGCTACTCAGTTGGCTCGTTTTGCATTTGAATTATTGGCATCACTGATCTTACATATGTAAAAACATTTTGCACGGACAAAAATTTTGTGAATCCAGCTTAAGTAAAAAAAAAATTTGTCGAGAAAAAAATTTTGTCAAGCCAAAATATTTAGGTGATTAAAAAAAAATTAAAAAACTAGGTTGTTAGAAAGCTTATAATATAAAGTAAATATGCGTCGTTCATGCTTGTGTAAGAAACAATGAGAAAAATTTGCATTTACTTTGCAATTTGTTTCTAAGAAAACTATTTTCACTTAATAATATTTATTTATGTAGTTCTATCAGTCAGACGCACATAGTTTTTTATATATTAAGGATAATTCGTTTTCGTAACAAAAAAAATGTATTCATAAAGTATTTTTACACATCAAATAATTTTTTTTAAGCTAAATTATTCAGGGGACAAATTACGGCATTCGATACGACTCATAACTAAAAAATATGTATTTCCATATAAACTATTAAAATGTTTTTAAATTACCAGTCGTATCGAATGCCGTAATTAGCCCGTAGATTTTTTGTGCTTCATTTAAAAATACGAAAGCAATGTGTATAAAGCAAATTAAAAAAAAAATAAATTTAAAAATACAAGCCACACACAACCGTAAAGTAAGGCAATTCGAAGTCGCGCAACTATTTTATGCGGCAACACCCATACAAATACATAAGATTCCTATAAATAAATTTACTTTTATACAATTAATTGTCATTCCATTTCAACTTGCGATTGAAATGCTTTATTGTGTAGCTCAATGTATTTGTGTGTTTGTATCTTTAAGATTGAGATACAAATACATGTTTACTCCCCTCTCACTACCAAATCCGTAAGCTCTGAGTTGAAGTTATTCTTGAGCCAACTCTCAGTAACTGTTTCGTTATCACTATGTTTCACTGCTTTTTAATACATATACGAGTACATATAACTCCACCCATTTTTGAAAACTCATTTTTTTGCATTTCAATTCTCATATATTTCAGCACTAGAGACTGAGCAGTTGCAGCTCTTACTGCGCCTGCTCTTAACAATAAAATATTGGTTTATGTAGGTTGTTGTCCTGACTCCCAAGTTGTTTTTTTATATAAATATTTTTTTTTTTGATTTTTTGTTTTATTATTGCTGCTATTATCCTTATTTATATTCGGTTTTGGTATCCTTTTCTCCTACTAAACGATTGTTTGTTGTTGTTTATTTATTTTTTATTTGCGTCTGTATCTGCGTATACGTACATACATATATGTATCTGTATCTAATAGATGTAGTTTTGTGAATTGTAGTTTATGGGTAAATACAACTCAGAAATAAGTATTCCATGGATATAAAATTACAAAGATATTTATGTATTTAGAAATGTACATTATATGCACACATACATATAAATCTTTAGGTATTTGTATTTATATAAATAACTGTTTTATATCTAGCTGCATGTACCCTGTTGTTCTAGGGAAGTGCGGATGACTTAAGGCAGAATTACGAGTTGTTTGTACGTGCAGGGCTCAAATCGTCACATCCGCGATCATATCGACAATCCTACGAAAACAAATGAAGTGATATCGTATAAGCTGAATGGGATTTCAATAAGTTCACGTATGTCATAATCCAAAAATGGTGTTTTTACGTGAAGAGTTGTACGTTCACGGATGTGACCCCTGTTCTGTTCTAAATCACATGTTTTGTTTCTGTTCAGTAAGTCTGTATGTATGGTTAGTTTTTCCTTTTTTCGTTCTGTTCTGTTGCGGGCAAATCTGTAGAGAATAGTATTCAACGTTAATTGACTGCCAAAAGTATGTATAAATTAGTTTATTGTGATATTTTGTATGTAATGGCATTTTCTGTTCTGGAAAAAATGTTAATCTTATTACACTTTTCAATAAAAATACGCACTAAAATGATTTTATGAAATAAACATTTCATTAGAAATTATTTTATCATCCCTTGCGAGCTTAAATTTTTTATTTGTTCAATAAAAAATTAAAAAATTTTACACTTTTCCCACAAAAGAAAACGCCATAAGTGTAATCAATTCTATGGGTTGTCAGCTGATTTTTTTTGTTACAGAAAAAATTAGTGTAAAATATTTTATACAGAAAATTTAATGTATGTACATTAGAGTGGTCGTTACTTGGAGAATTTTTAATTTTTTGATTTCTTATATTCTCTCCCCCCCCCATCGGTTAGGTTATATTTAAAAAATATTACTAATATTGTATTTCCACGAACTGCTGGGTGTAAAAATTTATTTTTGTGTTTGTGTATGCAAAGTTTTAGTACATAAGTTTTAATAAAAAAAACATCCTGCAGGATATTGAATTATCCATTTTTATATAAATATGTTTTTATTTTTCAAAAACATAAAACTAAGCTCAAGGTAAAAATAATAATATTAAAATTGTTTACTTAAAGCAATATGTATGTTTGTATGTGTATAAATAAGTGCAGATGTTGTTTTAAGGCTCGGGTAAGAACCTGAGTATGCATGCATACATATTTTCTAATGTTGGTAAAAGAAGGTCTAATGACCGAAACCGCATTTAAATTAATCAAATAATGCGATTTCATAAAATCTAGGATCCAAAACTAATTTTTGAAGAGGAATATAACTGAAAAACTTATCAAGAATATCTAGAGCAAATAATCTCAGCAATTTGCTGTACGAATTACACGTAACATTGATATAGTGATAGGCGCCTTAGAGCAAACATGTCTTAACAGAATTTCATAACTGTTAATAAGAGCAACTTCCGTGCCTGATATGAACCTGTCAGTGCCACATGGATAGCGCTCTTAGAATGGCTCTCAATTTCCCTAACCCTCATACTTAAATAAGAACGGCAAACGTTACGTTAGCAGCAGAGTACGGTTTTTCAGTACAATCAAATAATATTTTCACATTTAAATGTATTGAAAATTCGTAGCCTGCTGCTAATGCAACGCTTGCCGCTCTTATTTAGGTATGAGATTAAAATATTAAATGCATTCACCACAGCAAGCTATCGACTAGATAACGATAAAATTATCATTTTAAGTACTCTTTGAGTATTGGCCGCTCATATGCAAATACATTAATCTTAAACCGAATACGTAAAACTATAAACATTCAACAACTACATATTTTTTATATTACAAAATTTTATAGAGTGTATGAGCTACAATCATACGGGTGAGTATAAAAATATTCTGACTATTAATCGGTTACACATATGCATGTGTAGGTCTATTTTATTTACACACAAAAGCATAAAGCATATTTTCAAATAGCTACACACATACTTTTCATTTTATTTTATGTACACAAATATATGTATACGGTGGCGAGTGATAAATAAATATCCCGAGTATCATGCGTATATATTTTGGCCAATTAATTATACATAGCCTGAGAATAAATATACTCAGACTGTAAGTAAGAGAGAAGCCGTCTTAAAAGACGTCATTAGTCATATGCCTATATCAGGGTTATCACGATTTTTTACGACCTATTTCGCCAAATTCATTTTAAAAATGAGCAAAACCCCCTAAAATAATTTTTATTTAGTTTTTCCTAATATTTGTTTAACATTCAAAAACTAAATAAAAATGATTTTGGCGAGTTTTGGCCATTTTTAAAATTATTTTGGCGAAATAGGTCGGGCAACTTTGATATATGACTAATGCAGCCTTTAGATATGTAGTCCCTTAGATATTGGAATTTTATCTTAATGTCCTTATGGCGTTAGATCCGACATCTTCTATTTCATTTAAGGCAAAATGTTATAAATTTCTACAACCTTTAATGTAAAAAGGCTTCTGAATTACTCCATGTTAAATCTGTATCTGTATATTTTGTACGTTTTAGAGGCCTTGTGACTTCTTAGTTTATTCCCTTTCATACTTTCTTTTACATTTATTATCATCATCGTCATCCTTTTAATACATTAAAAAAAATCGGTTTTACAAATAATTCAACTTTTTAATAACCATTTCGTTTTAGTATAAGAGAAAATATTTTATCGCAAAATTTTTGACCATAATTCAAGAGTCAAATATTCCTGCCTTTTGTGTTTGATTTTATGAAACTTTTTTTGCAATATTTAAGTTTACCTTTATTGAAATTGTAAATGACACATGTTATAATCCACATTGTAAAAATAAAAGCAAAAGGACTTTTTCAAATTTTACGAGACATACTATTTTTAAAATTTATTTTTTTTTTTAACACTAAGGCCACATAAAAGAATTTCTTTTTAGTAAAGAGTATGTAAGTGTGAGTGTGTGTGTATGCTCGTCCTGTAGCCATAAAGAATACAAAAGTATACTTAACCTGGACATAAATTTTGCCGATAATATTTTTTAATGTTTTCCTACAGAAAAATATTAAATAAAGTTATCTACAACAATAATGTTAAAAATTTTTATATCATGCATTTATGCTTAAACATACATATGTACATTCGTATTAGACATATGTATGTGTACATATGTGGGTATCAGTAAATGTGCTTTTTATAGTTTCCTAAATTCATAAAAGAAGTGTGTACTATTATAAAAAAACCCAACCATTAGGAGGGTGATTTAGAAATTTTGCGTACTACAAAGAAATAGCAAAAAATAAAAGAACAAGAGAAAAAAAGGCTGCAGCATAATTTACATATTAAAATAGCAAACTAAAAAATATAATACATATTTTACAATGTAAAACTTTCCATATGGTTTTTTTTTGGTTGTTCGTAATCGTTGCGAGCAGACAAAAGGTTTTGACACTTCAAATGATGGATGATGATGTTTAGTTTTTGTTTGACTCTGGCTTTTTTCTTTAGCAACAAACATCGCATATATTATTTTTTATTCATATTTAAATGGTAATTAGCAAATATGTTGGCAACATTTTATTAATTAGTTGACTTATAATTGTTTTAAAAACAATGCATACTAGTGGGCTTGTGTAAGCAACTAAAGTAGATGCATACTTTCGGGCTGAAGAGTAAGACGTGCCAATATATTTGAAATTTTTAATAAGGGAAATAAGTGACTCATATTTTTGCATCATTTTGGAAATGAAAAAAATTTAAAATTTTAATTTGAAATTTGTTTGATATGAGCCGCAAGGAATATGAATTTTTAAAGATTTCAAAACAAGTTTAAAATACATTTGCCATATTTTCCTAGGTTTCCAAAAATAAATAATGGCCCCATTGATGTGTTTTAAATCACACATGTTAAATTAATTTCAGATATGATATTTCAAGCTCTAGAAAAGAGAAAACTCCAAAAAAATCTGAAAATAGTCGCTATTAGTGGATTTAATTTTTCTAAATCAAGCGTTTTTAAATCGTTTCGATATACAGACAAGCAGGATAATTTTTCAAAATATTAAAATAAATTTAAATATTTAGAGCAGCCTTCTTCTGCTCTATATCTGCTAATTATTATAAACTACTGCTAGATTTTCTTAAATCGACTCATGATAAACATTTTTTTTTCTTAAAAAAACCATCTTGCTTATTGTTTGAACTCCTGCCTCCTGCAGAATACTTAAATGCAGGGTGACCGATGATATTTTTCAAAACGTGGCACTAAACAGGGGATTTATCAAAAAAAAAAAAAAAAAAACCAGAAAACTGCAATAATTTTTTTATTTTTAATGTATTTTCATATAAGTTACCCTAAAAAGGGAGACAAAAAGTGGCAAGGCAGTCAAAAAAGTGGAAAAGCGATTTGCCACTTTAGTCTGTCACACGGTCACGCTGCTCACTTGATGATTTTCAAAAACTTTGCCCATTGCACATCATTATTTCCATACAAGTTGTTTTAAGTTTTTAAAATTTAAATAAAATACCATCCGTCACAGAAAAGCAACAAAGAAAAATAAAATATGTAACTCCTAAAAATCCATGTTAATCCTTCAATTGGAAACAACTTGAAATGGCTAAAGAAAAAAATCCATCAAATAGAAAATAAAACGAATAAAATGAAAGCACCGAACAGAACAATCAAAACAAATGATTTAAGGTTCAGTGAGTTGAATTATGTACACTGTTATTCATTGTTTTGCCACAGATAGCGACACCAAAACTAAGCTCTAAAGCTAAAGCGGCAAAAAACAAAACATTTTCTCTGCAACTTCCACCCAAAAGAGCAAATACACACATATACAGACTCTTACATTTTTTTTTACAGTTACAGGCTCCATTTAGTAAAAACAAAACGGCTTATTGTTGTTTAACCGTTTAAAGGTAACAGTAGACAAAACACACAAAAAAATTAAATATACTCTTATATGTGTATATCATTTGACCAACTAACTCATTATTCATTTTTAAAAATTAATGAATATTGGCACACTCGTTCACTCATGCATTTGGATATTCAATCTCAGTCCTTGGAAAGAAATACAAGCGCTCACGATATACATGAAACAAATATATATAGAAAAGAATCAATAAATGTGTTGGTAAGCATAAAACTTAAGGAAAAGTCTTTTTATTTTAAATATGCCCTAAAATCTTTATATGTTTTGTTTTAGGGAAATTTATAAAAATTTCTGAAAAAATAGAAAATTGGCGGTACAGATATCCCGAGATATCTGTTGGTAAGCGTGAAACTTAATAAATTTAGCAAAGTTCGACTTTGAATCGCAAAAAAAAGTTCCGTATTTTTTTGGTTTTTGGATTTTTTTTATTATTGATGCTTTTTTAGTTTCGACGATTTTTTCGTTTTGAAGATTTTTTAGTATTGACGCTTTTTTAGTTTTGACGATTTTTCCATTTTGGCGATTTTTTTTTTGTATTGACTCTTTTATTTAGTTCTGATGATTATTTCGTTTTGACGATTTTTTAGTATTGAGGCTTTTTTTAGCTCTGACGATTTTTTCGTTTTGGCGACTTTTTTTCGTATTAATGTTTTTTTAGTTATAAAATTTTTTTCGTTTTGGTGATTTTTTTAGTTTCTGGCGATTTTTTGTTTTTTGTATTAAAAATTTTTAAATTTTTAAGGTTTTTGCAAACTTTTTACTTTTAATGATTTTTATGCATTTAAGCGATTTATTTTATTTATGGCAATATTTTTGATTTATCGCATTTTTTATTTCGGATTTTTTTTTTATTTGGTGTTTTTTTCGAATTTTTTTAAAATTTCAAGAATTTGCCCCTTACGATTCTAAGATACAGCAAGTTGTTAAGATAGCATAGTCAAAATTACATTAACTAAAAGAATACCCTTTAATTTTGAATTTCTGAAATTTCAGTGTTAATTGGAATAGTTTGCAGAGAGTATATTACATTAGGATTTCATCTATTTAAGTTGCTCGCTTTAGAACACCCTTTAATTTTTAACTGTCATATAGTTGCTGTTCTTGTAGCAGCCCAAGTTTTATATATTCTGTGAAAATTTCAGGTCCCTTGTACCTACGGTATTCGAGAAAACAATCTACGACAGATAGCCACTTTTTTTAGTAACTGCTGAAAAAATACAAAATTGGCGGTACAGTTATCCCGCTAAATAGCAGTCAGACCAATCCGTCTATACTCCTAATATTCTTTTTAGTTGGAAAATATTTATTTTGAGAGAAAAATTTAAAAAATTGCAAAAAATATATAAAATTTAATAATTATGCAGCTTAATTTTAAAAAGCCTGAAAATTTATTTTTTTTGAGAAAAATTACAACATGTCCAAAAAAATTTAAAATTGGCGATAAAGCTATCACGGTAAATTTGATAGTAGGTATACAACTTAAGAGCAATTACATTAATTCTTCACCTTTATTGATATATTTAAAATCTAAAGATGTTTTGCTCTAGAAAAGTATTTAAAATTTTTAAAAAATATAAAATTGGGAGAATAATTACTCTGATAAATGTGTATAAAGCCGAGATCCCACTATCGGCACAATATACCGAATTTCGTCGGCTCAGTGCAATAAATTCATAAGTAATAAACCAAAACAGTCTTATTTCTAAATTAATTCAGGGATAAGTCTATATGGCTGTATTACCAATGCAGTGTGGTGTAATTTTATCATTATACTACTTCTATCAGTTAAAAAATAAGACCAACTTGGCTTATTTTTTATGACTTAATTTCAGTGAGCCGACGAAAATCGGTACATTGTGCCGCTAGTGGGATCCCTGCTTAACTAACTACTAACTACTTTGAAAAAAAAAAAATTAAATTTTTAGAAGTTATCTGTTCCAATGTATCCACATTGGTCCATATATTTCAGACATTATTTTATAAGCTTTTAAGTTACAAAAATATTCTTAGAGTCTTATTACCCACACGCTTTCGCACCCGTGCCCGGTATTTACTTACATGAATGGGGAATGGGCTTTTTTCCTTTTATTTTTATTTTTCGAAATTTATTTTATCGCAGACATTAATAGACATGACGAAAAAATAACATTTAAGAGTCAATAAAACTTGTTAACGCAGTAATTGCCAGCAATTTATTTATTTCACTTCATACACGTATTTATTGTCTAAACATGGATACATGAAGTCCACAAACACACATGCACACAAGTACTTTGGGTATCGTCAACATTTCGAATCCGAAGTCCACCAACCAGCCAAACATACATACAGTCATCCATCCATCCAACAAACACTTTATTCATTCGTCCATGGTTTATTTATTTCAGATTTTTTCCTTCTTTCCTGTTTGTTTCTTTCTTGGTATGTGTAAATATTTTTTATATCTATATGTATGTATTTGTATGAGAGTGTGTGTGTTTGTATGGATGTATTAGACTGTGTATGCTCTTTTGGTCAGTATGTATTTATTTATACGGAAAAAACTTTATATTTGGTGTCCATTTAGCTTAGAGGCGTTTAAAAAGGGATTTTTCCATCGAAATATGTGTGTGTGTGTGTGCTTTTTCACTTGTTTCCCTATACCGTGTTTGAATGTGGCTTTTCTGTGTTTTTCGGAATTGTTTTCCATGTCTATTAATGCGGCTGACATCAATGCGAAAGTCTATTAATAATCTGATGGGGCTGTAGTAAAATAATTTAAGTGATTTAAGGGGGTGAGTGTCATTTTGTTCATGTAAGTTTTTTTCTTCCTGTTAATTTATGTGTGAAAATATATAAATGAATTTCCTTAGGACTTAAGTTAATGTTCTGGTATTTGATTGCGTTTTAATTGTATTCTTTTATTAAGTCCATAAATTATTTGCTAATATAGTTTATATAAGGATTCATGGTTGTTTATCCAATATGTGGAAAGTTGTACAGCAATAAAGTTTTAAAGAGAATTTTTGCTATTACAAAGAAAACTTATGAAAAAATAGCTTGTAAAAATGTATTGCCTAATATTTAAAAGATGTTCCAGCCTAGTAATTTAAGCTTTGTCCGTCAAATGACTTTAAGAGAGCATAGAGAGTGTGCTACTTCCTATTGTGCTTCAAAATCTTGTAACCCATATTAATACACAGAAGAAGTAATTGTTGATTTTTTTTTCAATAAAGTTATTGCTTAGAAAAAATAATATTTTTGATAAATATTTTAATTTAATATAAGTTCCTATTAATTGAAATTACTGCAAAATTTACATATTTCATATTTTTATATTATTGTTTTTCTAATATTTTAATTGAATTTTGTAAAAATTTAAACTTTAATGTTAATTCAATCTTTAAGAATATTTCAATTAATTTTTGCATTGGATCTTTAAAAATATTTCAATTAAAGTTTAATTATATCTTTACAAAATCACCTTTTAAATTACTTTTTAAATTAATATTGTTTTCATTATAAAAATAAAAAAAAATTCAATTAATATGGTTGAGTTAATATTACAATTTCGGTGATTGGATGAAAACTAATTTATCTTTTAATTAAATATTATTTTTTACTTTTTGCTGTGTAATATTTAAAGTGAGTTTGATTTTTTTTAATATCAAATTTTTCACGCAAAATTTTCTTAAAATAATTTAAAAATTTTTAAATATGAGCGTATGTCCATATTTACTTTGTGATATTCTACATTTTTATATAAAATTGATTTAAAAATGTAGCATTTTACTGGGAAAATTCTCTTAATAAAATATAATTATTCCAAGACTTATTCCCTGAGTATCAGAGTGAGTACAAGTGTGATTATGAGCATGATAATGAGTATGAGTACGAGTACGAGTATGAGTATAAGTAGGAGTATGAGTATGAGTGTGACTATGAGTATTAGTGTTAATAGTAGCATGAGAGTGGTAGGAGTTTGAGTATAAGTATGAATATGATTATGATTGTGACTATGAGTATGCGCTGAAACAATGTTATAGATATCACTCAAAAACTGAGTGCTTTCACATACATTTTCTTCTCAAATATATCGTCTGGATTATGGAAACGCGAAGATAAATTCCTTTTAATTTTTAAAAATTGTATTAACTTTTTCTCTAAACTTAAATTAAAAAAAAATTTTTTTAACAAACATTTCATGATTAATAAAAAAAGCAATCTCCAAATTCATACCATATATTCAATTTATTAAAATTCTATTGTTCCATGCAATAAAAGTAATTCATCATTCCCTCAAAAATAAGTTAAAATAATATTTTTTTATTATTTTATCTCTAATTGGGGAAACCACATTTGAAAACCGTTTCAAAGGGTCTAAAATGACACACACAAACATTTGTTGAAAACTTATTTGAACACATTAGATATGCAACAAATGTTGCATAACGCACACGCCTAACCATATGCAAAAACAATAGAAATTTCAAAGAAAAGATATTACAAAAACATTACACAACACAAAAAAAAAACAAAAAAGCCTAGACAATGTCATGCACAGCCAAAATCTGTCATTAAGAGGTTTAAATTAAAAATGACAAAAGGAAGAAAAAAAGTGAATGTATTTTAAGCGCCAAGTGATGATGAATTATGATTGATCAGCCTCCTAATTACTGGGCAAACAACAAAACTAAACACATCACATAAGCCCATACATTTGGGATAGAAAAGAAAAGTATATAAACAAATAACAAAATAACAGCCAGCAGGAGAGTGAAAAAAAGGACTACAGACGGCTTTATGCCGCAAATGCTGCAAAAGTCATTTTTATTTGTTTTCATGTGTGTGTTGATTTTCTCTGGTGACAATTTAAACAAATGATGAAATAACCTTAATCTGCATACATTCTTTTGTGTTATTAAAACACAAGTTCCATTCTCATATCTAGGTAATATTTGTAACACGTCTGGTGAGATCTATTAGTTAATGGGAAGAATAGAAGTGAAAAATATTTTTTTTCTTTTTTCACGTTATTCAGGGTTTTCATACTTCCTGCTTTGTGATTCGTAGCTAGATTTACAAATAATTCAACCTTTAAAAACTCTTAAAGAAATGTGATAAGATTTTAATTTTGTAAAATTTATTGAATTCTTTTTTGTTTTTTTAACCGACTTCAAAAAATGAGGAGGTTATCAATTAATTCGTCTGTTTTTTAACCCCCGCTTAAAAAAGGGGTGTTATTAGTTTGTAGTGTGTGTCTGTTTATTTGTGTATCTGTGTGTCTGTCCGTATCCACGTACAGACCATACGGTTCTACCGATTTTTATATAGTTTTTTTTTTTGGAAGGTGATTTGATCGAGAGGGTCCTTAGCCATGTCTTAAGAAAATCGGTCCAGCCGTTTAGAAGATATCGCATCTTCTCTAGATATATTCTGGGGTTTTTAAAATTTTTAATTTTTGTTATTTACATTATTACTTCATAACTCGCTCGGTACATTTTAGACCGATGAGAAAATAGTTTTTTTTTTGATTTTTTTGTCTGAGAGGGAAAAGATTCCCATTGATACCATTGTAAAAAAGTGAGCAGAGACACGCCCAACATATTTTTAATTTAATTTTATGATATTGTACTCATTTGATTGCTGCAAAACATATTCTTCTTTGGTTCTTATAATTACACACTTTTGAAGTTAGAAAAATGGGCGGGGCTACGCCCATTAAAATTTGGTATTATATTTTACGTGGTTCTACATAAACCTGGTTCTAAAATGAACATAATCTTGCATTTAAAAAAAATGGGCGCAGTCACGCCCATTAAAATGTATTTTAAGTGGTGCTACTTTACAGATTTGTACCAAACTTAATACCCTAATTTTTTATATCTTTCTAACCAACAGATTTTCAAATATTTTTTAAGTTCCAGTTTGTTCCCATAATTTTTTTTGGGCAGAATTATTTTTCATCATTAAAAAATTTCATTATTCATTTCATAGCAAAAATTATAAATGCTTTTTTATGATTTACACCTCTGAATTTATTCTCCATCTACATAAGTTCTGTAAAGGCAACAAAAAACTGCCAAACGTAAGTTGGGCTTACTTTGCGTGAACCTCTTGTTACATAAAAACCAGTAATTTCGTATATCATTAAAACCACTTCTCATATTCCTTTCTCATTACAACTTAATGCTTAAAAGCTAATGCATAAAATTAATTTCCGCACACAAAATATACATATAACCACATTTAAAAGAGCATGTTATGAGTGTCCAATCGACCCCAAAAAAAGAAAAAGAATTCGGAAAAAAAATTTCAATATGATATCTTTGTTTAGTTTGTATCTTTTTCTAAGGAGAAATCATTCGTTCAAAGAATTTTGAAAATATACGTATGGATTCAGTTAAACATATATACATATGTATGAATATCATTTACCACATGTTACAATCATGAAGGCTATTTCCAAAATATAAAACTATTTGAAAGCGTTTTCTCCTTTTCGACAAATGAGTAATAAGTATATTTCTTTATATGCAAACACGTACTTAAAACAAAGTGTGAAAATCAGGTGCCAAAAAAATGCCGCTACAAAAACATTTTTTCTCATTTTATTTTATAATTAAATTGAATTAAATAATTATTTGCAATAAGCAAAATAAGTACTTTGCTAAAAAAAAAATTTAAATGAAAAAAATATATTTTGCTAATAACTGAGAAAATCAACATAAACGAAAATATAATTTATAAAATTATAGAAAAAATATTCAACTAAAATTGTAATAATAAAAATACATATTTAAATACACCATATTAAAAATACTAAAGTGAAAAGAAAAAATATATAAAAAAATTATATTGAAATTAAAAACTAAAAACTCCTTAATAACAAAACAACATGCAAATTAACAATTTGATTTCATTAGTTTCGGCCGCAATTGTTAACTCTCCCAACAAATTGTGAAGAAAATTTGTATTTTTAAATACTCACTCGTACTTCTTTTTTGTAACTCATTTTACTCTATTAAAACTATAAAACATTTACTGCATAAGTTGTTGAACACTTTAATTGTTTGCGTTTGTTGCAGCAATATCATCGTCATCATCGCCAATAAATGGCAGCAGCAATACAAACGGGCATTTGCAAAAACAAAAAAAAAATTTGTAAAATTGAATGTTCGTTTTCAAAACTCACACCCAGAATTTGCAAAATTAACGGCCCTCTTAGAGGTGAAATATGAACTGAACAAAATAAAAAAAAAATAAAAAATAAAACATTATTTTATTAAATAAATATTTATTAATAAACGGCCTATCAACAGTGCACTATGGATCTTGTTCAGTATACGTGCATAATGGTAGCCTCTGTAAATGAACAAAGTTAGTAAGAGTCGAATAGATATTACGTTACATTCATAATGTTAAATAATGTATATCATTACATACATTTCGACATTCGCATATGGTTCTTATACTTAAAATGGGGCAATTTGGGTTATTGAACGTACGCATACAAACAAAAATTCGCCGAGAAATCCGACAATAAATTTTATACAGTTCTCTTAAGAATATTATTGTTATTTATTATTTACTACCTATTATACATTATATATTATACATTATAAATTATATATTATATATTATATATTACATATTATATATTATATATTATATATTATATATTATATATTATATATTATATATTATATATTATATATTATATATTATATATTATATATTATATATTATATATTATTTATTATATATTATATATTATATATTATATATTATATATTATATATTATATATCATATATTATGTATTATATATTACATATTATAAATTATATATTATGTATTATAAATTATATATTATATAATATGAATTATATATTATATGTTATATATTAGATATATTATATATTATATATTTATATTTTATTATTGTTTATTTATTATATGTTATTCATTATTTATTTTTTATTACTAGAGTTGATACTGGAGAATATAATCATCATACGCGTTAATTTGATAATTGAACTCCAGTGTATTTCTGTATTATTTTCACAAGAACGAAATGCCTGCAACATGTATGTAGACCATTGACTGGTTAAGTTCCAAAGCAGAGTAGCAAGCCGACCAAAAAATTTCGGCGGCGGCTGAAAGACAAATATTTTTGGCGGCGGCGGTTGAACGGCTTAACGCCGATTTGTTTAAGCATTTAAATAAATTTTTGAACCCAGTCCGTTTCTGGAAAAGTAAGTGAATTATTGAATCACCACGTTCCAGAATAATTTATTTTGCAATAGTTGGAATATTGCAGAATTGCTGTCCTAAATTATTTGTTAAGCCATAGAAACATATTCTAGAACATACATAAAGTTCATTTAAGCTCCGATTGAATTAAAAATTAGTTACTTTATTGCAACACTGCTACGGATTAATGAATAAAAAAGCTTTGACCAAATAATAATCAAAACGTGGCCTGACTAATGTGAGAAAAAAAGTATATGTAAACGTGCATGTCACCAATGTTTCCGTTCATATAAACATTACATTTCTATGTAGAAGCAAAAACAAGTATCTTTCAGGGACACTCGCTATCATATTCAATACGAAATATTAATAAAAACTGTACGCAAGTTGAGTAGACACAATATTAAACGTAATTCAAAAATTATAAAATATTAAGGAAGGCAATATATCGGCTGAGTATTCAGCCGCCGATAAGCCGAGTGGTTCGGCGGCGGCTTGGCTTGTTGGAAAAAATCGGCTGAGCGGCTAGCCGCCAGCCGCGCCATTACCGCTTGCTACTCTGTTCCAAAGTCGTTACCTTGAAGTTCTAAATTGTAGATAAAAAACTTTAAGCCTGCAACATTAACAACATAAGCAAATGCTTGTTTTATAAGTTCAAAATATTTTTTTATGATTAAAATTTAGATGAAGAGTACATACGATTCGCCTTGGCCCTGTTACTTTACATGCATTTATAAATTTTGTTTGTAACAATTATTAAGCTCGATGTTGTTTCACTCTTTCAACATTTGCGTTTTATTATGATATTAAATATAAAAAGATTAATTCTTTTTTCCCTTTTACTAATAGAAAGAAAAGAAAAAAAAATTCATATATATTAAAAATTATTTAACGCATTTTATATGCAAACGATGAAGTGCCAGAGCAACACTCTGAAATACAAGCAAAGTAAAGGCATCATAAATTGTTAAAAAAAATTATGTGAATATTGTAAATAATATTTATTTATTAATCTTATCACGAGAAAGATGACCAGAGTTCTATGTGAAAAATATATTTAGAAAGAAAAGTAAATTGATTTTGCAAATACTTACTTGCAACTAAGAACCACAAAAAATCTTTTTATTTTGGAATTTTTGTCTCCTGCCTTAACATGGCAACAACTTCTGGTTTCATTTCAAATGGGCTGGTCTGGTCACCTTTGCTGTAAATTATGTTCTTTTAATATTTTTTAATGTTTGTTGCATATTGTGCTTTTTTCTCTATGTCTCCCTTTTTATAGAATAAGTGTACGAGTACTTTTCTGTTTTCATTAAACTTTATTCACTGTTGAACAATTCATGTCAAAAAGACATTTCAATTCAATTAAAGTTTAAAGGAGTGTTCAACATGTTGAACATATTGAGAAAAGAAGCCTTCGCTTCAAACCACATTCACAAACACATTAAAGTTAAATTAAAAAAATATATATATACATAAATATATAACGAAACTTTATTTTAATAAACTTTAATGTGCTTTTCTGCTTCTCCCTAAAAATGTGATGAACCAATGTCTCAGTGCAAAATTTAATTTAGGTAAAGGAACTAAAGATACAAACAACAAACACAAAGCTACAAAATAATTATTCAATTAAATTTATGTAAATAGTTTTTGTTTTTATTTTAAATAAAAAGTTGTGGCAAGTGTACAAAATTTAATTAAAATTATTGAGTCAATGTGAAGTATAAGAAGTTTTAGCAAAACTAAAATAAAATCTCCGTCATTACAAGAGCTCAATGAGAGCAATATTGCGGTGAAATTGTTCGGTTAGAAATCCAGGAGCTGGATTCCTCAACTATAGTTATAAAGTGTTCACCAATTTCAGTTTTCTAGTGACAGTAGTGTTCACTATAACTATCAAAATAATTCATTCTCAGGATTGCGGTAGTGCAAATGAACAAGTGTACACTGAAATTGGTGAATGCTTCAAAATTCATTGTTGCAGAATCTGGCCCCATGACATAAAAAACCCATCTTTAATTGGATTAAATGTGTCATGGTATCATTTCAAGACCCTGAAATCTGAGAAAAGTAATCTATAGTCTTTTGGGTTGATAGGCGCAAAATATAAATATTAGCGCCCTGTTTCCACAATCCACACTGTCTACTTGGGTATAAAATTTATATAAGAAGCACTAGATAATATTTCCATAAAAATTTTCTAGACGAGTTGACCATGGTTTATTGAAACAGAAGTTAAGTATTAAAGTGCAAGAGTCGCACAATGGGACGGCTTCATATATTCTTGTGCAATTATAAGAGTGGTAGTAGGTTATTTAAACAGAACATTTCGTGATTGAAAAAGCCCAAAGTGTATCACATAAAAATCTATTAGGTAGAGATACATGAGATTTAATAAAGCGTGTTTTTCTTGGAGTGTCACAACTTTGAGTTGGCATCACTGCTTTATTTGAGTACCCCTTTAACAGCTGATAGTTGATTTTTGTTAGGTTTGCTTTATAATTTCATTATGACCATTTCGCCGCCAATTCGGCGAATGGGTGGAAGCAAAAATTGATATTGATTTTGAATTTATATAAAATATCTTATATATTCCGATGAAGCCCATTGTCCTGTTTTATTGATATTAAAAATATATTTCTTTGTGTTATCATGATTTAAACTTGTGTCACTCTATAAAAAAACACCCTTTATAAGCCCTTTTTTAATTTAGGCAAGTTTTCGCTGTGGCATTTTTTTAATTTTGAAATTTTTTAGCCTCCGTTTTTTTGAAAATTTCAAGAGCTTGCCTCTTACGGTTTCCAAAGCACAAATTTATATCAAAATTACATAGTCATAGTCTGTGACAGACAGACAGACATATACAGATAGACAGACGCACATCATAGCGAAAACAAAAGGATTCCTCTTTAACTTTGGTGATGCGACACATCACATGTGGTAGATGTGTGGTGAGATCTCTTAAACACCACCAATAAACTTTCTAGACATTCAAAATACTTTTAGCAGTCCTCCCTTCTTCCCAGCCAGACACACAAACAAGTTCAATTTTTTTTCACTGAAATAAAAGATTTATTTTTGGATTTTATTTTTTACTTTTTTTTGCATTTTCTTTTCTTAACTTTTTTATTGGCATTTTGTTTTTTTTTCTAGATATTATTCAGGGGTTGTAACGCAAAGCGTACAACAATTTATCGCGTTTCTTTGACATTTATTATGTGCGAAAACGTTTTTGGCGAACGTGTGTGTGTTTGTGTAAAGTGTTTGGATGGGGTGACATTTACTCGTATCAATTGTCTAATGATTTGAAAACATATTCCCTTATAGGAGAAAAAACACCATAAAAATCATTGAAAATATTCTATCTTTATGTTTTTTATTTATATATATTTTTTTGCTATTGTAGCACATATGATTATGATATTTATGTAGTTAAAGGTTTCTAATAAAACGATTCAAAACATGCGTTTATGGCCATAATCTAGGAAATGCATAATTTATCATTTGAAAAAATGTATACGCATATGCATATGTTTTTTTATAAATATTAACTTATGAACGAACTCCCCAGATAAGTTTCATATTTTAAATGACAATTTATGAAACAAAAAAATATCTGTATTTACTGATAAAAATAAATAACATTTTAAGTGTCACTGGCGTAAAGAATTCTCTAGGGTTTTCAAATGTGCTCGTTACTGATTGAGAAATATACAAACATATACAGTGGACTCTCGATAATTTGAAATCCAAGGGATCGGAGAAAAAATTGTATTTATCGACACTTGAAAAAAATTTTCAATTTGACAGGAGTAAGATAACAATTTTGATATTTTTTATTTGGAACCTTCTTACAGTTATATAAACATATATATGTCGGTGTTGCCCCTACGTGGGTAATTACCCGCATTTTTGACGTCGCGGGTAGATGTGTACATCATAGATGTTACAGAAATTTATTTTGAATCAGAAATAATTTTTAATCAGGCTTAAGTTCAGTAATTTCATTTCTCATTGAATGAAATATTTTTATTTTTAATTAATGTGAGTTTCTAAAGAAAATAATAATTAATAAAAGTATTTCATTCAATAAGAATTGAAATTACTTAACTTAAGCCTGACTAAAAATTATTTCTGATTGAAAATCACTAAAGTTCAATTAAAATTTACAAATGTCTCACCAAATTTATTTTGTTTTAAAAACCCATCCATCAATTAATTCAAATTACATTAAAAATGATTATTAAAACTCACAGATCTTATAATGCAGATGAAAATAAATTTTTTTTAATAAATGATATACATATGTTCCCTTAATTATGAAAGTGGTCTAAGTCGTATACTTCTTTTGTCGAGATATTTAGTATATTACATTTGAACAAATAAAAAACTATTTTTATATTATGCAACATTTTAATTTAGAGTTGTACTTGTCTCGATTAATATAAACTTACTTAACATTTATTTAATATTTGTTGAAGATTTTTTAAGATATGTATATTAGTATTTCTGTCAGTCTGTTCCGACATAGAAATGACAATTGTTCTTGAAAGATGCACAGAAGTATGTTTCTTCGCAAATAGTATAAAGATTTGGTTTTAGTAATGAAATTTATAGAATTGATCAAAAAATTCACAGTTCTCTCAACAGAAGTCATTGGTTTTTTTAAGAAAAGGTTTCCATCGTTTCATTTAATATAGATTTTCCCAATGTTTGATTTCGATAAATATGAGATTCCAACTCGAAATTTGTTAAAGCAGGTTGTTAAAATTAAAAGTTAAGAAGAACATATGTTTCCCATATAACAAAAAGTAATAAATTTAATTTTTATTTTGCCATTTTCAAATGCTTCAGTGTAGAGAATATATATCACTTTTAACTTCATTTCATTTTGACTTCATTAATTTTGAGCGCAGAGTTATTCAAATTATAGAGCGTAAGCGCCTAAAAACTCCAATTATTTCAAATTGCATAAATTTCTCAAGTGACCTGGGAAACAAAATTATTAATACATTAAAATTAAAAAGTTGCAAATTATCAAGAGCGGACTGTATATGCATGTATGTATGAGCATTAGAGTGGCCGTTATTTTTTTTTCTTGTGTTCTCTTTCCCCAAATCAGTTCAGTTTTATATAAAAAAAAATTCAAAAAAATTTCATAGGGATAAGTTGTATTTTAGGGGAGCATCTGTCCCTCAAAGTTGGCCATCAAGCCCATTTTTCAATGTAATTTTTTGCATATGACTATCTTTTCAAAAAAAATCATTTCACAAGAACATGATATATGGCAATATTTTAGAAAATAATCCAAAAAATATGAAAAAAATGGTATGTATGTCTCGGCAAATGCTTCAGCGGATACTAATCCTAAGGTAACATTAACGCCCTTCTTCGTTGGTCTTGTGTAGCATAATCATCAGCGAAGTAAGATAACTAATAAAATGGCTACTAAGCACAGTTTTGTAAAATTTAATACGCTTCATTGACACCAGAGGCGCTGCAACACTGCATTAATAAAAAAACGTGCAAAAAGCAGATTTGTAAAAAAATTATGCTTTCCTCTATCTCTTCTTTTTCCACCCTTCTTCGTTATCACTATCTCTCTATCTTCCTAAAGAAGGTAATACCTCGTAAATCACATAGTAAAAAGTGCATAGGGGTTAAATGAAGACTGTGTGGAGGGAAATAAATTTTGTAGGAAGTCAAATCTCTCTCTAACATTATAAAGCTTTAATTCTTAAATCAATTGAATTTTGTAAGGATATAGCTTTTAGGTGTTTGTTAAAACGACTTGAACTCATAATTAAAAGGTTAGGATTGTCACGAGCAGACTGGTTAATAGATTCTACGTTCTTTATCTTTCTTGATGATCTGAGTCGTCCCGATTTCGTTTTTTCCATCTCTCCTCGAGTTTTTGGCCTCAAATATTGCTGATAGCATTTAACCAACAATTGTACCTCTGCTAATTACAATTCACTCTCATTACGAGTTGAATTCTGGACAGCCTTGCTGCACACGTTTCAGTTACGTTGCGTTCAGGCAATAAGCCATATAAATAGCTCATAAATCGGACTGTATTTATACGGCGTTTTGGGCCTGTTTCCTGTCCAGCAATGCATGAACTGTAAGGCTGACATTTATATTAGAATTTGTGGGTATAAGATTTCCTTTAATTTATTTAAGGGGAATGGGGCCATAACAAAATTTTTTCATCAAGGTTTTCCAAAGATTGTTAGCTTCCAGGCCCAAATGGCGGAGTCAAGTGTGGGATGAGCCGCCTTCTCTGCGGGCTTACATTTGATCGCATGAGTATGTTAGTCGTCGGTTTGTATATTGTGTGGCCAAGCCATTCCGATTTCCTTTTACGGACCTCGATGTGGGTTTTTGGTTGGTTTTAATCCATGAATCAAGAAAACCAGATTGCGTACCCAGCTATAAAAAATAATTATCTACTGTGCATATACGTGAATATAGAATACACACGTGTGTTTGTTGTAAAAAGTGTGTGACAGAGAAATAGCACATTCCACAAACAAACGTATGTACTTCGGAGCAGCCGATCGAGAGAAACGCGAGAGAAATGCATTCGTGTATGTGTATTCATTTGTATAAGAAGCCGATTGATGTTCGGCACTCTGCTGCTACTATGGGCAGCTCAGATATACTTTGTTTACAAACAAATTTCTACATCTACGTCACATTCATAAAATAAAACAAGGGACCTGCGCAATGCGCAGTCTTGTTTTCTTGATTCTTGGTTTTAGCCCATAATCGTGCTTTAGGCGCAGCTACTAAAGACAGCGACTTACAAAGAGTTGCAGCAACTTTGTATCCTTGCATATGGCGTTCCTAGATTTGCATTTATAGAGGAACTTCGAATTAAAGATGATTTGATTTTGGTTCTTATTGATACGTGAGTAGATCATAAAGGGTTAAAGTTTCCGAATGATTGTCTGCTGGCGTTCATTCCATTTTTTATATCTTTGACAAGGCCTATTGAATATAGTTAGCTCCTCAGCAATACGTTGATACACAAAGGGGAAAAAAGTGGAATAAAAGTACCGAATTTGATTCAAATTTCTATCAAAACTTAGTTAAGTTCGATTGTTCTTGATTTGATATCGAGAGTTAACAAAATATTGTTCACGATTCATCCTCAATTTGATATCAACCGTTAACAATTTTAGAATGCCTCTTTTCCTCTGTGTAGGTTATAAACTCCTTGATCTAAAGATATTACAGTAAAGTGTAAAACTTTCTGTAAAGCTATTTCAATGAACATGTATCTTATGTAGGCGTGCTACTTAAATTCCATTACGACGTTTATTGTTATTAATGTTTCGTTTCAATGTTTTCCGTAGGAATGGCGTTTAGTTATTTTTTTTTTAATTAGTTTGTAAACAAAATTCCTAAATATTAGACATGCCTGATTTTATTTAAAAAAAATAGAGAAAATTTGTGACTTTAATCTCTGTATAAATAATAGTGAAATTTTGCAATGAGTTAAGATTATTTTTATAAGAAAAAAAACAATCATTGAAATTCAGTATAATTTACCTATAAATATTTATTGAGTGTTTATAATAATTTTTGTAATGTATTACCTTCAATTTTATTGTTAACGCCCATATGAAAATTATATTTTCTTAAAAAAAAGCAACAACAAAAACAAAATATGTTTAAAATGTGCTCAATTAAAAGTTTTGCGTACGTGACAAGAATTTTGTTCCGCAAAAATGAGGAATAAAATAAAAACGTTTGAAGTGAAAAAATACCCAAAAATTATTTCGTTTAATAATTTTATTTTATATAATATAAGTTTTATTCCATCAGCAATATCATAATGTCTAAGACCGTATGGCTGCCTGGTTGCAGATATTAAGGGAGGTGTTGCCCACCAGTCGCACTACAACAACATCAAGAAGAAGATGAAGAAGAAAAAAATTCCTTTTAAGTTTGTTTTCTTTTTCTTTTTGTTGAACAATGAACCTGCGTATTGAATGCTGAAAAATAAAACTAAAGGAGTTTAAGATTTCTCCATAAAGAAATAATTTTTATGGTGTATGAAATCTTCGGGAACCAGGTTGGCTGTAGGAGCAACTGCAGAATAATTTTATTTAAAATTATGCATACACACAAACACACATGATCCGAGAGATCAATCAATACTGAATATGAACGCTGACTGCAATTAAAAGTTATATATTCGTACAGTAGGTTAAAGCGGCTGTAATCAATAGCCAAACTGTGAGTGTAAAGTTAAGTTTTTTGGTACACTGGGAAAAATTAGTGTTTCATATTAAATGGTTGTAAGCAGAAATGCACGACTGGAAATAAGAGTCAGAGGTAAGAGCCCGAGCTATTCAAACAGTAAAATGTTGGCATTTCCAAAAAAAGTTTCGACAATAGACAGTTTAAATACTCTAGAGACGATAAAATAAACTCATCAATCACAAAGTTGTGCGTGCGTGCAGTCGTTTATTTTCGGTTACACTTGCGAGTTATCGGCAATGGTTAACACGGTTCACACTATGAAATTTTTCTTTCTGAAATTTTTTTTAACTCCCTTTTAGCATTTAACTTTTGTATGCACATCGAGTTTTTTAATTCTTTTTTTCACATTTTTACTTTTTTAAGAAAAGATCTAAAATGAATTTAGAGAAAAACTCAAAACTTCAATAAAAAAAAGCATGTTGGCAACTACGAATTTAAAAACAAAAGAGAATTTCCAAGTATATAAAATCATGTGCTACATTCCATTTCTCTCTCCTCTCTCACGAAAAAACTCAAATTTTCTGAAAAAAAAAATTTCATAGAGTGAATCATGGCTTTGAGATTTTTGTTAATGATGAAGAACAGCGCGGACGAAGAAAATTTCATATTGCTCCAAGAAGTTAAAATGCAAATGGTGATTGATGTGCTTCATGTGTACGTCTCTTTTCAAGCGACAAGCATACGAAACTCACACAAATGCTCTTATTAATAGACTTATTTGATCGTCTCGAGGGCAATTTTGAGTTAGTGCCAATTTTATTTTATTCAACTGTATTCTAAATAAAGTGAAAGCTTTGATTCAAAATTATTTATTGATTTATCTTATTTTTTTGTGATTAAATCCGTCAATTGTGAATGATTTCTATTGAATCAATTAATAACACATTTTATTCTCAGTGTGTTTAATCATTCCTCCTTTTTTTTCTATGGCGGTGTGAACGCTTTCGAAGTGACTGACTGTATAACTGTCTGTCAGTCCATCTCTACGCCTGTTTTTCTGTCTATCCATTTGTCGGAATAATACTTGTATGGATGAGCAAGTGCGCGAAAAAAAGAATATGTTTTGTAGCGAAATGCACATGTGATGATGTCTTAAGAAACTATTTGAAATGATTATGACCCCATGAATACGAGTAAGTGCATGCTTAGATTATTAATGTATTTTTAATACCAATCAAAAGGCCAAATGGGTTGATTGCAAATAAAAGAATAAGAAAAAATTATTGTTTAATATTGCGAAAATAAATCGCTAAAATGAAATTGAACGATCACTTAATTTACCGTGAAATTTATCTATTTGATGCTTAAAATAATAAAGATTTTAAATTTGTTTGAGTAGCTCAAAATGAAAAGAGCAAATTATGTTGTTGCGCACTTTGTGAACTTCTGCGTCTTTCGTAAAGAATTTTAATTACATTAATGTAGGTCTATAAACATTGTTCATAGAAGAAGTGCAGATTTTTGTTACTCTTTTCAAATTAAAAATGGGTTTGTTTTATGACGATTACCTAAATATTTAAAGGGTCTACCGAAAACTGCTCGTTACAGTTCGTTACAATGCTTTTGTTTTGCATTTCGTCGTATTTTTTTCCAGATATCAGATAAAATAAATTCATTCTAGGAATTTTCGTTGGTTTTTTTTTTTTGTTAAGTAACGTCTATATGCATTTCGCTATTGCTTACATGGAAAAAAATTCATGGAATAAAAACGTTTAAATGAAAAACAACCAAAAATTTATTAAATATATGATTGAGTCAATTAAACTCTTGTTTGAAAAATTTGTTTTGATTAAAAGTTTAATTGACTTGATACAATTTTTAATTGATTTTAGGGTTTTTTTCAATTCAACTTGTTTATTCCAGGATAATATTTTTCCGGTTTATGAAACTGACAAAGAAATAAACATTGTTATTTCTTATATTTCATATTATTTATAAAATACCGAAGCATGTTTATTTGACTTTAAGTCTTTAATATATGTATTAATATTAAAATTTTTTTTTGTTATTGGTCAAGCAACGTACGAGTATATATGGATTTCGTTTTACCTTAAGAAACTATTTGGTGATATGAAAATCTATTGACAATTGTAAACTGAATATTTCTCGATCGCATACAATTTTTAAAAATTCATCATATTCTATACGAAGAGATCGTTCTGGAACTTCTTCAATGTATTCTCCAGTTTTTTTGGAATACAAAAACTCCTAGAAATGTTAAATTTCTATAATTAAAAATACCGCCATTTTCTTTTCATGTACGTCCAAACACCATTGGCCAATTCGTTTATTAAACCACCGACGACTATTTAACATATTGTCGTTGAAAAATTTAATTAATGAAACTAATTTTTCATAGGCTCAAATAATATAAGAAAACACGAATATTGCAAGTACGTGAGAAGGAAATTGCATTCGTATCTAGAACGCGTTTCCTACACTCAAACAACACGAATACTCAACAACAACAACATCATTTAGCGGCAGTAACTGAAAGGAGCACTTGCTAGTTTAATCCAAACACAACACTTTCGACAACTTAATTTTCTGAAAACATGCAACCAAAAAAACTTAGAATCCCAAAGCCCTCCTTTTCAAAAGGCTTTGCAACCACATGACCACGTTTCAACGACGACGACTCAACTTATTTTGGGAGCAAAAATAAATTATATTCAAATGGAACAATTTTAATATACATATAAATAAATATGTAGAGTATGTATTATATAATGAAAATTAGCTTCATTTTTTAAATTTTTAGTATGTCTGCTATATAAGACCGGCCTGACTTCAGGTCTAGCAAATAAGTGTGGAAAGAGTACAAACTGCCAGGCCGCAAAAAGGAGAACAGTCTTTCAAATGATGGAATCAATTAGTTTAGTTTTTTTTTTGTTTTAAATGAAGATGTTAATTGTCGTGTATATTTTTGCAATTACTTTTATCGGTGTAGGTATATTTGGATTACCAATTTAACGATTTTAACAAAGCGTAAGAGTAAAATAATGGGTTCTTGAGAAGTACTTATTTTTTTTATTTGGCAACTTGTTCACGTAATCTATTTATTCTAAAACAAGCATTCTCCTCATTTTTTTAATGTGATTTATAAGCGAGTAATGCAATTTGGTAATCATTATGTGCAAGTAGTTCTGATGGTAATGTGTTATTTTTTTGCTGGGATGTTTAGTCAAAATCCCCAGTTTTGATATAAACGCCTTCAAAGTTTATTGATGATATCTCAGCAATATTATTAGATAGAAACTTGAGACTTTTTTTAATCATATAATAATTGCAGTAGAATTTCTTTAGTTTATTTGAACTTTATCAATTTGTCGTAGATCCTAGTTAAAAGTGACTTAAAATCACAAATCTATTGCCCAGTCTTCTAAGTAAGGTTCTTTCTTTCTCACCTTAAATGGTCATCTAAGTACATTTTCGCTCATAACTTTTGACAGAATAGTCCAATTACTATCAAAATTTTACAGAATTTAAGTTAATAAACGATGAATTCTAAAATGGTATTCCCAGCATAACATGTTATGTTGACTTAGAAGTTTTCGGAATGGGACCGTCGATATGTCCATGATGTTATTAACAGTATTCTTAAAAATGTTTTTGTGACTGACTGTACACAACCTGTGCTTTCACATAGGAAGTAGCAACGTGGTTGTTAAGGAAATTCCACAAAAGAACCGCAAGATTATACGGTAATCCGTGGCAGATCAGTCAACCAGTGCGAGCGAGACGCAAAACTCTCGAAGGTCAATAAACAACAGTGGTCTGCTTGCATTTAAAGGCTCCATTACCCGACTGTAGAAATCGTAGATGTAAGGTAAATGTTAAATGTGATGTAAATGTAAACGTTTGTGCGATTATAGAATACCTAAAAACGTGTCATGTGTTTTCGAAAAAAACAAAAAATCTTTTCTGTGCACACAGTAGCACCCACCTCAATCACATAAAAAACTTATTATATCTACACTTTCTCGTTTTATCCTTTTCTTGTTAATGTTCGTACCTACTTATAATAATTTTTTTACTCACAAACAATATGCAAATGCATACATGTGTGCAATTTTTAACAAGACCACAAACATAGGACTTTTTGTTTGCTGGGTGCTTATCAGTAAAAAAAATCAAATAAAATACAAAACAGCTGTTCTAATCAGCTGATGGGAGTTCAATATCCTCACATTATGTTTGATTGTGTGAAAAAAGTACGAAAATTATTTAAATGGTATCAAATCATTATTTTATACTTACAAACAATGTAATGACTTTGCTTTTAGTTAAATTACAATTTTAGCTTTATAAATACATACATACATGGGTATATACATACATACATATATGTATATTAAAAAAAACACACACACACGATTGGCAATCTCAGGTTAGATTTTATAAAGAAAAAATCTTTGTTAGAAAACTAAATTTATTAGAAAACTAAATTTATTAAAAATATCAAAAGAAACAAAAGTATCACCATAGGGCTAATGTGCCACATTCCCATTCAATATACACAAAACCCATCACTGTCTACAAGTGTCACGTAACCTCGTCATGAAATTCTATTTTCTGCAGGTTCAGACGTTACATTTACGTGATATTTCAGTCAGGTAAGCATTTGCATAGCTTTTCATGCAACAAATTCGATCAGCTGACACATTTACATTTACAGTTCTACATTTACAGTCGGTTAATTCTGCCTTGAGAAATAATTGCCAACGACGTGTGATGTTGTCTCGCCCAGAGCTGCTTTACGACTGGAAAAACCGCACTGCATAAAATAATTCTATAGCAATAGTTTTGGTTGAAGTAATTTAACACACCATACAACAATTATTTATTAAATTAATTTATTAAATTTTTCTCCTCCATCAGAATCACTAGAAATTTGTTAAAATTATTTATGTGAGCAGAGAGATTGTGTTCGTTCGTAAAAGATTTTATAGTGCACGTCTGCAGCATCACGAACATCTAACATTCAAAAATGCATAGTTTGACAGCACTGTTTAGCGTGAAGCGTTTTTAATGCTTATACGCGTCATACCTGCCGCAAATCTCTGCAAATGGCGCAGTAAATTATTTTAAGATGCAATAAGTTGCTCTGGAACAATAAGTTGAGGATATGCACGTAGTTTGATATTTAATGTAATATAGAATTTAGAATTTTAACAAAAAAGAAGATTGATTTATTCGAAAATTACTTTGAAACACATAATCTTGTTAGTTTTTTATTACTTCAATGCATTTTTCATTTTAGTAGTCTTCTTTTTAGGGCCAATTATGTTTTTACAAGAAATTGCCTCTTCGATTTTTTTAAAAGAAAATTTTCACTTTTGTTATCAAGATTTTCTTAAATAAAATTACTTGCTGACTTAAAAATTGTTTGCAGTTCGTTCAAAAATGTCAACTATGGACAGATGTTGAGCAGTTGCAAATCATGTGCAACAACATCTAATCACACATACGCAGTAAAATTTGGCAGAATTGTTGCATAGATGCATAAATTTGCTGAATCTACGAAGGTACCCATTGCTCTCGCTCTCTTTTATAGAAAAATTCAAAGCATACCTTACGGTTCATTTCCAACTGTACATTACATTACATATCATGCAAAGCTCACACAAATGGCGTAACTGTGCGTGACTCTAAAAATCTTTAGCAAAAAGTGTAAAAATTCATAATCGTCTAATGTATTCATTCGTACATACTTATATGTTAAAAAAAAGGCACACTATTTTTTTCTAAGATGATTGCATTCCGTTGCGCCTCTGCCAAATAACAGCACACTAAATGCGTTTCTTATGAAAAATAAAATATTTTCTGTTTTCTTTTAAGAAAAACTAAACATGGAATAATTACAATTTAAATTAATCAACACGAACAATGGCTGATGTGTGTATGTATGCATGATGGTGGTGACCAGCATGGCCAAGTCATTCTCAGATGGCCGTCTATAGATAAAATAAATTTTGCTTTTTTTTTAGCATTTTACTAAAAATAGAGCTCAAAATGGAATGCATTTAAAAAAAAAATAAATAAAAATTAAAACACAACGAAAGACCAGTGTTGGCAACTTGCGCAAATAAAACAAATTCTTAGTAATAAACTTTCTTGTTATTTTTTTACGAAGCAACTTATGACAGTTTATGCGATAAAATGGGCTTAAAAATGCATCAGTTCGTTTCGTCTTTGTCAAAGACTTTAGAAATTTCTATAGCTAGCCTTAATAATACAGTCAAAGGCCTCTGAAAGTTTTGCCAATGGAATTTTATAATCATCTGAAGAAGTTTCGACTCATAAAGTTCATTCTTCTGTTTCATCTTTATTTATAGAAGTTGTCAAAGCAAGCAGCTCCAAGTTAGTCGGAATGTAGGAATCGTCAATATCAGAAACTGATTTACATTTTAAACCCAAGCAATTTAAATTGCGGTGACGTAAATAAAAAAACTCAAGCAAACTATATGCACTAATTTAATTACATTAAGTTTAGTTGTGGGGGAAAGAGAGGGGGCGTAATGGCGCAGATTTAATTAAAACATTTTAATGTATTGAATATTAAAAAAATTTAACCGCGACGATGACAACACCACTTAAAAGCACTTCTCCATCAACGTGAAACTATTGCTGCCTTCTCATCAGCGTTGCCATAATATATTTTTTAAAAAACATGAAAATGTAGGAGAAAAAAAGTTATTTTCAGGTGAAAAAACTGTTCATAAAAAATTATTTAGCATATTTTATATTTTTATCATGATTTGATAATGTTTGTCAAGTTTTTACGTTTTACCATCTGGAAAGCATCATCGGCAGAAAATATGGATCTACAAATTTATAATTTTTATTTTAATAATTTGATTTGTACTATGGGATATTTCGCACTAAACTACACATATACTTTTTTCCCCGAATCAACCTAAAGACGTAAGAGGATCAAACATTCAACTAACTCAAATTTTTTCTTCGGTTTATTACGATTTTGTTTTATTTGAAGTTTACAATGATTTATTTTATTGCTTAGTAAAAAAAGTGCGGTTTCTGTGAATTACTAAAATTTCGCTAAGAGAGTTCTGAAAAAACTTTTATGGCTTCAAATTCTATGGTGTCTACCCTTTAGTTTGGTATATATTTCGTCGTGTTTTATCTCATTCTATAAGAGATAGAATTATTTCAATGAGGAAAGTGTGAGACCTGTTTTTCTATTTAAATAAGGCAAGGCGAATTAATACTTATACAAGAAATGCTAAAAGTACTAATTAGCCTTCACTGTTATATTAAGCAAAATGGGTAATTTATGGCTTTAGATTTTGGAATTAAAATAACAAAATTGAGATAAAGTAAAAACTAAAAACTTGACAATTCATAGAAAAGCTTATTTTTTAAGCAAAAAACTGCAAAGCTGCTGTAGGCTTAAGAAACCGTTAAAATCAGGGAAAATTGCACATTTGGCAACGCTGGTTCTCATACTATGCTTTCTTCGCTGTTACTGTTATTGCATTTTCTTACAAGGGCGCTTAGCTTCTGGTTAAATTCTCTCTCTCTCTCTCTGTCTCTACATGTTGTTTTAATTGCAAAAATAAACACGCATTTTTTAGCAATTAATCGCGCCCAGTTGAAATTTTTATTACTTTTAAATGAGAAAATTATGAAATAAAATAATGGAAAAATATTAAATAAAAAAATTTAAATTAAGCCGCATCAACACTACAATCTGCACTGCATCTTAAAATAAAACAAAAGAAGAAGAAAATAAGTTGTTCATGTAACCGTAATACATTTTTAATTGTTGACTAAATTTGATAAATATCATACATGGAAATGGTGTAGATTATGTACATTTTTTAATTTTATGCTTCTCTATTACTGCCTGGTTTAATATTTAACATTTTTATTAGATTTTATATTTTTTTTTTTAATTTAAACAAGAGAGTAAATGATTAAGAATTAATGCAGCACATACGCATTACAGAATAATTATTTATTTATCACAAATTAAAATTTTTATTTAACTTTTTATAGTAGTTTTTAAGGAACATTATTTCTGTTTACACAGAACGCCTTAATTTTCAATGAAAATAATTTCACTGATGTTTCTAAGATAATGTATTCAGAAATGTTTACATCAAGTTTCTCATTTTGCCTTGGGGGCTAATCACATATTATCTAGCGTTCAAGCCCTCTCCTCCTTATCGATTTGAGAGGTTATACAGTAAATTGTAAAAAGCGATACTAAATAGCATTAGCATCATATGTGAAAAGTCCCTTGAGATAAACATTTTTTATACAGTGATGAATATATCCATCACTACTGCCTGGCATATGACCACTAAAATAACTGTCAATGTTTTTGTAGGGATGCATATTTGTTTCTCTTATGAATCAGCTTTGATTTTTCATAAATTTTTTTTTTTCGTGAAATACTTGATTCAGTTTGTTTTTAGTTTCTTTTTTGAATATAAGTTGAAGATATACATAAAACAACCCTTCTTCCGTCGACAGTAAGTGACAGAAATTAAACTGCCACTAACAATTTATTGCTAAAAAATACAAAGTAAATTCAATGAATGAAACAAACATAAATCGATTAAATTTGCTGTCACATTTTCACATTAAAATGAAATATTTTTTTGACACATTAACAAAAACACACGTACATACATACGTGAATTTATAATGAGTGTTAAACACCAGGAGAGGAGTGGGGGAGGGCGAAGGGCAAAATACAGCAAAAAATCTGTTTAAGAATAATGTTAGAATAATGTATAAATTTATTATCAAATAGTCGGCAATATGGAATCTCTTATACTCTACCTTAAATGCCAAGAGATTAAGTGTTGCACTTTGAATTTATTAAATGGGAATTATTAATTTATTTAAGAAATGTTACAAATATAATTACAATTTACAAAGTAGCTTATATTGACGAGTATAATAACAAAGACTCTTTTATTTATAAAGAGAGGTAATACTCTGGCAATGAATGCCTACTACTATTAATATCTATTAGCTTCTTTTAGGAAGGGGATAGTTTAGAAAAGACAGTTGGTAAAGGCAGAGATAGAGGAAAGCTTCATTATTTTACAGCTCTGCTTTTTTGCACATATCTAATAATACATTCTTGCAGCGCCTCTGGTGCCAATGATGTGCATTATATTTTTGAAGCTGTACATTTTATTAGTTATATAACTTCGCCGATTATTCTGCTACACAATACCAATGATGGAGAGCGCTCTGGTGTTACTTAAGGATTAGCATTTGCTGAAGTTGGTATAGTTCTTGAACTTTCCTGCAACAGCTGATACAATGGGACACTTCTCGCCCTTCACATTTATAGTCAAGGTTCTAAGTACCTCAGCCAACGCCACCCTCACTCGAGACAGACCATGACCACTGCAATGATATCCTACCACACTATCTACTGGGCTACCGGGGCACCTGTAAATAGAAAGCAGGAATTACATTTTTGAATTAAAGTATTAATTTTTAATAAAAAAAGCAACGTGAGTCCGATCACAGGGTCGATGTGTAAGCATGTAGTAATGAATTTTTTTTAATATTAGCTTATGGTAACTAAAATAAGAGATATACATTTTTGACTCCGACTGCATCTATAGTAGTGGAATTATTAGTTGTGGGGGTTTGTGGAGAATTGCTCATATGCAAGTGGAAAACTTCAAATAAACATTTTGATAAATCTTACGACTGTGGGTTTGCAAAATTTGTATTAAAATCTCCACCCATAATAATTGGCATGAGATGGAGATTCTTACTCAATTGTCGTGCACCAGTTTCAGTGTTAAGCCGAGATCTTTTAAATCTTTTAAAAAAATATTTGACATTTAAAACGCTTTTTTATTAAAAGATTATATTTATATTATTTATTTTATATTTTTCAACTTTGTAACAAAATTATCCCCACTGGCAACACTATTATACTTCACAAGCAATTTCTGTTAAAATTAACATTGCTCCTTAAGGTATGCTTTAAAATTCGGTTGAGTGTATTTCTATGCAGCTGTTAAATTTCTTCTCTTTCGTATGATTACACTAATACACTCATACATTGTTCACACCGATTTGATAACGCCTTACGATCTTACTCAAAATTTGTGATTGTATTATGAAAAATATTTTTACCCCCTAGCGTATAGATGTTTACACATCAAAAACTGATTCCAGGGAAGTCGATCGCTTGCGGTTAAAATATATTAGGACGAAAACAAGATACAGTAGGCTTTAGCTATAATAAACTGAAGAAAATATGAGAAACTTAATTGTTATACAAATTTAGTTGCAATAAAAATTATTAACAAGTTTATTTTTTTATTAACCACAACAGTTTAATGTTGCCCATAGGCAAGATTCTATAACTACAGAACCAAGATACCAAGAATTTAAAAAAAATTTTCAGTTCATAATAGAGCTAAGCTAAAAACATTTTCGCACAGCATATTTTAATTCGGGAATGAAAGGGTTAGTGTTTGATCTTTTATTTGTAATTATCTTGCTCATTTACTCAAACAACGTCATAACTAAAAAAACTAGTTTGCCAGAAAACTAGTTTAAATTTTTCAATTTACACCGGTGGTCGGCAAATTAATAATATACTCTTCTATTACGTATGTCTACACATGCATTGTTGAGAATCAACGTTGCCAGAGAAATTGTTTTCCCAACAATAAGAAAATATCGGCCATGCCACAGTGTTCCATTCCATTCAGAAACGGAATTCAAAAATGGGGTAGCATTGTTGTAGAAGATGGTGTCTAAAAAAAGAAAATTAAAATACGGAAACTTGTCAGATGTCTCCAGACTGTTGAGGGGGACTGCGGCTAGGCCTCGACATCTTGAGGTAGATTAAATTCCGTTTCCGAAAGGAATTGAACTCTGTGACATGGCCGTATGTGTGATGAGCATTTAATAAATATTTTATTTTCAGAAAATTATTATGGAAAACCAGAAGGTTTGGTTTGTCAACGTGCGTTGCCATGCATGAAAAAACGTGACATGCAAAAGCATTTTCAAGCACATATAAATTATTTTAAGAAAAATTTTTTTAAAAACAATTTTTTTACTCACTATTACATTGATTTAGCAACAACAAAAGATGCTTTTCTTTTTCTTCTGACCATAATAAAATCAAGTTTGCCTTTAGAGATTTAAAATTTTGTGCTGAGAGTATAACTCATACAATCTTCAAATGTAATGGTATATGTTGCCGATCACGGACTTACACACAACTTATAGAAATTGGACATTTTATTTTGCTTTCATGAGTTGAGCAAACATATTTGTATGAAATTATATGAGAAACGATATGAAGTTTAATTCTGTAGCATTAACTCGAAAATAAAATTTTTTGAGTTATGATGTTGTTTCAGTAAATGAGCGATATGTATGAAACATGGATACAGTATATCCCCACCTTGAGTTACTCTCAAATAGTTATCAGTTAAATAAAGTGTATATAAATATATACTCACTTAAGTGGTTAATGCAAAAAAATTAAATTAAGTTATCCTCACTTAAGTGGTTTATGTAAAAATAATTAAATATAAAAACCAACAAATCAAAAAATTTCAAAAGTTTATAATACTTGTAGTTTAAATTTACAGCATGGACGTCTTTAAAAGAGAAATAAGTTCGAAATAAAACGTCATACTGCCTAAAAAACTTTAACAACTTATATTGGTTGTTTTAACTAAAAGCATTTTGTACTTTTAAAACAACAATTCATGAATTGAGTTAACTATTTTAAATCATTTATCTCAAACAAAAATGAGTTAAATCATCTAAATTACAACAATTATTTGAACCAGAATAACAAACCCAAATTGGTTAGATTAACTCGAAAAAATTGTTAAGTTTAAATTTCAACAGAAATTATTTTTTTTACTAAGACTTAGCCTGCAAGATTATTTTTTCTGTTTGTTGCAAACGCTTTGACGAATCGATAGGCTCCCCCACTGTCAGTCGTCAGTGGGTTACAATTTGAGGGTTTTTAGTTAATGTTGTCTTACCATCTCAATTGATGAGAACAATTATGTAAATTACATTTAATTTTTTCACGTTTCCTTTTCCTTCCTTAAGAAGGAATTTTATTGTATATTTTTAGTAATAAATTCATTTTTAACTCATTTTGCTGCGAACACTTAAGCCTCAGCTGGGCACAATGAATTTTAAGTAGTTTTCTTTTTGAGTGTGGTTTTATTTTTTTTCATAAATTTTTTGTTTTTTTTTTTGACGATTTTTGTTATGTTTAACATGTTTACAATATTTTACATTTATTACCAATTTGTTTATTTCAAATAACGTTTCTTTTTCCTCAGCCTTCCTTTTCGGACGAAAAACCAGGCGACTGTTATTTTTAATATTTTTTTAAATAAAATTTATTCTGACTGTGGAGTGAAATTTTATTTCGCGGTATTATGCAAATTAGTACATGTCTACTACATGTTATTTCGTCTACTCCTGCAGCTCCTGCTGACGCTGTCGTTGTTGATGTTGTTATTGTTGTCATCGTCATTTTATTTTTTTTTAATATTTAGAATTTCGTTTGCCTTAAAATGCTATTTTTCATAAAATGATGGCAAATCATTTATAAATATGAATACAATAAACGGGTACACCAGCCAGTGCCATACAACGATTTAGCATCATGTCTGATTTTTGTTGTTGCTTCTTTTTTAGTGTAATTACCAATAAACTTGAAAAGAAGTACAAACTTGCTGCAAAACGGGAAGAATAAATGTTGACAGTAAGTCATAAATACAACAAACTTAATTAACCAAGGCTCCTCCTTTTTGGAAAATGGTCACTGATGAAAACCCGGTACTATTTACTTGAAATAGATCAATAACATTTGATGAGTGCTTGCTTGCACTTAATGTGTTAGATGAATATTGAAAGACAAAGAAGCCTATTATGCAAAAGAAAATCTTAAGAACGAGTTAAACAAGACTGCAGATCGATTGTATAATGGACTTTCGATCAACTAGTCAGCATGTCATTTAATAAAGAAACTTCCTATAGTGCACACAAGGATAAATTAAAAATTGTGTGCGACAAAATTATTTTCAATAAATTTTAATAAAACTAGCTTTTTATAGTAGTTTATTACGAATACGATGTCAGTTTTTAAAAAATTTATACAATTCTGTTAAAACTTATTACACGGAAACTAGGTGTACTACTTAAAGAAAATATGCTCGCTGTATTTATTGGAAGGAATAACCGACGGTGGGGGGGAGGGGCACCACTCGACTTTTTTAACTTATAGGAAAAAGTCGTGGAATTGTTTGGAACTTTTTTATAGCTCCAGGTAAAGTAAATTTTTCAATTAATTTCATAATAAAAGCAGTATACTCTATCTACACTACATATCGTTGTTGTTTTAATAATAACTGCACATTAAATTAAGTACATGATGCTTAAAAATATATTTTAAAAACTTTAAACTGTGAATTTACAAAAAAAAAATTGTCGAGTGTAGCATCAATAAACGCTATAGATGCTGCTGACAAGTATAATTGCGTGTGCTTTGCACGCACGTAGAGACTAATGTGATGTGTTACAAAACAAATAAAAACTTAAAGGTTAATTGCGTACTGGTATATAGAACATATTAAGTGCAATAGTGGTTACATTGAACATAACATAACAAAATTAAAAAGTTTAAAAACCCCCAATATATCCAGAAAAGATGTGATATCAACTTAGCGGCTGGACCGATTTTTTTCCAACATAACTAAGTCACCTTTCAAACAGAAAAAAGTAAATCAAAATCGATTTAGCCGTTGGGTCTATACGAGTACTTGTACAGACACACAGATACACAGACAGGTCGAGAGTTAAAAATAAAAAATTCCATTTTTAATCAGAAGTAATTCATAGTTAGGCTCAAGTTCAAATTTTTCAATTCTTATTGAATGGAAAATTTTTATTAATTAATGTGAGTTTCTTAAGAAGAGAAGAAAAATTCTTTCGCTATTTAACTTAAATTTTCTATGAAACGGAATATGAGAAATGATTGTTGTGTATACAATTGATTTACCTTTGGTACACACATTCATAAGTATCACTATTAATTTTCTGTTTTTCCATTTTTCTATTTTTTTTTATTTGCTTATCTATTACGATCATCCATTTTTGTCATCGTAATTGGTTACTTGTTCCTGCGTGCGGTTTGTGGGAAATTTTGACTGAAGTTTCCCATACACGTAGAAGTAGGGAGGATTGTAGAGTCTCGAGGGGTTTTTGGCCAAAACTAGACTCAGGAAGATGTAAACTACTACTGGACATGAATAGGAAGGCAATGCGAATCATGATAGGCGTGTTGACAGGTCACTGCTCGGTCAGAGCAAGAACCTGTATTTGGAAGACTTGCACTCAAGATTTTTGTAGGATGTGCGGGGATGTAGATGAACATATTATATGTCATTGCTCGAAGCTGCAGCGTCATAGGCTTAGATGGCTGAGCAGACGTTTCCATGAAAGCATTACTGAGAGATCGGGAAGTGTAAACTAGAGAACATCAGGGGCTTCATCATGCGAACTCGGTGGCTTAGTGATGGATAATATGGTTGTCTCTAGCTGCAAATGAGATGGTAAATATTACTTTTTTTGCGCAACAGAAGGGAATCACAATGTGCCCAATTGGGTCTCCGAGTGAAGGTGCGGTAAAGCTCCACCCTTCCTAACCTAACCTTACCTTCTCATACTCGTATGATTTGCATCAGTGATTTATATTTGCTCGACATCTTGCTAAAAGCAAATGAAGCTGTGCGTGATAAATAAATAACAAATAAATTCAGTAAATTGCGCCTTTGATTCAGATACGAAGGGTTCCGTATAAACACTAGATATGTAATACTATAGGAACTTTAGATAATCAAATATCTTACACGATGAAGAAATTAAAAAAATTGAGTAAGTATACTGCAAGCTTGTTCTGGTGCTTTTTCTTAGTTTTGGCGCTTTTTCGTTTAGCATTTTTTTTCGGAATTTTGACGATTTTTTAGTCGATTTCGGCGTTTTTTTGTTTGTTTTGGCGATTTTTTAATTTGCGATATTTTAGTTTTAGAGTTTTTGAACATTTTAAGAGTTATGAGCCAAACTCCAAGATACAGCAAGTTTTTACATAGTGAAAATTACATTAGCTTATAGAATACCCTTTAATTTTTATATATTAAATTTCAGTCTGCATATATATAATTATGTTTTCTTCTTTACGTTAAAATTTAGAGTGATTTACTTGACGTACGTTCTTAGAGAAATTCTACGAACAAGATTCGTACGCACAGATCAGACGTGTATGATCTTTTTTTTAGGAGCCATAAAGGGTATTTAAATCAGGGCCAACCATTTCATACAACAATTGTGCAGAGAGCACTTCACACATATTCTTATGCTCATTAATTTAGTCGTCAATGAACAAGCGACGATTACACATGCGCGGATGCTTACAGTTTTTGTTGATGCTTTTGTTGTTGTGTTTTTATTTTTTTAGGTAACCAGCAAACATTTTGTATAAATAATAGCATGCGAAACATATTTCGCTATTCAAAGTGCATTTGGTAACGTGCAATGTATATTATGTTATCAAACATTTAATAACGACACTGAATATGTTTGTAAAAGACATTATGAGACGTTTCATAGCGAAATGAATGTTTTTGAAAGTACAACAAAGGAAATGCTTTGTAATAAAACAAAGGCATTTACATTAAAAAAATTAAAGAATGGTTGCTTGCAGTGGAGATATCGAGCTTAATAAGCTTGGACATTGTCAAACACGGAAGGCCATTTTCTGATAGTATATTTGTAAAACATATGTTTGATAAAGTTTTACAAAGACTTAGTTACAAAACTACGTTAATACAATCTCTTCATTTGTGTCCTCAGACGGTGGTACGACGTATTTTCCAAATAGGAAATTCATTAGAATGTATTATTAGGGAAAAATTAATGAATTGCGAATTCATGTCCTTTGTCAACTCGTCATATGTATTCGCTGAGTAAGTCGCAACTAGGAAGTTTTTGAAACTATGTTTTCTTTGGAAACATTTCACGAAATTAAAATTTTAAATACATACGACGCGTTATAAGGGTATAGTCAGACTTTTTTTATTATGTGTAGTTGTGGAATGTGGTTTGGTACGAGCCAAAATGCGACGCTTTGCGGAGCAACGATAAAAAGTCACATGTTACCGCGACATGAAGCGTATAAACGATGACGTGCTATAGAGGTATAAATAGTAGTTGGAGAGAGTTGCCAAATTCTTTATTATTGAAGACGAGGATGTCCAAATGTAGAATGTAGTTTGCCCCGCGTCGATATATGTATGGCGGCTTGCGAAGCAACGAAATGCATGCAGATGTGCTGAAGCACAATAAATTTCTTTCGTATGAATAATAACAACACTAGACCAATATCGCTCGTGTTGATCTATTTATCCCGATGCTTCGAAATATGCTACTACGAAAATTTTTATAGAAATATATTCGAAATATGCTACGACACTTTTGATATAAAGGTATGTACATATATGTATATTAAAAATTGGAATCGTTGGAAAAATAGAAAAATGTAATTTTTGACAACAAACACAAGGAAAAATGTTAAAAAAATGTTTTCAAATTTTTTTCCCTGTGTTTGTGTAAAAAATTACATTTTTCCATTTTTTCAACGAGGAAAAAAACTGAAATGAATACCTTTTATTATTACAGTTTTAATTGTGGAATTTTCCCGAGTACAATATTTTAAATAGTTTTAAATTCTTTAAACAAATTTTACACCGCCATTGTAAACTTAAATCCATTTAACGCAACTGCTTTTTTGACCGCAAATGTACGAGTACAAGACAAGCATGAACTGGAAATGCATGAAATAAATTTATTGAACGTTGTAAATAACCGATGCATAAAGCATTATTCTCATTTGTGAGATACACATCAAATAATTGCAAATATTTGCAACAAAAGGATGCACAAGGAAAAAGCTTTAAATATGAAATTGAGAAATCTACACAGAGTGACACTACAATATTTTGCTTGCATACTGCAACAAAAATACTATTGCAGCACATTACACACACGCACACATATTCCCTCACACACACACAACACACACGTACAGTTAAACAAATATTATCTTTATTTTCATACCACCCAACCAAACTGCGAACTGCAACGACAGCCTACATACAACAGAAGCTGTATGAATGCAGTATCAGGATCACTCACACACTTGCCTGCAACTTGATGTTGTTGCAATGTAACTAACAACATACTCACCACGTCACACAATGAGTTATCAATAAATTGAGTTGTTGTTCAACAACAACAACAACAAAAAAAGAAAAAGGATACAAATATTGTTAAATTCCCATATTCATGGTGTAAGTGCTGCTCCTTTGCGGGCAACAATAGAAAGCAACACAACTGGCAGACAGTTTCACATATGCAAGGCGACAGAAGTTTGATTTTATTTTACATGCAAAAATATTGTCAAAATGCACAAATAGTAAAAAAAAACATATGTTTGCAAAGCATTGCAGCATAGAATGTGGATGATGTTGGGGTCTGAAACTTTATGAAATTCATAAATTTATTTCTCCCAAAGAAAAGTTGGTACGAACGAGTATACAAAAAAAATCCTTCATCCAATGAATACAGAACAATGCACTTGAATGCTCATGTTCACTTAATGTTTATTTGTATGGGAAAAGAGAATTGAGTATGTGTGTGTGTGTGTGCGTGTATGCGAACGGGATTTATATTCATGATGATGATGATGATAAAATGTTGCCACAAAGGCACTCACTCAAACATATTTAAAGTTTAACTGATACAATTGCAGAGATATGAACGAATTGCATTTAAACAATAATTCAGTTTTTAAAACAAGAAGAAAACGAGAAATAAATGTCACATACATATGCATATTGAAAGTGGGCTTGCCCCGACTAAAAAGGACATGCAAGCACATCTTGCAAACTCTTGAAATTTTCAAAAACGCTAAAACTAAAAATATACCAAAATTAAAATTCGCCAAACCTAAAAATATCGCTAAAAACTGATCAAAATATATAAAACGAAAAAAAGCAGCAAAATAAAAATAGCCAAAAATCTAAACCGCTAAAAACCGAAAAAAGGTTTACCGGGTACTTAATTTTTATTTATAGTATAGTATTATCACAGTCGCACTTTACTGAATTTAAAGGAAAAGGAACCATATTGTTTCACTACGATGTCCGTCAAAGGCTGTTTTCTCCAGAACCATAAGAGCTACGGACCTGAAGTTTTCGCAGAATATGCAAAGCCTTGGCAGCTAGAAATGTGTGCAATTAAAAGTTAAAGGGTGTTTTAAAGCGAGCAAGAAAAATTGTTGAAATCCAAATGTAATATACACACAATTATATATAGACACGTAAAATTTTCAAAGTTAGTGTATTTTTGTGCAGGCTACAACAATTGACACTGAAATAAAAAAAAATAAAAATTAGAGGGTATTCTATCAGTTTATGTAAATTTTGCTATTTAATTTTGAGAACTTGCTGTATCTTGGAAACCGTAAGAGACAAACTCCTCAAATTCTCAAAAGCGCTAAAACTAAAAATATATAAAAAAAAATAAAAATGAAATAATCGACAAAACTAAAAAATCGTCAGAAAAAATAGCGAAAAACCTAAAAAAAGTTTACCGAATACTCAAGATTAAAAAAAAATCTACATCAGTGGGAAGTTTCTCAAAACTACTCGTTACAAATCTACAAGTAAAAAACATACAAAACTTTTAAAATTTTTATTATTTTGTGTGCATTTTACTTTTAGATTTGTAACTTGTAGTTATGAGAAATGGGCCCCAGGTAAAATATTCTATTATACAGGCTAAAGTTCGTATAGTATTACATATGTAGTGTCTGAATTTATTTCAATTGTGTTTACAATGTACTGATGAGCTGCTTAAGCACCAACGAAATGCATTGTAACTGTACGTGCTTAACCAACGAGAATTTAATTTTTTATTTGTAATTACTTTTATTTGAAATAATAACAAAAACTAAAAATTTAAAAAACCCCCATATATGCAGAAAAGATGTGATATCTTCTAAGCGGCTGGACCGATTTTTTTCAAACATTGCTAAGAACACTCAATCAAGTCACCTTTCAAACAGAAAAAACTAAATCAAAATCGGTCCAGCCGTTTGATCAAAATATTTCACGCACGAATTCCTGGTATTTAGGTTTAATGTGGAGCTGCAATGTGTGCAAAAACTTAAGTCGAGTTAAAATGATGTCACTAAGTTTCAGTGACAATAGTGCCCCAATAAAATATGTGGCAACAAGGAATGAGTGATTAAGTCTTATTTTATTATTTTGCAGGAGAAAATTTATGAAAAAACAACACTTATGTTGCGTGCCCATGTGGCTGAGTTGTAGCGATGCTAGCCTCTCAGTCCAGGGGTCATGAGTTCGATTCCCACCATAGACTCTGGGCGTTTTCTGCAGACAAGCTAATCGCTTTGCGGATTGTGTTTTGTTCTTAAAAAAATACGTGTGGCACTCGGGCAACGCCGCGGTAAAGCTATTGCTTAGCTTTTTTTTTTTATCAACTTATGCAAATTTATGTTTTATTTATGCAGTATTTTCTTTTGTCTGTGATATTAATTTAATTTATACTTTTAGAGCGTGGTGACCTGAAATCAATAGCATTCTTTAGGGCTTAACATACAGTGGGCGAATCAAATAAAAATAGTCTAAGGTTTTTATTTTCGTTACGGAATTTCTTGATTCAGTGGCCGCGCTCAAAGCCCACGATATAAGCTATACAATAGCTCAATAAACTGGCGCCCAATTAAAAAAGGTCAATATGGTTTTGTTAGGCCAATTATTCACCACAACAATGTGTTGCAAATGGAAGCTTTAACCCAATAACATAATGAAAAAAACACTTAAGAAGGGGCATAGCCGAAATCGGTTTACCTATCAACTAAATTTGACGTGAAATGATAGAAAATCATTACAGCTTCAAGAAGACCTCTTTTTCAAAATGCCCGTACCCATAGTTATTTTGAGTTCCCCAAAGATCTTAAAATGTTCAGCCAAAAATAAAAAAAAAATTCATTTATTTTTTTTTCTATTTTTGCCATAACTTTAATAGATGCCGTCTCCAATCTATTAAATTTTTCACACCTGCTATTATTGTGAACTTTCCCTAACGAACAATCAAATAGTCAGAATTGCAATTTGTAGTGCAACCTGCAAGAGTTAAATGAATTTTTGTGGCAAGAATGAAATAAGCAAAGCGCAATACTTGCTGTGCCTTTGTTCTTGGCTGATGGAATTATTTGTTCGCACATTGTCAAAAGATGACTTAAACACTGTAGCAACTCAATGCCGGCACTCGCAGTTAGAAGGAATTGCAACAAGCGATTAACTGAAGGCGTTAACAGTCCACCCACCAACCCATTTTCTACACATACAAACATACATACATACATACACATACACAGCAGAAAAGATGCACTTAAAATTGAACCTTAAAACTACCTGAATTTTTTATTTTTTTTTTTGTTCTACAAAACAACAACACAAGTCTTTTGTAGTACAATGACGTGGAAGGTATTGCCTGCCTACTGGGCTGGTATGCAAAAATGCAATTTTCTCTTCTATGATATTTCTTTTTTTGCTTTCCATTGTTCGGCTGCTGTGTGTGTTCATTTGTGGTGGGCATATGTTCTGTCTGTTTTCGATTTGTTTGGTGCTTTCTTATCTTTCTGCTTCCATAACGATTTCTACTGTTTCACATTCCACCCTTCAAATTTGCGCGCTGCTGTTGGTTGCAGTTGCTTTTATGAGTTGATTTGATTTCGGAAAACATTCTAAATTATCCAAAGAAGTGTATGTATTCTGCTGTTTTGTTCGTTTGTTGGTTTGACCACAACTAAACAAGCTGTCAGCTATTTTCGATTTTTTTTGTTTAGCTGAAGGAAACACAAATATGTTGCCAAGTGAGAACAATAGAGTCATAGATCAAGATTTCATTTTGCAGATGCAATTGCAACTGAGTTGTTTCTATTTGGATGTTGGAGAAATTAAATTGTTGTTGCTTTTTTTTATTCTCGTGAATGCACAATCATTGTTGGGTCTTTTCTAAAAGGTCTGGGAATTTTGACATTGGTGAGTGTGTTATGAATTTTGCTTCGGGAATGGGCTCAAATTGAAACATTCATCAAAATTGAGTGTGAATTGTATCTAAAATTGAGTTGTCAGTTGCAGATTTATTAACCTTGTTGCACTTATTAAAAGCAGTATTTCGACACTTGCGTTCTTCAAATGGAAAAGTGTTAAATTTTTGCGGAAACCATAGTGGAATGGTTTCATGCATGTTTGTGCAAAAAATTTAGAGAAGTGGTATTAGATGATTGAAAGTTACCACGAATCATTATATTGACGAAATTAAAAGAATAAACTATCATCAAAATCTCCCAGGACCACTGCGCACCGTGCACCATAATTAAATTTTAAAAACTCTTATCAGGAATAAAAAAAATGTGTCTATATTTTTTATGGCCGATTGCAGTGGCAGACTTTGACTTAGAACCAATTTGCCTACAAAGTTTGAAAACGTCTGCTTGTATATAAAAAATATATTGGCGGTATTCGATGTTTGATGCAAATTGTCTTGCGCAAGTGCAAATGCAAAATATTTTATTAAATTGTATGTATTTTGTTGTTGGATTTGAAAGAAAAGCTACAATATTTTGCATTTGCAATTACACAAGACAATTTGCATCAAACATCAAATACCACCCATGTGAAAAAATCAAATTGGATTGCATGGGCAATGAGCGGTGGGTGTGGTTAATTTTGATGAAACTTGGCATATGGGCAATTCCACAGAATGTCAGGTACGTTGTCACGTTCGTTGACCAATCAATTAAGCTTGTATTTTAGATCAATGCGGTTAGATTTTTCTTTATATTTTACTCAAGGTAGAGTTGCTTACGCTCCTCAAAAGTACATAGAGAAATAAAGAAAAATTTAAATTTCTCCGCAATAAAACCATAATTGACGTGACATCGTACATGACATTTTGTGAAATTGCCCATATATCTTTCTTTTGTTTTAAAAGTTATACATACTAAATTTTAAGACTGGAATAGAAAAAGCTGTATGCGAACAAATTGCATGGGATTGCATGGGCGGCGGTCGTGGACGATTCTGATGAAATTCCATTTTTTTTTAATTTGGTCATTATAATGCTCGATGTCAACTTTTAATGATTTACTTTTTGCACAAAAATTTTGTACATCCAACCCAATATGCATCATGTTCAAAACCATTAGACCAGTAAATATGTAATGTCTTCTTAAAAAAATTTTTTGTTTATAAAAGTTTTATTAAAAAAATTTTATATGAAAATCAATTTTATAATCCTTTAAAAACCTATTAAAAATTTAAAACTATGCGTTCCATTTTCGCCTTTGTCTCTTGCATCCTCAGCTGAAGCGCACTCGCAATAAGTTATGCATCGTTTGTTTGCAACTTCAGTGCCCGTAGTGAGTTTTAGATCGAATAGTACTTCTGATGTACGAGATCATTTTTCCAATCGACCACATTATGCAAGACAAAAGAAAACTTTTTAAATTGTTTTTTTTTTTTGTATTTTAAAGATTTTCACTATTGATTTTTTTTAAAGTCTAGTTTAATTTTTTTCTTTTCTTTAGAAACCCACATTTATTAATAAAAACATTTCATTCAATGAGAATTGAAATTACTGAACTTAAGCTCGAATAAGAAATTATTTCTTATTAAAATTCACTACAGTTCAAATAAATCTAAAAATGTGTAATTTAAAACTATTTTTAATTTTTTTTAAGTTCGCAATTACGAGCACGGAAGTTTAAAATTTTATCAAATGTTTACCTCTAAGGGCGACTCTTTGGGTTCGAGATTAAGATTAGTTTATTTCTCTAATTAGCTAATCCGAAAATTAACTTAATCTCACATAATTGAGTTTGATGTTATTGAGTGGTAGTTTAAACTTCTTGTTATGTGTAGTGTTACCATACTGAGAAACAAAATAGTGGCAACTATTTCTATGCAAAAGTCACACATGTTACCAACACACTTTGATTACTTTGTTGGAAGAAGAAGAAACTTTCATATTTTATTATTTTAAAGTATATATTTCACGTGTTAAAGGAAATATATAAATAATATAAAATATATATGTATATTTATCTGTTTTAAATTATTTTATCATATAATTTTTACAAAAATTTATATGTTTCACAAGTGTTTGTTGTCAATACTAAAGTAAGTTTAAACCACCACGATTGGCCGCTTAAACTGGCAAGTAAAACCATATAATCGACTACCCAAAAATCACAAATGAAGATTAAGGTTAATTTAATCTCTAATCTTGAACTCAAAAAGTCGCCCTAAGAGAAATGTTAATTGCATTTTGACTAAACTCATATGCTTCGTTAGAGAATCATCGTTGACGAAAAATAAAAAAAAAATTGTAAGATTTTCGACAAATCAATCGTCAAACTAATTATTATAGTCTTAAAAAGTGTATCGATGGTTTAAATTTGACCAAAAAATATTGCTTAGCCGAAAATTTCAGAGATGTCCTGCATGGTCAACACACTGAAAGAAAAACACTTCGTCACGGGAATGAAACCGTTACGTTGAACCCCTTTCATTAATACAACGAAAAATTTCATTAATAAAATGAAATATTACATTATATTGATGTAAATTGCATTAATGGAATGAAACCAATCTAGTGCTTAATATTTTACATTTTCTAGTATCATTTATGTTACGAAATAATTTTCATTCGGGTAACGAACAACTTAAATACATATTTTTGTGAAGAATTTATACAAAAAAATATTTTAAATTGATTAGGTTACATAAAATAATTTCAAAGTATCATATTGTATCAAAGTATCAAAAAAATATGTAATTAATCTATAGTTATGGAAATTATAGCTTTTTTGCAACTTTAATGATATATTTTCGTAACTATAATGAAGAAAACATCCTGCTGCTGACTAGTAGGCAGTGTGCCACTCTTGTAATCCCAGGTTCGAATCCTGGAGATAAGTCAAATTTTTTTTTTATATATAAGTTTTATAAGTTATAACTTTTCAAAGAAATTAAAGAATGTTGAATTAATTAGATGAATTACATAACTTTGAATTAAAATGTCGTTAATGATGGCATGTATGTATTTAGTGTGTATCCAAATAATATTTGAGGTTGTTGTGGCTGCAGCAGTAAGCGCGCTATCTACCACGCGATGAGTTGCAAGTTCAACTCTTGGCAGGGGAAGCCACTTATCCATGCAAACGTTTTTCTGATACACACGTAAGTTGCATATTTATTCAGAAACAATGGTAATTAAATAAATGAATCAGTCATTTCAATAATGACTTATCTTGTAAACACAATGATATGATATCATCAAAAAATTATATGTTACGTCTCAGTAATGAAATATTGTCATGACTTACATGACACATGTTGTTTATTCAATGAAATAGTTCGTAAAAAAAAGTAAAACTAATGTCACTTCATTGTATAAACTAATAAGTTTCATCGCAATGATTACATTTTTCGTTTAAAATATGAAAATGTACGTTGCTTATGAATGAAAATATTTCGTTGTATATATGACATTTTTCCAGCTAATGAAACAATTTTCATAATACGAATGAAGCGTTGCATTGGTTGAAAAACAATGACAAAATCGTAAATATAATGTCGAAAATCGTTGCATTTACGAAGGTTTTTCTCTCAGTGCAGATTTTCATATTTGTTTATATAACATTTCATAAATGAATGGGAAACTTAGTTGGCCTAGACATGAAAAATAACATCGTAGGTTTTAACTTCTGAACATGCTGTTTTTTATAAAGGAAAATATACAATTTCTTCTTAATTCGTTGAATTGAGCACCACAAGCTGCATTGAACGTCTCTTCGAGATATTTCTTCATGGAAAGTCTTTCATGGTCATCCAGTTCAAGGAAGGTCACAAACTGCGTCATGTCTTAGAGCAAATGTTCAATCATATTATTTATTATTGCCCCTAATAACCAGATTTTTTATATTGAAAAAGAAATGGCGTTTCCTGTTTGTTTTAAAACAATTCTTGGTTGTGTCCCAAACTAAAACTTAATTATTTTACTTGTGATTTTTATGGGAATTTTCGCAATGAAGTTTAGCATTTGTTAACGAACTTATTTATAATCCAATAATAATAATTAATTTAAATGTATTTTTAATAAAAATAATTTATTGACAAAAAAATTATTATTTGGTATTATTAGCGCGATAACAAATGTTTAACTCAATTATTTAAGTTCATTATTTAAGGCTGTTTCAGACTATAATACAAGTATTAATACTTTTGTGGAAAATGCAGCTCTGACATGTTAGAGTTGTTATTGTTTTTTTTTTAATTTTTGAAGAAAATTTAAGACCGGGGATGAATTTTCGTCAAAAGTATTAATACTTGTATTATAGTTAGAAACAGCTCTTATTAGTATACCTCTCCATTTTTAATTTTTGAAATATTCTCTAAAACAATATAAAATATAAAAGAATATCACATCACACTAACAAAATCTAGACCATGTAAGGCCCTTCGTTTTTTGAGCCAACCTCGCATTCCTAATCCCTGGTATTAAATCTTTTCCAAAAACCTGTTTAAGTTGAGCTTTTAAAATACACAAAATTTCTAGTCTAAAATGTGACTGATGCACTGCGCTGCGCCAAAAACTTTTTAATTTCATAAAAAACATTTTCATTTCTTGCTAATTTCATGTTTTAATAGATTTTCGTTTACATTCCTTTGTTTTATAAATAAAACTTTATTTGATTTACAACTTTAATTTAAAGCATAACAATAGTTGCCAGAAAATAACAATTAAAACAAAGATTTATTATACCTTAGCAAAAAAAATAATTAAGCAAAAGAAGAACAACAACATTAAGTGTGCAGAGTGTAGAACAAATATAATAAAAGGTAAAATAATTACATACATAAATATATTTTACACGTGTAATAAAACAAGAATTTATTGCCATGACAAACGGCAGAGCAACAATGTTGCTGAAAAATAAATTTCAAATGGAAACGAAAATGTTGCCACAGTTTTTATAATAAAAAATTTACTTTCAATTTGATGTTTTTATAAGGTTTTATTCGTCTGAGCACTTCCCCATCACAATGAAACTGGAGTTTTTTTGTCAATCACAGTTGCAGACTATCAAATCATTAGCTGTAAAATTAAAATAATAAAAAAAAAAATTTCATTTTCATCAACCAGTGCCGACAATGCGAGCATGTATCAGAAAAAAACATGACTGCACGCACTACTATGTGATTGATGACATTATTTGATGGTCTCTAGGGCACTATAGATTTGATCAACCTTCTAAGAAACCAATCTGTGTGCTTTATTAGAATTCATTTTGACTCACTGTGAAATAGAAATGGACCATTGGTTTTTCTATGACAATGATGCGAATTTTCTCTACTTCCTAATCACAAGACTTAGATGTTCTTATCGATTATAAGAGAATTTGCAACTCAAGACCTGTAATTAATCGCAATTAAAAACTTTAAACTAAAACACGTACTTAAAACACTTCGCCAATACTGCACACAGCTAAGCATGTGTTCTAATGTAAATTGTGTATTCTATGTATGAACGTCTCTGGAAACAGTTTAATTTATTGTGGTTGTGTGGCTTAAGACGCCATGTTTCCATTTTATGTTGACTTAAAATTTAACTAGAGATGTTGACATGGCGTGCTTAACACATTGATTTATTGTGCGAAAATTATAACGAATGTACTCTTTCTTACCCGTATGCTTGTTGTTAGATTTTTTGTTTTTGGATTATTTTTCTTTTTTAATTAAAAATAAAAGAAAAACAGCATATTATTACATGCATGCGCTTTTTGAATGAATGCTTTGTTATCAGAAAATCTTTAAGAAAAAGTTGAAACTCTTAATTTTGCTGGTAAAACCATTGTTTTTTATTACTCGTTTGCATTTTTAGATTAAAAGATTTTAAATGAAAATTTTGCACTTAAAATTTTGAGTATAACAATAAAATATAATTCACTATAGAAATTTTAAAATTTTGAATTTTTTAATGCTTTTATTAAACACACAAGCACAAATATACCTTTGTAAAACTTAAATATGGACTGTAATGTAAAATAACTGCAACATTAGGATACAACTGATCAATATTGTTATGTGAAAAGTAATGAAAATGGTTATAGAGCTACACCCAGAGAAAAAGCACCTTTAAATCAATAAAAACCATATTGAATTAATAAGAAACATTAGCGAAACTGAAGTCATGTTGAAATTTCATATTTTAATATGGAAAAATAAAAATTTACAGTATCAATTTATCAATTTCGTTTATTTTTAAGTATTTCCATATAGATTTTCTTTTATATTGAAAATTATTGGATCAATGTGACGCGTTATTAATTTTAAGTTGCTGTTTTTCCCTGAGTGGTAGGACCTGTTCGGAAATGCATCACTTTGCTGCATCAACAGATGGCAACAATTCAAATGTCTTGAATTCTAAAATGCATCACTGCAGTATTTGATGTGCTAACTAACATCACAAAGTAATCACAAAAATGGCTAATGCAATAGATGAGTAAGTATTTGATTTGCTATTCATTGCTATAATGTACTTATGGAACTTTTCGTCAAGTTTCGTCAAATGTCATTTGCTTAAGCTAAGTGCCAAGCTGAATGCATATTCCGTACGTAATTTATGTTTCTTATAAATTTTTAAAATATATATTGAAGTCAAATTAAAAAAAATGTAGCAATAAATTTATTTTTCTATATTTTAATACTCTTCTTTTTTTGTATATCCATTAATTTTTTTGCATTGATCCAAGTAAAAAAATAAGTTAATTCCCCTTTATTGTGAATGACATCGTCGACGTCACATCCAGAAGGCACTTATCTACTCTTTGTCGACAACAATTCAATTCTATTAACATGCTCCCTTAATATATAACACCTTAAAGCTTAAGCTGAATTTACATCTGGCATTTCTTGTGTCATTTGTTTGCACAAATAGCGTAACCAACTAATTACTAATGAAAAACTGTTTGATTCGGACATGTATTTATTGATTTAAACAGTTTGCAAACATGTTGGATTCTATAAAATTGTCTATGAATTATGTATGAAACTGTTTAAATTAATAAATACATTAATAATAAATTGTCAGTAAGAGCCAATTGTTGCCGATAAAAAGTAGACAACTAAGTAATATTTACTATGGTCTTGATGTGACGTCGACGAAGCCTTTTACAATATGGGTGATTAATTTTTCCATTTTTAAGGTTCTCGCGTTCAAAATAGTAATCGAGTGATTTTTTTTTGTCTGCGCTTCAGTTAAGCAGTTTTGTATCAGTTGCGCAAAGTAATCACATATCGATGAGCTGTTTGCTTCGTTGCAGTAACATTACATTACAGTCGGCCAACTGAGCCTTTAATATCTGCGGCAATAAGGAAAAAGTGCTTAAGTAATATTTGAGTGTTTTGCAGGAGAGCTGTTTTAAGCATTAAAGTCGATTTTCAGAAATTTATTTCTCTTACATTCAAATTAACCTTTATTTTTCAACCTATAACTTAAATTAACCCATTATTCCAAATGAGATTAAAAGTCTAAAAAAGATAACCCTCAAGTCATTTTGCTATAACTTCTTGAAAACTAGCACAAATTAATTGAGATTATGCCCAGGGGTACTTTGGAATATGTAGATTTTGAAGGTAGCATTGACTCAAAATCAGCTTATCTCGACTTAAGCACTTTTTCCTTTTAGCCGCAAATATAGAACTTATAGAACAGTAACATTTATATCAGAACTCAAAAAATTGAGTAGACAATTTCAGTGAAAATGTGTTGTAAGCTTATTGGTAATGGGTACCCCATATACTTTAACCCATAATAAAAAGTAAAGTTAAAGCTAAAGTAAGTGAGATGTTAAAGCGTTATCAAATCAGTGTGAGCTGTGTGTATGAGTGTATTAGTGTAATCATACGAACACGAAGTACAGATAAACTTAACAGCTGCATAGAAATACACTCAATTTTAAAGCATACCTTCAGGACCAATGTTAATTTTAATTGAAATTGCCTGTGAAGGAAGCATAATAGTTTTGCCACTGCGGATAATTTTGTTAAAAAGTTGAAAAATATAAAATAAATATAAACTTTTAAATAAAAGAGCGTTTTAAATGTCAAATATTTGTTTAAAAGATATATAGCAGTCTTTATGAAGAATTTATAATATTATATTACAACATGTCTTCATTAAGTACTGTTGCCTTACACTGAAGCTGGTGCACGACAATTGGGTAACAATCTCCATCTCATGCCATTTATTATGGGTGGAGATTTTAATACAAATTTTGCATACCCACAGTCGCAAACGTTATCAAAATTTTTATTTGATGTTTTCCACTTGCATATAAGCAATTCTCCACAAACACCCACAAGTAATAATTTTACTACTGTAGATGCAGGTTTGCGTAGATTTTTAAATACAGTAGAGTAAAAATTTTAGATATCTTATTTTGATTACCATAAGCCAATATTAAAAACAACTTTTCATTACTAAGTGTTTACACATCTCCCCTGTGATCGGACTAACATGTTTTTTTTTTAAATATTGCTTTCAAAATCTAAATCGCATTGTCAAGAAAATACTTCTTTCTCTATTAGTGATGCACGAATACTCGTATTCGTATTCGAATTGTCGAATATTCGGCCATTTTCAGCGAATACGAATGTATTCGTATTCGCTAAATTCAGGCGGATGCGAAGACGAATATTTTTCCAAAGAAATTAAATAAATAAATGCATAAATCCTAAACGAAATTTAAATAAATGACTAAAAATTTTAGTTTGTATAACTACATTAAGGGTTTTCATGAGAATGTTCATGAGTCTCGCAAACTGTGCAATTGTTCATTTTTACACTCTCTTAAAAAAATGTCAATAATCACATACATATATGGAAATTTATTTAATCCTTAACTTGAGCTGTGCAATTGAGGATTTTGTAAGCAACAATTTTTTGGTTTTTTGCCCTTAGACATTTTTAAACACAAACACACTCTTTTATTTTTTTAGAAATATGTAAATATGTATTTAAATTGAAAATTGCTTGAAATTTTCTTGTTTTAAATTTATCAAATTAATTTTTTTTGACATTTCATTAAAAAAAGTTACTGAGGGGCTTCATGAAACAAGTCTCGCAAAGTTTGCTCAATTGCAGAAATGGCAATTTAAAGAGTTCTCATGAAAACCTTATTAATTTTTTTTATAGAAATTTGTGCTTTCTATCATTTTCAAATATTATTCAATGACGATCATTAAAATTTTGGGCACTTTTCATTAATGGCCTATTTCCCACCTGCGAAAGAAAACGTTCTGCTTACAATTTATATTGAAAACAAAAAAAATTTTAATATTTTATTGTTGTTTTCAATATAAATAGTAAGTCGAACGTTTTCTTTCGCAGGTGAGAAATAGGCCATAACTTTAAAGTACGCCAACAAGAGTGTGGACCTTTTTCATAAAAATTTTTTAATATTTCATATTGCATATAATATTCGTATTCGTATTCGCGAATATTGTTTCAAATATTCGTATTCGTATTCGCGAATATCGTTTGAAATATTCGTATTCGTAATCGTATTCGCGAATATCAAAAATTGACATTTGTTACATCACTATTCTCTATCTCTCTCTTGATTAAAAAAAAAAAATGGAGGAATGGAAGACTGCCAGCAAATGGCGTGTTTTTTGAAGCATTAAAATAATGTCTCCTAAAATATATCAGCCATACTTGTGCAAGTATAATTAGATATTTACCTACATAAATATCAAACTGTTTTGTATATAAAAAATAAATACTCAAATTCTGGCAATTGTCATTGCAGTGTGTTCATATGCATGTGCGTGTCTAGATCACTCCCTTTTTTCTATTAATTAATTAAGGTTTTTGTGAGTTAAAAAAAGTGGTGGATTTTCAAATATACAATAAAAATACATAAATATACATACGTATGTACATACATATTTACATATGAATGTATGTATGTATAGTATATATCCTGGAAAAATAAGGGATGTTTATTTTAGTTTGAGCCGGGCTTTAACTTAGTTTAAAACATTTTATTTAAATACTAATACGATAAACCGTATTTGAATTAAAGCTTAATATTCTTTTTATTGACAGATGCAATTTACAGAGTGTTGTTTTAAGCCCGCCAGAACTTACAAAATGTTTAACTTTTAAACGAACTGTCATACTTAACCTGACTCGCTACACCCCATAAATATACGTTTTTAGATTAAAAGAAAAACAATTTATACTAGGAGTACCAAGCTTGCGATTCAATCTCTACTATTTTGTAGAATAAAATTCTCATTATTAACATAAATAGTGATAAAGAGTTTGAAGATATTTTTCTTAGTAAACATGTTGTCTATTTGAGAGGATCAAAGCTTAAAAGCTTAAAATTTTTGCAAATTGTTAAAATTATAAAGAATGAAATGCACATAATATCAAATCGACCTTCGTTCGATCAGCTTTTTCGGCTAAAGTCGAAGACTGCAAGTTGCTCATATAATAAGGGCCATGGTTCCGATATGGCGGAAATTCTTTTATAACTTTCCCAGGAAAATCTTTCTTATGCCAAAAATTCCAGGGTTACATAATTATCGATCCTTATTTACTACAAGCACCTGCAGAAGTACAGTCTTATTTTTATTTTAAATTGTTATGTGACCAACAACGGATCTTCTGTTATTTTGCAAATGCTTCTGCATATAAATCAAATAAAATTCTTGATATTTTTTTCCAGAAACTCTCATATGCAATCGTTTCAAGTAACACACTGCTAATAGCTATACAAATTTAACAAATAATGAAACCACATTAAATTGGTATTGATTTACAAAATCGATGCAACAGTCAGTCACTAAGAAACAAAACAACAAGTGACACATGTCTTGGGTTTCTATGAAAAAAAAATTATATTTTATATAAAAAAAATCTATTAAGAAAACACAAAGGGACAAGGATACTAAAGGTGGCGCCGTACACCACACCAAAAAAAAGCTTTTACTTTTAGTTTTTTTTTTTGTTTCGGTTCCATAAAAAAATAACAATAATAACTTGTTAAGGTGACACATGGCCAGACAAAAGACACTAAAACAAGTGATGAAAAAGTGTCATTCCCTTTAACATTAAAGGTAATTCTTCATATAAATATTTTTTTTTTGTTTGTTTTTGTCTTTTGCGAAAGAAAACATTTTTCAAGAAGACCTACATACTTTTAATATGAAAACTGATATACTCACTCGCATTCCCGTGAACTCCAACTTACACAAATGTTAATGTGCGAGTAAATGTACGAGCATGTGTGTTCAAGCGAATGCTTGTCTTCTATAGGTGTCATATTCTAGAAGGGGAGTTTTATTTACTTGTTTTTTTTTCTACCTTTGTCAATTTTATACCTTTCTAGGTATAATTTGTGTTACTACTTATAAATTTTAACTTAAATTGAGCAGAAAACCAGAGGGCGCCAGTCAAGAGTGTGTGGTTTTGATAACAATGCGATTAACAAACACTGTTGCTTTCTTATTTGTCATGTGATACCCTACATGTGTGTTAATAAATTTTAGTTTAAGAATATCATAAGCTACTGTTTGTTTTGTCTCTTAAGACATTTTTTTGATAGGGCATAATGCACAGAAAAAATTATTGTTGCATTTTTTTCAATTAAGTGTTTGCTTAGAAAAAATTATATATTTTATTAATATTTTAATTGAATATATGTTTGTATTCATAGAATTTACTGCTTTATCAAAAAAGTTTTATCAACAGAGCTTAACTCAGAATACTATGAAATGGTTAACAATTATTACGTATAAATTGTAAATAAATAATGAAACTCTTGTTTTTATGTATGAAAATCGAGCTGTTTTTTATAATATGTCACATTGTTTTGAAAAAATATTTTCAATTAAAATACCCAATTAATCTTTTAATTGGTTTTTATATTTTATATAAGACAAAAAAAAACTACTCAGCTTAATTTTTTATTTTTCTGATTCATAGTAATTTTGACATTTGTGGAATAAAAATAAAATATAAAATGAAAAAAAAACAGAAATTCATTTTCTTCTCTTTCCTTGAGAAAAATAGCATATAATAAAAAGAAATACAAACTGATTGACCAAATATGGATGGTAAAGTTCGTACATTGGCGGTATTTGGTGTTCAATGCAAATGGTCTTGCGTAAGTATGTATGTATGTATATGTAGTGGAAAAAATCGTTGCTTTCTTTAAAATCCAATCACAAAATACACACAAAATTCAAGGAAAAGCTGCGATATTCTACATTTGCACTTACAGAACACTACCAAACGCCAAATACGGTCATTGGACGTACTTTCGTATAACACGCTAACTTAAAAAACCATGCGGAGCATGAGTTAGGTTTATGGTACAATATAGCAACGTTTCCATTTTTGGAAATTATTTATACACACATAGCATAATTTTTTATATTTTTATAAAATTTTTGCTATATTTCAATTAATATTTTAATTGAATGTTTAAAAATTTTTAATTAGTTTCTTAACTGAATCATCAAAAATAATTAGATTAATTTTTTAATTGAATCTTTATAAATATTTCAATTAAATTTTAATTGAATCTTTAAAAACCCATCAATTAAATTTTTAGTTAATGTAATATATTTTTAATTGAAAATATAAAAAAAATTTAAATGAATGAGTTAATACTACAATTTCCGTGATTGGTTGAAAAGTAATTAATTTTTTAACTGAATCCTTGTATTTTTGAATTGAATCTTGTTTTTACTTTTTTCTGTGTATGCATAATAATTATAATAATTATTATATTTATTTTTTATTGTCTTTATTTATAATAATTGTACACAAAGTTTTTGAATTTATTAAAGAAAAGTTAATATAGTAGAAAATAGGTAACTAACATACCTTCTCCATTCATCACGGTTATTGTCGAGGAATATTATGACTCCATGATTTATTTTTTCATTTGGCATTCTTTTAGTAGGATTCGTTGCCACGTGTAACGGAGGTGATCGTGTCTACCATGTCCTTGAGGATAACATTCCAAGGCAGCTCTTGCAATATCATTTCTTGGTCATCGAAGTATGTATGTGGCCTATCCACATCCATTTACGTTTCAGTATCTCCGTCGGACTAGAGACCATAATTTATGTTGGAGAATGGCGAACAGTTTGCGGATTCTGTGAGATATCTCCTTATAATAATATTGCAGAAGTAATAATTATTTAATTTTTTATATTTGCTACAAATTCCACACGTTTTCTAACGAGAAAAATTATATGTGATTTTATTCGTCCTCTTTGAATACAATTTTTGCGTTATGACTGTATGGCAACACATGCTGGACGATTGCTGTTGGGCTAAAAACTAGTCTCAAAATCCATTTGCATTCCAAACTCTGTCCACAAGACTGCAATTTACATCAACATACATACTAAAGTCCTGCACAAGACCACTTTTAGGAACTTTCAAGATATGAGGGATTTTTCAAACGCTTCACTATAGCGCTAAACAACACTGTTAGCAAGACATTTGTTTCAGTTATTGCAGGTATATAAGTAAAAAAGAAAATACTTCGTGACGGAAAAATTTGTGATGCTTGCTTCTTCATACGCTTGGGCGCGTAAGCAAAAGTCATGCATGTACATAGATATATACACTCAGGAAAAAGCTGCATTTTAAAAATAAGAACGCATCACATTAATTCAATAATTTTCAATACAATAGAAAAAACTTAAAAATAAATAAAATTAATAAATTTATACTGTAAACTAAGATTTTTCCATATTGAAATAAGAAATTTCAACATGACTTCGTTAATGTTTCTTATAAATTCAATATGGTTTTCATTGATTTTAAGCTGTTTTTTCTCTGGGTGTGCCTACCTAGGTTGTGTGTATGCTCTTTTATTTTTCTGTGCACATGCAAACGCACACATGCAATGACATTAGTTGCGTGGGGTTCCTTCAAAAAAACCTCCCTTAAACACATAAAAGCTTACCATATTCATCTTACACACACACACTCTCACGTTCAGTATGCAAAATAACAAGCATACACGCATCAACACTAGTTCTTTTGATTGTTTGTTATGAACAAGAAGACTTCTCGACATCGCTTGTTAACAACCATATACACGAACACCAAGGTGTTCGTGCTTCGCTTATAATATTATTTATTATTGATTTACTATAATACACGCGACGACAATACATTTAAAAAACAAGACGTATTTACATTTCAAGGCTGTTTACGTAGGCCTCTAATACATACATATATTCACATACAGTGGAACACACAAATGATTGCCATGGACGAAATTGTACAGCCCTTCGAAAACAGCATGGTGTTCAATTCTGCTAACGTTTATCTGTTAATTAAATCTTCCCGAATCTATTTGTTAATTAGAAAAAAATTATGACATGTCCACTCAACAATTTCAAAACGACCCGATATGTTCCGCATCTATTAAGTGCAATTTGAGATGAAAACAAATATAACGTTTTGCTGAGGGAAAATTAGAGAACAATGTTCCGCTCATTGGTTTCCAACACTGGTGACCGATATCATGAAACTCTATTAATTTTAATTTAGTATGTACATATATAAACCATAATAGTCGACTTTTACCTGCATTATTATCACTTCACTTAAGAAGAAGACGTTCTAATTTTTCATAAGCAATCAGTTTGAAAAGAGCCAAAGAATTATGTGAAAAGTAAAACTAAAAAGTATTTTAACACTTGTTCTTAGAATGTTCGTATAACAAAGAATAACGGTGTTTATTTGTTTATTACATACTTATATACATATAACCATTTATAAATACATACGTATTGATATTATGTGATTTATTTGAAAAAAAAAATTATGGAAATCTGTCCATCAAATGAAGGTCATGTGTGCTTTTGAAAAAGAGATGGCCAAAGCTGACCTTATTGCAATGTGTCACGTTTAAACGTGAGTAAAGTGAACATAGCATGTCTAGACTAGAGAAGGTGAGGTTGGGTATTTACGTATATTCAGAGACTCTTGGATTAATGTGATATTAAAAAAAAAATAAGAACTCCTTTCGACGCGTAATCACCAAAAAAAACTTAACCGACACATTTTTTTACCCCTTTTTTTTGAGGAAAATATATTATTTACGATCGCAAATAATCAATTTTGATTAAAAAATGTAGTTTGCAAATTATGTCACTTAAGCTTTTTGGCTGCTAGGGCACGTTTTCATGAAAAACATTCAAGTACACACTTAGGCCCCTTTCACATTAGGCAACTTTACTTGCGCAAGTATAATTTTCATTTTTATTTATTTTCTTTTGAACTTGCTTCTATGTTCACATTCAGTTCATTTGTTGAGCAAGTTTAATTTTCTTATGCTCGAGTTTTCTTAATTTGTTGACGTTTTGTTAACTTTTTATTCACAAATAAAATTTTCTTAACACAAAATTAATTAATTAGACAACACACCGAAGAAGAAATAAAAGACAATGTCAAAAACAAATCAATATCCCAAGCCAACAATGACAGCTGAAACAGAATTGTGGCAGAATTGCCAAGTTCAAGCAAGTCTGTACTCAAATCTCGGCAATTCTTTCCCCTTCAACCGACCTTTCCTCTCACACCCACAAACACAAGACTTGCGCAAGTAAAGTTGCCTAATGTGAAAGGGGCCTTACTGTTTTTAAACCGCCCCAATTTCGTTAATGAAAGCATTGATATTCTCTCAGTCAGGGACACTATAGTCTCTTAATATAATTATTTTGTCTTGGCCTGAACCTCTAGGACTTTGCTATTTTCATCCAGTGATAGCTCAGATCTCCTTAAATCAAGTCTCAGCTATAAAACTGTTAGGTTCTTGCAGTACTCTTACTACGTTCTCCTTGTAGAAACGTCAATGAAAGCATACAACCATAGCACAATGGGACTTTATGTGCAATAAGTATTTTTTTCGACACATATCATTTAAAAATTTAGTGATGTAGTTTTGAAGAAAATCGCCTCAGTATGAAGAATCCATAAATTGTATCCCAAAAAAAGCGTTTATTTGTCTTTGAAATAATGAAGTAAAGTCTCATGTAAATTTTGGTTAAAAATATTGAAAACTGTTTACGCACTTTTATAGTGTTTGTACGTAATAGGGCATTTACATTATCTCGAAATCTAGTATTAACGAGATTTCGAGTTAAATCTAGCTGTTTTTTACTAGATATCGCATACAAAACAAAATCTAGTTTGCTAATAGATTTGTAGGCAATATACTCAAAATCTATTATTTTTATTTTATTCTTACTACCCTGTATAAAATATTTATATAAAAGATGCTTGAATTAGATACGGTCTGCTCAAAAAGGTGTGTGAATTAGCTACGTTGCAGTTGTTTGGTTGTAGTTTTGGAAATTTTTCTGTTAAGGGGCTTTGTTTTGGATAAAAAAAAATATTGATAAATGTCAATAAAATATAGTCTAAACGGTATAGATTTTCATAAAGATTTTAATACAAATCTGCTAGATTTTGTGCAGGTGTAAATGGCCTATAAGATAATTTTATTGCTCTGATTTACATACCGATTTTTTTTCAAATATACAGGGCAATTATGAATTAAATCCCGCGAGAAATTTCTTTCTTTTCCAATTAGAACTTTTCGTTTTCTCTATCATTTGCAATTAGTTCGAATTGTTTCCCGGGAAAAAGCTCTCACGGAATTTTATTCATATTATGAAGTTCGCTGATATGATTTGAAAGATATGATAGCATAAAATTTGTTCTATAATGTGCCATGATTACAAACTTGCTTGGAAGAAAAAAAGGTTGTTCGGTCGTGCTAGGTGCCCCCGCTATAATAAAATTAAAGGTAAGGCTCCATACTATCAATTAAGTGTTTTCACACTGACATGGTTTTAATAAAAGTTGGTTTTAACGTTAAAACCAACTGTTAAAACCTGGTTTTACCATACAAATTGTTGTTGTTAAAACCAACTTAAAACCAATTTTGATTTGGTTTAAAGTTGGTTTTATGAAATGCAGCCTTGTTTTCGCTGTGCTAAATTCAGTGCTGCCAAGTCAAAATCACCAGAAGCAGCTGATAATGTTCATGCTAGTGAATAACAATAGATGTCGCTTGAAATATTTTCAACTTTAAAATGGATGCAGCAGCAACAATAGTCCAAAAATTAAAAAAAAAAGTTTTTTTTACGAAAAACAACGAAAATATTTTCATTGACCTCTTTGAAGTGAAAATAGATGATATTACTTACATCGATTTGCGATAATATAGTTTTATTTTGTAATATATTTGTGCATTTGTTTATATAGGATAATTTGATTTCCAAGCACTTTGTATAAGTAGTTCCATAAGTTTAAAATATTTATTTACAAAATATAAAATAACTCCCAGTTTACAACGAATTGTAAAATATCCGAGTTTTTTATACAAAACAAAAACAGTCGTTGTACAGTTTGTCAAATAACTGCTATAAAAAGCAAAAAAAAAATACAACAACAAACACACGCTTTTCTGCAGTAGATTTATTTTATATCTGAGCAAAGTTATTAGACAGTGTGTGAGTTAAAACCAGATCTTAACAAACTTACAGTGTGAATGCAAAATCAGCTGTTTATGGTTTTAACGTTAAAACCAGGTTTTAGCTTTCAGTATGAAAACACTATTAAAAAAAAGTTTAAATAATTAATAGTCTTTTATTTTTTAATTTAAAAAAAAATACAAAAAGATATGACATACTTTTAGGCAAGTTCACAACAATAATAATAAAACAATTTGTCAAAATAGCAAATAGGGAAGTGAAAGAGATATCATTAAAATTAGTTTATTTTCTGTATTACATAGTGAACTGAGTTACAACTCATTAATTGCAATGCAAGTTTGGAATTAATAACCGATTTTATTAAATCAAAAAATGCAATGCTTCAGGAAGAAGAAATCGGTTTAGTGAAAAGAGCAATTCAAAAGAGGTTTCTTGGTCATTTCAAAAAACGGTGGCAAGAATCGCATAAAGTAAAATCCCATTTTTTTTTAATGAAGATTGGCTAAAAAGTACGTTTAAATAGTTATAAAACTTTATATGTGTAATATTTTTCGGGTTTTGGCTTTTTTAATTTGGTTCTTTTTTTGTTTAAATGCTTTTTTTGTTTTAGCGATTTTTTTAGGTTTTTGGCGTTTTTTTCTTAATTTGGTGCATTTTTTCTCATTTTGGCGCTTTTTTTATTTCGGCGATTTTTTTTCGTTTTGAAGATTTTTTTACGTTTTTTGCTTTTTTTTCAATTTGGTGTTTTTTCAGTTTTTGTACTTTTTTCTAGTTTTAGCGATTTTTGTTAAGTTTTTGGCGTTTTTTTATATTGGTGATTTTTTTCATTTTGGTGATATTTTTTTCATTTTAGCGATTGTTTTAATTTTTTGATACATATTTTAATGCTAGATTTTTTTTTGGTGCTTTTTTCTAGTTTTAGCAATTTTTTAAAGGTATTTGTCGTTTTTTATATTGGCGATTATTTTTAATTTTGGTGATATTATTTCTTCTAACGATTTTTTCATTTTGGTGATTTATTTTAGGGCTAGATGTTTTCCAACTTGTACCTGATTTACATTATGCATTTTTTATGAAATTTCATGAATTTTGTTGCACGCAACTTTTTCTATTTGTTAATTGTAGCGATATAAAAGAGAATATTATATAAAAAAGCACGTAGAATGAATCTCTGATGCATTTTTGGGAGCGCCTTTAATATAAGTTTCTCTTCCAGGCCTTCTATCAAAAAATAAAAAATTGTAATGCAACTAATTTCATGAAAAAAATGCTTAATGTAAATCAGGTATTGGTGCTTTTTTTCGTTTTTGTGATTTTTTTCGGGTTATGGCTTTTTTTAATTTGGTGCTTTTTTGTTTTGGTGTTTGTTTTTTGTTTAAGCGATTTTTTTAGGTTTTGACGTTTAGTTTTATTTGGTGCTTTTTTAGTTTTGTTGCTTTTTTTCTCGTTTAAGCGATTTTTTTACGTTTTTTGTGGTTTTTGTTTATTTTGGCGTTTTTTTTTTGGTTTCAAGATTTTTTTAGGTTTTTCGCGTTTATTTTTGATATGGTGTTTTTTTCGTTTTAGCGATTTTATAAGGTTTTTAACGTTGTTTTTATTTTGGAAATTTTTTTCATTTTAGAGATTTTTTTCATTTAAGCGATTTTTTAAATTTTTACAATTTATTTTAGTGCTAGTTTTTTTTTTTAATTTGGGCTTTTTTCGTTTTGGGCGATTTTTTTTTGGTTTGGCGATCTTGAGGATCCTGTTTTTATTAATAACAAGCTATGTGGCTTAGCACTTTACTCCGCTAAAACTGCAAAGGATATATATGCAATTGGCTTTGCTACATAACTTATGTATTGATTGTATATAGTAAATATGTTATATCTGTGGATATAAGAAAAAAGTGCTTAAATCATATTTTACAGTTTTGTAAACTTTGAAGTAAATTTTCAGAAATGTATTTTGTTTCTAGTTCAAAATTTTATTTCGGTGTTCATTATCTTTTTATTTGTGAAAACATCGTTATACTCGCCAAATATAATACACTGAATTTCAAATATGCCAAAATATAAAATAAATAAAGTCATTACTCTATACGAGATCATAAGTCGAAAGGAAGATAAACAACAAGCCAATGCGCTTTAACTACCTGAAAAATTAGCTTTCGCCCAAAAGGACTTTTGTATGTGAAGTATACAGAGATACCATTAGCTTGTCCCGAATTGAGCACTTTTTACTTTTTGTCACACCAATACATATAAATGAAAAGATGAATAAATATATCGAGCCTCATTTTCGATTTTATCGCAACCCTGCGTCTACACTTGATATATTTTTAGCATAGCAAAAGTCAAACTTTATATTGAAAAATATTTTTTTTTATGTTAGCCCTATAGAATTTGACTTTTGTCATGATAAAAATATATCAGATATATCAGACGTAGGGTAAGCGATAAAAATAAAATTTTTCCGAAGTAGGTATTTTTTTAATATTCAAATATGTTTTTGCACGTATTATGTCGCTTATGGGTGGCCCTACCCATTGAAATTTTAATTTCAAGAGAAAAAAATAAGTTTTCGTTAACATTTCACTTACGATAAAATCGAAAATAATGCTCGATATAGTATATGTATTTATATATTCCTTATTTTTTTTTAAATATATACACACATGCACAATGCATTAATCATAAGAAAATACTTTTATAAAACAAACCTCTAACCAAACAAAATTATTTTTTATGAATAAGGAAGTAAGTAGACATACATATCTATAATAAAAAAATAATAATATTTTTAATAAATGGTAACCTTTTACCTCACATGAAAGCAAAGAAATGACCGAATTTTCATACTTTTTCAATTCTTCTTATCAAAACAACAATCACTGATGTTTAATATTTGTTAACTTACTAATATTGTCAATTAATTATTTTGCTTATTTTGTAAAATATTTTTTATTCAAAGTTAGCATTTCACTGTGTCTAATACAGATCACTGTGTCTATTACAGAATCTTTGTCCCAAAACTTCTTAGAACAACTAAAAATATACAGTCATGTTCAAAAAAAAATGATTTTAGCTTACAAATTTTGTGCGGGAATCTGTTGAGTAAACCAAATTTATTTTTTCTTCTGAATAATTCCAATAATGTTAAGGTTTCATTTAAATAAACGAGAATCTCAACGAATATCATAGTTGAAACAAGAGCTCAATAATCGAGATGTTTTTTAATTTTTATTTATCATTGCAACATTGGCTGCCTTTTTTCATCTCGAATTGTAGTTGTAAGAAGTACGTAAAGAAAGTAAATATAAAAAACAACAACAGCTGTTCAAGAATATAGCGTTGACTTGGTGCAGTGAAGTTAATAATTAGTGCTTTTTTCACTTATCCCCAGGGACAATACATCAAAACACAAAATATGCACTTAAAACAATAAAATATGCACATAAACATTTTAAAAAATTTTTATACAAAAGAAAAGTTTTCAATTTACATACAATTAAATAAAGATATAGAAAATATTTTCTTTTTTTATTAAGTCGTGCGTGTACAAGCCTTTTATATTAAATTTTTTCACAAGATTAATTATCCTATAACTATTTTTTTTGCATTATTAACTCCAAACACGCATTTTCGAGATATTTTTACATTGCATTAAAGGAGCGATACGTAAATAGAAAAAGAAGAGTGTTGTTATTTATTTATTTTCAATTAAAAATTTTATATTTTTTATATATTCGATTGTGAAGTTCAATCAATTTGTTCTTAGAAAGCTTTTGTGCATTGAAAAAGGCCATGTAACACGCCTGTGAATGTAATTGGCTCATATTTATGTGATTCGTTTTATATAATCTTGTATATATTTATTGAACTCAACAATGTCAAGTTTCTGCAAAATTGTTTCACTATTTTCGGCTTTAATAGCAGAAATTTTTTTCTTGAAATCATCAAAATGACAATTTTCATTAACATTACCACACTTAGTGTGTGCTAATTAGGGATGTAAATCGGGACTGGTTTTTACGATCCCGGGATTTGGGATTTCAAAAAATTAAATCGCGGCATTTCGAGATTTTTCGTGGTCCCGAATTTTTTTTGGGATTCAGGGATTTTGCTTTATATTTGAATATAACAAAAACATTTATTATGCATAAAAAAGCAAAGTTACAAAATAAAACTATTTAAATACTAAAAGTACAGGGTAGTATGAAAAAAACAAGTATTTGCTTTTTACTTAAAAATTTGTTTTTAAAACCAAAAGTTTGTATGGGTTTTTAGTTTTTTTTTAAACAAATTTTTAAGAAAATAGCAAATAATTTTTTTTATTCCTACTACCCACTCCCGTCAAAAGATGCGCCTATAGTGATACAGCAAAATTGCAAAATTTTTAAAACAAAACTACCATAAATAGTTTTGCATTAATTATTTGCCAACAATAATATATTTAGAATTTTTGACAAAATGACACAAAATCATCCATTTATAGCAAAATTTGATACAAAAATATGCATTTATGACCAAATTATGCAAAAATATGTATTCTCAGCAAAATATGCAAAAATATGCATTAACAAATCGATGCAATTTTTACGAAAATTCATTGTTTCGTAAAGATATTTCGTTCTTACCATTGTCAGAGTTTAGGGAAAAAACATGCATTTGCTTGAAACCCCTGTCCCTGCTTATCACTTATGTTTACAATATAATTATTATTCACCAGGAGTTTCTTTTATATAAAGCAAACTACTTTGTTCATGACATTTATCAGAAGAGATAAAAATAGTTTTTGAATTTATTTTTTCATGAAATGGAAAAATATTGAAGCAAATATGCGTGTGATCTAAAGAAAATCCATTCAAATAAATATTATTGATGGTATCGTTTGAAGGACAAAATTTGCCTGTATTCTTCTTGTTTGCATGCATTCCTTCGATAGTGCCGTAGCGCATCCATAATTCTTGCTGCATCTGCGTCTGAACGTAAATGTAAGCAATTAGATTTAGCAGTGATTTTAAAAGAGGCTGTTAGTATTCTAACTGTACATAAGGTTCTTGTACATTCACGGCAAATTGTTGATACCACTGTGCTTCCAGTTGGATGCTTTGGTGAGGATGTCTCTGAATCGCTCCATAAAATATATAAAATTGATAGATTGCTTCATGCTCGAAAAAGTTGCAGTAAATATAATATTACAGTTAGTTGACGGGTTGGAACTCGAAAATCTAAATGTTTAATAATATCTTTTAATAACACTCTAAGTTTTATGAATCTAACAAATTTTATTGTTTCCTTTTTGCGACATTTAATGATTGTATCCGTTGAAAGTGGAGGTATGTTTATTATTATTATTTATTGTGATTGCTTAGTCATAATAGAAAACTTAAGTTTATCTAAAAATTTATTCGCGATATTGTGGCATAAATATTAAATTTTAATTTGTTTTCTACGAAATGAAATAAGAAAAGCCACAAAAATATAAGCCCATTAAAAAATTCCTGAAGAATACTTTTTTGACCTTTTTTCAAAACACACTATTTTTAAAAATTACTTTTTCACGTAGACTTTTAGTTATTTGGATTTCATCATCACCCACAACTTCTTATACATCCAATTGTAGATTTTTTACTCCTCTTTAAATTAAAAAAATATTGTGGCCGCGGGTTTTTGCATGCATAAACTCGCATATGGATGTGATTAAAATAATGAAAAATCGAATTTTGTTTTGTAATATTTATCGTACAAATTAGAGATAAAAAAATGGAAAATCAGTAAGAGCAAAAAGTCAAATGATTTGAAGAGATAATAATTAATTCAACAACGATTTTGGGACGAAATGGGACTTCTGGTAAATAGCCCAAATGCTGTTGGTTGCGGAAATTAGAACGATGGCAACACAGCGCAAAGCTTTGTTCAAAATGTCGATCTTTCATCAATAATAACAGGAATAGATAAGGACATTTTGCAAAGATGTGCCACAATTCTCCAAGCTTCAAATTCTGGATTTGAAATTGATGCCGAAAGGTTTTAGGAATACTCTGAAGAGACAGCCAGAAAACTTGTTAACGAATATCCCTGGTACTACCTCCCTCCATCGGTACACAAAATTCTGACCCAAGGAGCTGAAATGATCAAGCATGGTTTAGTGTCAATAGGTGAATTATCGGAGAACGCAGCTGAAGCGCAAAATAGGGATATAACACAAATTAGATTGCAACATACACGAAAAATATCGCGCATTGCTACAAATAAAGAGCTTTTAAATATACTCTTTTCAAGTTAGATCCATTTAGTTCTGAAACACGAAACTTATCAAAAAAGAAAACAAGTAGTTTAAGTCAAGGAGTTTTAAATTTGCTAATATCCTAGTGAAAAAAAATGGAAGTCATTCTAGCGGAAGTACATTTTCATTGCTTCCAAAAAATCGATACTTTTAATTTGCCGAGAGTGAGCAAAAAACCATGTAGAAGCTTATTTTAGTTATGTTAGAAAATACTCACCAGAATTCAAAAAAAATTAATTTTTTTAAAGAAATTAGTGAATTATTTTTAGTCTAAAATTTAAAAGTTATTTGCTTAAATTTACATGAAAACACTGTTTCGGGCTTAAATTCGTTAAAAAAGAAACGAATTGTTAAAAAAGGCAACTATTTACCATTTTTCCTAGATGAAAATATTATCATAGAAATAGATCGCATCGTTAACTCTACATTTTCATTACTTTTTTGGAGTCTCTTTTTTACTGGTATTTGATTAAAATTTCTACGCAGGAAAAAAAATGCCGGGAATTATTTTTTTACAAATCCCGGGAAATTTTTAAAGAGAATTTAATATATTCTTTTTTCATCATATCGTATACTCTAGGCTTTAGTTCAATCTCTAGCCACTTGGATACTTTTTCAAAGATATCTTTTGGCAGCACTGCTCATACGTATAAACAATGTATTAATTTCCTTAGCATAATTTAAGTATAAAATCCACAATAAGCGGGTTGTGTTGCTAACACGCAACCAGTAAATATGCTCTAAAAAAGTGAAAATATTATCTAGATATTCAAAAGAAACTATGTTTTAAGAAATGGCCCAATTGAAAATAAAATATCTACATGAAAAATGCTTTTTTTCAACCTAAAATAAAATCAATACAACAAAATTTAAGAAACCCCCACATACATCTAGAGAAGTGTAATATCTTATAAAAGACTCGACCGATTTTCATTAAACGTAGCTTCTCGATCGAGTCACCTTTCAAACAGAAAAAACTAAAAAAAATCGAGACTTGTATAGAACTCTTTCAGTAGCTTGTTTTTGACACAAACCTATGATCAAACCCCTTTAAATTACATGCTTGGAAATCGATTCAGGAGTTTGATCTATACATGGATACGGACAGACACACAGATACACAGACACACACTACAAACTTATAACACCCCTTTTTTTAGTCGGGGGTTAAAACTAAAAAAGCAATTTAATAAATAAATTCAGTGAAGTGCGACTTTGACCCACTCACGAAGGGTCCAGTACGGACACTATATGTATATGTATGTATGCAATTCAATACGAACTTTAGCCTATATAAAATATAGTTTTGGCATTTTACTTCGTTTTTTGTGTTTTTTTTCGGTTTTGAGCCTTTATTTTTTAAGTTTTGGCGTTTTTTCGGTTTTGGCGCTTTTTTAATTTTGGCGATTTTTTTATTTTGCAAATTTTTTCGGGTCTTGGCGTTTTTTTTTCATATTTACGTTTTTTAGTTTTGACACTTTTTTCCTTTTTTTTAACGTTTTTTTACTTTTGGCGATTTATTTTATTTTGGTAGATTTTTTGAAAACTTTTTTTTTTGACACGAATAAATCTTTGGTTATTGCGTACTGTAATTTTTTCAACTTCTGCAGTTAAATTGTAACAAAGTCGCTCTTGCTTTTCAGTTACACAGAAAAAAGTGTTCACCAATTAATATTTTCAATTAAGAATTTAATTATATTAATTAAATTTTTAATTCTATTAATTAAATTGATTGAAAAAACTTAATTGATACTATCAAATTGTTTATAGGTGAAAATTTAATTAATTTTTTAATTGATACTACAAATATTTTAATTAATATTACAAAATCATTCATATTACTTTTTTGTGTGTACTTCAACGATTTAAAAGTAAGGAACTTTAATTATTTATTTGAAATTTTGTTTGAAGTTTTTCCTATAAAAATTGTTTAATTTTTTTCCTTTAAAAAAATTTTCATTTCCTACAATAAAAAAAGAGAAAAATAAATTTAAAAGTGTGCATTATGTGGTTGAAAATTTGTTTTACATTCTATATATTTTCTCTTGTTTGTTTTTTTCTTACATTCTTTTGATTAATTAAATTTTTCATAATGAACATGGCCTGGTCTCACCAAATTAAGCATCCATAATCATTTCTCATTATAGAAAAACAAACTTTTAATTTATTTTATTTTTATAAAATTCTTTCTTCTTGTGTCCTTTGCTGCTGCTGCCACATTCTATATCGCTTTTGCAACTTAATTGTATTTGTTTAATAATTTTTTTTTTACAAACTTGAAATGAATATTTTTTTTTTATTTATTTAATGAACACGAAAAAAATGTTTGTGTTTATTACAATATTTTTCTTCTTCTTCTGCTTTAATCCACTTTAATGAATTAAAAGCATTTTTTTTCTTTTAGTCCTGTCTGTTTGTCTCATCATCATCTACCGGCTCATTTGGATGCTGATACTCATCCATCATTGTGTTGAAATTTAAGACACCAAATTAGATTTTCTTCTTTATTTTCTATCTGTGTGTGTTTTTCACCAACTAAGAAAATATTTCTATAATTTTATGAAAAATTAAAAACAAGGAATCTCCCTCAAAATTGTTGCTTTTTAAAAACCCGTATTTTTTTTGTGTTTTCATGCTTTGATACCTGTAGTCCTTAAGCTTTTTAAATGCGTTTCAGCACCCATTCCATTTTTTGTTGTGTGTCCTTCTGTCTTTTTGAAGATAATTTAGTTTACTTTTAAATTTTTTAGACGATTTTTTTGCTGTTGCTTTGTGTTTAACAAAATGACTTTGTCCACAATTGATAATTTGATATTCGCTCTTTTTCTTGGGTTGGGAGCAATTTTTGTCTGTTTTCTTTCACGCTACTCTTTTATGCAATAAATTGACTATTCGAATGCTGGGGTTATGATAAAAAAAATCATGGAACGTGTGATGGTCTTATAATGGACCCACCGAACGAGCCTTCCAAGCTGTTGTAACCAAATTTCGTACCAGTTTCACTTTTTTGAATATTAATCCACCAACCTGTATGTGATGAGTGCTCAGTGGGTAGAATATTGCCAATAAAAATGCGAAATGTCAATTCTCAACGTTACGGTCTAGGAAGCAAGATACTGTGCGATGATTACCGATATTTTTTTTTAACGTGGCATGCGATAGCATGAACTTATGGAGAGGCGAGTTTGGTGAGCAAATAACGTAATGTTTTGCGGCAGTTCATGGGCCGTCAAGATCATGCAATTTTTTTTTGTGGGGAAGTGAAGTGTATCGTGTACCAAGACAAGCAAGCCACAAATTTCAGTTCTGTTAGACATAATTTCATCGACCCAACGAAATGTTGGTAAAAGTAAAAAACACAAGAACGAATGAAACTAAACCTGACATATCGAGCCATAACAGCTAAAAAAGCTTAATCGACATATTTCTTTGACCTCGTTTTTTTGACGGGAATCCATTATTACCGATCGATTTGAAATAAAACAAGTAAGAGTGCTATATTCGGCTGTGCCGAATCTTATATACCCTTTACCAAAGTGCGTTTATGCAGTATAGAGATACATACATAAGCACAGAGATATGTAGGTACATATTAATTTTGTGAAAAAATGCATACTTTTTTCTCTAGTATAATTTTTAGGTTTTTGGCATTATGTTTAATTTGGTGCTTCTTAAATTTTGGCGATTTATTTTATTTTGCTGATTTTATTAGTTTTGTCGATTTTTTTTTTCATATAGGCAATTTTTTTTGGTTTTGGCGATTTTTTCGGTTTTTGGCTTTTTTTAATTTTTGGCGATTTTTTCGTTCGGCGATTTTTTAGATTTTGACGGTTTTTTTCATTTAGGCGATTTTTTTATTTTTTATATATATAATTTTTTTTTTATTTTTTTGGAGCAATTTTTTTAGTTTTGACACTTTTTTTCTCGTTTTGGCGACTTTTTTCGGTTTTTGACTTTTTTTTTAATTTTGGCAACTTTTTTCCTTCTGGCAATTTTTCTGATTTTGAAAATTTTTTTTAATTTAGTCGATTTTTATATTTTTTGGCGATTTTTTTCATATAGGCAATTTTTTGTTTGTTTTGGCAATCTTTTCGGTTTTTTGGCGTTTTTATTTCTTTTTGGCAATTTTATTAGTTTTGACACTTTTTTCTTGTTTTGGCGGATTTTTTTGATTTTGACAATTTGTTTTCATTTAAGCAATTTTTTTAATTTTTGGCGATTTTTTTCATATAGGCAATTTTTTTTGTTTTGGCGACTTTTTTCGGTTTTTGGCGTTTTTTTTATAATTTTGGCGATTTATTTTCGTTTTGGCGATTTTTTGAGTTGGGCGATTATTTTTTTCATTTAAGCGATTTTTTTTAATTTTTGGCGATTTTTGTTCATATAAAAATTTTTTGTTTTGGCGATTTTTGTCATTGTGGGAATTTTTTATGTTTAAACACTTTTTTCTCGTTTTGGCGATTTTTTTCCTATTTTTGGCGTTTTTTTAATTTTGGCGATTTATTTTTCGTTTTGGCGTTTTTTTTGATTTTGCCGATTTTTTTTTCATATAAGCGATTTTTTTAATTTTTAACGATTTTTTTCATATGGGCAATTTTGTTTTGTTTCGGCGATTTTTTTTCGGTGTTTGGCGTTTATTTTAATTTTGGCGATTTATTTTCGTTCTGGTGATTTTTTTGATTTTGGCGACTTTTTTTCATTAAGGCGATTTTTTTTTAATTTTTGGTGATTTTTGTTCATAGAAGATTTTTTTTTGTTTTGGCGATTTTTGCGGGTTTTGGCGTTTATTTTGTCATTGTGTAAATTTATTTTTAGTTTTGACACGTTTTTCTCGTTTTGGCAATTTTTTCGGGTTTTGGCGTTTTTTTTTAATTTTAGCGTTGTTTTTCATTTTGGCAATTTTTTTCGTTTTGGCAATTTTTTTAAATTTTTGGCGATTTTATAATTTTCGGATTTTTTGGTTTGACCGTTTTTGAAAATTTCAAGAGTTTAACTCTTACAGTTTCCAAGATATAGCAATTTGTCAAAATGTCATTAACTGATGGACCACCCTTTAATTAATTTTTTTTTAATTTTAGTGTTAATTGTTCTAGCCTATATAAAAATACACTAATTTTACAAATTTCAAGTGCCAATATACATATGTACATACAATTGTATGTATATTACATGGGATTTTAAAAGTTTTCGTCACTCATTTTGGAACACCCTTAAATTTTTAGCTTTTATTTATTTGTTGTTGTAGCGACCAAAGTTCAACATACACTGTCCAAATTTCAGACCCGTAGCTTTTAACGTTCCTGAGAAAATAGCCTTCTTCCTAAAACATGAAATATGTTTAATTATTAAGAAAAAAGTTAAAGTTTTCCAACCCTGGAAACGTTTTTTTATTTTGTTAAATTTAAAAAAAAATTTTTTTAATTATAAATATTAATTTTATTCATACGGAAGTATAAAATAAGTTAATTTAATAAAAAAGTAATAAAAACTTGTTTTCGGTAGTTATTTTCTTTGGGAAAATAGAGTTTGAGTTTTCCAGCTCTGAAACCGTCTGCCCGATATTGCTGATTTTCAAAAATTTCTGACACACCAGTCCAAGAACGAAGTCTCTAGCTATTCTGGGAGCTTGGGAAAACCGATTTTCCGTACAGACAGACGGACAGACGGACATCGCTTGTTCGTCTTCCCTATGCATAAGGATCCAGAATATATATAATTTATGTGTCGCTTATTAATATTGTAGAAATTACAAACGGATTGACGGATTTTACCATTTTTTGTAAAAGGGTATAAAAAATGAAGCTCGAAAATTATGTAGCTTAAGATGTTTTGGCGTTTATGGTACGATATCATAACATAACATTAGCAATATCTGTTTCCTGTAGAAGATACACAAAGTTGCAGTGAAATATTAAAAAAAAGTATTGTTAATTAATTGAATTTAAAAAAGTTTTTTTTTTTTAATACATATATTTATTTATTGTATCTTCAAATATGAACTAACAATAAGTGATCAAATCTTAAAGCTAAAATATAATTATTTAGCCCGACCAGTGTCGGCCAAAACTTAGTGATAGTTTAAATAATACAAAGTAGTGATAATCAAAAAGGAAAATTAAATGTATTTTCAAGCATTCCCATCTAGAGTGTTGAGAAATAGAGCCCTTGTGTCCCTCTTTTTTAGGCGGATGTGTCCAGTAAAGTTCAAAATATTACGAGCAAGCGGATTAGGATGTGGCTCGAGTTTTGTTAAGTATTTGCCTGCGTATCTTACAATTTCTTCAGTCACTAGTGGCATTTTTAAACCACGATGCAAATTTGAATTCTTAATGTACCATGGAGCAGATGTTATTAACCTTAAAATTTAGTTTTGTCTTCAAGACAAAACAAAATTTTAATTTAAAAAAGTGAAAATAAAGCTTTATTTGATAAAGTAAATACAATAATAAAATATAAAAAATGTCGAAAAATAAGTCTATTAAATTTTTAAGGTAAGTAAAACGGAGTTGTCACTTTTTTCGTTAATTATTATAACTCAAATAACTTAAAGCTTATGCATGCAGAATCAGAAAATTATTTTTATTTCTAAGTAATATTTTCCAGTCAAAATTATGACTCCTAGCAACATACATAAATCCTTTATAACCTCCACTAAAATATCTTTAACAAAAACTAACTTAATTCTGCACATATACCCTCCATTAGTAACTGATAAGCAAAATTATATAAACTGCGTCATCATGCTCTGCTTCCGTTGATACCTGATCTTTATAAAACAAATAAATGAATCCAAACTATTTGACTAACAAGCTCATTACAATCAAACCAAACAAAATGTAAAAGACACCCAAATAATCACTACTATTTACAACAAAACGCAAAACTAAATGTCAACGATAATAATGGCAGGAAAACAATGCTGGCAGAAGAAAGGCAGGATAATGTAAACACAAAGAAAACTCTTAAGTTTCATTGTGAGTGGAGTGGAGTGGAGTGGTGAAAGTCGCAAAATTCTTGGTTGTGCATGTACATAAATACAAATAGTTGGAAAGACAAAACCTTTATTTACTCTTAGAATTCACTTCTTGGCCTACTTTTATTGCCTGGAGATTGTTAAAATATTTGCCTGTACGCATTTTGGCAATTACCCAGCAAACCCAAAGTGATATATTTGAATTGCGCACAATAGATTTAAAACTTCATTATTCTAAAAACTTTTTCTACTTACGGCCAACTTATCGCTGACATTCAGCTTCTGTGGCTGCATCGTCCATTTTTCAAGCAAATAAATTATGTGTGAAAAATATTTAATGGCCTATAAAATTTAAATTTTTTATAAAAAAAAATTTAATGGACTAATAAACATCGCAAATTTTTCATGAAAAAATTAGATGGACTATACATCGTAAATTTTTCACTCAAAGATATGGACAATACATCGTCCATTTTTTATGCAAAAAAAAATTTTAACATACATAGTCCATTTTTAAATTTTTTATAAAAAATGCAATTACCTATAAATCTTCCACTTCGTACAAAAAAATTTAATATACTATATATCGTCTATTTTTCGTGCAAAAAAACTTTTTAGAAAAAAAAATTTAATGGACTGACTGTAGATCGTTCATTTCCTATGCAAAAAATTAAATGGACTATAAATAGTCGATTTTGTAACCAATTGAAATGAGAATCGTCCATTTGTCGTGGAAAAAAAAATTTTTAGGAAAAAATTTTAATGGACTATACATTTTTAAATTTTTTTATGAAAAAATTAAATGGACTATAAATGGCCCTTTTGTATGCAAAAATTTAATGCGCTACACATCGTCTATTTTTCATGAAAAAAATTAAATGGACCTTACATCGTCCATTTTTTATGGAAAAAAATTTTTTATGAAATAAATTTAATTAGCTATACATCGTTTTTTTGTAAATTTTTTATGAAAAAAAATTAATGGACCATTAATCGGCCATTTTGTATGCAAAAATTTAGTGGACTATACATCGTCCAAAAAATTAAATGGACTATATATGTACATCGTCCTTTTTTCATGGAATTTTTTTTTTTAATTAAATAACTATACATCGTCCATATTTCAATATTTTATGAAAAAATTTGATGGACTATAAATCGTCCATTTCGTTTGCAAAAATGTAATGGGCAATAAATCGTTCATTTCGTATAAAAAAATTAAATGGACTATATATCGTGTATTTTTAATGCAAAAAAATTAAATGGGCTATATATCGTCTAATTTTCATTAAAAAAATTTCATGGACTGTACATCGCCCATTTTGCGTTCAAAAATTTAAGAATAATACGATGATAATACGAGGAGGATTAGTTTTTTTAAATTTTTTGCATGAAAAATTGAATTTTTTTTTTTAAATTCTTTGCATGAAAAATTGACGATGTATAGTTTATTAAAATTTTTGCATAAAAAGCGGACATTGTATAGTCCATAAGAAATTTTTTTGCATAAAAAATGGATGACGTATAGTGATTATAATTTATTGTCGTCTATTTTGTCATTAAAATTACCTCAAATTCGTAATAATAGGCATAAAAAAGAGACCATCACTAATGACACTACTTCCGGATCACAAGTTCGGTATTTCATTGACCTCTTTGTTAGCTCGTACTTACTGGGCCTTTTTGTTAAAACTAGAAATAGTAAAAATCTAAGGATAACAAATCAAAAAAGGTTGAATCAAAATATCAAATATAACTCGTTCTTTAAAAAGTTTAGTTTTTAGTTTAGATAAAAAATATGTTTTCTATTTAATAAATTTAACTATTTTCCAGAAATAGGAAAAAATAGAATATATTTACTATCAATGCGACTTGACTGAGTCAAATCCTGAGTTTAAAAAATATATTTAATAGGTTTTAAGTTTTTACCATCATATTTAAAAAAATGTTTACCATAAAGGATTCCGCCTTAAGTATGATTTCAATTGAATTACAAGAAATATTGAAACAATACAAATCCATTCAATATGCAATTTATATAAAAACTCAGCAGTTATAGCAAAGTAAAATCTGCTGGCGGATGAGGCAAAAGCAGGGATTTTGTTTGCGCTAATCTAGTGTTGAATACTTTTATTGTAGATTACTGGCGAAATGTTTTCCAAACCAACTTGTCACACAGATATAAATCAAATAGACAATACACTCTCTCTAGCCAAACAAAAATTCCATACTACAGTAGCAAACGAAGAAGAACAAAAAGAAAAAAAGAACAGAAAAAGAAAGAAAGGAAAACACACTCGCATTTACTAGAGTCACTCAATGAATGGAACAGATTTCAAGGATTTGCAATAGGAAAAAAACATTGAAAAGATATTTGAAAAACAAAAAGAATAACTGCATTAATATGTAGAAGATTGAAGATATACCAGGCAACAAGGATGATTTTACGCTTCGTCGCCATTAGAAGACGTCAACGAAATTAATATCTGCATGTGTGCGTGTGTGCATGTGTGAGTGTGCGAGGGTAACGGAATCTAGTGGCCATAGATAACAAAAGATGTCCTGTTCGTATTTATAAGATGCCTACAAAATGTTTTTTAATCCTTATTGTTGTATACACAGAAAAAAATATCATCAAAATGCATCCAGCAAAATAAATTGTTAATAGTTAATTTAAATTAAAATATATATTTAGTTAATATAAAAAATTAAGTTGTTGATATGACAAAACCAGAAAATTTTTTCAATAAACTGAACTAACCAAATTTTATGTTATACATGGCGCAAAAACTCAAAAAATTCATTGTTGATTCAACAAATTAAAATTTTTCTAGTCAATCAAATTACTCAACAAAATTATTTGTTAAATTATATCATAACGGAATACGCACATGTAGAAGAAACAGAAGAACTCACATTTTGTGTGTATTCATTATTTGCTTATCTACTAACGATTTGCTCTTTAGCTGAGTGGTAAGTACATCAGTCTATTAATCAAGAGATTGCCGGTTCGACTCATCATCCAAACATCTTTAAAATTTAATAAAAACCAAAATTCTAAAAATAATATAAAAAAATACAAACAAAGAAACAACACATAAGAATTTGAAAAACAAATTCATTAAAAAAATTTATTTTTCTGTTAACAACTCAATTGTTAATAACACAATAATTTTAATTGGAAATAATTGAGTTGATTTTGTTTTCTTATGTTACAATTGTGTGTTTGTATTTACAAAAATCGTTGTAGGTGCCTTTTTAAATAATATTTTAATTGTATTCACAAATAAATTATTTGTATTTACAAATCTTTTTTTTCTGTGTATGAACTGACTAGTATTTATTACATACGAGCACAAACTCATTATTAGCGTAAAATTGCAAAAGGATAATATGATAGCATGCATGTGTGTTTGAGAGACTTAAGCATGTGTGAAAGACAGTGATTTGAATGGCATTGTAATAATTTTCGTTTGCCTTATTTTTTCCTAAGGAATTTTCATACTTTTAATAAACCCTTAAGCTTAGAGTGTAAACTCTATAACTGTTAGAACATTGAACATATCACTTTTTTATTACATAAAAAATTATATTAAATTATTATAAAAAAAACAAAATTTTGCATTTAATAAAAAAAGAAAATGTTCTACATAACCTTCTTAATTTGTAAACAAAAAATATCATCATTGCATCTCTAATTAAGTTAATTATTCGTAAACTAAAATGATAATTATTGTTTAACTAATACTGCATATTCACAGTAAATTGTGAAAGTAAAGTTCGTAAAATGAGCAAAGAATGGTAAGCCTATCAAACTATTCAGTTTCAGTATTGTTAGCTCTCCTATAAATTTTGGTTTTTGTTTACATTTATTATATTATTTCTTAAAAATGTATAAAACAAGTGCTCGTTCATCTAATTATTTACAATATATTGAATTAGTTCTGAATTTTTTTTCGAAAAAACTAAAATATGATAGAAAATAAAAAAGAATTTTGTGCAGCTAAATTCAAACAGCAATACTAATAAAGTTTACAATGAATCGGCTGCTGTCTAACTGTTTGTTAACCAATGATATTTTACTAATGGTAAACAAAAAGCTGTGAATCAAGTCTTATTAGTTAAACTCTTGATATTAGCTAAATAATGACTGTGAAATTAGGCCTAAGTATATTCAAGTTGCATCACGTTACAATCTGATAGCAGCCATATCTTTCAAAGATTTTAAAAACTTTAATCTTATACAGAAAAAAATTAAAAAAAACCAAAATTTATATCGACTCAATTAAATTTTTAATTAAACTTTTAATAAATAAATGTTAAAACAAAAGTTAAATTGATTCCATTAAATTTTTATTTGGTTAACGAAAACGAAACTGTGGAATATTTTTATAAAAATAATCAAAAATTTGATTTATTCTTTATTTTCTAGCACTTATTTTTAAAGTCGGTTAAATTTACAAAAAAATTTTGTTAAATTTTTCCCATGCACAAGCCACTGTGCCTGCTAGTTACACACGCAGCTAAAGGTAGTTTATTTGGAATTTCTCTTTATTAATTTCTTGCTACATATTACAAAAACCTACGACTAGTTTGTTTTCAGATTTTACAAAAAGGTTGGCTAATTTGTTTCTTCTTTGTGTGTGTGTGTGTGTGTGTGTGTGTTTTACATTCAGTTACTTTTTACACATATGAATGTGAGACTCATACTTTTACATCTTTCGTTTGGCAGCAAGTAATTGCTTGTTGTGTCATTCTTAATTTTGAAGTATTATTTTTAAGGATTTATGGTTGGCGGTAGTGTACAATGTTAATTTTCTTTTGTTCGTTTACTTTTAGAAATTTTACTTTCGAGATTACGAACAGCATATTGCGTAATATTTTCTTTTATATTAAGTTTTTCCTTTTGCTTTTACATTTTTACTGCAAGCATTCCCATAGAGATTTTGTAGTTCAATAAATTCTTAAGTAGTTTTCAATAGTATTGTAAATATTTAAGAGTTTTTAAGGGGAAAAGGTGGAAAATGTCAATTTAAACAAAGCCGATGTAAAGAAGAAAAAGATATGTTACATCTGACGCAAATGCAAGGAGTTGTGGCTGGCAAGAGGATTACCACGAGTATCTAAAGAGAAACCCACTCAAAACACAGCAGGTGTTCTTTATTTTTGAAGTTATCAATGAGAAAGGGAATATTATATTTACTTTTAAATAATTAGGAAGGCGTTCAATTAGAGTGGAAGTTCTGTAGGAAAAATTTCGTTAATAATTATGGCATTTATGTTGCAAAAAAAACTGAATAAAAAATCCACCTCTCGCTTCATATTTCTTTGCTAACAATTATTTTAATATTAGAAACTAGTTTTTGCGTCATTAGATTTCTTAATTTTTTTTTTTATTTAAAGCTAATCTTTTACATTATTTTTTCTTATTGTTCTTAAATAACTTCCGATAGACAAAAAAAATATAATTACAACCTTTGCATTATTAAGAGACGAAGAAAAGGAAAATGTGCTTAATTGAAATTATAATTCAGAAATAATGCAAAGGGATGAAAGTCAAAGAGGCTGTATAACAAAAGTGTTAGATAAATTTTATTAAACACCATTTGTAACAAAATACACCTGAGCTCTTTTTAATTTAAAAATATGAATACTTTATAGTCTCACAGTCTTAGTAGACTAATTCCTTTTAAAACAATATAAAGACACATAAAAGTGTGCTTGTATAGCAGCAACCACGGAATGGAAGGGTTGCTATTGCTATTCCTTAAATTTTATTTTATAAAAATAATTTATTAATAAGAAATAAATAAAAAACTTTAAGTTAAATTTATAGAATTCTTAGCACCAAGTCACAGCACTGAAAGAATTTTTTTCATAAGTTCTATGAATTTCGACATTAATCCAATGATAAAATTCATTAAAATTCAACCAACGTCACGCCAGTTTCGTTAAAATTGTTTTAATGAAAACTACGTCAAATGTATTATACAGTGTCATCAATGCAATTAAAAAACTTCATCGAAACAACGAAATAATTTCATTATAACGACGAAATTGTTTTATTTAAACAACGAAATAATTTCATTGAAACAATGATATTATTTCATTAAAAAAATGAAATAACTTCATAAAAACAACGAAATAACTTTATACAACAACAATCACAGAACTACTTTTGATGCAAGGTTTTTGGTTGACAACTGTTGAAATACATTTAATTTATCAGACTATCATAACTACAATGAAATTTTCATTGGGACAACGAATACACTTCATATCTACAATGAAATTCTAAATTGCAGTATATTTTGTTCTTATTTTTAGTTTTAAAGAATTTAATCTTTTACTTAATTGCTTTAAGGTATGTACTTGTCCATATTTGTTTATTTCAAGCAACAACTGTAAATGTTTCTTAAATATAAAGTGGTTTCTTAATAATTAAAAAATATTGTTGTCATAAATCCAATGAAATATTGCTACGAAACTAGAATACCAATGAAGTAATTCCAATGAAATTCTTTCACAATATTCGTGAAATTTTCATTAGATTTGTGAAATTATCATTAGATTTGTGAAAAAAGCATAAGAAATCCATAATTACCGCACAAATAATAAATAACACTGTACAAAAGTGAAATAATATCCGCACATTTCTTTTTTATCTATAGTCACTGGAAATGGAACTTTTAACTAAGCAAATTAAACAAAAACCTCAATATTCCTATTTAGCCAAAAAGATTTTCTTCTATAAAATACGATATTGTATTATTCAATATATATGAACGTCTTACCGTAATTGCTACATTTATATGTATATATATTCTCTTTTACTAATGCAATAATTTTGCATTTTTCTTATCAGTATTTTTCTATCTTAACTACATTATTAAGTTAGTGCAACTTGTAATTTTTATAGAACAGCAAAAAGCTATGTAACTAACGCTCCTTCTGTAAATGCGGCTTATACGAAGACGAAAATGACGCCTTCAAGGCAACTTATTTAAATAAGCAACAGAAGCTGCTGCTACCAAATAACACCGACTAAAAATATTTGTAACAGCAACTGCAGCAAAACTGAAACAAAAACCAAATAAACTTCCAAATAAACTGCCAGCCGCAAGTTAAAAAATATGTATGTATGTATGTACTTCAGCTAAATCATGCAAAAAAAAAAATTAAAATTAATAACAGCAAATTTAACCCTGTGGTAGGAGTTAATGGTATGGCTCAACCTTTTACACAAACAGGTTATGAAGATTCAAATTTTGTTAGAACACATGAACAACAGATAGTAAGCTTGGGTCTTTCGTTCCGCATAGTAAAATATTAATAAATAAAGTAATTCTTGTTTTTTTTTCTAAAAAACAGAAGAGATAAGCTTCACTCTATCAAAATTAAGCTTCTCATATATCGTTCTTCTTAAAATACTTACAATAAAATAAAATATTCATCAAATTGCTTAAATCAACTAAAAATCTTTCACATCCATTACTAAGAACGAATTTCAATTTAAAATTGGTAAAAAAAAACTGGCCTGCTAGGGTTAACGACAACTACAATCTCAGCAGCAGCAAAACAGCATAGCGAGTACAAACAAAAATTTACTATTGAATCTAATAACCAACTATTGAAATACTTAATAAAACTGAGTTTGTTAAAATTTCCACATCTAGGCACAGTGGGTTCTCTCGCTAAATATTATACATAGGCCTTGTTCAGAAAAAAATAATTTTGTCTTGCAAAATGTTTAAAAACCCAATTTTCATGTAACTCTTTTGTAAACTTTGCATGAATACAAAAGTATTAGTTTATTTTTAGGTTCGAAATCAATCGGCAAGAGTTAAGGTACACGGTCACACTTGGGCAAATATTTGCCTAAAAAAATTTTAACCACTACATACCAATGAAAATCCTTTTGATTCAGATGCGTGTTTATTAAGTTACACAATTTCTAATAATATTGAATTCTATGACATTGTTTATTAATTATATATGAAATAGAGGTAGGCAAAAAATATCGATACACAGAAAAAATTACACACAAAAGATTTTCAAAAAAATTTTTGTTTGAAATAAAATTTAGTTTCAGTAAATACTTTTTATTCATCCAGTAAATGGTTTGTTCAAATTTTATTTGTGGTTTGTCGGCTACTTTTCGGCAATTGCATGTATACAACACGATCAATGAAAATAAACAACAACAATAGCACAGCCAATCGACAAGTAAGGTAAACACCAACACACTTAAACAACAAATTCTCTCAGCCGAACTCTCAGCTAGATTTGAATTTTTATAAAATTGTTATTAGAATTTACAAAATTATTTGTAGGACCGTATTCATACAAAACATTTACTGATTCAATGAATTTGGTTACTGAAAATGAAATTTAGTTTTTTCTGTGTATGTCGTAATATCGACATTTGAGAAAATAAATATCGATATATATCGCCGGTATTTCAAAAACCGATGTATTGATACATCGATTCTTATTTGCAAGTATCGGTTTTCGATACTTTTAAAAGTTCTATAAATTTTAGACAGTTTTTAAATGTACGAAAGTGTGCTGGTATAGCAGCAACCAAGGAATGGAAGGGTTGCTGCTGCTTTTATTTAAATTTTATTTTATAAAAATTATTAAATTTAATTAAATTTAAAGAATTCCTAGGACCAAGTTTCTTTGTATTGTTTTAAATGTCACTGCTAGTAATGCGAGGAAAAAAAAAGAAAAATTTCATAATAACAGCCAAGGCGCATATATAAAGTGGCCCCACTCAGTCAGGTGACTCTTATTTTTTTGTAGCTAAATGTCAAATTCGGTTTGTGTGGGTGTAAACCTGAAGGCAGAATTAGTTTTTACTTTCTGTTCTATTACCCAGAAAAAAGTGTTCACCAACTAATATTTTCAATTAAGAATTTAATATAATTAATTAAATTTATAATTGTATTAATTAATTTCACTGGAAAAACTTAATTGATATTATCAAATTGTTTATAGGTGAAAATTTAATTTATTTTTTAATTGATATTACAAATATTTTAATTAATATTACAAAATCATTCATATATTTGTGTGTACGAACCAGCTGATTCTTTTAAACCGACTTCAAAAAAAAGGAGGAGGTTTACAGTTCGTCTCTATTTTGTTTTTAGGTGTGTATCTTCATAGCACAGAGCATTTTAGAGAGGGTATAGCTTTTCATTGGTCCCATGTAAGAAAATTGGGCGGAGACACGCCCAGAATACTTTATATAGTTTTATTATATTCTACTTATTTGATTGCTGCGATACTTATAAACACCCTTGGTTCTTTTAATTACACAATTTAAATGTTAAAACAATGGGCGGAGTTACGCCCATTAAAATTTATTATAATATTTCACGTGGTTCTACTTAACCGATTTTTAAGAAACTTACCACACATCTTGAGCTCTAAATTAGAAACAATCCTCCATTTTAATAAATTGGCGGAGTCACGCTCATTAGAACTAAATTTTTTTATATCACGTACTTCTTATCTTCTATCAAATCTTTGCATTGTTTATAGAAATCTTATAGAAGCCGTTAGTTTTTCTATTTTTTTCTGTTCTATTTCGGTTCAATCTGTGAAAATCAAAAAAAAAAAATTTAAGTAATTTTAATTGACAATATTTACGGTCGTCTTGATATGACGTCGACTACGCCATTCACAATAAGGGGGATTATTTAATTTTGCTTTGGGATTTTGTTAAAAATTGTAAAAAAAAATTTATATAATTATCTTCTTCTCAGGATTAACATTTACATGCTATGCCCCACTGTACTTTAGGTGCAAAACTATTTACATGTTTATGTATAAGATTATTAAATTGTTGCTCCAAAAACTTTATAAAAATATTGAATGGAAAACAACAACAAACCCAAGCGGCAGCCAGCATTTATGGTTGCACCAGTAACAACAACAGCTAAAGCAGCCAAAAGAAAATTGTTGCAACAAAAAAAAAACGGTGGTAATAATGAACTTGCAAGCGCTAAACTTTGATTGACTGTTGATGATATTTCCACGTGCTGCCGTTATGAAATGTATTCCTGATGATAAAATTTAAATATATCTTTGGATTTTTTTTTTTGGAATTTCATAACAAAAACTTAAACTCACAAGGGTGTAAATGACTTGCTCATAGTTCAAAGATGGAAAGGAACTAATATTTAACTATGTTAGATTTACATACATACACATGTACGTGCATATATTTTTAAGCTAGAGTCGCGAGATGTTGCATTTAAAATTATAAGTAGAAGAAAAAATATTGTTAAGGGATTTGAGTTTCAGAGCGTGCATTGCATGATTTCTTCAAACGTAAAATAATAATGAAAAATTCTATAGTGAAAACAATTATTAAAAAAACGTTTTGTAGTGCAATTCAGTAAATTTTATTACAATAATCATATCTAGGGTTTGGGATTTCCCGGACTTTCGCACTTCCCGCGAAACGGGAATGAAAAAATTGCGTTCCCGGGAATTCCCGAAAAAATTAAGTAAATTTATTAAATGAAAGTTGGTGAAATGTCGATTGTTTTATTAGTGTAAGTGTTATTTTTAAATAAAAGTTAGTACAAAAGCACTTCTAAGATAAATTTGTATAAATTTTTAAGTGAATTCAAGCAAATAGAATATATTGGGTGTTTTTTATTGAGGTATAGAACTTTAAGTTGGCATCACTTTTTTAACTGGCGGCCATTTTGTCAGCTGTCAAGTGATTAATATTTAGTTTGGTTTGCCATTTCATCATGAACAGGTTGACAAAAAAACAACGCTTGCAAATCGTGCAAATTTATTTCGAAAATAATGGTTCAGTTCAAGAAGTTTACCGCAAGCTCCGTCCATTTTATGGTTGACATAATCGTCCATCAGAGCAATTAATTCGGTTAACCATGGATCGTTTTCGCACTACGTTTATCCTATGTGATAATACGCATCCGCAGAGACGTCGAACAGTGCGCACCGAAGAAACAATTGCCGCTGTAGAGCAAAGTGTTGAAGAGGACCCGAATGAATCGATTCGCCACCGGAGACCGGTATAGAGCCATGATAACCGACTATTTTGTTCCCGAATTGGATGGCATGAATGTGGATGAGTTGTGGTTCCAACAAGACGGCGCTACATGCCACACAGCGCACGTCACAATCGATTTATTGAAGGAAACATTCGATGAGCGCATAATTTCGCGGAATGGACCTGTCAATTGGCCACCAAGATCGTGTGATTTGACACCATTGGATTATTTTCTTTGGAGATATGTGAAGTCGCTCGTCTACGCCAACAAACCAGAAACGTTAGGGGACTTGGAAGCCAACATTCGTGGCGTTATTGCCAACATACGGCCCCATATGCTCGAAAAAGTGGTTGAAAATTGGACCTGTAGAATTGGCTTTATTCGAGCCAGCCGCGGCGGCCACATGCCCGAAATCATATTAATGTTTAATGGCATAAAATTATCCTTCCAATAAAGCCAAATTGATGGACATTAAAACGATTTTCTTGTGTTTTATTTCAATTCGAAGTTCTATACCTCTAAAAAAACACCCTGTACATACACAGAGAAAAAAGATTCGTTGAGACAACCGAATTTATTGCTAATCGAATTTTGGAGGTTGCACCAACTATCAATTTTCTTGTGGTACCACAATATATTTAATTATAACCATTAACCCAATAGTTGCAATAACAGATAAAATTGGTTAACACTATGGAATTTGAAATAAAAATTATTCTTGCCACCGAATATACAATATCATAATTGGTACCTTTGAAAGAAAAATTGGTCTTCCTTGCTGAAACAAAAATAAACAATAAACGCAAATAAAAATACAAAATTTAAGAGATTTATTATTAGACATATTGTCATAAGTTAATTTTAATTGAAATTTATTTTCTGGTGGCGAAGCATGTCTATATGCATTTCTTCAACTACACATTTTAAACAGGCACAAAGCTGTTATCTTATGAGCAGACTTTCAAAAACCATTTGAGAATTCACAAATCATAATACCTTTGAAAATTTTACAAGTTAATTTTTGAATTTGCTGCTATAAACTATGATAGTAAACTCAACCTCAAGTTAGTTGCAGCAACTGATAGAAAGTGTTTATTTTAACGTTAATATAGGACGACAATTTTTTAGTTGCCAATACCAAAAGTTGATAGTAAAATCCAATTCATAATATTTTATTCGGTTGTGCTAATCAATCAGTTCATTAGTCACGACAAAAGCATACGTTCGGTTGATGCAATCAATGAATGAACATGGATTGTTTTTTGAATTAATAGAAAATTGATAGTGTGAACTGAAATATAGTTCATGCAAATGATATTTTATTGACCTAACCATTTTCCAACCAATCTTTTTCTGGGTGTAGCTATTACACAGTATTACCGCAATTTTTAAAAAAATTTATAATAAGGCTTCCAAGTCATTTAATTCAGAATTTTCCTTGCTTGTTTCACATTATTATTAAAAAAAATTCCAGGAGAATTCTTATCGTTAACTACTTTACAAACAAGTTACCGTACTATACTCAGCAACACCGAGTTTTTAGTACCCTGAACCACAGTCTGTCTAAATATTTTTAATTTTAATAGTTTTATTTCTCTTAAGATATTGCCTTCATGGTTTTAATAAAAGCGCCCACTTATAATACATTTAAGTATTGTCAACTCAGAGTTTTTACAGCTTCTATTTGATCATTGTAATCATTGATACTTATACAAAGTATTCAACTTTCTAATGTTTTAGTGATTAAAAGATAGTCTTTAAGTCTGTTTCAGACTCAAATGCAAATAATAATTAATACTTTTGACGAAAATGTATCCCTGATTTTCTTTCTCTTTCAGAAATCTCAACAAAAAACAACTCAAAAAAAAAAAGTAAAAGTATTAATACTTGTATTATAGTCTGAAACGGCCTTTAATAAATGCATCTTGCATGTAGTTTTCGAATAGAACAATAATTTTTCTTGTAGTTAGACGATATAGGAGCAATGGTATTATTTCAATTTTATGAAATTTCCGTATAAATTCCGTATTTTTTAATTTATTTGCTGGTGGTTCAGCGTTGTTTATATGCATTTCATTGTTGCTGTACCTAATCGACAGTACACTTCAACCACAAATTTTGAACAGTCACAAACCTCTTATCTTATGCACAGACTTTCAAAAACTATTTGAGAATTCAAAAATACATAATCATATTATTTAAAAATCACAAAAAATTTAATGGATATTTTACTGCATGTTTATCGAAGTCGAAGAAATTATTTCTTTCTTACAGTTACAATTGAAACAAAAACAAAATTTTAGAATTTTTTTTTGATTTAAATGGAATTGTTGTAATGAAAAATTACCTTCGACATCGATGAACAGGGTATCAGTGTTTAAATATCAGTATCAACTTTAAAAGACAACCTTAACAATTTCATCATTCAAGCGAACTATTCTAATAAAAAAACATGAAAATTTTGACATTAAATTAAAATAGGATTATAACACAAATAAATTTTACTGTCACTTAGGCCATTTTAAATACAGACAACAGTCTATATATTTATGAAATAACGTGTAATTTTAATTTCCAGTTTTCCGGGGAAAATATTAAAAATTTCCCGGGAATATCAGGCAGACATTTCCCGCCCGGGAACTCCCGTTTCCCAAACCCTAATCATATCGCTATAATAAACCTAATGAAAACTGTAGGCCGTGATTTACTATCCTGCGCAATCGTGCGAGTTTTGAGAAAATAAAACCCTGGTACGCAGTCTATGAAAACCTTTAGAAGACAATAATAATTCCTCAAATTAGGGTTGTTTTTTCCGTAAGTCTTGTAATTGTCTAGGATAGTGCGTCATGTCATTTATCAACTTTATTTTCTAGCAACATGTGTTAACGATATCCTCAGTCGGTTGAAGTCAGTAGCTGGATTCAATAACTTTTATTACAATAATCGTTCCGCTTTAATAAATATAGCTAAAATTTATAAAGTTTTCTATTCACTAAAATCTTTTAACCATATTCGATGTCGGTTGAAGTAGATAAAGCAAAATAACCAGCTCAAATTCATTTAGTTTACTCTAATTATCAAACGAGTAAATATATTAATAAATATTACGATTTTCGGTTACTGAACCCATGTACAGCTGTCAACGAAGCATAAAAGGTGTGTAAGCCACATTTTTTTTTGTTGTTAATCTGTGATAAATGGATTCTTTATAAAATATGTTTTTTTTATAAAATATTTTCTGATATTCAGGTTCGCAATCGCAAAATCCAACTTGTATAATTACTTGATCGATCAACACACGCATCTGCAATTCATAAACATTTTAGCAGAAAAGAAAAGACCCACTGGCAAGTGGAAGTTTTTAAAAGAATTTCTTGATTTGCAAAAAACTTTTGCCCCGGTTAGCGCAATGAAAATTTCGAGGTCCTCTTTTTTTGAGAAATTTATTTTTACTGTTCTACAGCATTGCTGCACAGAGAAGCGCTAGAGTGCAGAACATCAATCGGCTTTTTATACAAATGAATACAAATACGTCCAAACCAAATGCACAATGTGCACACTTTTGCAAAGGGCTTTTGTGCTTTCAAACCGACGAGAGTACAACAGCCACAACAAAAACACACCAGACAACAATGCTTGCTCTTACTTTGCAAAAAAAAAACAAGAACAAATTTAAGAGCTTTCAAAGGTGTTTACCTCAAGTGCGCGGACGTAGCTGTTCTACAACATGATAGCTCTGTAATAGCCACTTTAGAATAAAAAGGAGCTTATGAGAAAATTATCTTGAAATGTTCCCCTACTGATAAGGATTAGGAAATTTTGTGACGACGGAAAACTCAAATTATGGTCATATTAAATAATTTTTCTTTATAAATACATTTCCAATAGCTCCTGTTGCCCTAAGAACCATTTCATAGACATAGATAACCAAAAAAGGTGGAAGTGGGCAAAATGATTGCAATGAAAACCAAATGTTTTTACATGTATGAAATTTTACACTCAATGAATTTTGTTGAAAATAAATTCGCATTATTTATTTGAGGTTTAAATGGTTGGTCTCACATATCTACATACTAGTGATGCACCAATATTCGTATTCTTATTCGAATTATCGAATATTCGGCCATTTTCAGGCGAATGCGAATGTATTCGTATTCGCTAAATTCATACGGATGCGAATACGAATGCATTCGTATTCGCCAAATTCAGACGAATACGAATACGAATATTTTTCCAAAGAAATTACATAAACAAATGCATAAATCCTAAACGAAATTTAAATAAATGACTAAAAATCTTAGTTTGTTCAAATACATAAATTTTTTATAGAAATTTGTGCTTTGTATCATTTTCAAATATTATTCAATGACGATCATTAAAATTTTGGGTACTTTTTATTAACTTTAATGTACGCCAACAAGAGTGCGATGTCCTTTTTCATAACAATTTTTTTATATTTCATATTGCATATAATATTCGTATTCGTATTCGTATTCGCGAATATCGTTTCAAATATTCGTATTCGTGAATATCTTTTGAAATATTCGTATTCGCGAATATCAAAAACTGATATTCGCTACATCACTACTATATACATATGGACGTATGTGGGAGTTTGTGTGCTGCACTCACAAAAAGGACAACTTTTATGATTTCATTCTTTTTTTTATATTTTTCTAAAAAAAAATATAAAAATAAAATAATAAAAGCCTTTTCAATGAGCAAAGTTGTCGTTGCTGTTTTTTTTCAAAATTTTATTTCCTACACATTATAATGTGTATTTTAATTATTTACAGTGAAGTGAATTAAGTTGATTTTTTTTTGTGAGCAAGTGACTCTTTTTTACAATATATAAATATATTTATATATTTTTGTAAATGAGTTGGTGCACACAAAATTGTGCACACATTTTCATAAATGAGTGGTCAGGAAAACAATTATTCATAAGATAAATCTAAATAACCGCAGGTCAAAAGGATCAGTTAATTTGCTTTAAACACACAAAAGGATTCATGAACTCACTCATCACCCAGGGAAGTTTTTTAGGTTAGTTACACACGGTGGTTGGTTGGTTGGTAGGAGAAATAATTTAAGACAGTTTTAAAGCAGGGATTTTATATATAAGGAAATGTCTTTAACGATTTCAATTTAAAGAATTTTATTTAATAGGAGATTTTGGGCACGAGTATGCTAAGGGAAAATGTAGAGGCATGCCGCTATCATTATCGCTCCTTTTTCACTCTTCTTATAATGCAATAATTGTTCGAAAAGACGTCTTACTATTAGGACGACCAACAAGAAAATCACTGCGTTTACATTCAACTGTAAAGTCTGCGAGGTCTAGCTAATTGTCATCACTAAAAATTATGTTGCATCGAAATTATTTTAAGAATATTTTTATATATTCCTGATAACTGAAAGAGCAATACTGCTTTTGTTAGGTGACGCCTACTAAAATTTTAACAAGCTGCAGTCATTTGGGTTGTGTGTTTGACAGCCGTTAATAGCAATATACCGCGTGATTTGATAACAAAGTGGAAGTACATGAATTTCGTGTGCTTATTAAAGTCTCATTAAGGATACAAAAAAAACATCAATCAAACCAAGCTAAATAAGCTTTCTAGAGGCCTCTTGAGACCTCTACACCCTAAATAATCGAAAAAAATTACTTTATAATGTTGGCCGATCGGATGATACTGAAAGTGAGAAATGTTGTGGAAGTCATGGGAATCTCACATGGTCCAATGGCTTAATGCTTAAGTGATCATTCGTGCATGAAAAATCTTTCCAAAAGAAGGGTGCTTCATGGCAACTGGCCATCAACGCAATCGTGTGGCAACTTCGCAGGAGTGCTTGGCGTTGCAAGTGGGGAAAAATTAAAATAACCTTGCAGTTTCTAAACAGCCCCCACCAAATTATTATATTAGCATTTGTGAGGGTGTTACAGAGCTTAAGTTTAAAATTTGGATTTTATATATTTATAATGGGAGCCAGTGGGGCCAGCTCATCTTAATAAAGATAAAAAAGATTTTTTTCTATTAGATATTTCTATCAAAGAGTTAATCAAAATTTACTGCATTTATGGGTTTCCGTTTAAAATTTAAGAAAGTTTTTAAAATTGTTTACCAACCTTGGCCTACTGTTTTGCTAGTGTAGATATCCAACCTTCTCCGGTTTGGAAAAGGAAGATTTTTATGGATTAAGTTTTAAATTATATAAAAAAATTTATATGCAATATACAGAATTTAAAATACTTTTTTTTTTTTGCAAAAACGCCAACCCCAATCTGTACTTATTAAAAAGTAAACACTATAAAAAATTTTATGACGAATATTTTTGTTCAAAAATTTCGTTATTGAACGAACCAGTGCGTTTCGAAATAGAACTATTTCTGTTATAAACAGGGAAACCACAAATATGCAATTGCATGTTTTTTTTTCTGATATATCAATCCGGAATTAAGATATTTATCCGTTTCAGAACTTTTAATGAATTCTGGCATCGATTTGTTAGTGCATATTTTGGCATATTTTACCTTTTAAAGCATGTTTTTGCATATTTCAGTCTAACGCGCATATTTTGAGCATTTTTCGAATTTTTAGAGCATATTTGGCGTTTTTAGGGCATATTTTGGTACTTTTTAAAAATTTATTGTAATATTTAAAAAAAATTTTTTTTGGTAAAATTTTCTACTTTTTTTCGTCAAAATTTTATTTTTTTATTGAATTAAACAGTAGTATGGGGAAGCAATATTTTGCTACCATTATGAAGTTAGACTTTAAAAAAGAGCATTGTGCATGTTTTGGCTTCCGAATCGATTTCACACGTTTTCTTGTGAGTTCTGATGTTAAATCACATGCTAAACGTGTTTAAGTTGAAATTTAGAATGTACTAATTATTAGTATGTGTTCTGACAACCAAATTTAGAACAAAAGAAATAAAATTTTTTTAATTTTCATTCACTTGTAAGCAGTCTTGTGAACGAAAAACGAAACAAGAAAATTAAAAAAATTTAAATCTTAAATACTATTGATTTGCATTCCAAATTTCATTTTAAACAGGTGTAACATGTGTTTTAACATCCTCACTGGACGCTAATTTCAATAAAAACTTGGTTTGGTAATTGTGGCGCACGCTGTTCCGATTACATCAGTTGAGGTTGAAAAAGAAAATTTTCAATGTATAAAAGTTTATTTAGATGTGACCGGCTGCGCTTTTTTATTTAAAAAGCTAAGTGAAGAGTTTTTGTTTATTAAAATAACAATTATAAAAAACCTTATCTTATTCTTCAAAATACAGTTAGTTCATGACCTTCAAAATACAGTTCATGATCGCTTTTGAAGTAAAGTTAAATTTTCGCTCTTAGTTAATTTTTTTATTGTTTCCTTTTTCTGTTTATTTTATTTTTGTCTTGTTTTGTAAATTTTGTTGAATTGCTGAATTAAAATTAGTTTTTCATTTCCAAATAATCCAATTTGTGTTATTTTTAAGAGCATATTTTTTGAGTTTTTAGTGCATATTTCGAAGTTTTTAGTGCATATTAAATGCGCATAAAACACTTTTTTTGGAGCATATTTCTGGTTTCCCTGGTTATAAATATAAAATTTTAAACCTATTTTTTTTAATTTTAAAGCTGGAAACAAAAAAAATCTTTTCACACTGAAGCAAATTAATGGTTGTAAATATTTCCAAAAAAATTAACTTCTCCCGCCGAAAAATAACAAAAATACCGAAATTTCCTTTTTTTTTTTTGAATTTTCGATTTTTTTGGGAATCCTGAGAACTCAAAAGCAAATCTGATTTTTTTATTTTATTTCCATTAATTAAGACATTTTTAGATTTTTATTTGACTGTAGTGAATTATATAATTTTACACAAAAATACTCAATTTCAGCGCAAATAATGTTAAATAAAATGTTTATAATGTTTCTTAAAACTACAGAATGCTCTGATTTTTAATTTTAAATTGTACGGAGGAACTAGTTAACACCTACGACAATTTCGTCACCTCATGCTAACTTCATGTCAGTTTTTTTTCTTATACATAAAGATGTATATGTTCAGTTTAATTAATTTTTTTAATAAAAAAAAGTAATTTTTGCTATTTATGTTTATTTTCATACTCGAGCATTTCTACGAATCCAGTCGCGCACATACGTAACTCTGGAATAAACACCAGGATAATTATGTTTAGCACAGCCATCACCCCAAGAAACAACGCCCACCAAAACTCCCGATTCATGAACTAAACCTCCCCCGGAATCACCTGCGCAAGCATCTTTGCCACCTCCAATATAACCAGCACAAATCATTCTCTCCGTAATGCCACCGGAATTTCCATAATTATCTGAACATTGCTCTTGATTAAAAATTGGAACTTCAACTTGACGCAACCACTCGCTTGATTCAGATGCATTTTGCGTTCTGCCCCAACCACTTACAAAACACATTGCATCATCTGGGAATTCATCACGAGCATGTGGTAATTTAACAGGCTTCTTTGTGTCGTCAAATTTAATCTTCTGCGAAAGCTTTAAGAGAGAGTAATCGTAGTCAAAATTAGCTGGGTTGAATTTTTTGTGCTGGACTATTTTGGAAACTTGCAGGAGTTCACCACCTCTGGCAGCTTCTGAAGAACCTGCACGTATCATTAGATCGGCAGCGGTGAATCCACTATAAAACAAAATATAAAAAAATATATAAAAATCATTTACTCAGAAATAATTTCTTATTCGGGCTCAAGTTCAGTAATTTCAATTTTTATTGAATGAATTATTTTTATTATTAATTAATGTGAGTTTCTAAAGAAGAGAAAAAAATTAAACTAGACTCTATAGCTATGGGAAATACCGATACTTTTTTGTACAGCCACGCACTTCATCAGCAACCTAGTCTATTTATTTGGGTAGAGCTTTTTATTAACATCACCTATTTAACTTAAATTTTCTATGGAACAGAATATGAGAATGTTTTTCCATTTTTTTATTTAGGTTAGCACGAAGTTATATTACTCTACCTAAGTATGTTTAACTATTCTAATCTTTTACGATCATCACATTAATTATTTTTGCTTATTCGATGTAACATTTACTATATTTATCTAGCACATAGTTGAACGACTTAATAGAAAATGCAGTTCTTGAAAAATGGAGTTTATGAATACTTTCAAAAGACTACAACAAATCGTGGCGGATTATTTAGGATATCGAATACCCAGCTTATAGTTTCTACTAGACTCACGAGACACAGTGGGCTGCAGTTAAAATCCATTGCTTTGCTATTATGGAACCACCACATAGGTGTCCAAAGAACTGCAGTGATACTTGATAAGGAGCATCGGTAATATTTATGGGATAGCCTCCCACAATACGGCTACCTAATCCTGGACGTTTTATTATACTTTCAGCTGATCTATTTTGTCTTCCCTCAACTGTAATCGCGTTTGTAACAATATAAACAGCTAATGCTATTGCGATGTATTTTAACATTTCAAATTAATGTCTTTCTCGTGTTTCTTAAACTGTTAGCTTGACTGCCCTTCAGATTGCCAAATCGAAAACTGTTGTAGAAATTAAAATTTTCACTAGCTTTTGTAGTTTTTTTTTTGCTTATAGTAGTTGTATTTGTAAATGCCAATTTATTTGCTTTATTTCTTAGAAAACACTTCAAATATATTTATGGAAATAGTATAAAGACAAAACCCAAGTAGATGTCGTACTTATTTTATTGCACTGGAGTATTTTATGAACTTATTGGCGTTCATAAATAATCTTTTACCATATGTATCAGTTAAAATTTATGGATGTACATATGTACTCTTATGTGTTTTCATATCTTTTCGTTAACTATATTTTTTTTTATAAAAAAAACTTAAATTAAAAATTTTCCAAATAGCTAATCAGTTTCATATCAAAATTTAGTTGAATGTTTAGAATTTTTGGGAATCCCTTTTTTACGAACATCTCATGAATCATAAGTCAAGGCACAGCTTATTTATTTAAAAAGCGTCATAACTCAAACAGTTAAATTTTTGATTTAGTAACGGATAGTTAGTTAATCGTCATATCGTTATTCACTTCATGTAAAACTTGCATACAAATATCTTCTATAGTGAACTCTTGAGAGAAAAATAATAAGAAATTTGCACAGGATATGTAAAACTTGGTCCGCTACAATAACAAATATATGACAGTTAAACATTAAAGAGTGTTCGTTCTAAAGCGAGCAAAAAAATATGTTGAAATCCTAGTGTAATATACAGACAATTATATATATACAATTGAATTTTTCAAAGTTAGTGTACTTTTCTGCAGACTACAGCAATTAACATTAAAACTTAAAAAAATCAAAACAAAAAGGTATTCTATAAGTTAAAGTAATTTGAACTATTTACATAGTTTTAGCAACTTGCAGTATCTGGGAAACACTACGAGGCAAACTTTTGGAATTTTCAAAAACGCTAAAACAAAAACAAAATCGGAAAATAAAAATCGCCAAAACAAAATACTCGACAAAAAAATCGCTAAAACGAAAAAAATTGCCAAAAAAAATTTTAAAACCAAAAAAACAATGCTAAAAACCCGAATAAAATCCTATAAATGGGAAATTAATGATCCTATAATAATTAAACTACATTCTGTGCTGATTTTTAATGTCAAATTGTATTGTATGTTAACTTCATGCCAGTTTTTAGGGTTCCGTACACCGAAGGTGAAAAAAGAAACACTATTGTTTTCGCTACGCTGTCCGTCTGTCCGTCACACGCTATTTTCTCAGGAACCGTAACAGCTACGGACCTGAAATTTGGGCAGAGTATGTAGAACCTTGGCCGCTACATCACCAAATACCAAAGAATTAAAAATTAAAGAGTGTTCCAAAACGAGCAACGAAAAATGTTAAAATCATATGTAATATATATACAATTGTAGGTACATATGCATATTGACACTTGAAATTTGTAAAATTAAAAATATATATTAAAAAATTTAAATTAAAGGGTGGTCCATCGATTAATGCAATTTTGACTATGTAATTTTGAGAAATTGCTATATCTTGGAAACCATAAGAGGTAAACTCTTGAAACGTGTCTAACGCTACTTTGATAGCGTTCATAATTCATAATAATAGAGGTATTCACTTCAGTTTATTTGTTGGAAAAAATGGAAAAATTTAATTTTTTTACAACAAACACAGGCAAAAAATTCAAAAATTTTCTTCGAAATTTTTTTCCTGTGTTTGTTGTAAAATAATTAAAATTTTTCCATAAAAAGAACTGAAAATAATACCTTTAATATTTTATTTTTCTTTGCCATTTAAATATTTTTATTGTTGCCTAATGAGACAACTAATTGTAAAAAGTTATAGAAATTAAAAATAAATGCAAAATTCCATGCTTGTTTTGTAAAGGTTTTTGTTTTAGGCCTTAAAATAAATATACTTATGTATATTTAATGTACTATACATTTTAGCGTGCTAAGAAAGTTAGGGTTAACTCTATGCAACTCTTTCTCTTTTCACTTAATTATTGCAATATTTATTTTAAAGGCTTAACATTCAAAGGAAAAAAAAACAATGAAATAAATTTAAATGAATTATTGAATCCATTAGTAAATCCATTTAACTCAAACAACAACAAAAAATTACTTAATACTTAACAGTTTATAAACAGCACAAATGGATTTTTATGAAAACGATTAAATATTCGTAAATTTGTTACTGTTGCTAATGTTATTTTAAAGATTTTCCCAAAAATCTCCAAGGAACATTATACACTTGGTTAAACTTCAATTCGATAAAAAACAACAACAACAACAACATAGCTTACTTCCTTATAGAGAATTAAAATTAAATAAAAGTTTTTAGTTTTTTGGTTTTCAACATGCATAATAAGAGAACCCATATAATGGAGCTGGCGGTACTCCAATGAACTCCTTGTGTAGTCGACTCGACGAATTAATCTTACCACAAGCAAAGTTTTTGGTAACAACAATTAAAAATCATTATAAATTAATGTATTGCTAATGTAGCAAGCCCAAGAATTATAGATACTCGTACTTTGCAAAAAGAAGTTGTTAACAACAAAAATGAAAATATTTTAATTCGATTTGATTTGAAAGGGTTAGAAATAAAGACAACATTTGTTATAATAACAAAAACAAAAAAAAACAAAAAAGAGAAAGGGTCGTCAATGTGTTTGTCGCTTGGTAATTTTCCTTTCTTTCAACATTATAAAAACAAAGCAAAATAACAAAAACATAATTTGCATAGAAAACAACAGTCGTGAAGAAAGCAACCAACCAGGCAAAAACGAATCATTCGTTCATTGCTTTTAACATTTTTTTTTCTAAAGGGTGATTTTTTTGCAATTTTCTTTTTGGCAACATTGTGATTGGCACCTCAGCTGTTTTCGTGTGTCATCTTACTATTAATAGTATGTTTACACGGTACGTGCTTCGCTCTCTATTCGTGCTTCACACTCCAGTCATGAGCGAAGCATTTTGCTTCGCCATAAAAATTTATGAGAGCGAATCAAGGTGATTCAATATGAATCTAGTTGCGAAACATGTAAAATTGGTATATTCTCTAACTTTTATCGCAGTTTATCGCCTGCTTATATGTACTAGCTTTCAAAAAAAAAAATATGTGTGAATGTATGTGAAAAAATAAAAACAAATCAAACACACGTGCGTATGATACGCATGTATGTGTGAATATACATAAAAAAAATGCCAAAACGAAGCACGAATTTGCAAAGTAAACGGTATGATTCATAAACATGTTTGACAAAGCTAAGCATGTGATTCTACTCCTAGTCTAGACATACTACTACAACATGTTTAGTTTGATCTATAATTTAACCAGGAATCGACTTACAGATGAACAACGCTTGCAGATTATTAATTTATTATCAAAATTCATGCATCCGTGCACTTCTTCCATTTTATGGTCAGTTTGGGGGAACTTTTGGAGCGGCTGTACAGAATCTTGTGATTAAAATTGGCAACAAAATTACATTATTGAAAATTAAACCACCAACACGCATACTTAGATTTTGGAAAAATTGCAGCTGTATCCGCGAGTGTTATTGATGACCGTGAATTATCGGTTCGGCCATGTGGTTTCAGCAAGGCGCTGCTACATGTTGCACGGCACTGCGAAATAATTAATCAATAAATAATATTGAGAGGCGGAGTGGTGTACAGTTTACATCACGTTTAGCCGCCTAGATCTTGCAATTTAGGGCATTTTTTGTCATGGTATGTTATGGCTCATGTCTAAAGGGACAAGCCCGCAACGGTTCATGGACAGGAAGACAATATTGAAGAATTTATTTGTGAGATACCGGCAATATGATGCAGAAATTATGCCGAAATTGGACCCAGCGTATGAAACATATATATATGTATATATATATATATATACATATATATATATATATATACATATACATATATTAAACATTAGAGGCCTGCGTAAACTGCCTTGAAATGTAAATGCATCTTGTTTTTAAAATATATTCTCATGGCATGTATTATACTAAGCAAATAATAAATGCTGTCGTATAATAAGCGCAGCACAGTGCACTCAAAAAAATGGCATGTACTATTATTAATAATTTTTTTTTAAATTCAAGTAAAAAAAATTCTAAGTTTAAGTAATTTTTTCTAAGTTTAAGTAAATTTTTACAAAAATCTAGTAAAAATTACTAAATATGAGTAAAAAATAAAAAGTTCATATCCTCAAAAATAGTTCATAAAAACACACAATAAATTTCTCACATTTTAGCAAATGTTTACTGACTTAAAGGAAATATTTACTAAGGGTAGTAAAAAGGTTATAAACTGAAGGAAATTTTATATTAAAGACTAGTCAATTTCGTCTTAAATCAAAAAATAGACTTAAGGAAATCAATTACTCCTGATAAAGTCATGAAATTTTACTTTCTTAAAAGGTGTAAAAAGGTATACTGAATTTTAGGAAAATATTTACTAGTTTTAAGTATTTTTTCTATGAATTATAGAATTTATTATTAATTTGCATTTAGCAAAAACTCTACGTAAATTTTTCATATTTTCGAGGAATATTTGAAGTTGAAATTTATTATATTTTGTATATATAATATATGTTATATTATTGTAAATAAAATAAAATTTTAAGACTCAATAATTTCAATACTTATTCAGGTTGTCAACTCTCAAGGAATTTATATGTATGTATGGTGAATGGTGAATTATAATTAAGAATATAATATGAAGATAAAATATATAACATATCATTTGATATAGAATTTAATTAAAAATAAAAATAAGTACCAGAGTTTAAGACAAAAAAAATTGGAAAATTTACTAAATTTGAAATCAAAGACGAAAAAATTTTTTTTCAAAGCTCCGAATTTTATGGGAAAATTTTACTTAATTTTGAGAAAGTTTAACTTAAATATGAAAATATAATTACTATAAACTAGTTCATTAATGAACTAGAAATTTAGTAAATATTTTACTGGTTTTAAGTAAAAACAGCTTTGGCGCCATACGACAACTTTTTTTTATTCAAATTTAGAAAATTTTCCAAAGTTTAAGTTAATTTTTTTTTTTGAGTGCAGTATTTTGTCTTTCCTGAAAAATTTCCTGGAAGGAAGTTAGCAGGTTTACACTCTAAGCCGACGATATCTGTCTTGTGGGTTTGTGAAAAAGTAAAAGATCATACACACAACGTACATGCGTGTTTACATTCATGACCTTTTTATACGAAGTATATTCTTCTTTACTTCTACACATACAATAACTGAAACAAATGTCTTGCCAACACTGTTGTTTAGCATTGGTTTTAGAAGACTTCGCTTCAATAAAGCATTTGAAAAATTCCTCATGTCTGAAAAGTTCTTGTAAGTGGTCTTGTACAGGGGTCTATTAAATATTGAATTAGATATGCAGATCTTTGGTGCAACTCAAATAAAGATTTCATACATTTTCCCAAATTTGTATGTCTTTTTGAATCAAATCCGAAAGCCCTTAAAAAATCACCCCCTATTACGAGAGAAAAATTTTTCCACTTTGGGTAACTTTAGACAACTACAAAGAAAAAAATAATTCCTGGAATAGTATGTAATGATTGCACTTTCCACTATTTGAAACATGATTCAGGAGTCAAGGATCGACTACATAGAGATATAATTTTTAATCTTTTAATAGAGTTGTTAAATCTAAAAATGCGTTAATGTTGAAGAATGTCAAATTAAAATTCGATTTCAATTTAATGTCCCCGACCTTTGATAGGAAGGTGAACAGTAGTACTGAAATTTTTGTATTGTCATATATAACATTTCACTAGCTCTACTTTTTGATAAAATTTAATTAAGTAATTTAATTGGATTAAAACAGCCTCACTTAAAAATATTATTAAGGCTTTATAAAGGCTTAGTAAGAAAAATTTTGTGTGAAAATCTTAGGAACACTTTATAAAGCCGAAATAATTTTTATAAATAAAGCCCTAAAGCTTTTTTAAGTTTTTTTGGAGTTGGTCTAGCTTCTATCTTTCTCTAACTCCTGCAAACACCTGTTAACACACCTGAAAACTAACAGCTTCCAGAACTGATTTAACAAACCGAGAAGAATCCGAAAGGACAAGAAAAGTATAATTTCTGATTTAAATAAAAAAAATTTTATAAATTGTAAATAAATTATAAAAGTGTGTATTTTACACTGAATTACTTGAATTTACTTTGAATTTCTTTTACTCTTAAACATTCAATACAATTACAAATCCTTTGCAGAAGGTGGAGATTTCAAACAGGTGTTGGTTTCTCTTTTTTTATATAATTAACTTTTCCATTAAAATACTTTCGCAAACGTTTAATTAATGCTGTTAGTTACTTATGGAAAAAAGAATTATTAATTAATAAAACTAAAAGAATAAATACATTAATTTTTTAATAATTTTTTTTTTTGATATTGCATTTTTTTTATAAAAACTTTTTTTTTATCATATTATTTAGTTGCAAACCACAAAATCTGTTTATGAACATAAATATATGCTTAATGTTTTGACATTGACTAACATGTGTGAAATACAAACTAATATTACAAAATTCTGTAGGACAAATTATTTATGTGCAGGCTTCATTAATGTATAGAAAATACTGCAGCCCTCATATTTGCTGTAGAGTTCCGATTAAAATACAGTGTATTGTACACTATATATAGTACATAGTAGTTTCGAAATAGTGTGTACTTCAATTTACAGCATATGCTATATTACAGTATTATAGTACAGTGTGTATCGTAGTCAATGGTGCAGTACATCACAATAGCCTACAGTATAATACGGTATTATATTGTAAAGTATAGCATCACGGTGTACAGTACAGTACAATGCACAACTGTGTACAGTTTTTACAATATTCAGTATATTATAGTTCAGGACATCACATTATAATACCGTATGGTACAATACTGCAAAAATCAAACGCAAGTCAACTATATCTGGTTAACAATAAATTGGGTTAAGAACAACTATGAAAACAAGGTACTGCAGTTCACAAAATGATTTTGTCATCCTTAACACAAAATAAAACTCTCAGGGTACATACTTACATACATATTGTTTGGGTTTATCTAGGCATTGGCTATGCCAATCGCATACAGAAATTATCCCCACACCGAAAAAAATAACATGTGCTTCAAGCTTACGTTAAAACCGGTTTCGCATGGAAATTTTGTTTTAAGGGGATAAATATTTAATTTTAATAGTTCTCTGACATGACACTAAATTACTTTTCCTTTTTTTTTTTTGATAATAAAATTATTGCATTATTATTTTTTATTAATATTTTTTTTACTCATTTGCTGTAATTATAATTCATTTTACTGTTAATTTTTATTCCTTTGTACATAGTTTTTAATGTAATAATATTTAAAAAAAAGAAAAAAATTGCCCTTAGTTAAAAGGTTTTTATCATTTTGCATTTTTTTTCTCTGGCTTGCTGGTGCTGTAATATTAAAATATTTATGATTTTAAATTATATTCATATGCAAATATGTTTTCACACTTTTTTTCAATAATATATTTAATACTCCTATTATATTAAGCAGAGGTTCCAAATATTGTAAAGTGATTTTCCTTCTAGCTTAACCCGGTGTGCTTTGCTACCCCTTCCTACAATTTATAAAAAAAAAATAATTCTCAAAAATTATTTCCATAATCAATCAAAATTTTGGAAATTGGTACACAAATGACAAATTTATTTGCTAATAAATTTTTGTGGCAAGCACGTAATTTCGTAATTTCTATTCGTGGACCCATTCCAAAGTAAGAAATAATTTGAAAATTGATCCACAAACAAAGTAATGTGATAATCCATTTTTTGCGGACACATTTCGCCACCCGCTTTTAAAAAAACTTGATTGGACCTCTTCCATATGCAAAAAGCATTTTGCAAATTGGTGGTCAACTTACGAAGTTATTTGATAATTAATTATTGATGTAATAATCAACACCCTTCCCCCTTCCCAATTACAACAAAAAATTAAGTTTGCCTCTTCCATATGAAAAAAGAATTTTGCAAATTGGTCCACACATGATGAAGTTATTTGATATTCACTTTTTAAAGTAGGGCACTTTTTTCCCCCTACCTCACAATTACCAAACAAAAAAATTAGTGAACCTTTTCCTTTTCAAAAAAAAAAAAAGAATTTTGGATGAAAAAATACCTGATTATTAATTTTTGGCGTAGGAATTTTGTAAACCCACCACAATTTAAATAAAAAATTAGTTAACCTATGCCATATGCAAAAAATTTGAGAATGACAAAGTTATTGAAAAATAAATTTTGGGGTGGGCCCCTGCCCCACTCCCTCCAATTAAAAAAAATAGCTGACCTTTCCCATATGCAAAAAGAATTTTGAAAATTGGTCCACAAACGACATAGTAATTTGATAATCAATTTTTTTGGCAGGCACATTTCACCCTCCTTACAAAAAATTTAATGGACCCTTTCTATATACAAAATGCAAAAAGCATTTTGAAAATTCGACAAATGACGAAGTTATTTGATAATAAATTATTGGGGTGGACAATTTTGGACACCCTCCCGCCTCGATTATTTCAAAAAAAAATTTAGTGGACCTCTTCTATACGAAAAAACAATTTTGGAAATTGGTCCACATATGATGAAACTATTTGATATTCACTTTTTACATGCGAGCATTTCACTTCTACCTCCCCTTCCAATTGGTCCACAAATTACAAAAATATTTGATAATCAATTTTAGGGACAAGCCTTTGCAGAATTAGCAAAACCCCTGCTTCACCACACCTCTAATTTGAAAAAAAATGTGGAGATCTTGAAATAAAGAAATTAGTCCAGATATGACTAAGTTATTTGATATTTACTTCTTAAACGTGGGCACCTTGCTTCCTTTTTCCCCACGATCAAAAAAATTAGTCGATACTTTTTCATGTTCAAAATGGTTTATGAAAATTGGTCCACAAATGTCAAAAACATATGACAATCACTTTTTGAGGGGGACATTTTGCTCCCCCTTTCTTTTTCATATGCAAAAAGAAAATTAGTGGACCTCTTCCATATGCTAAAAGAATTTTTAAAATTGGTTGATAGATGTCAAAGTAAGTTTGTAGTCAATTGCAGGGTAGTGCAATTAGCTGCGACACCTCCCCTCTCCCAAAAAAATTAGCAGACTTTCTTATAAGCAAAAATATTTTGAAAACTGGTTCACAAATGAAGGTTAATATTATAAAACCTGTTCAAAACTATCTGAAAGGTGTAACATAATTTAAATAAAGTGGGCGTAAAAGTGTGCATGCTTGAAAATAAAGTAGCGTATAATATAATGCAGAGTCCCAGTTAGATGTTGTGAAAATTTCAAAAAGATCGGTCCAGAGGTCTGGTCTCCTATAAGGTACAAAAACAAACAAACAAACAAAAAAACAAACACAAATTCCTTGTTACATATATATAGATTTCTATTTCCAACAGGAAATAAGTTATAAAATAAATTTTTGTTTTATGACTCAAAATCTTTTTGCCTGCGAGATTTTATTCGTAATTTCGTTCGTTAACGAGTGCCGTAGTTTGCCCCTTGATGTTTGTACAGAATATGTAAACCTGTGGCCGCTACAACAACAAACATAAGAGAGTTAAAAATTAATGGGCGTTCCAAACCAAGCAACAAATGTCGAAACAAAAAAACAAAAAAAAAATCGCAAAAATTAAGAAATCGCCAAAAATAAAAAAACACTTAAAAGAAAAATATCACCACAAATGAAATAAATCACTAAAATACAAGAAAATAACCAAAACTGGTAAAGGCGAAAAACAATTTAAAAAAAGCCAGACTAGAAAAAAAGTCGCAGAAACGATAATTAGCGCCAAAACTAAATAATTCGCTTAAACTAAAACACAACCGAAAAAATCGCCAAAAACCGAAAAAATCGTGATAAAGAAAGAAAAGGATGCACCAAAACTAAAAAAATCGCTAAAACAAAAAAAAGCAACCGAAAAAACTAAAAAAATTTCTAAAATGAAAAAAATCGGAAAAACGAAAAAAGCACTGAGACTAGAAAAAAATTATATAGGCTAAAATTCGTGTCCGTACGGAACTCCTCGTGCGCGAGTCAAAGGTGCAATTTTGCTGAATTTTTTTATTGGAAAAACCCTTCAGAAAGTATTTTCTCAACAAAGTCAATATTCGACTAACATAATATGAAAGCAAAGATTTGAGAATTAGTTCTACATCACTAAATTAAAAAATGGATTTCAGGAGCTTCGCTATCGAACAGGCTGTTGAAAAATGGAACTACTGTACATTCCAATATTCTAAATACAATATTCTAAAATACATTTTGCATACTATCGAATGGTAACTAAATTGAGATATCACACTTGTACTTTTAAATGAAGTCCACTAAAAATTTTGAAATGATTTCAAGTCATAATATCGTTTATGACATCCATATTATATTGTACCTCGGTAGGCTAGTGAGTAAGTAGTGTGCTAGCCTATCAGTTTGGAGGTTGTAGGTTCGTTTTCCACCATAGACTCAGGTCTGTCTCACTACAACGAGTGAAAGTCTTTGTTACTTTTCTCATTCAAATTAAGTAATAATATAATTTGTAATTTTATTTGTAACATTTAATAAATAAATAAAAATTACATTCCTAATAAAGTTCAAGTGACGAGGGCACATACACTGGTCACTCAACTACACGGCCCTCAACGTACACTAATCCCTGCTTCGTCGGTATTTTTAGCAGAATCATTGGCGAAGTAAAAAAAAAACCAACAAAATGGCTACTAAATACAGGTTTTAAAGTTTAATGCACCTCATTGACACCAGAGGCGCTGCAACACTGCATTATTAGAAATATGCAAAAAAGCAGAGTTGTAAAATAATGAAGCCTTACTCTATCTCTACCTTCACTACATTTCTTCTCTAGTACTATATCTTTCTTAAAAAAATGTAATACCTCGTAATAGTACTACGCATTCATTGCCAGAGTTTCACTTCTCTTTTTAGTAAGAGTAGGGAGAAAATCTTACCATCTCTTTCTGCCCAATTTATCTCCTCACTGTTTCCTAATCCTGCAGTGATCTTCCTTGTCTCCAGCGTAATTTTTATTCTACTCTTAATTTATCCTAAATGCTACAATTTTGGACAGCGTTATAAATAGCCTTGTTATCTAGATTGCAAGAAGAACTTTCTAGATTTAAGAATATAGCTTACATTGCTCTATAATCTGATCAGTGGTGCAGAAGGTTTAGTTATTTTTCAATTATTTCTTCATTAAGCGCCACTGTGTTTTCCTCTACAGTTCTGGTTTGAAGAGTTTGTTGCTTTATTAATTTGAATAATACTTCTCTTGCAATGCAATGCGAAAGGTAATTGAATTGCAATTTATGTAAAACTGTATTTTTCCTCAAGCCATTTTAATTAAAATTTTGAGAAACTCTGCCTGTACAACAGAAAAAAAAAACAAACATCGAGGAAAAAATTAAAATATTTATTAATGTCCAGCATTATATTGTTTCATCCTATATTGTCATATATAAAAGTTTCATGTGGTTTTTTCTGAAAAGGCTTTAATTATTATTTATTACTTATTACGCTATTTCTTGTGTTGAATCGCATTTTTTTTTATTTTTGCTGCTCGCATTTGGTAACAAATAATTATTATAATTGCATCGATATATTAACTCAAAAAATAAAAAAAAAATTGTTTTATAACATAATGTTTTTTGCACTACTTTTAGTCTGCAGCACAGCAATCATCCTCAAGGAAGTCGCACAGTGCGTACATTAGGTGCTGTTGCTGTGCGTACACAGAGAAAACAGATTCGTTGAGACAACCGAATTTGTTGCCAATCGAATTTTTGGCGGTTGCACCAACTACATAGAATTCTGGTATAACGACTGCAATTTTCTTGTGGTACCACCATATTTAAATTAATAACAACAGAAAAAATTGGTAAACAGTATTGAGTTTGAAATAAAATTTATTCGTGCTACCGAAAATATGATTAGTATAACTAAAACAATATCATAATTGGCACCTATGAAAAAAATTGGCCTTCCTTACTGAAATAAAAATAAACAATAGACGCAAATAAAAATTCACAATTTAAGAAATTTATTGTATGACATATTGTCATAAGTTTGTTTTAATTGAAATTTATTTCTTTGTGGTGAAGCATGTCTTCATTTGTGCATTTTTTCAACCACACATTTTAAACAGCCACAAACATGTTATCTTATGCACATACTTTCAAAAACCATTTGAGAGTCACAAAAGTTAATTTTTAATTTTCTGCCATAAACTATGATAGTTAACTCAACCTCTAGTTAGTTGCAGCAACTGATAGAAAGTGTTTATTTTAACATTAATATAGAATGGCAATTTTTTTGTTGCCTATACCAAAAGTTGGCAGTAAAATCCAATTCATAATATTTTATTCAGTTGTGTTAACCAATAAGTTAATTAGTCATGACAAAAGCATACGCTCGGTTGATGCAATCAATTTAAGAATTGTCAGAATCATATATTTGTTACAATTATGCCCTCATGGCAATCAACATGGATTGTTTTTTGGATTAATAGAAAATTGATAGCGTTAATTGAAATATAGTCTGTGCAAATGATATTTTATTGGCCCAACCATTTTTCAACAAATCTTTTTTCTGGGTGTAGTATTAAGGATCGACCCACATGTATCCACCTGGCTTACATTGTTTATAAAGAACTAAAAGTCCTTGATACCGGTACTTTTCAGAGTTACCAGTTTTGAAATTCCTTTATATTTATCATATATCTCAGCTTTTATTATAACAAAGTGTATCTAAAAGCTTTGGTCCTCTCCTAACTTTAGTTCAATATATTTAAGGGATTTAAACGATAGTATTGAAATTATGGTAATCAAATGTCTTCAATTGCCATACTGTGCTTTCTATCTAAAGCCAGAATTAGTTTTTACTCTCTGTTCTGTTACGAATCAGCTGACTATTTTTTGTTAATAGAAATATAATACATGTGTATAATTTTTCGTTTTGTTTCGTTCGGTTCTGTTTCGGTTCAACCTGTGAAAATCAAAAAATTTTTAAGTAATTGTAAGTGACATCATAAATTAAATAAAAATATTTTGATATAAATTGTGATTGTGATTTTAGAGTTTAAAAAAATTAATTTTTAAATGAAAAACTTAAATTATATTGAGACTTACAAAGGCCGATGCAAAACTCATCGCTTTAGTGCAAAAATGCGACCCTTCTTAACACAAACAGCTGATAATTTAGTACAGAAAGAGTAAGTACTTAAATTTAGAAGCAGAACGGCACAGCATAGAACAGCAACAGAAAGTAAATGCTAATGAAGCCTTAAGGCTCTTGCAAAATTTCTTCATAATCAAATAATAATTTTTTGTCTAATAAGCAATCAAGTTTTCGTCAAAATCACCTGAAAACATACGATGTGAACTTGACGAAAGAAAAATTAATTTTTTGATTCTTCTAGATCATTCTAAGGCCTTTGACACTGTTGACCATAGTATGCTTTGCACGAAACTTCAGCATCTTTATTTTTTCTTATACGTCAACTAGACTGCTATCATCATATCTCTCTAGCCGTAGGCAATTTGTTTACGATTACAACCTCAGATCGTCAGCATTAAATTTATCAAGGGGAATGCCTCAAGGGTCAATCCTTGGACCACTAATTTTTTCTATATACGCAAATGATTTACCCAAATAACTTTTGCACTGCAAAATTCATATGTAAGCAGATGATGTGCAGTTGTATTTAAGTGGTCCAGCCAATTCAGTTCCTGATAATACTTCAATACTTAATGATGATCTAAATAGAATTTATATTTGGCCAACAGAAAATGGGCTTTGTTTGAACCCGCACAAATTAAAACTTATCATAGTATGTGAGAAAACAATTAATAATATTGCTGATGTTGAGGTCTTAATAAACAGATAAAACATTACTAATGTAAATACTGCCAAAAATCTTGGAATAATTGAAATAGTTATTACGAAAAACAGTTGATAAAGTTGTGTATGATTAAGTTGTACTCGCTATTGTCAATATGCATTAGAAAAAAATAAAAAAGCTAAGAAATTCAAAAATAAGATGCACTGAATGTGAAGAATTCGTTTAAAGGTTAGTAGAAAATGTAATATAGGTGGACCTAAACTATTTAACTACGTGGTGTGTTCCTCCCATTTATATTCACCAACCACTTTTGCGTAGAGTCCCTTTGCAATGTCCGGATTTGCTTCCATTAAGCTTGTAAGCCTTGTAATTTTCTTTTTGTTGCTCATAATAAGCGCCCTGTGCATAAAATCAATAATTTTGTTTATCTTTTGTGATATTTATTTATATATTTCTATTTATTTGCTACTTACATTTTGAGTTAATATATTTCTCCTATTATTTTGTAGTTGAAAAAAAGAGAATAAATTTCCATTAATAGGTATTCACAATAGTAATTTTGTAGTTGATGGTTGAAAAATTATGCTTGATACCTCTTTTCAACCGCTGACTTTTCGTAATACCGATTTATCAACTTTGCTGTAAAAATTTCTCTTATCAACCGCACGTTGCTGTTCATAATAATCCTGAATAACAACCACACCATATTAACGCAGTTTTAGGTAAGAGTTACTTAAAGCAGAGATGTCTTTGGTCATTACAGCACTGTACTCCTTTCAATATAAGGAAACTTCTTGCCAGCTGTGGCTCTATTAGCAAAAGAAACCTTAACATTTTATTCAACGATATTATTAGGTATGTGTACGGATTGAAAAGATATGATAATGTTTCTCAATTTTCCTCGAAACTATATGGCGTTTCGTTCAACAATCTTGTTAATATACGTGTGCTTTTATTTCTTCATAAAATTATCTATTCTGAAATGCCAGGATATCTTATTGATAAAAAAATAAGGTTTGCAAGATTAGTTAGGAGGAAAAATATTAAAGTTCCTTTACATCGTCTCCTTGTTTCCAAATGGCAGTTTTATATACATACATGATGTGTGTCTCTGGAATACTCTTCCACATACACTCTAAAACATTGGCTTAAATTTAGGATATTATATATTGTCTAATTTGTTCTTGAAATATTCTTAATGTCTAAATTTATATCGATTTTGTTGTTATTTGTATAAAATAAACAATATTTGTCCTCTTTTACACAAAAATTGGAATCTACTGCTAAAAAGGTTTATTTTTAAGCAAATTGTACTTAAAATACAGCCAGATATGTCTAAATAACGTCAAAATGTTGAAAATTAAGAATATATGCGTAAAACACCCGAAATATGTTTAACAAAAAAAGTAGAAAAGCGTACAAGTTGCAAGAGAAGCAGGCCATATTTTTTATTAAGTTAATTAAAATTAAATTTAAAGCAGTTTATATGTCAATAACAATACTCGTAGTATGTTTTTTATGTAAATAGTGAATAGTAAATATTGTGAAACTGGACAAAATATTTATGTGCAAAATTAAAAGAATCTCTTATTTACATACATGTAAATGATTATGCATTTATGCGTATTTAAAATGCAAGAAGGTGTTTATCAATTATAATAATGATTTAGTGCATTTCACGGAGTATTTCTAATAAAAACAGTGTTTTTAAAAATAATTTGTGTTCCGATATTCTGATCAGGTGTTTGGTGAATGTTTGCAGTTTTATTGAAAAGGGCGTACATAAAATTAATTAATTTATTTATTTTCATGTGTGAGAGCATGATCAAACATATTTTATTCAAAATTAAACATACTGTGCTTAAAAATCAACAAAAGGTTTAAAAATATAGTTGTGTAATTTTAGGTCGAAAGTATTCTGTAAAGTGTTGCCTACTATAATCGACCTAATTTTCAACAAAAGTATTTTAGAGTGCACACAACAACTTAATAGCAACGCAACTAGCTTTAAGCAATTTTTATTTAATTACTTCTCAAATTAGAAATTCATAAATATTGTTCCTATAGTATATACAATTAATTATTAAATTTTTGTTAATTTTGTAAATTTGTATCTTAATGTCTGTCTATATGTCTGCTGGCGTAACTTAGTTATGGATACTACTTTCCTGTACTGTAAATATAAGATTTATTCTTGTTGTATAGGACTTGAACATACAAATAAATAAAAAATATAAAATAAATTATTTTAATACAATTATTATTATAGTTTCTTTTATTTAAACATTCTGATACTGTTAAGACTACCGTTTGAATCCCCCAAATGAATATCATAAAGCTAGGAGAAGACTTATGCTTTTCGAAGCATTTTGTTGTAATAAAATCTGAGATCGTATCACTTCCATATAATGTAAATATGTGCTATGTAATTGTGTAATGTATAACCAAAGAAAAATATAAATAATTTAACAAAAAAAATTTTAGTAGATTTACTGAAATTTTTTGCAATAATTTTTTTTGTAAAATTTGGCAATTGGGATTTTGGGATATTTAATAATTAAGTATTATTGAAACATTTTAATTACATATAACAAAAACTAAGTGTATACTTTTATTGCATGTGATTTGTAAATTAATAAGTTCTAATACTATTTATCAATGTTAATAAAAATCTGTTAAACTGGGTAATATTCTCTCGAAAAAATTTTGCTCTCAGAAAGGCAATATTAGGTTTTTTATTAGCTGTCTTTATGTTTATTATATTTTCCATAACACAGTTATAACTTTATAGACTATTATGAAAATGAGACCGTTGGTTTTATTTAAGTACGTTTTTAATATCTTGTTTTTTTTTAAATTTTAATTTTTGTTTGTTTTCCATATCTTTTAAAATATTTCTTCTCTCGCTTAATATTTTGGTTGTTGGAAGAAAAAAACAATTTAGTTAAATATATTCTATTAACGTTCTAAGAAACACTAAAGATATTTTTATTGTTTAATACAAGAAATTATGCTATCTTAACTAAATTGTTTATAAGACACATTAAGTATTTAAAATTTTTAAAAAAGAATTTCATCATTAAAAACAAAATGTGAATGTATGCTTGAATGAGTGTTAATAAAACATTGCTGCGTATTTAAGTAATAAACTGTTTGGTGCCTACATAGGAAAATCTAACCAATTTCGTGTAATCAGCGAAATTGCTTAAACCAGCCAATGTTTGAAATTAAGAACAGTTTAATAAAAAAAATATTAAAAACAATTTGTACAAATGCAAGTAAATAATGTGAGCACAAAAAAATTTTAGGTAGCATTTTTTGTAACTTAACTGTGATATTTGTAAAACAACTATTTTATGAGTTAAAAAGCATACGATCATTTTATGAGTTTTGTTAATTAATTTTTGTAGAACATACTTTTTAGTATCATACTTTTGAAGAGTTATTCATTATCCATCTTAATATATACACAAAATATCGTATCCAATCCAGTACATGCCAGTAAAAGCAACTTACATCTAATATATTCTTCTTTGATTAAATTAATATATTTGACTGCAATCCAAAATTCTGAAACAATCTTCGTACACTAGGAGAGAAATGACGATAAAAATTTAAGAACAAAATTCTTGAATTTTGATTGCACAAATTTTCATATTTCAATCTTGCAATTTGGTCAGTAAGATTGACGTTCTCAAATTTGAGCATAAATTCTTAATTTATTGAATGAATTCTTAAAATCAAGAATGTGCTCTCAAAACTTTAAGAACGCATTCTTAAAATCAAGAACGTAATCTTAATTTTAAGATTGTAATCTTAAATTTTTAAGAATATGATCTGAATTTAAGATTTTAATTAATAAGAAAATCTTGAAATCGATCTTAAAATGGGATTTTATTCAAGATTACAATCTTAAATGCAATCTGTAAAGGTATGAGTTATTTCTCATTTACTGTTATACATTAAAGTTCTGCACAATACCACTTACAAGAAATTTTAAGACATGTGGGATTTTAAAATGCTTTACTACAGTGATATATGACAATATTTTAGCTCTTCTAGTCTACAACATTAGTCTCAAAAAGTTGTTTGCTACAATTAATATTTTAGGAAATAACGAAGAAAATAACCCACAAAATATAAAAAATTATATAAACTAAAATTGCATTTACATGGAAATTATTTTACTAAGCGTTTACAATAACTATTTCCTACATATATCCAGAATAGTCATAAGAAAACTAAGAAAAAAATTACATTGAATATATAGGAATGAGGGCCGGACGCACCCCCTCAAATGCAACTTATCGCTACAAAATTGTTTGGTATTTTTTTGCATAAATCTGAATCGATTTGGGGGGGGGGGGGTGATAATAAAAGAAATCAACAAAAAAATTCTCCATACAAGTAACGGACACTCTAATGTACATGCGTACACAGGCTGTGTATATGATCTATTATATTTCTGCGCACATACAAACCAACACTTGCATGAACATTATTTGCATGCGTTTGCACAAAACACAAATAGCTTACCATTAAACACAAACTCAAACGTACGCTATGCAAAATAAGAATCATATACACATCAACACTACTTCTTTTGATTATTTTTTATGAACAAGAAGTCTTAGCGACATCGCTTATTAACACTCATGTACACGAACACCAATGCATCCATCGTGCTTCGCTTACAACACGACAGTATTTATTATACATTTAAAAAACAAAATGTATTTACATTTCAAGACTGTTTATGCAGGCCTCTATTATATATACATGTGCACACACATATACGCATACATAAATAAAAATGTATGTATACATATATCTTGGGCTTGTGTTGAAAGTCGTAAACATAGATATGACCGGCATAGATAAGAATTTGGCTAAAATGATCTCATAGTAGAATAGTTCTTAGACAAAATCCAAAACTTCGAGTACCGTTCGCTCAGTTTACGCTTAAAATTCAATTTTAATTGTCACACTACAGGGTAGAAACCAAATAACAATAATTAAATAAAGTATGAAAAAAATTTACAAATACTTATTGGCAGTCTTTTTGTTTTTCTTTGAAATTGTGTTGGCATCGAAAAAACTAGTGTGCTACTACGATTCGGGGAGTACAGGTAATTATTAAGCCTAATACAACAATAAAATCTACCAGCCTTATTTATAAGAATAATTAAGGTTTTATAAAGACTTTTTAAGAAAATTTTTGTAGGAAAATTTGTTTTAAAAACCCTTTATAAAGCCCAATAAGTTTCATAAATAGGGCCGTACACATTTCATATAAGTAAATTAAATAAAACATAAAATATAGTAATGTAATGATCAAAACGAAAATCAAGAATAAATAAGCATACTTAAAAAAGTGCAATATTAGGTGTGTTCATTTACAAAAAAAAATGTTACGAATTTGAAAAAAGTGTTACTGGAAAGTGTTCTTTAACTAATAAAAAAAATTGCAAGGGAGAGCGTCAAAAGAGAGTAAAATATTGAGAGATAAAAAATTCTTAAAAATTATTACTGGTAAAATTTTTAATTGGAAGAACCGTGCAAAGAGCTGTTTTGTGTGTTTTGTTTAAAAATTAATTATTTGTAAAATATCTAGAAAAAATAAAAGTCAAAAAATGTAAATTCCTTTATTAAAAAAAATATGTACGCATACTTAGAAAGAAATCATATTATCTCAATTTATTGTTTTTCTTTGATTAGTCTTTATAAATACAATTTTATGCTCAACGAGTTTTGTTTGTTTATCATATCTGCTCAGAGATGGAAAATGGTTTTTTTTGTATATGTTAATAGAATAGAATTTAAAAAAATAAAAAATTCATAAAAATAATAAATAATACATAAAAAAAATGTGTAAAGTATTTCATATTTAGAGCCTATTTTCAGCAATGCTATTTAAATATCAAATTATATTTCAATTCCGATTTTCATTAATTTTTGGAAGAATTACTTTTAAATATGAACTGATATGTAAATAAGTTTTTGAAATAGGCCCTTAATGACGATTAATACAAATGTTGTTATATAAAATATTATCCAAAAAGAATATTAAAAATACATCAGAACAGTACATTTTTGATCGTGATTAACATTTACGTTTAATATATATACATATATTATTTCCTGTTGTTCCTTTAAGCAGCATAGGGCCGTAACCAGGTTGTTCCATTCGGATCTGTCTTTAGTTACCGTCGAGCATTTACTAACTCTAGTCAATTCAGTATCGATATACCGCTTCCATGTATGAGCAGGTCGTCCTCTACGATTCATGTTTCAGATATAAAAAAAAATTCTTGCAACTTATTGCTAGTAAACCGTTCATTTACGTTTTCGTAACTAGCAAGTAATTTTGTAAATTTCTGTCTTACTCTCTCGTTGCAAGTTTCTGCTAGGAAAGTAAATGAACACAACTATTGTAAGCTGAACATAAATGAACATAAAAGCAGGAGGAAATGTCATACAGACAAGAATTGCTGAAGCAATAAAAAAACTACAAATTCTCGTATTCCATTTCACTGAAAAGTTCATATTAAACAACTAATGTTTAATTTTGATCTGAGCCTTAAAAAACGACATATTTACTGATAAAGTCAGTGGTGGCACTTTTAACTGACTTTTTTTTATCATAAGAAACTCACATTAATCAATAAACAATATTTCCATTTTTAACAAAAACGAACTGATAAGAAAAAATCGTTGACAGATTTAAAAATGTATAAGACTTCATTAAACTTCTCAATTATTTATTTTTCAGATGCCATTTCTCAGATAACAAGTTATAGGACGCCCATAAGTTTCTGCACTCATCTTATTACCGGATATGCTGACCTAAACCCTCATACGGGCAATATCGTCCTTAACAAGAGCAGAAATTTAGATCATGTTATTGAGATAAAAAAGAAATACGATGATTTGAAAATTTATTTAAGTTTGGGTGGTGATAGAGTTAACGATACACCAAGTGATACCCAATACATCAATTTCTTACAGGGTGGTTTGCCATTATATGAAAACTTTACAAACTCTTCCATTCAAATCCTCAAGAATTATAGTTTTGATGGCTTGGATTTGGCATTCCGATTTCCACGCAATAAACCACGTGAAGTTCTTTCCATGATCAAAAAAATCTGCAATTTCTTCGTAAATTTTTTTAAGACGAATAAAGCTGTGGACAAGCAGACTAAAGTACTTAAGACCCAGTTTACGGATTTTGTAAACAGTCTGCACCAAGCGTATGAAAAAGAAAAATTGGCGATGAGTTTAACTGTGTTACCAAATGTTAATGTATCATGTAAGTAGAAAAAATTTATTTAAAGAAATCATTTTAATATATGAAGATTTTTTTTAAATAACACTTTATTAACGCCGGTATTGTTAAACGATTGTTAAGCTAAATCATTTTTTAAATAGCTTTTATTATATAAAATTGGTATATAGAAACAACATTTACTTTAACAATCTCTTATAAATACCGATGTAAATTACATTGTGAGAAAAAGAAAAATCCACAGCTGTGAGAAAGGCCAACATGGGGTGTAAATTGCCCGCCCCCCTACCATCAAGAATTATAAGAAATTGCATGTAGTTATCTTTTTTTAATATTACTCCCTTTTTATAAAGCAAAAATCTATATCATCGAACACCACACACAGTGGTCCAAGCAAAAAGAACGCTGATGATGAAGGCTGCCAAAAAAGCTGGTTGTTCCGTTCTACTACATTTTTGTCAGAATTATATACAACTAACTTTGGTGTTATTTGTTCATTAATAATTATGATATCGTTAACTTAATACGAAAAGACCCCAACTCATGTTTTTCATAGTTTACAGGAGGAGGAAAAAACTTAATAAAAAAAGATGAAATATTGATACAAAATTTTTTTAAATGCAATTTTTATTAAAAACACTTTACCAATTTAGTGTTATATTAGTTTTATTATTATTTTTTAATTTAGTTTAGTAATGGTCTATCGAAATATGTAAAAATATCGATTTCGAAAAATTATGAGTTGGGGCGTTTTCGTATTAAGTTAACGATATGTAATTTGGCTTACAAAGCGATATGAACTTAAGCCTTTTCAAATCATAAATATAGAAATATTTGGCAAAGCTGTAACATATCAATATAATTTGAACATTTCTAGGCACCCTAAGCACCTCGGAAAGTCCACCTTGTAAACTCTTATCAGAAATTTTAGTTTTTTACTAGTTGGAATATACTTTCATTGCATTTTTTTTTTAATTTTTTAGTCATTTAACATTAGTATTTATTATTTTGCAAAATATTTTCAGTGAAAAATTATGTAGAGCTTGAAAAAAAATGAAAACAACATATTATTTTTTCAATTTTTTTTAAAGAAAAAGTGCGGGGAAAAAATAATTATTTTTTACACTAAGTATTTCAGAAACTCGACAGAGAAGTGTGGACTTGATTATATGATTTTGAAAAAAAAAAATTAGCATCCAAAGATTTAACTATTTGTTCAAGCTTTAGGTCTGTTCCCAATAAGGAATTTTGCTTGAAGTCAAGTTTAAAATAACTGTTATGCAAGTCATACATACAATTATCAAGACTTGAACTATGCTTGATTTACACTTTATGGCAATAGAATTCTCCAGTGATAAGGGAAATTGAATTCAATTCGAGCAAATCAGCTGTATTACAGTTCGATTCAAGACTTGAATTACACTGTAATTCAATCTTGTATTACAATTGAATTCACTTATATATCAAGCTTCAAAAACAATGTTTTTTAAATAGAAAGAAAAGTGCAATTGATTTCTTTTTTAATAATAATTTTCTGCATAAATACCTTCACTATTGTACGACTCCAATCACATTTTTTTTTATTAATAAATACCTGATTTACATTAAGCATTTTTTTAATGAAATTTCATAAATTTTGTTGCACGCAACTTTTTCTGTTTGCTAATTGTAGCGATATAAAAGAGAATTTTATATTAAACAGGACGGATAATGAATCTCTGATGCATTCTTGGCAACGCTTTTGATATAAGTTTATCTTCCAGTCCTCCTATTTAAAAATAAAAAATTTTCATGCAACTAATTGCATGGAAAAAATGCTTAATGTAAATCAGGTAAAACAAATTATTTATTTTCAAACAAAATTACTTGAAAAAATGCTTGAATGCAACTTTTTTCCAGTTAAATTTCAAGTGCTTGAATTTTAATTTTTTTAGTGCTAAATCCAATAAGTTTAATTCAACATTTAAAAAAATTTATAAATTTTATTAAATATTATTAAAATATTTTAAAATATTTAGGGTAAAAAGTGGTGTATATGAGGTCCAAGGGTGCCTAGACATGCTCATATTGTGTTGATATATTTACAAAAGTTATTCAACTTAACCGTAGCTACAATTTTGTCAAATATTGTTAGCAAAAATTCAGGAGGTCATTCTATAACTTAAGAGTTCATGCTTAAATCTGAGAACGTCAATTTTACTGACCAAATTTCAAGATAGAAATTTGAACATTTCTACAATCTAAATTCAAGATTTTTTTCTTAAATTTAGATCGCTATTTTTCTCTTAGTCTAGACACTAGCAAGGAAATGTACGTTTTCGTTATTTTTTTTTTGGTAGGATCGAACTGGGCTTAAATCATCTTATCCGTGATCGCATCGATAATCGTACGAGAAAAATTATTTGGTACGTCAATCGTATAAGCTGAATAGGATTTCAATACGTTCACGTAGTATGTCATAATCTGAAAATGGTGTTTTCACGTGACGAGTTGCGCGTTCACGGATGTGACGATTCGAACCCTGGTTTTGAATAAAAATAATTCATGACTTCATAGATGTCAACTTGGAGAGCCCAGAAAAAATAAAAGAAATCACTTACTGAGAATATTTCTAGTTTTGTTCGCCACACACAGAAAAGTTTCAACTTAAAATCTACTTAAACAAGGTTAATTTTAATTTTGCTTCATATATCTTCCATGTTAATGTAACATGATTCATAGTAATTGTTAAAGAATATTTTTTTTTTCTTTTGAAATAACTTTACTTCACGTTGAATTACCATTTACGTACTGTTACAATCAAAATGAAGAATCTGGTTGAATCAAAGTTATTTCAAGTTAGATGAATATGAATTTAATTTTAATGTAGTAAATGTGTTTTACTAATTACACTGACTTTCAGCCGAAAAGCAAGAACGCCACATGCCTAGATCAGTTAATTGGGACCTTCTTAATAGGAAAAACGCTGTTATTTTTTTCTTCTAAGCACCGTTTTTTAGATAACGTTAGTTTTGTGTTTTTGTCCCAAGCAAACCCTTGTGGAGCCCAACCGATCGATACATTACTGCAAAATTTTAATGCCATTGGTAAGCGTTAAGTCAAAGCATGTATATCAAAAAGGCCGTTATAATTTGAAAATTTATTCTTTTTAACTTTTAAGTTCAAACATGACACCTAAATTACACTTCTTATTCAGTCATTTGGATATTTTTTCCCCACGAACTTGGGCTCCGAAAGTGATGAACAAGGTGAAAGATTTCACCAAGATATGGAAGAAATCGAGAGACGTTACAAAGGCTGGTGTGGGATGAACAAATGATGGCGGACTATTGTTGGTTCCTCATTGGAGAAGATCCATCCGAAAAAAACGCAAAAGTTCAAGTCGCTCGTCATTTTAATTTAAATTTTTTTAATTTACGCCGAATATAGTGTGTGAGCAATGAAAATTAAAATTTTGTCGTTCCACAAAATCCTTAACAGAAACCTTATTTTTTATCCATTTTTTTAAATTACGCTTAAAATGTTGGTAATTAAATAAATTATTTGGTAAAAAAATAAAACATTCCAGATCTTTACTATAACGTAGAAAAAAAAACGAAATCAAAATGAAAAATTTTTAAATAAACGTAAAATATAGGCAAATTTTAAACTTTGAGGTGCCATAACTCAGCCATTTCTTGTCAGATAGCAAATCGACGCAAAAGGCATTCAATTACCTTTCCAACGATATGCCATTTATCTCGATCGGACTTTTCGGTTGGGCTCCACAAGTGTTTGATTGGGACTATACACCGAAAAACACAAAACTACCGTTATCTAAAACACGGTACTTAGAGAAAAAAAATTACAGCGTTTTTCCTATTCCAGAGGTCCTAATTAACTGATCTAGGCATGTGGCGTTCTTGGTATTATTCCAAATTAAAAATTTGTAAAGCTGTGTTATTTAATTAACGTACGGTTGACATAGACATCCGACAAATTGGCTTCCCCTTCCCCAAAATTTTAACTCGGAACTCATCGCGTCGTAGTCCACTTGCTTACCTCTGCAGCCAGAACAACTTTAAATATTCTTCAGATACACACAAAATATGTACCATCTTGAATTAAATTATAATTTAACATTATTTCTTATCATTTAACATACAAATTATTTGAAGTCTTAGTTTTAGTTAAAAAACAAAATGCTTTGCTTTGAAAAGTTTTATTTAAAAAAAAAAAATACAAACTACTTTGACTTAACTCCAGGATTCGAATCTGCGATCCTCCAAATGCAAGACTAGTACACTGCATACCAGCCAACAGCAGTTTGTCGGCTGTTTACAAACATAAAAAACAACAACAATACAAAAACAATCTACACAACTAAGCACAAAAGTGTATTGCAGCTATGAACAAAGCAAATAAACACCAACACACTCAAGCAACATATTATTTCTTGTAAATTTAATTTGATTTGAATGAATTTGAATCAACCTTATTGCATGGCGACTTTATATTGGTATTTTTTCTGTGAATGAATTTGAATCAACGTTATTGCATGGTGATTTTATATTGGTATTTTTTTCTGTGTGCAGCTCCTCGTATATTGTCCAGTGCGTATGTTTTTGCAAAAGTCTTCATTTGTTGCATAGTGTTATTAAAATACTATTTTGCTGCTTCTTTAAAATAAAAATTCGTTGATTTTAAATACTTTGCTTAATGATATGGAATATTGAAGAAACACATAAAGTCAAGTTAAAAAAAATGTTTAATATAGAATTACAAATTTCAAGGCATACATATACCCCTATGCAAAAAAAAATTAAAAATGCGCTTAACATGTACATTTAAAAAAAAATGTTTATTAGAAAACCGGTATTTAGCATATACTTCAAGCACACGTTATTTTTCTTGGCATTGCATATGGGGGTAAATCTTTTAAAATATGAGAATGATGACGAAAAATTTTTGAGTTTTCATTAATAACAACGTATGTCATATTTTTCTCATTTTGAGTTTATGATATCAAATTGATATATTTTAAATGTAAGAAAGTTCTAGGAAATTTTTTAAAAATATGGACACTTGTACATCATATTTTTCTAGAACAACATTACAACCTACAACTTTTCTGAAATCCGCTTGAAGAAGAACTTTTTCTGGCTGTACTGGAGAAACTTGATTTTTGGACATACGCTGTTATTAATGAAAACCACAGAATTGTAATAACTATCGTCTTTGAAGACGGTTCTTATCCATAAGAGTTACGATCTTAGTAATGACTTAAATTTTCGAAGTGGTCAACTTGGATAACCCTGATTTTATCTTCTATTACGACAGAATATATCTGAAATATTAAGTTCTCTCCTAAGTCTTTAATAGTTATCACTGCGTTTCTAAAACTTCAGCATATTAAACCAATACAAAATTCATATAACATTCTACCACTTAAAATATCTAACTATTCCAATTGGCCTTTTTTAATGTTTGTTTTTTTCTTTTCAGTGTACATTGATATTGCCAAGATACATGAAAAATTCAAATATATAAATTTATTCGCATTCGACTTTTTCACACCCGACCGTAATCCCCATGAATCTGACTATACAGCCCCAATATATTTTAAGGACAATCAAAATCGTTTGCCGCACAATAACGTAGATTTTCAAGTAAAAAATTTTAAAGATCTTGATATAAATTATAAAATAAACTTGGGTATTCCAACATTTGCTCGCACCTGGAAAACTACTGCCTCCTCCTCATATCCAGTAGTATCAGATACGCTGGGTGCAGCTGCGCCTGGACGACAATCGAACAGAAAAGGTTTTCTAAGCTATGGTGAAGTTTGCTTAAATCTCAAATCCAGTGAATGCATCCAAAACTTTGAGTATAAATATGGTTCTTATGTTATTTGCCCAGCGAACAGCAGCCGTAGTGGCATGTGGATGGGTTTTGATAATCCAGAGTATGCTGTCATTAAGACTGATTATGTCATAGATCAGTTTTTGGGTGGTGTGGCCATAGTCGACATTACTTATGATGATTTTAATGGTCAATGTGAGAGCGGCAAGTATCCCATTTTAAAGGCGGTTAGAGACCGCTTAGACAAGGAAAAAAATATGTAGTTTGTGTTTGTAAAATTTTGCACAAAGTGTGTTTTTGTAATTTTAATGCAATTTGTAACATATCTATTTAATTTTCCAACTGTTTCATTAATTTTTCGATTATTTAATATATGTTTACACACTAACTAATGTTTTTAATCAAGAATTAAATTGATTCAATTAAATTTTTAATTTCATTAATTAATTTGAGTGGAAGAACTTAATATATATTATAAAATTTTTTATAGTTAAAAATCTAACTAATTTGTTAATTAATATTACAAATATTTTAATTGATAATACAAAATTATTCATATTACTTTTTTGTGTGTATATAGTTATTAATTTAGTTGATGCATTTTTAATCAAGAAATAATGTCTTAGTCGATAAGACCGGAGGTAAGACTGCATTGGCAACCATTGGTATTTATTTGGCGAGAGAGTGGTTGTCATTATCATTAATACTTCTTTTGTTCTTCTGAATTACAAAAAGAAAAAATTAATGCGATATACACTGGTTGTTGACAGAAATTGAATTTGATACAACGCGATACGCGATATAATTTGTTGTGTATACTTTCTCCTTACGGACACCTCTCTTGAGCGAATATTTCCCATAAACGGACACTTTTTTCAGTACCAAGAGAATCCTTAGGAATTCTTTAAATTTTTCCCTCTTGATAGGATAATCCTCCCATAACAGCACGCGGACCCTTTTTTCTACACTAAAGAGATTTTAGTTCCCTGTAACCGGACAGCTAACAATACTGCAACACTTTATCTCCGTTTAGTCTTTTTCATATGCGTACAGATGTTGCTTATTGAATTGCTTACTGATCTTAAAATACATCTCCAAGATAAGGAAATTAAAGGGAAAGTACGTCAAGCTAAAATTTTAATTTGCCTAACAAATTTTAAATGTTAATGAAAATTCTGTTTCCTTTATCTAATATTTATATTTTCTTGTTTGGAAAATAAAATTGTTTAAAGATAAATACATATATTACAAATTATTTATGATGAGTTTTCAATGATTCCATAATAATTATAGCATTATTTACGACTTACGATGACATTCTGAATGCATTCGAACAAACAGATACTGAAGAAATCATGAAACACTATTTTATTTTAAACGCCTTCATATATTTTTTTGGTGGGAAATAAAGACTTTGTGTCAAATAAACATACTTCAGTATGTCTTATATGAAAGTACATATGAATTTTTTGCTTTTAATACTTTTATTGTTGCCCAGTGTGGCAGCTAATTGTAAAAAAGGGTGGTATAAAATAAAAAAATGTGAATCAAATAAATATGTTTATTTTGTAAGGAGTTTTGTTTGAGGCTTTTGAACTTGTTAAGTTTGTATATTGTGATTCTCAATAACGTATTAAGAGTCTTACTATAAACTTACTAAGCTTGTTAGCTAAATTCAAACAATTTTTGCGTTGAAGTCTACTGATGAGTTCAATAGGCGGCAACGAAATGCATATTGGACAATGCTTAACCGTAAACACAGAGGATACTAGAATTGTAGAAAGTGAATTATGAAAAAATTTAGAACCATATTTGCTGCAGGTTCTGCTAGAAAGGGATAAAATGAAAAAACAAGCAAGAGAAAATCTCTATTTTGTTAATTTTTTTTTTTGGTTTCTTATATTTTCTCCACTAAATTGGTTCATGTAAGAAAAATTAAATAAATTTCAAGGCGATAAATTGTGTTTTAGGGGTTGGGTCAGCCCCTCAAAGTTGGCCTTCAAACACATTTTTCAATGTAATTTGTGTGCATATGACTACCTTTTTAAAAAATCATTTTACAAGAATATGATATAATAATAATGTAATATATGTCAATATTTTTGCTCTTTAAGTCAACAACATTAACCTTAAAGAAAATTTTTTGCTAAAATTAATATTTTAGAATTTAATGAAGAAAATAACCAACAATATACTAAAAATTTTATGCAACAAAATTATATTTATATGGAAATTTTTTATATTACTCATGTACAATAAGAGTCTATATCTATTAAATTATTTCATACAAAAGAAAACTAAAAAAATACATTTAATTAATGACTTGAGGGGCAACTTTTAGGGGCGGACGCACCCGCTAAAACACAATTTTTCGCTATGAAATTTTTTTGTAATTTGTTTATATAAAACTGAACCGATGGTGGGGTTGGGGGAGATAATAAAAGAAATCAAACAAAAATTTACCATACAACTAAATGCTACGCTAATGTACATACATACACATTTACAAAATTAAATTAAAGAATTTGTTGCAATGAATTAAAAAAAAACGAATGTGAAAAAGATTATTGGTGTTAAAAGTTTATAAAAATTTTTTGGAAAATTATTCGTGTTTTAACTTTAAGCATTTTCGTTGAAAATTTTAATTTTTACCTATTGCTTAAAAAAATCACACAGGGAATGAGACCACAAGGCATAAAATTAAAATATATTTGAACAAGTAAACGAAGTAAATAATTTTACAAAATTAAATAAAAGATTGCATGTTTCATTTAATTAAAAAATATTAATTTTTAACATTTATTTACAAAAGTCGCCAGGTGAATGAAGTTACAAAGTATAAAATGAAAATAAGCTAAAAAATGGCACTTAAAGAAGACGCAGTGACTGAGTGAGCGAGACTTAAGAAAACATAAATAATTTTCCGTTTCGTAACCTCTCTCTAAGTACTTTGTGCCATAAACCAAGCAAAACTTTCAAATATAATTGAAATAAAAATTCTTGTAAAATTTCACTTTAAGTAACAAACATTTTAATTTCGAATAAGATGGTTTCAGCAAATATCTATAAACCCATGTCTGATTTAGAAATTTTTCTTTAATTAAAAGTAAACTAGTTAGCAAAAAAAAATATTAACAATTTGAGTGAGTAAAAAACAACTTAAAATTTAAGACAATTTCATACTCTTTTATTTTATAGACTTTATAATTTTTTTTTTGTAAATTTATGAAACTAGCACTAATTCTTTTGCTTTTTGTTTACTTCGTTTTATTCTAATAATAAGAAACACTTGTGTAAATATCTTTTATCATCAAATACTTCTAGAAAATTTATAAAAAAATGACAATTTGAGTAAAAATATTTTCACACGTAAACCAATTTCGTTCTTATTTCGTATTGTGGACTATTTATTAAACTTGTTAAACTAGCAAAAACTCTCTTGCCTATTGTTTATTCTTTTTTGTTCTTATGAGAAAAACTTGCGTAAGTTTTTTTATCATCAGACACTTCACATTGACGCATTAAAATATTTATAAAAACTTCAGGTATTCGCTGAAGTGTATATGTTGTTATATTTTGAATAAAATATCTAAAAATTAATATATGATATCAGTCTTTTTGAGGGGAAAAAATACCTTTCTAAATCAAAATACTTATAACCAATATATAGATCTGAGATGAAGAGAAGATCCCAGAATTTTGAACTAGTGCTCTCAAAACTTTTTTGTAATCGTAGAAAATACTTCAGGAACGCATCTCATAAGGACAACAAACATTGTTGAGACTTGTAGTGTTCAAAACATTAAGGCTTACAAGTCCTTGAGAACATTGTCTTCAGCTTCCTTCTAATTTTTGCAAGTAAGTTTTTAGCATAAGCAGAAATATAAAATTTCACGTTCGTAAAAAATCATTTGAGGTTGTTTTCAGTGTAACAGAAAATGTATTATTGAAATATGTACATAAAAATAATTCAAATTCAAAAATTAATACTGTAAATTAATATTTTTCCATATTAAAATGAGAAATTTCAACATGACTAGACTTTCGTTAATGTTTTTATTAATTCAATATGGTTTTTCTTGATTTTAAGCTGTTTTTCTCTGGTTGTTACAGTTGTTACAGCATATTTTTGCATACTTTACGTTTAAAAGAAAATTTTGGCATACTCTGTATTTATTTGCCAATGACAAAAATACTTTACACAGTTTTATTTATTATTTAATATTTTTATGCATTTTTCATTATTGTTTTAATTTATTAACAAATAAATAAGGCCATTTTCCATCTCTGATTAGATGTGATAAATAAACAAAGTTGCTTGACCATAAAATTGTATTTATGTTGCTTAATCAAAAAAAAAATAAATTAAGAACTTTCTTTTCATTACATATGTACATACTCTGAAAGAATTTTGTTCATAAGTTCTATGAGTTTCGACATTAATCCAATGAAAAAATTCATTAAAATTCAACCAACGTCACGCTTCGTTGGATAAATGAAACCAGTTTCGTTAAAAAAATTGTTTATGAAAACTACGTCAAATGCATTAAACAGTGTCACCAATGCAAAGAAAGAACTTCGTCGAAACAACGAGATCATTTCCAACGAAATAATTTCATTAAAATAACGAAATCATTTCATTAAAACGACGAAATAATTTCATTAAAACAATGTAATAACTTCACAAAAACAATGAAATAACTTTACTATAACAACGAAATAACTTAATGAAACTGTATGTGTAAATAAGCATACAGAGAGTACAAGAACAATCATACAGAACTATTTTTGATGCAAGCTTTTGGTTGACAACTGTTGATATACATTTAATTTATCAGACTTTCATGACTACAATGAAATTTTCATTGGGACAACGAATACATTTCACAGCTATAATGAAATTCTAAATTGCTGTATATTTTATTATATTTTTTAGTTTTAAAGAATTTAATCTTTAACTTAGTTAATTGCTTTAAGGTATGTACTTATGTATTTATGTTTATTTCAAGCAACAACTGTAAATGTTTCTTAAATGTAAAGGGTTTCTTAATAATTAGAAAATATGTTACAAAAATTTTATGAAGCAATTCCAATGAAATTCTTTCACAATATTCGTGAAATTTTCATTAGATTTGTGAAATTATCATTAGATTTGTGAAAAAAAAATTTAATGAAATTGTGTCGTTGGATTTATGAAGCGAAATTCTTTCGGTGTACATATGTACATGTATACACATTGTTTCAATTAAGAAATTGAAATTTTTCGATTTGTCTTAAAAAAATCGTTTTGTCTCCCAATTCTTTACTCTCTTTCGACGCTCTCTCATGGCAAACTTTTTCAGTTAACAAATTCTTAAAAATTTAAAGTAAATAAACACACCTACTCTTATCACTTTAATATAACAGAAGAAAAAACTCACAGGGCAAAGTAAAAAATTTCAGTGTCAAGTTTACAATTCATGTAAATATGTTATTGAAATTTCAATAAAAAAAACTTAACGTGGTTTATCTAACCTTTAGAGATCTGCTTTAAATAACAATAAGTAATTTAAAATAGCGATAGTATAAATAAACTGAGGGTGGTGTTGGCTGAAGTTGTTAGTGCGTGGACTGCAAAGTGAATGATGGCCTTCAAAAGCACGAGTTCAATCACTCCCTAGACAGCCTTCAGCATATCAACATCATGCATTTTTCTGTAATGCTAAAACATATAACAGAGCCCTATTTATCCAATATTTGAAGCATTTAATAGTTGGCGAAGTAAAATGGCTACATAAAAGCATAAAGTAATGCTGCTACTTGACACCAGAAGCGCTGCAACGATGCAAGCAGATTTGTAAAACGAGTTAAGCTTAACAATTTAATAATTCACCATATATTCTATCTTCTCCATCCCTTCCGTAGAGAGGGAATGAACATACATATATACATTAATTGGTTAGCTTATATATATTAAATTCAGTACCTGTAGTGCCTGCTATACAATGAAACTGAAAAACCCTTGGAACTAGTTTTTTTTTGCTACACAGAAAAAAATAGACAAGAATTATGTTCAACAAAAGCATGTTATTGAAAAAAAAATTAATTTCAATAATATTTTTCATTAACTTAATACAATATTTATCAATACCGCGCATTTTAAAATATCATTTAATTTAATTTCTTTACTAGGGGTCTCCACTAGCCATGAACTTGGTATGGGGATCATGTCGGACATTGAAATTGGCTAATGGAGACCGCTCATGTCCAACTTTCGTTCATGCTCTGATATCAATGCCCAAACATACAACATAGCAACAATGTTCGCCATGAGATTTGCCATCAAAAATCATTTGCAATGGAAAGAAAAGTGACAGATCAAAATTGGTAAATATTCCATCTCTATTGCACTACCGCAAAATACTTTGATATACCTGAACATGGACATCGCACATGTTCACCACAATAAGGAATGGGATGAATTTTTCCCAGTTGCCCTGCCGGCTTCATGTTCATGTCATGTCTAAGTCGATGGCTAGTGGAGAGATTATGTTGGTTATGTTGGTGTTTATCTTGCTTGTTGATTGATATAACGCGCTCATGTGTTATTGCTGTTATTTATTTTGATTGCTCGTGTTCTATACGTGTGAATCCCGACAACAAGCCGAAACACGTCACGGTTTGTGTTTTTTACTCAACAAAGTAATTTTTAAATTATATCAACGCAATGCTTACATGTAGAAGAAACATTAGGTATACACAACAATCATTTCTCATATTCCATTTCATTAAAAAAACTCACATTAAATAGTTGATGTTAATAACAATCTCTGTGAAAGTAGATACGAGCAGACATGTTGATGAAGTGCGTGGCTGCCCATTAAATCTGTGGAACTGAGAGCACTTGAAAGCTTTCAATTCGATTTTCACAAATATGTATATTTCTTTTACAGTTAAATTGGAAAATTCTCCCTTAATTAACTTTTATTTTTTACGCAAATATCGTTGAGAATACTATAAATAATACATTTGAGTTTAAGTTTAAGCTTAAGTTTTCTTTTTGCCACAGAATTTAAAAATGTGTAGAATAAAATTTATTAGAATTTTATTCGCACTAAAATAATATATTTATAATGTCTCGAAATTGAGAGATCTAATTGTTTATAGTAAAATGTGCATAAATATTTCATTTATGCAAGCTTTGATTGCATAGAGAGGGGGAAAAATAAATAAACATGCTCTTAAAGTTGACACAAATAAATTTACTTTTTTTATAACAAAATACGTTTTCTTTTTAGACTTTAAAGATGATATTAATTAAACAACAAATACCACAATATAAGAACCACATAGTATTTTGTTACTCAAAAATTTTTTAGAACCACTTTAGATATAAAAATAGCAGCCTCAGTGCGAATTTTGATCAGTCGCTGTTCAAAAGCTATGCAAATTAATGCTTTGAATTGGCTTGAATAAAATAAATAAAATATGAGAAAACTTTTTATAAACTTCTTGCTGTTTTTGTATTTTTTTGCTCAAATTGTGTTGGCACGGGAGCAAAGAAAAAACTTTGTCTGCTACTATGATGCTGGAAGTTCTTTAATAAAAAGTAAGTAGAAATGAGGATATACCAATATAAAACTAGTGATTAATAATTGTTGATATTAGTTCCAGGCGCTGGCAAATTCACAGTATTGCATGTGGAAAAAGCTCTAGGGTTTTGTACTCATCTCATATATGGTTATGCTGGCCTTAACCCAGACTCCTATTTGATCTCTAGTCTAAATGATGATCGCTATGATGAGATAACTGCCATGAAACTCGTACAGCCGGAATTGAAAATTTATTTAAGTTTGGGTGGTGATAGAGATCAAGATTTTGGAGATGGAAAAAAATACATACAATTCTTAGAAGGCGGTAATCGTACATATGCAAATTTTATATGTTCTTCCATTGAATTTCTTAGGAAACACAAATTTGATGGTTTGGATCTGGCCTTTCAATTTCCACGCAACAAGCTAGAAAATTATTCAAAATATGAAAAATTTAAGAATTATTTGCACAACATTTTTTCGAAAAATCAGGCAGCAAAAGATGACAAACGCATTCATAAGAAACAGTTTACTGAATTTGTGAACAAATTGCATAAACGCTACAAATCTCAGAATTTAGCTTTGACCTTAACTGTGCTGCCGAATGTCAATTCATCATGTGAGTAAGAAAAAATTATTAACAATAATATTGAGCGTATAAGAAAAGTCAAAAAAAAGTGATAAAAGTGAAAATAAAACGGTAATCTTAAATTCGATCAGAGGTTTGGTTGTTTGACCTGAGGATGGCATCATAATTTTCGCAAAAAATATATGTTGCACACAATGTACTTGGAGTCTCGAATTAGGTTGGGTAGGGATCGACATGTTGCTGAGAAGAGAAATTAAGTTTTAAGCTCATTTGGATCGGAATAACAGGTCTCTTTGTAATATCTATGAGTAGAGATGGGACTGTGCAAGTACAGACCAGGGTTGACAGATTTTTTACGACCTATTTCACCAAATTGATTTTAAAAATCTCCAAAAATCAGTTTTATTTAGTTTTTATTAGTAAATATTTGTAATAAATTTGTTTTTATTTAACATACTTTTAATATAAATTTTTATAAAATAATCGTATCAAAATTTATCAGAAAATCGCCAAAAACTAGAAATAAAAAAGCCAAAAATTTATTCATTGATTGATTTCGTTTTTGCTTTTGTAAAAAAATAAAACAAAACATGTTACTCTTTCTCTTCTCCCTTCTCATAGAAGCGAGTGTGGAATGTGTGTCGTATATTCTTATATTCTTGTAGTCCACCAACTATATATGGCCCTATGGGCTCGGTTGGTTATTGTTATAAATAAATAAAAATAAAAGTATATTTTGTGCGAAAGAGTCCTTTAATAAGGTCTGCACCAAGAAGATCTTTTGAGTTTTACCGCAGGGTAGTTGTCAAACTTTGTTTACAAGCTGTAAAAATATTAGTGTGTGTGTGTGTGAATAAAATGCTTAAAGTGTTGCCAATGAATTTACACATGTGTGCATCTCCAATTACATATTGAAAGAAATTCCAAAAACATATCTTGTATGTAGGTCAAAATTAAAACAAAAATAAATAATAACAGAACCCAAAGTAGAATTACACACAGATTATACAAGCATCTAGTTACTACATGGACTACACATGAGAGCAGAAATTACACACTGTCTAATTACAGACAGATTGGTAATACTGAATAACTATAATCATGCAGGAATGCCGCATCTGAAATTGAAGTTTAGTTACCATGTAATTGTTATTTTAAAAATCAAAAGACATCTGTTTCGTATAATTATTTGTTTGTTTACACCAAGAAATTACATGTGTTATTTGGTGTTTTTACCAGGTCCGCAACTATTTCTTTAAACTACAAATTAGTCCACACAGTGGTCACTTGTTGGTTCCAAAACGAAACCAAAATCTACCGGTTTTCACCCGAATCTGACTCCAGCTCCAGCTCTTCTATTTCCAGATATCATAACCAAACACACACTACCATATATATGTATATATATATATATATATATATATATATATATATATATACCCAGCAAAAAATTAAAAAAAAGGTAATCGAGTTTGGAATTAAGCATTTTTGGTGGAATCACTTCCTTACTAGATTACCAACTTAAAGATTTTAACAAGGCGTGAGACTAAAATAATCGATTCTTGAAAAGTACTTATTTTTTTATTTAACAACTTATTCACGTAATCTATTTAATCTAAAAAATAATTCACCTCATTTAGCAATTTGTACATCATTTTTTTTTTAATTTTAGCCCAGTGAAAAAAATGGAAGTCATTCTAGCGGAAGTACATTTTCATTGCTTCCAAAAAATCGATATTTTTAATTTGCCGAGAGTGAGCAAAAAACCATGTAGAAGCTTATTTTAGTCACACAAAACCTTGTAACTCCTCCATAGTGCTAGAAAATACTCACCAGAATTTAAAAAAAATTTATTTTTTTAAAGAAATTTATGAACTATTTTTAGTCTAAAATTTAAAAGTTATTTGCTTAAATTTACATGAAAACACTGTTTCGGGCTTAAATTCGTATAAAAAGAAACGAATTGTTCAAATAGGTAATTATTTACCATTTTTCCTAGATGAAAATATTATCATAGAACACAAAAAAGGGAATTTTTCTTAATATCGCTTCCAATTCAGTGACCAGGCATCGAAAAAAAGAACTTCTTGCAATGACAACCCTATGTAAAAATCATTAGATCGGATCGAAATTTGCACTACTTCCGCATCGTAAACTCTACATTTTCATGACTTTTTTGGAGTCTCTTTTTTTACTGGGAGGTAATGTGATTTGTAAGTGAGTAATGAAATTGGGTAATCAGAAAAGTAAGTCATTATATGGCAAGTAGTTATGTTGGTAATGTGTAATTTTTTGCTGGGTAGATATATGGAACTCAGCTCCAAGTAGTTATATTTCTGGTGAATTTAATAAATTTAATACATGGTTGTCATAGGACGGAAGTTATTCAAATAAATGAATGGTATGCGCTTAAAACGTTCTCTAGAATATTTTTTAATATAAACAACAGCCTTAAAATATCAAATTCCATTTGGTCTGCAATAAGATTGGCAAATCTTTGGAACTAGTTCCGATTTTTTGTGCTGAGTAGTTCTTTTGTTTGCTTTGTTATTTGTTACTTGATTTTTTAAGATATAACATAAAATTTTCGTTAACATAAGTATATACATATGTATGTATGTATGTTAGTTGTTAGCAAGTTGCTACACGGTGTTTCGAAAAGTAGCAAAAACATATTTTTTATAATGTCACAATAATTAATTAAATATTTTTGATAATCTCTTTCGCGCATGGGTTTCCTTCTAGGGTACATCGATATTCCCAAAATTCACGACAAGTTTGAATACATAAATCTATTTGCCTTCGACTTCTTTACTCCCGAGCGCAGTCCCCATAAGGCTGACTATACAGCTCCAATTTATTTGAAGGATGAACAAAATCGTTTACCACAACATACGATTGATTTTCAAGTACAACATTGGATTAACAATGGCTGTCCGGCAAATAAACTTAATTTGGGTATTCCTACTCATGCTCGTGCTTGGAACACTACCAGCAGATCATTAATGCCTGTTATATCTGACGCACTGGGAGCAGCTGCTGCAGGATCAAAATCACAAAGAGCAGGTCTATTAAGTTATCCAGAATTTTGTTTAAAACTTTTGTCAAGTGGATGTCATCAAATGTCTGAAAATGCCTATGGCTCTTATGCTACTTGCAAGGCCAATGGAAATAATGTGTGGCTGAGTTACGATGGTCCTGAGTATGCTGCCAGGAAGGCTGATTATGTCATAGAAAAGGGTTTAGGTGGTGTGGCCATAGTCGACATCAGTTATGACGATTATAACTATGAATGTCATCTCGGCAGATATCCCATCTTAAGTGCAATTGAATATGTTTTCAAAAATCAACCTAATCGTTTCTTGTAACATGTTATTTATAATAGATTTAGTAACAATAAATCAAATAGATTTTTTTCGTTGAAAAAAAGTAGCGAAACAGAATTGCAGTAACTTGAGTAACCTAGTTTTTTTAACTTATAAAATTTATTATAATTAATAATAATTTATTTAAAATCTTATTCATAAAAATTTTTAAGGCTTTATAGAGGATTTTTAAAACGAATTTGCATACAAAATTTTTCTTGATAAGGCTGTTATAATATAAATGTACATTTATGAGCATTCAAGTTGCTTTTGTTTTGGACGAATAAAATATCATAGAAAATAGCTGAGCTCCGTTTAAGTCCTCTTTCACTATAAATGGAAATAGAGCAAAAAATACTTTACACAGTTTTCTTTTACAATATAGATATACATGTACTTATGTCTGTATATACTAGAAGTGAGCACAAGCCGTGAGTATTGTGCACTGCAGAGTATTGTAATTTTTCTAAAAGCGAATATTGTTGGTAGTGGTGATGGTAATTGAGTGTAAAGCTAAAATAGATGTCGAACGAAACAACAAAAAAACACAAAACCATTGTAAAATAGTTCAAACCACAGTTGTGTCAAGTGCTGCAATACTGCACAATAATTCATGTCACAAACTCAAAATTTCATAAAATATTAAGTGATAATAAAACTTTCTAAAATTATATTATTTGTGAAAGATATTATTTTTATTTTATTATTTATTTATTTTATTTTTTAGTCTTAAATTAATAAATTATAAAACTTAGAAAAGTATCGCATATGAACTAATACGCTCAAATGATCGACGTTGTTAGTTTTTTCTTTCTTGTCATTCGGTGTGCACTAGTGAAATATGCTTCGAGACTAAAATAACTAATGCCCTTGCTTGGCAGATAAACAAATACTGTTGCATACCTTTTCTTAAAGAGGAAACATTTTTAGTGTTCTCATAAAATCAAGAGCATTAAAAAGAGAGAACAATTCAATACAGTACACCATGATAATTAAGCAAGCAAACATCTTGTGCTCACCTTTAGTATATACTCCATATGTATGTATGTATGTCAGTGAACTCTTACGTCTTTGTTTGTTTGTCTGTTAACATATTTTTGTTACAGCATCGATCGTGAACTAATGTGTACATGCCACAATTGAAATTTGGCCTAGAAATAAATACTTTTTACACAATTATTACAAGCAATTTTGTTTTTGGTATCTAGTACTAGAGGGAATAAAATGGGTACTAGGCAGATAACTGCAAGAGTGCATAGCTTTATCACTCTAGTAATACTCGCCCACTGCATTGTGATTGTTTTCATTTAAAAGATGCTCGTTGAAAGCTTGTTTTTTTTAAATAATTTTTCCACAAATTTTGCCAAAACGTGGTTTTAAGTGTCATAATGTTTTGAAGTTTGTATTTAAAAAAATAAATATAAAACAAAAAAAAATTATACAGTGAATTCGCGATAACCAAGGGTGTTCACGTTTTCGATTGAGAACATCTTAGAATAAAATAGCACAGTTTACCTCCAAATGATAAATTAAAATAAACAATTCAAAATCACTCGATTTATTTTAATCCTGGGAGTGAAACTAAAGATGTAACAGTAGTCAAAACTACATATGGGGGCCTGGTAGACTACATAGTAGAAATAAATCACACAACCAGAGTACAAGGGCAGATCAATAACTCCATGACTTTTCAAACTTCCCTCGTAGTTAAATGAAATGCAACACTGTTCCCATCAAGTACTATATGTTAATAGACTACTGTCCAATTTTGAACAGGTTTTGTCATTTACTTGGAGTTTAACAGCTGTTCAAAACATACAACCTCGTGTATTTTTCTAAAATACACGAAAAAAGTGAATTTTGAGTAGTCATTAAACATTATCTTTTGCGAAGATAAGACCGTCAATCAAAGCAAGAAAAAGCTCGATAAATACTATGGGGACCCTGCACCATCGATTTCAATGGTAAAAAGTGTTATACACACTTTCGTTGTGGTCGCACAAGTACAAATGACTTTAAATGAGCAGATGGGTTTAAGAAAGTTGTCTGCAAGATGGGTGCCGCATTTGCTCACAATTGACCACAAGCGCATGTGCAGTTTCCATTGCAAAAATGAATTGGGGTACGAATTGCTCCCTCATCCGCTTTTCTTTTGCATTGAATTAGAAGGATATTATGTTGAAAAATAAATTTTTGTTATGACAAAAACTGTGTTTCATTAAAAAGTTATGGACTTTTTGATCCACCCTCTTAGTATTAAAAAGATTTTATCCTTAAAGTATGGTAGGGAAATGATCACATTATTTATAAGTGTGATTATAGTCATGGATGGAAAATTGTTTTCAAAGCCAAATTTCAATATCTGAGCAAATTTTATACTCTTCTATTTTATGGAATATTTACTCGTATTAAATTTTGGGAAACTAGCAAAAACTCTCTCATCTGTTATATATGAAATATTTGTGAAAAGTTTAAAATTTATCAACTTAGTAAGTTGTTTTATGAACTATTTATTAAATACCTTTTTAATCTTTTAAGTAGCACTTGTGTAAATATCTTAATATTCAGCCATTTAAATTTTTAACGTTTACGCATTTGAGTGTTATGAAAAGTATACAATTTATGAGAAATGACAATTTGAGTAAAAACAATTTCACCTCTCTTGCCTACTGTTCATTCCATTTTGTTCTTATAAGAAAAACTTGCCTACGTTTTTTTTTCATCATCAACCACTTCTTTCTTCAACGTTGACGCATTAAAATAATTATTAAAACTATAGGTCTTATACTGATATATGGTACCAGTTTTTTAGCTTTCTATAGCAAGATATATAGATTCAACATTTTAGAACCTATCTATAGATCTGAGATGAAGAAAAGATCCCAAAATTGCGCACTACACTTTTTCCAGTTGTAATTCAGAAATCTTCAATTGTAATTTGAATTTATCAATTTAAATTCAGAAAGCATAAATAATGTTCAGATTGAATTACTTGAAATTACAAAAATAATCAAAAAGAATCAAAACTAATTAAAAAATATTTCGATTACTTTTAAAGATAACTTTTATTCTTTTTGATTTTTTAATAATAATCAAAAGTAATTTTTGAAAGTAGTCGGATTATTTTTTGATTACTTTCGATTCTTTTTGATTATTTTTATAAGTTTAAGTAATTCAGATAATTTTTCGATTATTAGTAATCCTAAACAGGGAATTCTTTTTAATATGTAATCTAATTTATTCGTAATCGTAATCGAAATTTAACAGCTCTGCTTTACATACGGCTATGTTTACCATTTTCTACAGCATATTTCAATATTTTTCGTTACAATAATATTTTACTTTAATATAAGAGAATAAATAACAATCTTTGACTAATTTAAAAATGTCAAATTTAAGTTTATAGTTGAGGTAAATATTAGGGCCATTTTGTCGAATGCTAATACCGATACTCAAAAAGAAATATCGCCGATACCGATATGCATATTGAAATTGAACTCAAGTTAAAATTCACAAAACTCAAGTAGAGCAATTTTTTTATTATACAAAATTACAGTATAATTCAGTCTGAAATTAACAAAAAACAAACTATTTTTTAACAAACTACATATGTACACTGAAAGAATTTTTTTTTTTTATAATTTCTGTTTCAACATAAATCCAATGAAAAAATGCATTAAAATTAAACCACCGTCTCGCTTCGTTTGATTAATGAAAACAGTTTCGTTAAAATTATTTTAATGAAAACTTCGTCAAGTGTATTAAACAGTATCATCAATGCAATGAAAGAATTTCATCGAAACAACGAAATAATTTCATTAAAACGGCGAAATAGTTTTAATAATGAAATTTTTATTAGTACAACGAATACACTTCATAGCTATAATGGAATTCTAAATTACTGTATATTTGATTATTTTTTTTTACTTTTAAGGCATTTAATCTTTAACTTAATTGCTTTAAGGTATGCACTTATGTATTTATGTTTATTTCAAGCAACAACTGTAAATGTTTCTTAAATATAAAGGGGTTTCTAAATGATAAGAAAATATTGTTGTCATAAATCCAATGAAATATTGTTACGAAACTAGAATACCAACGAAGCAATTCCAATGAAATTTTTTAACAATAAAAAAATCTAATGAAATTGTTTCGTTGGATTTATGAAGAAAAATTCTTTCGGTGTACATGATTTAGAATTGAGAGAACATTTCACTTCTATGGTGCAAGGCAAAACAAAAGAAACAATTTCATTTTTCTGGTTTGACTCTATGTTCTGCTTTTAATATGTTATTTATCTTATTTTTTTTATGCAAAAAAGCGTTGAATACTTAATTGTTTGTTCAAAACAGCTCTAAAAAATTTAAGAAATATCGTAGTACCGACAGTAAAATATCGCCAATATCGATATGTCGGCAAATCAGAAGTATCGGATATATCAAAATCGGTATCGGTTACATCCCTAGTAAATATATTATTGAAATTTCAGTGAAACAAGCTTATCGTGGTTATTGTTATCAATATGGATTTGTAATATCATTCTTACCAAACTAATTTTCTAGAAAATCCGTGTGCCGTCGAAAAGTACTACGATCAAATTTCGAACATTTTAAAAGTACCAGCAGTCTTAATGATATACTCGTATGTTCAGATTATATTGATATGTTCCCAAAATTCTTCCAGCTTTACCGTAGCTACAAGTTTGCTAAATACTGCTGTTAGTTATTCTGGAAAAAGTAAAAAAAAAAACGTTTTCCTTGATTTTAGCAAAACAAAGCTGTGCTAACAAATTATTTTTTTACATAAAATGTTAAAAAGATTTGTTTGGTAGACTCTTAGCTACAATGTTGCCAGATATAGTTTCGAATTATCACCAAGTCTGCATAAACTATTGGTCTGATAGAGGGCGCATTGATTTTCGAAATTTTTTGAGGCCCTTAAAAAATAATTATATCCAAAATCGTTTTTACTAACTTTTGGTAGTACCATCGATTCTATACTGTTCAGTACGTGTGTTTTTCCAAAAGTCTTTATTTGCTGCATAATGTAACAATAGCTTATATATTCGTTCGCGAATAATATATTTACAATGTCTCTAAATTTAACGATCTAATTGTTTCTAATAAAAAAATATGGATAACTAATTTACTTATGCAAACTATGGAGACATAGAGAAAGCAAAAAATTAAAAATTAAGTAAACATATTCTAAAATTTGACCCAAATAAGAAAACTCGTGTTAAATTGTTTACTTTGTCATAAAAAATATTCTTTAGGCTTTAAAGATGATGTTAACTCAACAACAAATACAACACTACAAAAACCACACGAGTTTATTTCACTAATGTTGTGTTAATGAAAAATGTCTTAGAACGACTAAAGATATTATGTTAAACATTAATTTAATCAACTGAGAAGCCTAAATTTTTATTATCAATTCTGAAATAGCACAACAATCATATCTACAACACAGAAAACTATTGCAGACTCAGAAGTGAGAGGAAATTTCGATAAAATTGTTATAAAAATTTCGTTTTTTTTCTATGTAAGAAAGTTAATTTAACATCTTTTTCAAAATAATTTTGCTTCATATGTATTTCATATTAATTTAACATGATTTACAGTAATCTTCAAAGAAAATTTTTCCTTTTGAACTAAATTTTTTTCATGTTGATTTAACATTTCCTTACCATTAAATCAAGATGAAAAATTATGCTGAATGAACAACGTAATTCGTTACTGAAATAACCCAAAGAACCATGTTTAATAAAGTTGAAACAGCATGAATTAAATTTAATGTAGTCATTATATTTTATTAATTATTTAACTTGCGTGTGCATATTGGAACAGCCATCAGAAAAATGTTTCTGTATTTATAATTGGCTTCCCCGGCTAAAAGTTTGTTTGTTTGTAGTTTTATTTTAGTATTTATTATATGTATAGATGGTAGTTTATATCAAAGTGAGGGTGGCGTTGACTGAAGTAGTTAACACTTTGACTACAAAACCCGAAGGTCCTGGGTTCAATCGCTGGAACAAACAGTCATTAAATAATAACACCAGGAATTTTTCTGATGGCATTAGTAGTGTGACTTTGTATTAGTTGTTGTAGGAATGTTCAAGTGATGCTCGCATAGTCACCGGTCACTGAACTATACCGACTTTAGCAGATACTAATGTTAATATAACATCAGAGCACTCTCCTTCGTTGTGTAGTAAAGTCCTGCAGCAGACCACTTACAAGAACTTTTAAGACATGAGTGATTTTAAAAAATACAGTGAAATCTTCTAAAATAAGTGATAAAGGAGTAAAGAAGAAAATAGTTCGTGACTAAAAAATTTGTCATGCTTGCTTTTTCGTACGCATGGGCGCGTATAAGAACGTTACGCATTTACATACGCACAAACGTTGTGTGTATGATCCATTATTTTTCTGTGCACATATGCGCTTGCTTCAAAAATAACACCACCCTTTTAATACATAATAGCTTACCATCTATATCTTACACATAGTATCAAACGTACAATATGCAAAACAACAAGCATACACGTATCAACACTACTCCTTTTGATTGCTTGTTAAGAACAAGAAAATTTCGCGACATCGCTTTTTAACACTCATATACATGAACATCAATACATTCATCGTGCTTCGCTTATGGAACGACAACATTTATTATTTACATGCCACCAGAATACATTTAAAAAACAAGACGTATTTACATGTCAAGACTGTTTATGCAGGCCTCTATTGTGTAGCACAATCATCGGCGATGTAAAGTAACCTTTAAAATGGCTACTAACCACAGCTTCAAAAAATTTAATATGCCTCATCTAACACCAGAGGCGCTGCCAACACTTCATTATTAAAAACGTGCTCGAAGCAGAGTTGTAAAAGAATGAAGATAAAGCTTTACTCTTTCTCTTCCTTCACCAACTTCACCAACTTCACCAACTCTCTTCTATATCACTAACCCTTTCTTAAAGCTTATACTAGTTGTCGGCATCGACGTCACTTTCATACAATACCAAAAAGTTGCGGCTTGTGTAACCGTTGTCGAAAACAACTGACTACTGTTGGCAGATTTATCCTATTTTCTGGACCTTAGGGAACGGAAATAAACTGTCAGTAGCACAATATTATTCCCGTGAGAGAGAGTAAAAGAGCAAAAATTTTTTTGGCATTATATTGACATTACTTCGATGTCGACAACTGGAATAAGGGCGCAAATAAAAATATATATATATATAAAAAAATAACTCAGCTGTTTTACCGCCATCACCCACCAAATGAATACGTCTGACTTTTAGTATAAAAGTAGCAGTTTCGGTGCGTATTTTTATCAGTCGTTGTTCAAAAACAATTTAAAGCATAAAGAATTAAGTAAAATAAAAAAATGAAACAACTATTTTTAAATTTCTTTTTATTTTTGTGTTTTTCTGCGCAAATTGTAATGGGAGAAAAAACAAAAGCAAATTTTGTGTGCTATTATGATGCTGGAAGTTTCTTAATAGGAAGTAAGTACAATTAAGGATACATATAACAATATGAAAGTTTTCATTGCTAGTTATTGATATCAGCTAGACGCAATGACAGTTTCACACAATATGCTGTGGAAGAAACTCTACCGTCATGTAGTCATCTTATATATGGTTACGCTGGTCTCAACGCTGACTCCTCCTATACAATATCAAGTCTAAAAGATAGTAGAGGTGGTAGTGACGATAACTATGGTGAGATAACAGTCATGAAAGTAGTGAAAGAGGACTTGAAAGTTTATTTGAGTTTGGGTGGTGATCGAGATCCAGATTTCGGAGATGGAAAAAAATACATACAGTTCTTAGAAGGCGGTAATCGTATATATGCAAATTTTATAGATTCTTCTATTAAATTTCTCATAAAACACAAATTTGATGGTTTGGATCTGGCTTTCCAATTTCCACGCAACAAACCAGAAAATCCTGGAATTCATAAGCAACAGTTTACTGAATTTGTGAGCGATTTGTATCAAAACTACAAATCTAACAATTTATCTTTAACCTTAACTGTGCTGCCCAATGTTAATTCATCATGTGAGTATGAAAAATTTTTAATTATTAAAACATTAAGAGAGTGAAAAAATTATAAAAAATTTAAAAATAGCTGGAAACTTAAATTCTATCAAAATTAATTAATTACGAAAGTCATAATAATCACAAGTACGCATAATATGTTGGTAGTCTTAAATAAAAAAACTTAAAAAAATGTATGGCAGAGCACTTTTGCAAAGTAAACTAAATTAGTTTTAATAAAATAATGATAGATTAATTTTATTAGACCAAACTAAGTGTGAATGTCTTTCTCTCTATACAAAATTGTCTTAATTTTAGAGAGTGGTTTAAAATGTTTCTGTGTTTTATAAAAGTTGTGTATAAGCATCGCACATTGGAAACTAGGAATTAATTGCCACGCAATAATATTTGTTCAATTGCCATGCCATAGCACAGTAGAAAGATGTATTGAATGCTGACTAAATACTTGCCAGTTCTTATGTTCACATTATTATTTTTTGTTGATAATGCAAGGACACACAATGAAAAATATTGGAAATGACAAACTTTGCCATTAGTACACACTGTTGCGGTGTGAAACTATGCCATAATGTATATCCAGAATATAAATTAAGATAGTCAGTTAAGATCAGCGAAGTTAACATCGTTGTATTCCAGTAGTGAATAATTTAACATTGTGTGTCTTAAAAGGTAAAAACGTAACAATATGATACAAGCTATGAATTGATTAACTTCGCTGCCTTTTCCTGCTGGCTTGTACAAATTTTAAGGAATTTTTTTTACATACACACATATGTACATATATATGTACGAACGCAATTATAATTTTGTTATTCTATTATTATTATTATTATTATTTTGTTATTTATTTATTATTATTCATAACATAATTTATTTTACGATTTAATATATTTCCATTTAAATTTATATACATACATACATACAAATGTGCATGTGTTTGCTGCTATCATAATCACCATTATCGGTAATAAAATTTCACGTGGAAACTGTACCTTTTCCCTAAAATTGTGATCCCCAATGTTTGCGTTCTTGTTGTGTCAGTATACCATTTTCTAATTTTGTTCATCATTTTTTGTTCACGTGAATAAAATGCTTGCCTTTTATTCCCTTTAAGGGCGAATGAAGCAAGTTCTTACATCTTGTTTTGAAAAGTAGCAACAACATATGTACACATATTTTATAATGTCATAAGAATGAATTATATATTTTTAATAATCTCTTTCGCGGATTCGTTTTTTTCTAGGGTACATCGATATTCCCGAAATCCACGACAAGTTCGAGTACATAAATCTCTTTGATTTCGACTTCTTTACTCCCGAGAGCAATCCCCATAAGGCTGACTATACAGCTCCAATTTATTTGAAGGATGAACAAAATCGTTTACCACAACATACGATTGATTTTCAAGTACAACATTGGATTAACAACGGCTGCCCGGCAAATAAACTTAATTTGGGTATTTCAACTCATGCTAATGCTTGGAACACTACCAGCAGCTCTTTAATGCCTGTTATATCTGACGCACTGGGACCAGCTGCTGCAGGATCGAAATCGCAAAGAGAAGGTCAATTAAGTTATCCTGAATTTTGTATATTAAATGGATGTAATTATGTGTTTGATGAGGCCTATGGCTCTTATGCTATTTGCAAGACCAATGAAAATACACAGAACAACATGTGGATTAGTTATGATGGACCTGAATTTGCTGCCAAAAAAGCTGAGTATGTCATAGAAAAAGGTTTGGGTGGTGTGGCCATAGTTGACATCACTTATGATGATTATAATAATCAATGTCATCTCGGCAGATATCCCATTTTAAATGCAGTAAAAGACGTTTTGAAAAACAATTTGTAATATGTAGCAACAAAAAATTACAATAAAGGCATTACCAAAACTTCAATAAAGAAAAGAATAAAAAAAGAAAATATAATGGCTTAATTCACAACAATCTGTATCGTGTATTTGTGTATCAAATACACTTTCTGTTTTTTATTTGTGAACACCCTCTGTGTAGTGCACTAATGTGTTTTGTATTTTTAATGTAAAAAGAAGAACAAGCTACATACAAATTCTCTCAGAGAGCCTCCCTCTGAATACAACATTTTAAAAACATATGAAATAAAAGTGTAATAGTGTATTTTATTTTTATATGAAAATTTCATACAACAAATGTTACACTCTTCTATTTAATATGATAATACAATCGATACAGAGATACAAGAGGTTTTGTGAATTAAGCAAATATAATATAATATACATATATATGTATATATGTATAAAAAAAAACTCCTTTAGAATATCGAAGAAATAGGTTAATTTTTGCTCCATTTGGAAACTGTATACTCGTCGCCAAATCTATTGCAATCACTCTATTTCTAAGTCCTAATTTACAATATACAAGTCTGATTGCTAAGATGATTAGTTTGTTAGGAGAGCGAGACGGGGGGAAACGAAATGTTTATGTTCCCCTCGTCTCTCTCTCTCTCTCTCTTCATAAAACTAATCAGTTTAGCAATAAGACTTACATAGTGTAAATTAGGACTAATGAAAATGTATACATATATATCATTACCTTCATATATGTAGAAAGGCCCTAACTCACTATATTTTAAAATCGAGTTTTTTGTATATTTTGATAGAAGAACATCTAATGTATCGGAAAGTTGGGAAAATTTATTAAAAACAATAATGAGGTAGGGCCTTTCTATATTAAGGTAATGATATGAATCACCAATTCATATATATATATATATATATATATATATATATATATATATATGTATGTGTGTGCTAATAGTTTCAATTTTTTTTAGGTATCACGGAAAATGTTAGAAATGTATATTTTTTAAACATTTTTAGATATGATCAATTAAAAATAAAACTTATTTTATATCAAGCTAAATAATGCGTAAGGATGTTTTTTGAATTCTTAATTGAAGAATGATTTTGATATTTGGGAAACAATTTAGATTTAACAAGAAATATAGTTTTTTGTTAATATATTGGTTGTAATAACTAGACTAATGTGTTGCCCAAGTATTTTTTACATTTTATATCAGGCCGTGAGTTCTGATGATTATATCATAACGCTGCCATAATTCAAGAAATTTATCATCCGACATATTGTCATAATTATATTTTAATTTGAAATTTATTTTGTGGTGGTCCAGCCTGGTCTATATGCATTTCATTGTTGCTGTAACAAATCATCAGTAGACTTCAACCACACATTTTGAACAGTCACAAACCCCCATCCTATGCACAGACTTTCAAGAACAATTTGAGAATTCATAAATAATAATATTTTTAAAAATCACAAAAGAAAAATAAGCGTAGTAGGCTTAGAAACCCATACAAAACCCAGCAAATAACCCATACGTAACAGACTTCAACCACACATTTTGAGTCTATACATCATGAGTTTTCATCATGATATAATTTCATCAGGTGTGGCCACTATATACATATGTATGTATGCACCGTTACCGTTGTAAAATTTAAAAAAGTGGCACAAAAAGGGGATTTTTTAAAAAAAGGTGGCACCAAAAAGGGGATTTTAAGGAAAAAAAAGAGCAACTTTAAAAACATCAAGGATAAAAATCAGGTTTTGCATATCTAAAGACTAAAAAATAATATTTTTATGATAAAATAAAGCCACAAAATATAAAAATAATTCACATAATCTGTGCTTATAATAATAAATTACTTGAATATTCTGAAGATATATATTTATGTATTTTTAATGCTTTCTTAGCATTGGCACTTATTTACAAAAAAAAAACTAACTCAGCTTATTTACTTTAGAGAAAATGTATTTTGTTTATTTATTTTATTTCAATTTTTTAATAAATATCTGAATATTGAATTCTCAAGAAACAGGCACAAGGCAATTCCGAAATTTTTTGTACATTGCATTTTTTAATTAACGGAAAAAGTTGATTTGAATATTTTTAATAGTTATTAAATTCCTATTTTTTGAAACCGTATATTTATACTTTTGAATAAGTTCATCATTTGGAGTCCAGTCTTCCAAATCACTTTACTACAAACTTAAAGATGATAACACGGTATGATAAGTTTCAACTTTCAGTCCGTTAGATAATGTATTTCCTAATGATGGCAATTTAGAAAAGGAACTGCTCAGCGGGAACAAACTAAAGATATGTATATAAAGCAAATGTATATAACTTTGGATAGAAATTTGTGTCCAAGCAATTTGAGAACTCTCTTACAAAAACATCAAGCCCACTTATTATATTACAAAAAACCGAAACAATTTAATAAATTCTGGTGTAAATAAATACTTAAATACAATCATATCAATATTAAATGAAATATTTTTAGTAATAAATGTGATTTTCTAAAGAAGATAGGAAAATTTAAACTAGACTTCTTAGCTGGGGGAAATGCGAATTTTTCTGTGCATCCATGAATCTGATGAAGCACACATGTTAATCTAATTGGGCAGAAATTGTTATTAATATCAGCTATTTAAATTGTATTTTTAATGAAATGGAATATAAGAAAGGATATTGTATACAATTATTGATTTAACTTTGTTAAATACATTTGTAAGTATCACTACTAATTTTCTATTTTCCCGATTAAGTAATTATTCCTAATTAAAATTTACTGTAGTTCAACGAAATTTGTTTAATATACTTATGTTTATTGTATATACATACCTACATACATATGTAAATATATATGTAACTATACCCTGCAGGAGATCGAACTAGCGTCCAACTGGTATTTTACTAGTACAGAAACTACCACCGCTAGTTCCCAACTGTAAACTTTCCTATAACATCTTAATACTCAAATTAACATTGAGTGTGTTTAGAAATTTTCTAGTGCCATTGGTTTTAGTTTAGGACTATTTTATTACCAGTTCTTTTAGCAAAGAAAAATTCTATAAAATTGGTGGTCTTATCCTTTGTTACCCAGTGACAACTGCTGGTTAAAATTCGCAATTATTTATCAAAATTTAAGAATACAAAAGGTTAATTATAATTATTTGATGATAATTATTTTTAGGTGAACCTAAAACTTTAACAATTGTATAATACTAATTTTCTTACAGTGCAAGGGCTCTGTTAGACAGTTAAAATTTATTTTTCAATGTGGTGCCTTGGATCTACTTCATTTACTAGTACTCATCACAACTAGTAATTTTATACAACAACTTTAACCCTTTTCACACTAGTTCTTGCTGTTCTAGTAATTACACTAGTAGCTTTTAGACAATTGACGCCTATTCTCCTGCAGGGTATTTACATACTCATACAGACAGAGATATAGGAATATAATCAAGCCTGGGCACATCAATGAATCGATAGATATGCATAAACTAAATACGCATCACAAGAAAAACAAAGTCTTATGAGCTTCCTTAAAAGCCAATATATTAAAACAGCATAACATATATTAATAAAACCGATAGTAGGAAAAGTACATCTTCATTGAGTAAAAAGTATCAAAAAAGGCTAAAATTAGAAAAAGTATCAAATTTGGGTGCATTTTGTTAAAGTAGCACAATAGTATCCAAGCAGTCGAAAAAGTGGCAAATTGCTACTTTAGTAGCACCAACGGTAACGCTGTCTGTATGATACAAAATCTTGAAAAATTTTTGCTGAGTATTTTTCACAATACATGAGATTTTGTACATATAACTTTCAAGAGCATTTTTAACAATAGAATTGAAATAAAAATTTTATAAACAGAATTGGTTTTTTAATTCATTCAGAAAATAAAATATAAATTCAGTGAAGTGCGAATTTGACCCGCGCACGAAGGGTTCCGTACGGGCACGATATATGTAATTCAATACGAACAATATAAACTATGGTTTTGGCATTTTTTTCGTTTTTGGGTTTTTTTCGGTTTTAAGCGTTTTTTTTAGTTTGGGGGTTTTTTGAATTTATTGGCGCTTTCTGAGTTTTGGCACTTTTTTTTCACGTTTTGGCGATTTTTTTGGTTTTTGAAGTTTTTTTAATTTTGGCAATTTTTATTATTTTGGCGTTTTTTTTATTTTGGCAATTTTTTTTAATTTTGGCGTTTTTTTCATATAGGTGATTTTTTTGGGTTTTGGCGATTTTTTTAGTTTTGGCACTTTTTTTCGTTTTGAGGATTTTTTCGGTTTTTGGCGTTTGTTTTAAATTTTGGCGATTTTTTTCGTTTTGGCGATTTTTTTTTAAATTTGGCGATTTTTTTAATTTTGGAGATTTTTTTTCATTTTGGGGATTTTTTTTCACATAAACAATTATTTTGGTTTTGGCGCATTTTTCGCGTTTTGGCGATTTTTTTTCAGTTTTTGGCGTTTTTTTCATATTGGCGATTTATTTTCATTTAAACGATTTTTTCGAATTTGGCGATTTATTTTAGTGCTAGATTTTTTTTAATTTTGTCGATTTTTTTTAAATTTTTAGCAATTTTTTTCAGGTTTTGGCGATTTTTTTCGGTTTGGCGATTTTATAATTTTCGGATTTTTTAGTTTTACCGTTTTTGAAAATTTCAAGAGTTTACCTCTTACGGTCTCCAAGATATAGCAATTTGTCAAAATTACATATTCAAAATTGCATTAACTGATGGACCACCCTTTAATTAAATTTTTTTAATATTTTAATGTTTATTGTGGTAGTCTATATAAAAATACACTAATTTTACAAATTTCAAGTGTCAATATACATATGTACATTTGTACATAGAATTGTATGTATATTACATGGGATTTTAATATTTTTCGTCGCTCGTTTTAGAGCACCCTTTAATTTCTAATTCTCATGTATTTGTTGTTGTAGTGGCCAAGGTTCTATACTCTATCCAAATTTTAGGTCCGTAGCTCTTACGGTTCCTGAGAAAATACCGTGTGACGGGCAGACGGACAGCGTAGCGAAAACAATAGGGTTCCTTTTTTCACCTTTGGTGTACGGAACCCTAATAAACTAATGTCTGATTAAAGAAGTTTTCTATTTAGCTGCTATTTGAATCTGAATTGTAACGTGAGTAAAAAACAAAATTCAAATGCGAGCCAATTTTATACTCTTTTATTTTATAGCAACAACTCTCTTATCTGTTATATATTACTTATTATTATTATTATAAAAAAAACACATGTTTAGCATTGTTTTTCCTCAGATAATTTTACCTTAAACATTCACGAACTTAAATATTTCTGAAAAGTTTAAAATTTATCAACTTTGTAACGTATATCATTCTCTTTTGGTTTATGGACTATTAATTAAATACTGGTTTTTATTCCTTTTTAACTTTTTTAAGTAAATATCTTAATCTTCAGCCATTTAAATTTTTAACCTTTACTCATTTTAGTACATATTATGTTAAGTAGTCAAATTATGTGATAATTACTCTGTACCTGGATTCACTAACTTTTATTACGATAATCGATCGTAATGCTACAATAAATACAATGAAAGTTTATCGTTTTGGCTATTCAGTAACCGGTTGAAGTGACAAAAGTAAAATCGTAAGCTCAAATTCATTTGATTTTTCCTTAATTCATTTTTGTAATTTTCGCTTATTTTGATATATTGTATGTAGAGATGGTGCATTATATAAAATTAAATAGTGCGTAAAACATAGATGTACACTATCGTAAAAAAAGTTACATGAATGACGTTATCGTTACTGCAATCAAATATCTGTGTCGATAAATATTACAATTTTCGGTTCGCAAATGTTACTGAATTCAGTTACTGATAAAAAATAGTTAATTTAACTATTAAATTAGTTTAGAGTTACTAGAATCTTTACGTCCTTTAGATTAGACACACCTACATAAATAAACATTAAGGGCCAACATTTAAATTATGTTACCATTCCAGTGTTTTTAGCACTATTTAGAAAGAGATTCGGCACGAAAACCAAATTTCCAATTTCCATCACTGTTATGGACTATTTATTAGCTTGTCCAACTAGCAAAAACTCTCTTGCTTATTCTTCATTCCTTTTTGTTCTTATGAGAAAAACTAGCTAAAGTTGTTTTTATTTTCATGATCAGCCACTTCTATCTTCAACGTTGACACATTTAAATATGTATGAAAACTATAGGTACTCGAAGAAGTATGAAGAAGGTCTTATCTTGATATATGTTTCCATACTTTAAGGCAGCAAACAGCTTTCTAAATCAAAATATTTATATCCAACCTATAGATTTAAGATGAAGAAAATATCCCAGAATTTCGCATTTAAGGCACTAAAACAGTGATTTCTAAATTTTTGACTTATGGAAACATCTCATAAGGACATCATCCTATACTTCTATTAGTGTAAGCCCTAGTTTTTAACTTAATAATTAAGTAAATACCTAACTAGATAATTTAATTTAATTTAATTTAATTTAAATACCATTTAATTTGTTCAGTGGTTAATTAAAGTTCTTAATAAATTACGTTGAAAGTACGACAGTACTAAAAATTTCCAATTATTATGGCAAGCAGCTGTTTAACATTAAAAAGTTAGGTTATCAACATGCAAAAAATTAAAGTTGCATTCAAGCACATTCTATTAAACCAAACGAACATCATAATGCTTTTCGCTTTTCCTTTATTCTATCATATGAAACTATATATTGTATATGTTATATATGTATTTATAAAATTTTAACGAAACTCTTTATAATACGATCACATGATTTTTTCTACACGGCCACATGATGTTCATGTGTATATTTTCAATAAACACCCACACACGCATAAAAAACCTCATAAAACCTAAGTAGTATTTAATTACACAATAAAGTCCCGCACAAGACCATTTACTAGAACTTTTAAGACATGAGGGCTTTTTCAAATGCGTTACTACAGCGAAATCTTCTCTAAAACAAACGCCGAACAACACTGTTGGCAAGACATTTATTTAAATTATTGCAGGTATAGGAGCAAAGAAGAAAATATTTCGTGACAGAAGAATTTGTGATGCTTGCTTCTTCATACGCATGTGCCCGTATACAAACGTGCATGTACATACATACATACATACATACACACATAAGTTGTGTGTATGCTCCTTTATTGTCCTGGGCACCCTTCAACACATAAAACCTTACCATCTAGATCTTACACACTATTATTATATATGAAGCATTAGGATATTGCATTGTACATAGTAAAAAAGGGCACTCTTTATTTTCTGATACAAAGATACCTACGCTATTTATTCGGTGTACTGCATTTTCAAAAAAGATAAACTAATAACCATTTTGGAGGTTTATTTATTGTACCGGAGTTTGACTAGCATACTTCGCTTAAACCAAGGACGTTCAGACTGTAATTTGACAGGCTCGTTTTGGACTTGCTAAAGCTTCGATGGTTCTGAGAGCGTTCTTACGTTCCATGTTCCAATCATAAACCGGGGTTGGAATGTATAGGTCGTCAAAGGAGGGTTATATACTAGATATAAATCGATCAAACAACCAGTAGCACTAAAGATTTCATCCTTAAAGTATGCTAGGAAAACTATCATATTCGCTCATTTACTCAAAGAACGTCAAAATTCAAAAAATAGAATTTTTGAGTTAATGATGCAGAACTAATTCTCATATCTTTTTTTATATTGTGTCAAAATTTCATACAAACATCTTGTCTAATCAACTCTTGAAAGCAAAAAAAAAATTATTTTTTTCATTAAGTTATATGAAAATTTAAACCTTTAAACTCGTTTTCTTTCAAACTACTTTTTCTGAGTTATGACGTTGTTTCAGTAAATAACCGATATTATTTATAAGTGCGATATGTATGCACAGCCTACATTTAGGAAAAAAAGACGAATATCTAGCAGACATTATGGGTAAAAAAATCGTCACATTCTAACCTCCCACTATGCATTGTTGCCAAAAGCAGGAGAATAAGAGTAAAATACATAATATTTTGCAAAATGATTTTCATTAACGACGTACGCATTGTCTTATCGTCAAATTGTGCAATATCATTATTATTGCAATAATGAACTTCGTCTAGAACCAACAAAAAGATCCGTTCACGCGAAAAACGTATTGTACATCATATCTCAAATATCTTCTTCTGACTAAAAACGCATGTTGGTTATAAAAAATAAATTGTAATCTTTCGTATATATTTTATTAGTTGTTTTTCTCGTTTTTTGAGCTATTGGTTTATGTGTGTTTATTTTCTTATTTTTTTATTAAAAAACACAAGAACAAAATTACACATTAAAGTGGAAAAAACATCAAGATATGGGTGAACCAGATAAGTTGGATTCAGAGAATCATCATAAATCAAGTGAGTAATCAGAAATACATCTGAATAAGTTCTTTTATATGTAGGTATGTTTATATACTAAATTTTTTCTTTTCAAAACTGTTTATACACTCAGAAAAATATGTCTGCATGTATGTGAAAATAAAAATACTTTTAATCACATTTTATATCTTATATCGTTGCTCTTTTATCTAACTGGCCTATCTAACATTTGTAAAATTTTACAGGAGTGCAGCTTTTACGATTGTTTTCTACATGCATTCTTATGGAAACGTCTGAAATAGTTTTACATTTATAGGTTCAACAGTAATGTTCGCAGTCTTAAAAATTGTAGACAAGTGGTATTATGACTCATAAAATTTAGTAGTGGACTTAACTAATTTTTCAAAAAAATGTCAGTTAGGTCGGTTAGTTAAAACAACGACGATATATCTTACAACGTTTTTTAAAAACTGTGACCAAAATGGCAGTTATATATAATTTTAAAAACCAATTTTCATGCTTAAAATATTGGTTGCCTTAATAAGGAAATGCATTAAATCATTCTTTTTTTGATATTTAGATTTTTGAATTTTTCGCAACATTAGGTGTTTTCCTATCGTAGTATACAAAAAACACGGTTTCAAAAAAATAATAATTTAGGGCCTTTTCTATATTTTGCATTAATGCAGTGTTCGCTACTTTAACTATTTACGTCAATGCGTAGTATGCTGAATTTTGGCTATTTAAAAAAATCAATAAAATAATGAAAACTTTTAAATATTCAAAAACGCTAAAACTAAAGGATGATTTTTATAGAGTGGCACAAGCTTAAATCATAATAAAATAAGGAAATATATTTTTAATATCAACGAAACGGGTTTTATTGCAAAGAAAATTTTATGAAATTATTGTTTGAATGAGATTTCTGTCATGTGACCGCCACGGCTGGAGCGTAGATGGCCCAATCTAGAACACCAATTTCAACAAGTTTTCGCAGCATTTTCCGCCGTATTTCGTCAATAACTCTTCGAATGCTGATTTCCAGGTGTTCAGTTGTTTGTGGTTTATTAGCGTAGACAAGAACAAGAAAATCATTCAATGGGGTTAAATCACACAATCTTGATGGCCAACTATTTAACCCATTACTTGAAATTATTTTTTCATCAAAAGTTTCTTTCAGAATCAATTGTCCTGTTGGAATCACATATCAGCAAGATTAATGCCACATAATTAAGGTTCGAAAAAATTTCAAATCATGTTCCTATACCGTTCACCATTGACATTAACATTCTGACCATCATCGTTTTTGAAAGTTGTCTAAGTCATGTGCATTTTTGTTTCAAAATATCATTTTTGTTTCAAAATATATGAAAAACTTCAATAAATATTTAAACATTATTAAATAAATTTACATAAGTCGAGACTAGTACATCCTAAATTAAGATGTATCATAATATAAAAGCATTTTTTGATTTGCTAAAATGTAATCTACTAAATATCTCGACCAGAGCAATATATGACTTAGACCACTTTCATGATTAAGGGCACAGTTGCTGAGAACGGCGATTTGATTGATTAGGATCATATTCAATGCTTTCCCGTACAGCGGCTACATTTTCTTCAGAGCGCACTGTTTGGCGTAACAAAAACAGTAAATATGGTCCGAAAATGGCCTAATGTTCTTTAAATTAGTCGCTCTGAAGGACGATTATGTATGCCATAAAATGGATGAAGTGCACGATGACTTTGACGTATAGAATAATTATTTTGATTAACTGTTAAACAATTTGCACGCATTGATCTGGTGTAAGCAGATTCATAGTGAAATTTCAAACTTAACAAAAAGCAACTATCAGCTGTTAAATGGGTGCTCAAATAAAGGAGTGAAGCCAACTCAAAGTTGTAAAAAACACGTTTTAATAAAAAAAAAAACAAAATAGGAAAATCGGCATAACAAAAAAACCGCATGAAACCGAAAAAATTGCTTACACGAAAAGAAAGCGTCTAAACCAAAAGAAAATCGTAAAATTAATTTAATCACCAAAAAATGTCAGCGCTAAAAAAACGCAAAAATAAATTCAGTGAAGTGCGACTTTGACCCGCGCACGAAAGGTTCCGTACGGACACGAGATGTGTAATTCAATACGAACTAAATCCAATATAAACTATGGTTTTGGCATTTTTTTCATTTTTGGGGTTTTTCGGTTTTAAGCGTTTTTATTTTTAGTTTTTGGGTTTGTTGACTTTATTGGCGCTTTCTGAGTTTTGGCACTTTTTTCACATTTTGGCGATTTTTGTTTGTTTTTGAAGATTTTTGTTTGTTTTTGAAGATTTTTTAATTTTTGCGATTTTTTTATTTTGTCGATTTTTTTCATTTTGGCGTTTTTTAATGTTGGCGATTTTTTTTGACCTCTTACGGTTTCCAAGATACAGCAATTTGTCAAAATTACATAGTCAAAATTGCATTAACTGATGCACCAACTTTTAATTTAAATATTTTAATATTTTAATGTTAATTGTTGTAGTCCATATAAAATACATCAATCTTACAAATTTCAAGTGTCAATATACATATGTAAATACACTTGTATGTATGGGTCTATTCGTAAATGCATCACTGCGCTGCAAATAAAAATTTAAATGTTCTAAACTGGTTCACTGAAGTAGATAATGCATAAATAAATGCCGAATATGGTGTACAAACATGATTACTACTGAAACAGATTATCAGCGAACTTGTATTGCATTTTAAATAAAAGTTTGCACGTATGATGCAGAGCTGTGATGCATTAACGAACACACCCTATATTACATGGGATTTAAAAATTTCTTTTTGCTCGTTTTGGAACACCCTTTAACTTTTAATTCTCATGAAATTGCAGGTCCGTAGCTCTTACGGTTCCTGAGAAAATAGCCTTTTCGCCTTTGGTGTACGGAACCCTAAAAAGGCACCATAACTAATAAATCGTCCAAAACCGGAAAATATAATTTTTAAAAGATTTCCACATCAGGTAGGATATTCGATTATATAGTCTAGAGTTTCTATAGTATTACATACATATATGTATGTCGTGTATTGGCGGAACCATTCGCGTGCGAGTCAAAGTCTCACTTTGCGGAATTGATTTAATTTTGTATTACCTTTTTACTTTTTAGGGTTCCGTTCACCAAAGGTGAAAAATGGAACCCTATTGTTTTCGCTACGCTGTCCGTCTGTCCGTCTGTCCGTCTGTCGGTCTGTCGGTCTGTCCGTCACACGGTATTTTCTCAGGAACCGTAAGAGCTACGGACCTGAAATTTGGACAGAGTATGTAGAACAATGGCCACTACAACAACAAATACATGAGAATTAAAAATTAAAGGGTGCTTCAAAACGAGCGACGAAAAATTGTAAAATCCCATGTAATATACAATATACAATTGTATGTACATATGTATATTGACACTTGAAATTTGTAAAATTAGTATATTTTTATATAGACTACAACAATAAACATTAAAATATTAAAAAATTTAAATTAAAGGGTTGTCCATCAGTTAATGCAATTTTGACTATTTAATTTTGACAAATTGCTATATCTTGGAGACCGTAAGAGGTAAACTCTTGAAATTTTCAAAAACGGTAAAACTAAAAAATCCGACAATTATAAAATCGCCAAACCGAAAAAAATCGCCAAAACCTGAAAAAAATCGCCAAAAATTTAAAAAAATCGCCAAATCGAAAAAAATCGACAAAATTAAAAAAAAAATCTAGCACTAAAATAAATCGCCAAATTCGAAAAAATCGTTTAAATGAAAAAAAAATCGCCAAATGAAAAATAGCCAAAAACCCAAAAAAATCGCCAAAACGCGAAAAATGCGCCAAAACCAAAATAATTGTTTATGTGAAAAAAAAATCGTCAAAATGAAAAAATATCGCCAAAATTAAAAAAAATCGCCAAATTAAAAAAAAATCGCCAAACGAAAAAAATCGCCAAAATTTAAAATAAACTCCAAAAATTGAAAAAAATCTTCAAAACGAAAAAAAGTGTCAAAACTAAAAAAAAATCACCTATATGAAAAAACGACAAAATTAAAAAAAATCGCCAAAATAAAAAAATCGCCAAAATAAAAAAAAACGCCAAAATAATAAAAATTCCCAAAATTAAAAAAAACTTCAAAAACCAAAAAAAAAAATCGCCAAAACGTGAAAAAATGTGCCAAAACTCAGAAAGCGCCAATAAATTCAAAAAACCCCCCAAACTAAAAAAAACTTAAAACTAAAAAAACCCAAAAACGAAAAAAACCCAAAACTATAGTTTATATTGTTCGTATTGAAATACATATCTGGTGCCCGTACGGAACCCTTCGTGCGCGGGTCAAAGTCGCACTTCACTGAATTTATTTAAATGTATTTTCCAAGAAACTGATTTAAACTTGATTCATACAAGTTCTATGGGTATACAATTTTTTGCAGAAAAACAACGCTTATCGCAAAAATTTTGTTTGGTATGATACTTGTAGACAGCGTGTTATGCCATAAAGAGAGAACCGGCAAAAGCATTAAAATCACGACAACGTTATCAATATATTATTTAAATGAGTCTTGTAATAAACAAATTTAGATAAATTTAAATTTTTGAGTCCAAAGTGAAAATTTAAAAGAAATTTAATATGTCATACAAGTTAAAAATTTCACCTAAAGCCTAGTGAGGTAAAAGAAAGTAAATTTTAATAAAGAACACACGGGTGCAAAGAAATGAAATCATGAAGTTTTTAGAACTGAAAAAAAAGTTTTTTCCCACTACTTAATATACAACACTTTGCACCTAAGAAAACTCTCATGAAAAATTTAATAAAATTCTAGAGAAAAGAGGCCTCAAAATTGGATGGGAAGTACATATGTATAAGGTATCTCAGCAATGTCACAGATAAACAAAGTATCTTTACCTTTTTTGTAATAAAAATTTAAAGTCTCGGGCCAATTTACGTTAGTCACACTTTACTCTTCAGTTCAAACACAACAGATAAAAAATAAAAAAAAATAAAATATTATGAAAACTATTTTGTTGCTCTTGTGTTTTCAAATTGTATTGGCAAAACAGACAAACAAAAAAGTAATCTGCTACTATGATTATGAAAATACCGCGATAGCAGGTAATAACAAATAAAAATATTAAAGAAGAAAATAACTTATAATTTTTATTATTATTTTTATTTTTTTTTTCTTATAATTTCATTTGCAGGTCTTGACACATTTAAGAACTGTGAACTGCAAAATGTTCTTAGATCATGCACGCATCTTGTTTACAGATATGCCGGTTTTGCAGATTATTCTTATCGTATTTATAGTGAAGTGGATACAGATTTACCGCATTATCGCCAAATACTAGCCATAAAGAATCAGCTTCCTCACTTAAAGATTTATCTGAGTCTGGGGGGTGATAAAGATTATTATTTGCCAGACGATACAAAATATTTACTTTTCTTAGAGAGTGGAAAAGTTTTCTATCACAACTTCATACAATCGTCTATTGAATTTCTGAAGAAAAATGGTTTTCATGGCTTGGACTTGGCATTCCAGTTTCCGCGTAATAAGCCACGCAAAGTTCATACAACATTTGGCACGATGTGGAAAGGAGTCAAAAAAGTATTCACGGGAAATTTTATAGTCGACAAGAAGGCCGCAATACATAGGAATATGTTTACCAATTTTGTGAACGATATGCATCAGAGCTATGCAAAAGAAAACTTATCGATGAGCTTAACCGTCTTACCGAATGTTAATTCATCATGTAAGTAAAATGAAATTAAAAATGTGATTCAATTGTGAATCAGTAGTGGTGTGAGTACAAAGAATTCGATTAAAAATTTAAAAAAATATTAATTATACCAGACACTATTGGGTCATGAAAACACAATGCCGTGTAGTTCAATGTTATTATTATTATCATATCGCTCATTTAAGCAAAGAATATCATAACTCGAAAAAAAAGTTTACCTGAAGAAAAAAAAAGAAGTTTTCAATTTACACAAAAATTAATGGAAAAAAATTTTATTTTTCTCTTACGAGTTGAGTAAAGAATATATTTCTATGAAATTTTTACACAATATAAAAAACGATATCAGGATTAATTCTGCAGAATTAACTCAAAAAATTTAATTTTTGAGTTATGACGTCTTGTGAGTAAACGAGCGATATGTATGTCCAAAAGAGTAAAATTACGTCTGGCTGTCAGATGCTAATAACTGAACAACTAAAATTATAAAAATTAAGTTGCAAAGCGACTTCCAGATTCGCTATTACGGCCCCTTTTTCTAAGAACAACAACTTTCGTCGACTGCCTATCATCTATTAAAGACAAGGCAAAATAGTTTAATATTCGGGTCATCTTAATTCCGAGGCATTAAGGTTTTCAGAAAAAGTCTGCAGCTGGTAAAGTTGCAAGAATTTGCACAGTGTTAGTCTTACTTTCTTCCAAACTCAGAATTAAACGCAAGACTGACACCCCAAGAAATAACTGGTGGCCGTTATTATTATTTTTATTTTTTGTGTTTTCATTTCCTATATTCTCTCCCCATAAATCAGTTCACTTTTATGTAAAAAAAGACAAAAAAATTTTATAGCGATAAGTTGTGTTTTAAAGGGTGCGTTCGCCCCTCAAAGTTGGCCTTCAAGCCCATTTTTCAATGTAATTTGTTTGCATATGACTATCTTTTTAAAATAACATTTTACAAGAATATGATATAAAGCAATATTTTAGCTCTTCTAGTGAAAAAATTAGTATCACACAAAATTATATATACCAAAATTCTAATATATGTAAATTATTTATATTAAACATGTATAATAGGAGCTTATATCAATTAAAGCATACATATACATATAGTAAAAGAAAACTAAAAAAAAGAAAACAAAAAATTACACTGAATATATGGGCTTGAGGGCCAGACGCACACCCTAAAACACAACTTATTGCTATGATATATTTTGTATTTTTTTACATAAAACTGACTCGATTTGGGGGGAGAGAATAAAAGAAATAACATACAATTAACGGCCACTCTCAGTTTTGGAAAAATACAGATTCTTTGGATTCAAGAACAACGAAACAAATCTAGGCCTTAGAGTCCGTGGTTGAAAGCACACTGTATCAGGCAGGCAGGCATGTACAGATGTTCAGGGTTGAGTGCAATTACTTTTGCCAAGGTGTTGATGAAGAAGAAAACGGGAACTAAAACTAAAACGAACTAGTACCTTTATATTGATTTTTGGCGGGTGAGACGATGGAGTATCCGCTCAAGCGAAATTTCCATGGTAACACAATGGACCAGAATGATCTGGGTGATTTCTAACCTGACCTCCTTTTAAGTCAGTAAAATAACTAAATAAGACTTTTTTTAAAGACTGAAATGGTTAGGCTAAAAAAAAATTAATTTCTTTATAATCAGTAGTGCGATTCACTAATTTTTTTAAGATAATCGCACCGTTAAAATAATTATAATGAAAATTTATCGAATTTGCTATTCGGTAAAATTTTTAACGATGTTCGCTGTAGTTTAATGTCAGCTGTGTCGTTATTTAAGCGACAATATTTTATGTGCTGTTAATTTTATCGACACAAATCAACAGAAAATATCAGCTGCGTCCTATAGTTAAACATAATGGCCTATTTACCACCTGCGAAAGAAAACGTTCGACTTACAATTTATATTGACAACAAAAACAAATTTTCATATTTTATTGTTGTATTCAATATAAATTGTAAGTCGAACGTTTTCTTTCGTAGATGGGAAATAGGCCATAAGTTTCAGAATCACATAGTCGTTATTTTAAGCGACAGAATGTATAGACAAAAAATACGGCTGCGGGATCGTTAAAAGTTACTGAATCGCACTACAGGAAAACTTTTTAATCGGGCTTAAGTTCAATATTTTCAAGTCTTATTGAACGAAATATCTTTATTAATTAATGTGATTTTCTAAAGAGAAGAAAAATTAAACTAGACTTTTTCGTTTTTGGGAAATTTTTCTGTGCCGCCACGCACTTCATCTCAGCATCTATGTCTATCTACTTGGGCAAAGATTGTTAGATTAGATTTTATATTCCTTTTTTTATATTCTTGAGAAAAATTCGTTTATTTATATATTAAATGCATTATTATTAAAAATAATATAACAGCTGTATGAAGGCGTAATAAGCAAAATTTTTTGTGAAAATCTGTTTTGTAAACCCTTTATTAAGCCTTAATAATATTTTGTTTCTATTTTTTTTTTTTGTTTCTATATTTATGATTTTATTAGGCTATAGTTTGTATCGCTTTGTCAGCCAAATTACATGTGATATATATTAGCGAACACATAACACTAAAGTTAATTGTAGATATTCTGACAAATACTTGCAGAACGGAACAACTAGCTGCTTTCGAAGGTCACAAAAGGATCATCAACAGCATTAGTCCACTATGTTTGTTGTCAGTTGATGTATATTTCTGCTTTTTATACTCAGTTTTAGTGCAAATGGAATATGTGAATTGTTTTGATTCATCGTATTACAATTAATTGAAAGCTTTTTTGTAATGAAAGCTCAAATTTACCATCTCTACTGTCTACAGCGAACATTGGTGTTATTTGTTCTTTAATAATTATCATATATAATTTGATTCACAAAGCGATGAGAGCCTAATAAAATCATAAATATAGGAACATACAAAAGTTCGAACAATAATAATTAAAATAAGACTGAAATTTTTTTACCTCAAATTTTTAATACTTCTACACTTCAGGTGTTGAACTTTTTCTGCAAAAGGTCTCAACTTATATTGAGAGAGGGCAAATAGGAATTGAATTAGGTGCATATGTATTTACTATATACAAGGATTGTCAAATGTTTTCTGGCCCATTTCTCCAAATTGACTTTAAAAATCGCCACAAAATTGCTTGAATTGATTCTATGTAGTTTCTTTTAATTTGTTTAATATCAGTTTTAGAAAGTAATCGTAAGAAACTTATCAGAAAATCGCCTAAAGTAGAAATACAATTGCTAAAAATTATTTCTTGTAAGCTTTTCTCACCCAAATTCAAGACGCATTAAATACTATAATTAATGTAAAAAAATCATGAAAATCTAATTGTTTTAATTTCTGGGAAACCAGATTTGGTAGGATCTATTTCTGAAAGTAATCCTTCAACCAAATAATATTCGCCAAAGCAAAATTTAAGACGCCAAACAAATTAAAAAATCGTTACGTTAAGCAAGAAATCGACATACATATCTGACAAACTTGTTATATACATGTTCTTGAAATTCCTTTTACTCTCCCTTTCTTTATTTGAAAACCTAAGCTAACTAGAAACATTTCTCAGATTGCACGATTTCGCAATTTAAACAAAGAAAATGAGAAATTAGTGCAAGATAGCTTTCATCTTCATCATTCAAACTTGGACTTATTTCTGAAAATATAACTATTATTTGTGTATTTCTCTCCCTTTCTTTCTCTCTCTCTCTCTCTTTCAGGGTACTTCGACATTCCGCAGATCCACAATAAATTCGAATATATAAATTTATTTGCCTTCGACTTCCTCACGCCCGAACGTAATCCCTTTGAAGCTGACTATACAGCCCCAATATATTCTAAATATATACAAAAACGTTTGCCACACTATAACATTGATTTTCAAGTACAACATTGGATTAACAGTGGCTGCCCGGCACATACTCTTAATTTGGGTATTCCTACTTATGCTCGTACCTGGAAAACTACCAGCCCTTCCTTAATACCTGTTATAACAGACACATTTGGACCGGCTGCACCGGGATCTCTATCACAAACAGCAGGTCTTTTAAGTTATGGAGAAGTATGCTCAACACTTTTGGCCAGGAAATGTACTAAAACCGTTGAGTTTAACTATGGCGCTTATGCTATGTGCCCACCTACTAAACAAAGTAAACACGGCGTATGGATCAGCTTTGACAGTCCAGAGTTTGCAGCTTGGAAGACTGATTATGCTATAAAAAAGGGTTTAGGTGGTGTCGCCATAGTTGATATCAGTTATGATGCTTTTGAATGCTCGGGAGCGAAATATTCAATTTTTAAGGCGGTAATAAATAGATTACAAATAATTAGTAATTCCAATAAATTAACATATTTTTAATATAAAAAAAATTACACACTTTTCTTCCAAACACACTCATTGAATGGTGAAAAAAAAAACATATATGATTACTTGTTTTTCTAAATATTTCTAGTTTAACTTCTAAATTTCTTCTAACCCAATATTTTTAATCGTATTTTTACTGGAATTTACTAATTTAGAGTTAAAAAAAACAAAACTTAATTAAAAATTTTAATTAAGAAATAGGTAAATGAGGACGACTTCTAAATGTATCAATACAAAGTTTGTATATTTTTCGGATGCATTGCACTATTTATAACGTGTATACTCGTAGATAAAAAGTAGCCAAACATGGTAACCATGAGTAACATTTGTGAAACAAATGCGCTAATTAATTATTTGCCGTATTCGTAATACTTGTCGATGACATTTTTAAAGGGAGACCATTGATAATGTGTTGTTGTTGTTGTTGTTGTGAAAGACTACAGTTTGTTCGAAGGCAAAGCAATTTGTCGGGTGGTTATTGGTTTGCCGCATTAATAGTGTATTTTAAAAATATAGTGCGTTGAACTAGTAACCATCCGACGATTTGACGTTTTAGAAATCAGCCTAAGTCCGTGTTTGGCCGCGCCTTTCAATATTCTCTTCTATTGCGTATGTGTACATACGCATTATTGAGAAATAAACAATATCAATCAGTCTATCAAGCAGACAAGTAGTGTGTATCGCATGCTGTTAAGAATCAGCGTTGCCACAATAAGAAAGTATGTGCGATGATAATTTACTAAATTTTTTTATATTTTCAGAAAATTATTTCGACAAACCAAAATGTTTGATTTGACAACGTGCGTTGTCAAGCATGAAAAAACATGACATGCAAAGGCATTTTCAAGCACATATTTAAATTATTTTAAGAAAATTTCCTAAAAAACCATATTTTTATTCACCATTGCATTGAGGTAGCACTAAGAAAATATGTTTTTCTTTATAAACAAGACTTGAGTGTTTTCTCTGGCCATATTAAAATCAATTTTTTTTTCAAATTAGGGAAATGACACGACCGGATCGTGGTAGGACTCACACAATTGTGAAATGCAATGGTATAGATTGCCGACCACGGGCCTAAATTTCAAAAGAAATTTACAACAAACGTATACATATATACATTTAAATGATATACGAGAATTTTTCTTTACAATTAAACAAAATTTGGGCTCCGGAAGTATTGAAAGCATGATGCACTTTCAACCAGGGGGCAAATTACGGCACTCGTTAACGAACGAAATTACAAAATAATTCAATAGAATTTATATTGAAATATTTTAAATTTTCGAAAGGTATCGAGTGCCGTAATTTGCCCCCAGAATGCATTTTAATCCGTTAAAGAAAAATTATTTCGATTTATATTGCAATGCTGGCCACCGAAGGAAATATATTCGTGTATGTGTTAGACTTGGGTCGAACTCGTTCACTAGTTAATTTTTGCCACAAACCAATGATCAAACCTATTTTAATAACATGGGTTTGACCATTGGTTTGTGACCAAAATGAACTAGTGAACGAGTCTGACTTAAGTTTTTTATGTGTACTCATTTGGATAAGAAGCCGATTGAAGTTCGGCACTCTGCACGGCCAAGTTCCGGCCAATGCACGCAGTGTGTATATTTACAGTAAGCCATTCGAGCTGTTTTCACCCCCTCATAACTTTGTTCCCCGCAATCGTAAAATTATAAAATTTAAATATATAATAATAATAATAATAATAATAATATATAATAATTAGATTTTAATTTGAAATTTATTTGCTGGTGGCTTAGCTTGGTCTATATACGTATTTCATTGGCGCTTGAACCAAATCATCAGTAGACTTCAACCACAAATTTTTAACAGTCACAAACCTCTTACTTTATGCACAGACTTTCAAAAACTATATGAGAATTCATAGAATAATAATATTTTTGAAAATCACAAAGACAAAATAAGCTTAGTAGGCTTTGAAACTCATACAAAACCCAGCAAATAATTTATATTCGATATGAATCTATTTTATTTTTCTACACCTAAGCTTATTTTGTCTTTGTGATTTTCAAAAATATTATTATTCTATGAATTCTCATATAGTTTTTGAAAGTCTGTGCATAAAGTAAGAGGTTTGTGACTGTTTAAAATTTGTGGTTGAAGTCTACTGATGATTTGGTTCAAGCGCCAATGAAATACGTATATAGACCAAGCTAAACCACCAGCAAATAAATTTCAAATTAAAATATAATTATGACAATATGTCGAATAATAAATTTCTTAAATATAATAATTAGAATAAATTTATGTAACCTCATATGCAAAGTTTGAAAGTTTTACAACGAAAGGTTCCGGAGATATGGAGGTGCAAAAAGTGCATATTTTAAGACATACTCACTGTATCAGTGACTCACTCATCAATATTATGAAGCACTTCCGCTATAGCTACAGATCTGGAATTTGGTATACAAGTATATCTAGGTGAGCGATGAACTAGAAAAATCTGAAAACCGGAAAATTTTAACAAGGGGGCGGGGCTACGCCCATAAAATTAAACTTTGTGCTAGTGAGCTGAAATTTGGTACACAAGTAGATCTAGGTGAGTCATCACCTATTAACTTAAGCGAATATAAATTTGTAACTGTAAGAGTGTCATATGACTTGTAGATATTCTGCTAACTTGGCAATATTTTTACCTTTCTAAAAAAGAAGAGAATAATGCATACTTGTTTATTTCTTTATATCGGCAAAAATATTGTCAAGTTCGTAGATTACCTCGAAATTACATGACACTCTTACGGTTACAAATTTATATAATGCATACCATATTACAGTGATAGGTATTGTGCCGAACAGAACTTGGTAAAAAAAATTGTCTCACTGCTTTTAATGACCGAAATTTTGGATATAAGCTTGGCCTTTTTTCACATTGATGTTTTTGTGAGGATAAAAATTACTAAAATAGTCACAGACTGAATCTGAGAAAAATTATTGCATGTAAATAAAATATATATTTCAATCGTGTAGCGAAAAAGGTATTTTTAGATCATTTGGGAAAATTAAATATTTTCATTTTTAGGGTTAAATAAAGCAAATCTTACAATGACCGCCAAAATGCTTAAGCGACATAATTTTCGAACTTAATTAATTGACCAAAATCAATTATTTGCGATCTTAAAAAGGCGATTTTCGTAAAAAAAACAAAGTCCAAAAAAATGTGTCGCTTAAGCCATTTTAGCGGTTATGACTCCAAATGTGAAAAGGAGCCCTATTGTTTTCATTACGACGTCCGTATGTCCGTCACAGGCTGTGTTTGCGAGAACCATAAAAGCTAAGGACCTGAAATTATAAAAGAGTATGAGAGTTAAATATTAAAATGTGTTCTTAAGCGAGCAAGGAATAATTTTTAAATCCTAATGTAATATACAGACAATTATATTTAGACACTTAAGATTTCCAAAATTTGTGTATTTTTATGCAGACTACAACAATGAAAAGTCATAATTAAAGGGTATTCTATCACTTAGTGTAATTTTGACAACTTGCTCTGTCTTCGAAACCTTAAGAGGCAAACTCATGAAGTTTTCAAACAAGTTAAAACAAAAAAACCATCAAATAAAGCAAGTGGTCAAACTAAAATAAAAATGCCAAAACCAAAAAAAAACGACTAAACAAAATCGCCAAAACTAAAATAAATCGCCAAACACCGAAAAACACCAAAAACCAAGGAAATGCCAAAACTAAAAAGCGTAGAAATTTAAAAATCGCTAAAAACCAGAAAAAAGTTTACCGCGTGCTTAAATATTTTTTAAAAATCTACATCAGGTAAGATATATGTACATAGCCTGAAGTTCGTACACTGAGGGCAAAATTACGATCTAAATTTAAGAACAAAATTCTTGAATTTAGATTGCGGAAATCTTAATTCTTTAAAACAATTATTAGTTATTGTCTATGCTAGAAGGCTCGCATATTTGCTTTATGATTTTGTTCCAAACATTATATCCAACACATATTTGTTCATATATTTTTCAAACTATTGTTTTAAAAACATGGCAAAAATATTTTTATATTTCATTATCAAGGATAACAACTATTTTTGAAGAAAATGGTTTAGAGAATTCAAACACAAGAACTCAGAAGTATTTTCAAATAAGAACGTCCTAATTCTTCTTACTGAATTAGGGCATTAAATTCAATATTATATTCATAAATTTTTAAGAATATGATTGTAGTATAAGATCTGTATTAAGAAAAAATCTTGAATTCGATATTAAAATGAGATTTTATTTAAGGATTACAATCATAAATGCGATCTAAAAAATAAAGATTTTTTTATTGAATCAAGAATTTTCGCATTTCACAGACTATTCAGATTGAAATGATTTGATTTTGCGAGTAAAATCATGATTTTAAAACGTTTTCTCCCTTAATGTATATTATTTTAACATGTAATATCCGTACGGAATACACGAAGGGTTCCGAGTCAAAGTCGCACTTTACTGAATTTATTATTATTTATTATTATTTCATCTGGGCCTAATGTACGAGTACATTTGATATCAGCAAATTAACAAAACTAAATGAGCAAAAATATTATTTATTATTTAAAACATGTATATAAATAAGTTTCCTTACAACACATTCATTGGAATTGAGAAATAACTTAACTACTGTCTGCTTGTTTTGCAAATTAACTATTCTGTCAACAATAAAAATAAAAACACATAAAATATCTGCGTACATACACACATATGAATGTTCATACATGTATGTATGTATGTTAATGAGCTGAGAAGTATCTGCTTACACTGTACGGCACAACTTCCATGTATAAGACACATTGAATATATTGGTAAACAATTTTAGGATACTTTGATTAAAATTAAAGAGAAGTTTCCAAATTACAAAAGGATAACTTGATTAAAAATGTATAGAAAAAGGACCTAAGTTAAACATATTATTATGCGGTGCAAGAAATAAAAGACCTGTAAAATAGTATAAATATTGTTACGTTTAAATTTTATTAAACGTGTGTGTTCTTTTGATTGCTCAAATTACAACTTGTCTCTACTTAATTGTTTCTTATCATTATTATCTACCGCACGAGTTCTTTACTATCAACGATACTGACTCGACTAATTTCTAATTAGCACTGACTCAATCTCACACAGGGCACCTCTTTTTATACTACAAGAACCGGATCTAGAATATTCGCCTGATAGATGGCGTAATAACATGCATGTATGTACTCAGTAAAACCAACTGGAAGAAACTATTAACGCACAACGATGTGGCTGCTTAGGCGCAAATGTTTTTGGTAGCCAGTTGATCAAACAGTCTTCCAACACTATCTGGAAACTTCATGTCACTGTTTCTAGATGTTTGTAGATAATTCGATTGGCCGTTATTTTGAATTTAAAAGTAACGACTTTTATGTTGGCAATGCGGTGTGCTACTGGTAGTACAGGTTGGTTACCATAAGTGCCCATAAGTACATCTGTAGCTACCCTGAAGGAAATGTCGATGGTGAAAATGTGCTGAGTCGCTTTTGACTTTGTCACCAGTACTACTCTACAATTATCCCCCATACAATACTTTGTGCTATTGACATTTAGCATGTTCTTGTCATTGAAAATCCACTAGTAACACTTAAACAATTGACTAGGTAGTGAATTCATAGTTTTTATAGGAACATGGAAACATACCAACCAGACATTTACTGGTACATTTCTATACCTTACGTACATACAAATTTATATATGTTGACAAGTTGTTGCAAAATTCACCAGAAATACACCACATCTGTTTTCCCTATTTCTTTTATACTGACGAATAGAAGAGAAATTGTAGACAATGAAACTACTACTAGAAATTTAGTATTGACATAGAGACACTTGGCCCCAGTCTGACTGCAGGGTATGTACACAATTATTGTTGTTGCTATAGTGCTTGCACGTGAATATGTGTGTACGTTTAGTGCTTTAGTTAAATACCTCCAGATAGTTCTTTGCATTAACCTTGTAGGAATATTTTCGCATAACACTTGCATTAAAGCTGTTGGAATATTTTTACGTAACAATATAATGTTAATTATTCCCTTCAATGAGACCACTAAGTTACTCAGGAACTAGTCCCGTAACTATACCCAAATATTAACCTAATCTTAAGTTGTATTTAAACTTTTGAATTATGAGTATCCTTCTGGTCGAGTGGGCAGTGTCCTATCCTGTCATGTTTTCAGGTGTTGTTGTCAGAATGCCAACAAAAGTCTGCTTACAAATAAAAGGTACTTGCATTTCTAACCATAAAAAATAAATAACTGTATTATGTATATGTAGCAAATTGAAATACGATGAATTAAAATAATTCAAGTATTCCATTTCCAAGAAAGTTTAGTATATAAGGGAGAAATCTACATCAACTGACACCACACACACACTGTACCAATACAGAAGAACGCTGATGATGAAGGTTTAGTGGCCTTCGAAAACGACTGGCTGTTCCGTTCAACTATGTGTTGTCAGAATATTTATAACTAACTTTGATGTTATTTGTTCATTAATAATTATCACACGTAATTTAAAAAGGCGATACGAGCTTATGCCTGTTCAAATAAATCAGAAGTAAAAAACTGTATGTTAGTACTCGGACTGGTCTTTCAATAAATTTAGGACCACACGAACGGTCCTCAAATGACTAACACTAAGTCAGTTCCATTTCTAACAGGTGTACTTTTAATACAGTTTCAGCTTTTTGCAACATTAAATATAAAATATTCTGTTAGCCAGTGTTATTTACTTGTTACAAGACTTAAAAAAAAAGTAAGAGTGCTATCTATGTTCGGCGGTGTCGAATCTTATATACCCTTTACCAATGTGTACGTGTGATTGTTTTATGATGATGACAATTTTTTATTCACCCAAATCTAGATTAGATAATTACGGGCAACTTTTAATAATTTTCTTTTGTTGGAGGGGCAAAAGCAATTTTTGGGGCATTGCCTCTCCACCCCCGAATGACCTTTCTACTCATATGGTTGCAATAAAGGAGCATAATGATGTTCAAAAACCGTGTTACTACAAAATAAGCCAATAAATTTCTTATTTGCCAGTACTTACTAAAATTTAATTTTATAAAGCTGTTTAATATCTGAATTGAAACTTGCCATTGCCAATATTGCACGACCACTTATATTCCGATATTAAGTAAATATTTACGGCCATATGTATAAGCAAAAACTGGCATGAAGTTAGCATAAGTGAGGAAATTGAATTAGGTGTTGAAAGGTTCTTCTATACAATATTACATTTAAAATGATCACAATACGTAGCTTAAACCAACTACAAAGTCCTAGCGTGATTTTCAATGTGAAGTTTCATGAAAAAACTCTTTAAAATTCAACAAAATCAAATTTCCAGCCCTGAAACCATCTTTTTGATTTTCAGTACTAATCTATTTCATTCTTAAATATAAATATGTTTTACTAATACAGAAATAAATTTGTTAAACAATTTTTAGATACAAAAAAATATGTTACACCCCTAAAAACGTTTTTTTGATTAATCAGAATAATTCAGTACCGATTTCTTTCTTAATATAAAATATGTTTAACTTATAAAGAAAAAAATAAATTTTATTTAGTTACTTTTATATGCAAAAAAATTTAAAATTTTCCAGTCCTGAAACCGTATTTTTAGTTTTTCTGATTTTTTCTCTGATACATAAAAATATTTTAACCAATAAAAAATTAAAATACAAAAGTTAGTTCTTATTAAATTACAAAAAATGCTTCGCATTTCCAACTCTGCAACCGTGTTAAATATTTAAGATTTCCAACACCAATAATTTTATTTTAATTATAAAATAGGTTTAATTAAAAAAATATTTTTTGCTAAATATTTTTATTTAACAAAAAAAAAAAGATTTAAAATGTGTTTAACTTATAAAGAAAAAAATAAATTTTATTTAATTACTTTTTTATGCAAAAAATTTTAAATTTTTCAGCCCTGAAACCGTATTATTAGTTTTTATAATTTTTTCTCTCATACATAAAAATATTTTAACCAATAAAAAATTAAAATAAAAAAGTTAGTTATTATTAAATTACAAGAAATGCTTCGCATTTCCACTCCTGCAACCGTAACTTAAATATTTAAGATTTTCAACACCAATAAAATTCATTTTAAAAATATAAAATAGGTTTAACTAAAAAAACATTTTTAGCTCAATACTTTTATTTACCAAAAAAAATTATTTCCGGCCCTGGAACCATATTTTTGATTATTCTGATTTTTAGCACCACACTATTTCTTTTTTAAATATAAAATATGTTTGAGTAGAAGAAAAATCAATTTAATTTATATACAAAAAAAAATAAAATTTTCCAACCCTGTAACCATGTCTTTAATTCCTCTAATTCTCAGTACCAATCTGTTTTTTTTTAATATAAAATACAATTAACTAATAAAAAATAAATTTTGTTAATTACATGTATATGCTAGAAAGATTTCGCATTTCCAACTCTGTAAATTTTTTGGTTTTTTTTTAGATTTTTCATATCAATTAAATTCTTCTTAATATATAAAATAAGTTTAATTAACAAACAAACAAAAAATACAAAATTTAGTTTAAACTAGTTACTTTTATATACCAGAAAAAGTTCAAGTTTTCCAGCCCTGCAATCGTCTTTTTTATATCGCTGATTTGGGAGAATTTCTGATACTCCAGTCTAAGACTGAAGTCTGTAGCTTTTCTTGGAGCTGCGGAAAATCGATTTTACGTAAAAAGAGACGAGCATTGCCCGCAATATATAATATATTTTTATGGGGTCTCAAATGAATATTATGAACACTACAAAAGGAATGACAAACCTATAAACTCTTCCAAATTTTTGCTGAAGTGTATCAAAAGCTTTGTTGATTAATAAATGTATGTATGAATATTGTAATATTAGTTTGTTTAAACAATGCTCCATTAAAGCTTTCGATTTCTTTAAGTCATTTAGTGTCATTTCAACTTTTTAAGATTACGGTAGCTTAACGCACATTAAAAAAGACTTTATTATAAGTGTAAATATATTGAAATCAAACTAAATATTTATTTACCATAAATAATGAGATTGTTGATTTTGTTATCGCTGGTGGCCGGTATTTATGCTGCCAGTAATGGGCCATCGAATCTATTTTGTTATTACGATTCGGGCAGTTTTATACGTGAAGGTAAATTTTTCTTAAATATTTATAGTTATTTTAAATGTTGCCTTATAGCAAACCATTATCTTAATAAAGAAAGCTCTAACTCATTATTTTTAGGGAAATCGGGATTCTTAAATTGTTTGATACATTAGAGCTCTTCTAGCGAAATAAACAAAAATCCAGATTTAAGAAAAAATGATTTAGGGCCTTTCTATATTAAGGTAACAGTAAATTTGTCTAGATAAATTTTTTTGATGAGACGTTTTTGTGGAAAATTTCAAGACCAGTGGAATATTTTTTGAAAATAAAGTAAAGCATTTTTTTAAATATAATTCGACAGGCGAAAAATTTATAATTGTTTTCGATAAAAAAAGCAGTTATTGAAAAATGTTTAACAATTATTGTGCTTAATACTCGAAACAAAGTTCTTAGTAATTCAATCCATTAAAAATACTTTTTTGCGAAGTAATACAAAAAATTTTTTTACAACGTCTAATTTTCTATACTTTAATTGATTTAATTAAAAAATGTTTGCTACATACATACATTCAAGTAATTACCTCATTTTGCTTAGTCATAATTTAACTTGTAATATTTTATATTCAACTTTACGGGAAAGAATTTTTTTTAATATTAAAATTACATGGTGTAAATTGCGCTCGAAATTGTTTTGTAAGCTGACAGGTGGTTTTATCACTTCAACGATATCCGATTGTTCATGTTAATTTGAAAAGTTTTAAGTAGTTGGATGTTGAGTTAAAAAAAATTAATCGATCTTTAATTACAAATTTATATTGTAATAAGATACTAGGGGTTGTGCAGTACCCTAATAAACCCAGCGAAAATTATACATTACTATCGTATAATAATGATGATGATAATGTGATGACTTACATACTTTTCTGATTGCCAAATTTTATTACTTGCTTACAAATCACATTACATAAAGTTTAAAAAATTATCTACAACTTGATAAATGACGAGAATGATTCTTTTAGAACATGTTGCAAAATAAAAATAAATTCAGTAAAGAGCGGCTTTGATTCGCGCACGAAGGGTTCCCTAGGGACGCTGGATTTTTCTTTATTTTTTTATTTATTTATTAAACATATGTCTATGGAATTATTTCCTTACAGACAATTAATGATATTATTAACTGATATTAAATTATCATTTCACAATATTAAATAAATTACAAAAATATAAAACAAAAATAAAAAAAAATACAAAATTATGAGTTCAAAAAATTTTCAATCACATTCTTTACAACATTAGCATTTAATGAAAAGTCTTTAAATCTATACAATTGATTAAATTCGTAACACATTCTTCTAAGAGGATCAGCATCAGCATAATTGGTTCTTTAAACTTTTACCGATAGAGGAATAAAATTTCCGGATGTGCATTGAGGAACATTAAACGAAATTTCGTTGATAAAAAATCCCGAACATATGCCACCGTTAATAATATTAATACATTCAGTATAGCTCTACGGTTTTTTAGAGTAGGTAGCCTAATAAGGAAAAGTCGGGACGAGTAAGAAGGCAACTTTACTGGGTTAAATCGTAATCCACGAAGACAAAATAACATAAATTGCTTTGCACCGATTCAATAGCAACATTGTGAATTTGATAAATAGTATCCCATATTATTGATCCATATTCCAGAATCAGACGTACCAGTGACATGTACAATGCTTTCCCAAAGTACGGGTGATAAAACTCTTTGGACCAGCGTTTAAAAAACCCAAGTGTAACTCTAGCCTTGTTTATTGCAAATATTATATGAGAGATGAAATTCAGCTTAGGATATAGTAAAATACCTAAGTCTAGAAAACTTTCTACCAAATCCAATTGAGGATCACCAATAATATAGTTTGCAGTAATTTGATTAGATCTTACAAACCTCATTAATTTACATTTATTCAAATTAAGCTCCATTAAATTTACGCTACACCACTCATAAAAAATTTTTTACATCATCGGCATACATCAGGACAGATGAACATTTTATTACCGTAGGCAAGTCATTAATAAATAATAAAAACAGAAGCAGCCCAAGATGGCTTCCTTAGGGTACACCTGAAGGTACAGCTATGCTTTTTGAAAATTTGCTTCTGAAACGAACTGTCTGTGATCTATTAGCTGAGTACGAATGTATCCACTTTATGCTTAGATTTGTAAATCCCATTGTTTGAAGTTTGTTGATAAGAAATAAATGTAATCACTTTGTCAAATGTAATAAATATATGAACTTTAGCCTATGTATATAATGTATAGTTTTGGAATTTTTTCGTTTTTAGGATTTCTTCGGTTTTGTTTGGCGATTTTTTTAGGTTTTATCGCTTCTTTCAGTTTTGTTGCTTTTTTTCGTTTTTGCGATTTTTATCAGTTTTTGGCGTTTTTTTTCATTTTGGCGATTTTTTTAATTTTGGTAATTTTTTTTCATTTTGGTGATTTATTCGGTTTTTGGCGATTTATTTTAGTTTTAAAAATGTTTTTTAATTTTGGCGATTTTTTCGGTTTTTTGCGATTTTTTCGGTTTGGCTATTTAAAAATTTTGTGGTTTTTTACTATTACCGTTTTTGAAAATTTCAAGAGTTTTCCTCTTACGGTTTTCAAGATACAGCAAGTTATCAAAATTACGTAATTAAAATTACATTAACTAATGGAATGCCCTTTAATTGAAATTTTTTACATTTAACTGTTAATTGTTGCAGTCTGTAAAAAATACACAAATTTTGTAAATTTCAAGTGTCTATATATAATTGTATGTATGTATATTGCATGGAATTTTAACATATTTCGTTGCTCGTTTAAGAACACCCTTTAATTTTTTACTCTCTTATGTTTGTTGTTATAGTAGCCGAAATTCTACATACTCTGTCCAAATTTCAAGTCTGTAGCTCTTACGGTTCCTCAGGCGCTGTCCATATGACAGATGGACAGCGTAGCGAAAACAATAGGGTTCCTTTTCACCTTTATCGTACGGAACCCTTAAAAATAAGTGCTTCTCAAGAATCGCTTATTTTAGTCTCACGCCTTGTTAAAATCGTGGAAATGCCTCCACCAAAAATGCTTGATTTTTGTGAGCCGCTCTAATGTTTATGTGTATGTAAATATGTATTGATAGCAAATAAGTGTATACAGTGGAATCTCCCTTAACGGACACTTCCTAGAGGCGGATAGCCCTTTTAGACGGACACTTTTGACAGGTGCCGACAGCTCTATAAGAGAAGAATTGCTTCCTATTGAGCGGACAGTCCCCTTGCGCGGACACATTTCAATGGTCCCTTCGGTGTCCGCTCAAGAGAAATTCCCCTGTATAAGCACATGTTTAAACGTTTCATGTTCTAGTGTTAAATTATCAACAAACAAAATAATTAAATGCTATTAAAAACTTAGATACTTGAATTTCTAGTTTCATTCAAGTGGGTATGAGAATATGTTTAAGTGCCTAAGTGCCACATGATCAGCAAATTAATACGTTGTTAAATAAATAAAAAAAAACAAAAAAAATACTTATGAATGGTGGCATAAAAATGCTGAAGCGACATAATTTACGAATTTTTTTTACTAAAATCGATCACTTGCTATCATAAATAATCGATTTTCGTAAAAAAGATGATGTCCAAAAAATTTGTCGGCAAAGCTTTTTTGGTCGCTATGGCTACCCCGGTAGCGTAGTTGATAGAGCAATAGGCTATCAGTGCGTGGGTCGTGAGCTTGATTACCACCTAAGACCTTGATCTGTTAAATTATAACGGTTGAAGGTCTTTGTTATTATTCCCCTTAAAGTAAATTCCTAGACAATTTGGTATTGCATATGTAACATTTAATAAATAAATAAATAAGATAAAAAATAAATTATGAAATGAGTCATGCAGACAGATATAAACTTTATGTGAACTTGCATTTTGCACTTATTTAAATTACTCTCATTATTATAATATATTCTCGAATAGCCGCAATAACAAGTTACAAAAAAAGATAATAATGAATAAATATTTAACGCTTAGTGTCGTCATTTTAGATCACAAGCAATCATCGGAAATAATAAAATAAGAATTGTTTGTGTGTTTTTAGCATTCAGTGTGATATAATGAATATTAAGTAGGTTTTCAATGTTAAAATTTAATATTATTTTTAAAGATTGTGCGAATGATTAACAGTGTTGCCAATTCTTTAATTTTTAGAATACGTATTTTTCTAACAAGTAAGAGTGCTATATTCGGCTATAGTTGAATATTTTATTCTACACTCTATATTTAAGAAATAAGTTATATTCACCCTTAAGCCTGTTCTCAATATCGTAGCCACGACAATACAATACCAAGAAATTGGGACTTGTTTACTTGCTCTCGAGATGTTCAAAAACCGCGCTAGTATTAAATAATCCTAACATAGTCTTAGTATTGTACCTTAATACCAAGTAAACTAACTTCCCAGCAAAAATTTTGCTTCCAAAAAGCAGGTTTTTACTGTTATTATAAAATAAAAGTAGCGCTGACAAACCTGCTGATATCGATGCTGATTTTTGTATGGCGAGTTCTCGGTTTGGAGCACTACATTTTTGCTAACTATTAAATCGATTTATTCCTGTATTTTGCTTCATATACTTTAACTGTTTTTTAACAAGCTCGTATTTTAAAGCGAAGTATGATGCGCTTTATTGCCATATTGCTTCAAAAAACATGAAATTTTTTTACTGGGTTGTTTTATATTTCCCCGTGTCTCAATTGGAATGGGATTTCCATCCATATTCCTAAAGAATTTTTACGATTTTGTTTAGCAGAAAGGAACATTTTCAGGGAAATGAAATGGATCATTTCCTTCAGTTTATTTTATAGTTATGACTGTTCTTTAGCGATAAATTTTATTTCTATATCCATTTGCCAAAAATTAATAAGAACTCATTACAAATTGTAAACGAAAGGCCATTGATTTGAAATATAAATGTACTGAGAGCATAGTAAGCAACATGGCACAAACCTGCGTTTATATTTAAATAAGATATCCATATAAAAATTGAACATATATAAAAAAATCTTGAGTAAAAAAGATCTTCCTAAAACATGAAATATGCTTAACTGAAAAAAAAATTATTTTTGTTTATTTTACCAAAAAAAAATTTTTTTTAATTTCCAACCCTAGAAGCATTAATTTGATTCTTCTAGTTTTTAACAATAATTTATTTCTTTCCAAAACACAGAATTTATTTAATTACCAAAAGTTTGATTAAATTAGTTTTATATGCCAGAAAAAGCTTAAGTTGTGCAGGTCTAAAGCAATGATTTTTATTTTTGCAATTATTTATTCCTAACTATTTCTTTCTAAGACATAAAGTATATTTAATTTGTAAACAAAAAAATAAAAAATAATGAACCTAGTTACTTTTATATACAAAAAAATTAAATTTTGCAACCCGGGAATCATCCTTTTATGTGTTTCTGATTCCTTATACCAATCTCATTTTTTAAAAATATGTATAAAATATGTTTAGTGAATAAAGAAAAATCGAAATAGGGAAAAAGTTGGTTATAATTAGTTATTTTAACACATAATAAAAGTTTTAATTTAATAGTTTTGAGGCTGTTTCCATAACAAAATATATCTTATTTGTAAAGAAAAAGAAAAAATTAATTAGCCCTTCTTAATTTTATTGTCACAAAAAGTGTTAGTTTCCCAACCCTGGAATCCTCTTTTTATATTTTTCTGATTTTTTACACCAATATATTTCTTTTCAGAATATGAGATATGTTTAATTTATATAAAAAAAGGAGAAATTAGTTTTAGTAGGTTACTTTTATTTAAGAAAAACACTTAAAGTTTTCCAACCCTGGAAACGTTTTTTATAATTTTTTTAAATTTTTATTAAACAAGAAAATAAAAATTAATTTTAGCAAGTTGCTTTTATATGGCAAAATAAAGTTTAGGTTTTCCAGATCTTAAACTGTCTGCTCGATTTTGCTGTCCGAAGTCTCATTCTTTTCTGAAAGGTTCGGAAAACCGATTTCGCGGACATTACACGCAGTGACGGACGGACAGACGGACATCGCTTATTCGTCTTCTCTAGCATAAGGTCCCATAATATATATACTTTATGAGTAGCATAATCATATTGTAGAAATTACATACGGAATGACAAACCTTTATCAGGCATGTCCTGTAAATCACAAAGTTTCAAATCACTTTGTGATTTTAAAAACACAATTTTGATTTGATGGTGTTCTGAAAATCACAAAAGTTTTAACTTTTTGGTGTGATTTTACCCTTTCAAAAACGACAAGAAAACAGCTGATGTTTTGGTTTGTAAATGGAAAATCACAAATGCAAATCACAATGCAAATAACAAAATTTCTTGCAAAAGAAAGCCCGTTCAAATCATAAATATAGAAACAAATTAAGTTCGAAAAATAGTAACTAAAATTATTTAAAATGAATAACCATGGGCCTGTGGCAAAAATTAAATAAATATACTTAATAGTAACAAACCAAATAAGTTTGTCTTAAGTATATCAAAAATAAGCAAATTAACTAACATGTGCATAATTAGTAAAGAATAAACGACAATGGTAAGTCTGTTGTAAATTAGAGATGGTAAATTTGGGCTTTCATTACAAAACACGTTCCACTAAAATCTAAATACGATGAATCAAAACAATTCACGTATTCCATTTGGAAGAAAGTTTCGTATATAAGGCAGAAATCTACATCAACTGACACCGCACACACTGGAACAACACAGAAGAACGCTGATGATGAAGGTTTAGTGGCCTTCGAAAACGGCTGGCTGTTCCGTTCAACTATGTGTTGTCAGAATATTTACAACTAACTTTGATGTTATTTGTTTATTAATAATTATCACATGTAATTTGGCTTAAAAAGCGTTACGAACTCAAATCATAAATATAGAAAGTGTTTTTAATTTTTTCATAATTTTATAAATTCTTTCATAGAAAAATTTTAATTTTACTTTAAAAATTTAAAAAAAATATTCTGAGTTATTCAATTAATTTATTGCGAATTTCAAAATAAAGTGATTGAAAAAATAACGAAGTGATTTCAAATCGGCAGGCATTTAGCTGACCGGTTCAAAATCACAAAAATTCAAATAGTTTTGTGTGCAGAACACCTTTCTTGTGATTTCAAATCACTTTCACAAATAGTGACTTTCAGAACATGCCTGTATATACCCTTTTCCATTTTTGGTAAAGGATCGTTATTTTGCTCTTCAATTGTCGGTTGTTGGCAATGATTGATGAAAATTAAAAGGATCCTTTGGATTTTGGTTTGGATTATTCTCCGAAGATCACGCAGTTGCATTTTCAATTTCATATAGTAACCAACCATGTGTCATTGTACATTGCTTATATTTAATTGAACTCGGCTCCCTCGGCTCTAGCTTGTTGGAATTTAATGCAAAATGATAACGTACATTTTTACAATTTTTATTTTCAGTTAAGCAATATGTACTTTTAAAATTTGATTTGGCCTTGCATATGGGTAAATATCGAAGAGTATGTTTGTGCTCTTTCTTGCCCAAATTGTCTGAAAAAAAATCTGTAATACCAATTCTCTCTCACTGCATGCCACAAAATTTAAAAATAAAAACGCTGCTATGACTACACCGTTATTTTTTGTTGCCTTCAATTGTGTTTTACAAATATTTTTAACCACCACAATTAGCAATGAAATTAAGTGGTAACTGAGTTCTCTAAATTTTAATTTATGCTTATTTTGTCTTTCCACAACAGGTTTGGGTAAACTTTTAAATCCCGATCTGGAAATCGCTCTACAGTTCTGCTCACATTTGGTTTATGGCTATTTGGGCGTTAAGCCCGACATCTATCAGGTCTATAGTCTGCATGAAGACTTGGATGTACACAGACATCAGTTCTCCGAAATAACAGCTTTGAAGAGGAGGTTCCCACATTTGAAAATTCTTCTCAGTATTGGTGGTGACAAAGATATTGATAACGATCATGCCAACAAATATATTGAACTATTGGAAGGCGAACGTGTTAAGCAAACTGCCTTTATTAATAGCGCCTATTCAATGGTGCGTTCCTACGGTTTCGATGGTATCGATTTAGCCTACCAGTTCCCCAAAAATAAGCCACGCAAAGTACATTCTGATTTGGGATTGGTTTGGAAAAAGATTAAGAAAACATTTACTGGCAATTTTATTGTGGATCCCAATGCTGATATACATAAAGAACAATTTACAACTTTGGTGAGAGATTTGAAAAATGCTCTCAAGCCTGACGGTTTACTTTTAACACTAACTGTTCTGCCGAATGTAAATTCAACTTGTAAGCTTTAATTTGATATGATATGAAGAGTTTTAATAATACTTATATAAAAATATTTTTAATTAAAGGGTACTTTGACATTCCGGCTGTCTCCAGCATGGTGGATTTTGTTAACTTGGCTGCTTTTGATTTTCTTACACCCGAACGTAATCCGGAAGAGGCTGACTATACGGCTCCTTTGTATGAACCCTATGATCAAAATCGTTTACCTCACTATAATGCCGATTTTCAAGTTTCTTACTGGTTGCAACATCAATGTCCAGCCCATAAAATTATTTTGGGTATGGCGACTTATGGTCGTGCCTGGAAGTTAACAACTGATTCCGGTTCCACGGGCTTTCCTGTCGTACCCAAAACAGAAGGTCCTGCAGAGGCTGGCCTACAAAGTCAGACGCCTGGTCTTTTAAGTTGGCCTGAAATTTGTTCTAAGCTGCCAAATCCTTCGAATACTTTCCTTAAAGGCGCTGATGCTCCGCTGAGACGTGTTGGTGATCCCACAAGACGCTACGGCACTTATGCCTATCGGCCAGCAGACGACAATGGTAATAATGGTATATGGGTTAGTTATGAAGATCTCGAATCTGCTTCGAATAAGGCCAACTATATACGATCCAAGGGCTTGGGTGGCTTGTCCTTATTCGATTTGAGTTATGACGATTTCCGTGGTCTGTGTACGGGTGAAAAATATCCTTTGCTGAGGGCAGCAAAATATCGTTTGTAATAATTGAAATATTTTTGTGAAGTAATTTTTAATAAACACATAAAGGCTTAACAGCGATTTCGTTATAAGACTGTGATTTTATTTCAGCGGAAAAAGTGGGACTTACTTTAAATGAAAATAAAAATGATATTAAAAAATCAATTAATATTATTAATGTTTAAATGTTTTTATACCCTTTACAAAAAAATGGTAAAAGGGTATATATAGGTTTGTCATTCCGTTTGTAATTTCTACAATATTAATAAGAGACACATAAAGTAGCTATATATATTCTCGATCCTTATGCATAGGGAAGACGAACAAGCGATGTCCGTCTGTCCGTCTGTCTGTACGTGAAATCGGTTTTCCCAAGCTCCCAGAAGAGCTAGAGACTTCGTTCTTGGACTGGTGTGTCAGAAATTTTCCGAAAAATTTTGCTATTAAAAATCAGCAAAATCGAGCAGACGGTTTCAGAGCTGGAAAACTCAAACTCTATTTTCCCATAGAAAATAACTACCGAAAACAAGTTTTTATTACTTTTTTTATTAAATTAACTTATTTTATACTTCGGTATGAATAAAATTGGTACTTATAATTAAAAAAAAAATTTAAAATTTAACAAATTAAAAAAACGTTTCCAGGGTTGGAAAACTTTAACTTTTTTCCTAATAATTAAACATATTTCATGTTTTAGGAAGAAGGCTATTTTCTCAGGAACGGTAAAAGCTACGGGTCTGAAATTTGGACAGTGTATGTAGAACTTTGATCGCTACAACAATAAATATATAAAAGCTAAAAATTAAAGGGTGTTCCAAAATGAGTGACAAAAACTTTTAAAATCCCATGTAATATACATACAATTGTATTATGTATGTACATATGCATATTTTTATATAGGCTACAACAATTAACACTAAAATTAAAAAAATTTAAATTAAAGGGTGGTCCATCAGTTAATGAAATTTTGACTATGTAATTTTGACAAATTGCTATATCTTGGAAACCGTAAGAGTTAAATTGTTGAAATTTTCAAAAACAGTAAAACTAAAAAATCCGAAAATTGTAAAATCGCCAAAAATTTAAAAAAAATCGCCAAAACGAAAAAAATTGCCAAAATTAAAAAAAAACGCTAAAATTAAAAAAAACGCCAAAAACCGAAAAAAATCGCCAAAACAAAAAAAATGCTTATGTGAACAAAAATCGCCAAAAATTAAAAAAAAATCGCCTAAATGAAAAAAAATTGCCAAAATAAAAAAAAATCACCAAAATTAAAAAAAAAACGCCAAAAACCAAAATAAGATCGCCCAATCAAAAAAAAAATTGCCTATATGAAAAAATATCGCCAAAAATTAAAAAAAAATCGCTTATATGAAAAAAAAGTCGGCAAAATCAAAAAAATCGCCAAACGAAAAAAATCGCCAAAATTAAAAAAACGCCAAAAACCGAAAAAAATCGCCAAAACGATAAAAAAATGTCAAAACAAAAAAATGCTTATATGAACAAAAATCGCCAAAAATTAAAAAAAAATCGCTTAAATGAAAAAAAAATCGCCAAAATCAAAAAAATCGCCAAAACGAAAATAAATCGCCAAAATTAAAAAATAAAACGCCAAAAATCGCCAAAACAAAAAAAATTGCCTACATGAAAAAAAATCGCCAAAAATTAAAAAAATCGCTTAAATGAAAAAAAATCGCCAAAACGAGAAAACACTGTCAAAACTAAAAAAATTGCCAAAAAAAATAAAAACGCCAAAAAACGAAAAAATCACCAAAACAAAATACAAATTGCCTATATGAAAAAAAATCGCCAAAAAATAAAAAAAATCGCCTAAATGAAAAAAAAAAATTTCAAAATCAAAAAAATTGCCAGAACGAAAAAAATCGCCAAAATTAAAAAAAACGCCAAAAACCGAAAAAATCGCCAAAACAAAAAAAAAATTGCCTATATGAAAAAAATCGCCAAAATTTAAAAAGCACCAAATTAAACATAATGCCAAAAACCTAAAAATTGCACTAAAAAAAGGTATGAATTTTCTCACAAAATGAATATGTACCTACATATCTCTGTGCTTATGTATGTATCTCTATACTACATAAACGCACTTTGGTAAAGGGTATATAAAATTCGGCACAGCCGAATATAGCACTCTTACTTGTTTTACCTTAATATTTGGATGTCTGCTGCCTTATAATCAAAGAAACGCTGAAGGAATTTTAATGAAATTCGGTGCACGGACTGACTATATATTGGGTTGAGTTATAGAATATAGTTTAACCCACCGATTTCTACAAATTAGACGGTCGAGACATATAGAAAGTTTTTATGAACATCACCTAAAAGATTATTGTGTTTTTAACCGGCTTCAAAAAAAAGGAAGAGGTTTACAATTCGTCGCTATTTTTTAGGTGTGCAACTTCATAACTCAGTGCATTTAAGACCGATTATAATTTTTTTTTGTCTCAGAGGGTATAGGTTTCCATTGGTCCCAATGTAAAAAAAGTTGGCGGGGACAGCCCACAATTCTAATATATAAATTTATTATATTCTACTTAATTAATGGCTGCGAAACCTGTAAAATACCTTTGGTCCTTGTAATTAAATAATTTTAAAGTAAGAACAATGGGCGGAGTTACGCCCATTAAAATTTATTATAATATGTCACGCGGTTCGACTTAACCGATTTTTACGAAACTTACCACACATCTTGAGCTATAAATTAGACACAATCTTCCATTTTAAAAAATGGGCGGACACACGCCCATTAAAATTTAAAATTTAAAAATTTAAAATAAAAAATTTTAAGAATTCCAATCAGAGGCATATTTTTGGTAACAGGATGAAAAATATTTTTAGAATTAACCCATTACTGGTCAGCAATACCACTGAGAGGTTTCATGCGTATTAGTTTGGATTTGGATGAAAATTGATAGACGGATGGTGCAGATTAAAATATTAGAGAAAAATTTATTTGTATATAAATTAAGAACTAATGAAGTAAAGCCCAAATAAAAATTCATTTTTTCATAAGCCCCAATGAAATAAAACCCAAAAGAATTATATGAGGCCTAATCGAAAATTTATGAAATAACACCCAATAAAAATTAAATAAAGCCCAATTAAGAATTCATTAATTTTGTTTGGTCGTATTTAATTTCCATATTTGGGGTTTATTTCCTTAGGCCTCATTTCATAGAGCTTTTTATTCAGACACGACAAGACAAGTACTCCCAATGAAACAGCTACCAATTAATTAGGACCCATAAAGAATTTGATCAATCTCAGCAAAATTCAAAGAAAATTTAATTACTCCAAAAACTCAAAATAAATAAGGCTCAAAATTTGGGATATTTCATAATTAAATAACTGCGAGGGAAAAAATTAATAATTCGCAATTAAATAAAACTTAACAATAAAAAATATGAAATGAGGGGGACCTCTATGAATAAAAAAAATTAAGAAAACAAATAAAATGAAATAATTCCCAAATTTCTTCGCCGATGAAATAACTTAACTAAAATAAATTCAGTGGAGTGCCACTTTGAACCGCGCACAAAGGTTTCCTTCCGTACGTACACTAGATATGTAATTCAATACGTACTTTAGCCTATATAAAATATTGCTTTGGAACTTTTTTCTTCTTGCGTTTTTTTCTAGGTTTATAGCGTTGTTTTTAAGTTTTGGCGTTTTTTCGGTTTTGGCGCTTTTTCTAACTTTTGCACTTTTTTTCTCGTTTTTAAAATTTTTTTTTGGTTTTTGACGTTTTTTAATTTTGGCGATTTTTTTCGTTTTGGCGATTTTCTTAATTTTGGCGATTGTTTTCATTTAAGCGATTTTTTAGTTTTAACACTTTTTACTCGAGTTGGCGATTCGGGTTTTGATGTTTTTTTGATTTCGTCAATTTTTTTTATTTGGGCGATTTGTTTAATTTTGCCGAATTTTTTTTAGTTTTGTGAGTCTTTTTTGCGTTTTTTTCGGTTTTTGACGTTTTTTTCATTATGGCGATTTTTTTAGTTTCAACACTTTTTTCCAGTTTTGGCGATTTTTTTCGGTTTTTGACGTTTTTTCATTTCGGCGATTTTTTTAGTTTTGTGCGCCTTTTTTGCATTTTGGCGATTTTTTTCGATTTTTTTCATTTTGGCGAATTGTTCGGTTTTTGGCGATTTAATTTATTTTTAGATTTTTTTTAATTTGGTGTTTTTTTTCGTTTTGGCGGGTTTTTTGGCGATTTTTTTTGGTTTGACGATTTCATAATTTTGGAATTTCTTAGTTACCGTTTCTGAAAATTTCAAGAGTTTGCCTTTTTCAGTTTCTAAGATACATTAATTTGTCAAAATTACATAGTCAAAATTACATTAATTAATTTTGGTAGTTACTTCATAATGCAATAACTTCTAAAATGTATAAAAAATTTTGGGAATTATTTCCCATTTTGGGGCGTTATTTTATACAGCCTGACTACACTTTTTAAACTCATTTATGAATAATCTGTAGTCGGACCAGCACCTCAACAAGGTTTATTGTCTGTTATAATAAAATCATAAAGTTAATAGCCGCCTGACGATTTTATGACATTATTAATCAAATTTGATAAATAAATATACATAAATACATATAGTATTATGTGTATAAAAATAAACTGGTTTGTAATAAAAAAACAAATATATCGCTCATTTACTTCAACAATGTCATAACTCAAAAAATTAGATTTTCGAGTTAATAAGGCATAGTGTGCAAACATTTCATACAAATATGTGACCTTCCCCGGGAAAAGGGATCTATTGTGTCAATAAACGGGAACTTGGGAAATCGATAAAAATGAGAAAAACATTAAACTTTTATTTTTTAAATGCGTTTTTCTCAAAACTTTATTTTCACACACTAGGTCCTTTTCTCGGAGAGTGTCACATATATGTATATATGTGTGCTTGTAAAATCGGTCAACAATTCAACACACAAAAAAGAAATATGAATGATTTTGTAATACTAATTAAAATATTTGTAGTATCAATTAAAAAATTAATTAAATTTTCACCTATAACAAATTTGATAGTATCAATTAAGTTTTTCCACTCAAATTAATTAATACAATTAAAAATTTAATTAATACAATTAAATTCTTAATTAAAAAAATATTAATTGGTGAACACTTTTTTCTGTGTACAATAATTCAAGCGAATAAACTTGCCAAAAAAACAGTATTGCATTAATAATTTATCAACAATATTTTTTTTAAATTTGAATTTTTGACAAAAAAAAACCCTGCATTTATACCACATATGAGACAAAAATATGGATTTATAACCAAAAAAAAAGATATGCATTAACAAAACGATGCCATTTTTAGTCAAATTCATTGTTTCGTAAAGATGTTTCGATCTTGCTATTATTCGGGTTAAGCAACAAGAAATAAATTTGCATGAAACCCCTGTCACTGGTTATAAATGTTAAAGAAATTTTCCCGTTGTATTGAAAATAAAATTTGTTTATTCCATTAAATTTTGTGTTAATGGAAAACCTTACACTTAGTTTCTGTAAAACTAATTCTTTTTTTAGTTATGACTTTTTTGCGGTAAATGAACGATATTTACATCTGTTCTGGGAATTTACAATTGTATGTGTGTATGACTGTTTCTGAGAAAATGGGTTTTATTATTTTTAGTGTCGTGAGATCATTATTAATTAAATAAAAAGCTTCCTCTCAATATTTAGCTCTAAAGCTCGACTTAAAAATTACAATTCTCTCAAAGTTCATTTGTTTGAAATCAAAATAAATTGATTAACTCAGCCGCCTGCCTCCCCACCCCCATAATTAACAAAAGCAATACTCGTAATCGCTTGTTTGACCTCATAGAAATCATAACATGAAATAACAAAAAATAAAAAATAAAAAGTGATAAGTGTTTACAAAAAGTGGACCCGATTGACGGACAATCGCATAAAGACATTTAGTTTTAAATGGGCAGTGTATGCCATCACAACTTTAGCTACGATTTCATAAAACTAATAATTATTTTTTTGAATTGAGCGCAAAATAAAATCATGAAATTTTTACTGACTGTGTTTTTGGCGCTGGCAGTGTGCCAGCAAACTTTAGGTGTCGCTCCAAATGTGGTGTGTTTTTATGATGCCTCCAGCGTGGATAGAGATGGTAAATATTACTCCTGCTAAGAGTTAAAAATATAGATATATTTACTGTTTACTGTTTTCTTAAAGCTTTGGCCAGATTTTCAACGAGCGATTTTGAGATTGCTTTGCAATTTTGCACACATGTGATTTACGGTTATGCTGGCATTAATTCAGAGAATTTCCACCTAAAAAGCTTAAACACCCAACGTGACTTGCAGAGACGTCATTTTGCGTCCATCACTGAATTAAAGGATAAGTTCCCGCATATTAAGTTCTTGCTGAGTGTTGGTGGCGATAAAGATTTTGAGACGCCAGAGAAATATGTGCAGCTCTTGGAGGGCGGTGTTGAAAAGTATAGAGCATTTGCTGAATCAGCCCGCGAAATACTACGCAGTTATAATTTCGATGGTCTTGACTTGGCATTCCAATTGCCACGCAATAAGCCACGTAAGGTCCATTCTGGTGCTGCTCAAACTTGGAAATCCTTTAAGAAACTCTTCACTGGTGACTTTGTGGTGGACGAAAAGGCCGATGAGCATAAGGAACAGTTTACTAATTTAGTGGGCACCTTGAGATCTGTGTTTGCGCCCAACAATCTCATGATTTCCCTGACCGTTCTGCCAAATGTTAATTCCACTTGTAAGTAAATTGGAAATTATTCAAAATTTTTTTTTTAATTTTTGGACACTTTATTTTTAAGGGTACTTTAATGCTGCTGCTTTGGCTGGCTATTTGGATTTTGTTAACTTGGCTGCATTTGATTTTACTACTCCCGAACGTAATCCCGAGGAGGCAGACTACACGGCACCTCTCTACCCCGTGCCATTGGAGGGCAATCGCTTGCCTCACTACAATGTTGATTTTCAGGTTGATCATTGGATTGCCCAGCGTTTCCCCCACAGCAAACTCAATGTTGGCATTGCCAGTTATGGCCGTGCTTGGAAAACAACAACGGACTCAAATGTAAATGGTTTTCCTATTGTGTCTGATACTAATGGTGCTGCTGCACCCGGGCCGCAAACAAAACAAGCTGGTCTTCTTAATTGGGCTGAGGTCTGCCTTAAATTACCGAACCCCTCCAATGTAGGTCGCTCAGGTGCTGAGGCTCCCTTGCGCCGCGTTGCTGATCCTACCAAGAAATATGGTACCTATGCTTTCCGGCCCGCCGATGCGAACGGCGAGCATGGCATGTGGGTTAGCTACGAAGATCCCGATACAGCTTCTAATAAGGCCGCTTATGTCAAGACTCGTGGCCTAGGGGGCGTTGCTTTGTTCGACTTAAGTCTAGATGATTTTAATGGCCAGTGTACCGGCGATAAATTTCCCATGTTGAGGGCTATTAAGTACAGATTGTTATAAAGGCTCTTTGTTGCCATGAATCACAATTCACTGTTCACTTATTGAAGTTAAAATTTTGTATTTAAAATATTAAAAGATTTTTGTTAAAACTTTAATAAGTTTTTTAATTTTTCTAGCAAATGGTTTTATTTTACAGCGTAAAAGGCAAACTCCCAAACATCCTAAAATAAAAAAAAATCGCCAAAACGAAATAAACCTTAGAAATCGAAAAGAAATTTATAAAAAAAAATTAAAATAAACATAAAAAATGCTAAAAATCGTTAAAAGTAAAATAAATAGATAAAAAACGAAAAACAAATCGCCAAATCGGAAAAAAATCGCCATTCCCAAGAAAACCACAAAAAGCAAAAAAAAATCCAAAAACGATAAAAATTGCACATCGAAAAATGCACCAAAACAAAAAAAAATCGCTTAAACTAAAAAAATCGACAAAGGCAGAAAAAACGAAGAAAACGAAAAAAGTAACAATGGCAAAAAACACCGAAAACCGAAATATATCTCCATAAGAAAAAAAAACACAAGCGCTAAATAAATCGCCAAAAAGTATATTTTTCGTGTACTTAAATTGTTTTTCATATATACATCAGTAGTGCGATTCACTTACTTTTTTTTTTAACAATAATCGCACCGTTAGAATAATTATAACGAAAATTTATCAAATTTTGATATTGAGTAACATTTTTAACGATATTCGCTGTAGGTTAATTTCAGCAGTGTCGTTATTTAAGCGACAATAATTTATGTGCGGTTAATGTTATCGGCAAAAATCAACAAAAAAAAATATCAGCTGCGTCCTATCGTTAAAAATAAGTTTCAGAATCACATAATCGTTATTGTAAACGACAAAATGTATAGACAAAAATTACGATTGTCGAATGCTTAAAAGTTACTGAATCGCACTATAAGTAACATATTCGATTATATTAGCTAAAGTTCGTATTGGTTTACATATCGTCAGCTCATTATTGGTTTGACCCACCCACCATTTAAAAAAATAGTAAGGAATGGCGTATTCTTTATATATTGCGAATATCTCCTTTCGGAATCCAAAACATGTAACGCGAAATTAACTATGGTTTCTGAGACATTAACCATTAATTTTGCTCCATTTAATAAGTATAGTTTTGCTGTAAATGTTTTAATTGGCGTTTGCGTCAAATTATTCATACAAAACATGTGAAGTAAAGTTAACTCTTGTTTTGCTTCATTTCTATATGAAATGAGTAATTGAAAAAGAAGGTGCCGTAAGAAAAATTCAACGGCGATTCTTAAGCAAAACATTATCAGCTTGACGAAGCTGCCGATTAAATGTTTTAATATAAACTTATTTAATATTGTTTTTTTGTGTAAATATGTATACGGATCGATAGTTAAAAATATTACGGCGGCGGCTTCTTGGTAGGCGTTAAAATATCAATTTCTTTCTCTAAACAGCAAGAAAAATAAACAAAACTACAAAATTCTGAATTCACAGCAGTAAAGTTATGGATCACAAAAAGCTACTTTTTTACAAATAAATTAAGAAAAGTGGTGTATGCGGCACAAAACGTATTTTTACTTTTACAATAAAGTAATATTAACTTTTCTTACTTTATTCATGAAAATTCACCAAAATTTACAAATTTCTTCCAAACATGTGTCGTTAGCAATGGGGAAAATACAAAAAAAATCTAAAGGGTATAAAGGTACTTTGAGAAAACTTCATGTTAACCGTCTTTGTTGTTTTTGTCCATACCGACTTTTTGCCATATGCTCCACACCAATAATGGCCTGACGATATGTTGTATCGCTACGGAACCCTTTGTGTCAAAGTCTCAATTTACTGAATTTATTTTACATACAAAGGAGAAAAATAGATTTATGTTCACTTCACTTATAATATGGAAAACAATGTTGTGAAATAGCAGGTTGTCTGGAAATTAGATAACACACTGAGTATAACAAAATTTTATAACGCATTGTCGATTGTAGTAATAGATATTTTACCAAATAAGAAATTGATCAAAATTTTAAACTCAGTACTCTGATGTCTGAAATTGTTGAATGGAATTTGGTCTTCTCTTTTTCATATTTATGTTTTTGTAAGCTTTAATCGATCGCTAATTCCATTCCATTCACGAATTGACATTACCGAAACTTTTTACTAGACAAATAATTAATTAAAAAGAAAAAAAATGCAAGCAACCAACCAACTGAAGAGAGTCATTTTTGCACAAGCTTTTCTAAAGCTTCATTATTATTTTTTTATGAATAATTTGTAACAAGAAAAAAAATATATGATAAGAAATTTTGCAAATTTGCGTATTCATTTCAGAAAATAGAAGTTTCAATTGATCAGTGAACTTTCATAACGAGTGAGAATAACAACTTGAAAGCTGAAAAAGAAAACAAAATATATCAATGAATTTGCTTTTAAATTTAAGCTTAGCGTTAATATTATGCAACTTAATAAATGCTTTAGGGCCAAATACGGTTTGTTTTTATGATGCTTCTGGCTCGCAGAGAGAAGGTATGCAACGTGAAGTTCTATTATTTATATAAATTTATATAATCTTTAATCAGATGAGATTTTAGTACTTCAATATTTCCATAAGGAGACATGTCCATACATTAGTATGAATTTATGTATGTCAGAGCTGGCCACCGAGAGAAACAAGTGAGAAATGTATTAAATTTAAAATGTATGTGTTTTTGTTTAGAAGCCGATTGATGTTCGGCACCCTGGTGCTATTTTGGTCAGCTCAGATGTATATGGTGGAATCGACTAGAATATTTTATATGACAATAAATTGTGTTGGCCAGTGTCCAGGTGATTTGTGAAAAAGAAAATTAGTAAAGTGAATACTTAGACGGAATTTACACCGTGCAGGCTTTTTTTTAAATTTATTGAGGGTGAGAGGCTGAGAAGCTTGCGGGGTAAAACAATGACATTTTTCTTTACCTTTTTCCTACTCTCAGCATTAAGCTTGTAAATATATAAATGCCAAAAGGCATGAATAAAGAAGGCTTAATGTATTTTGGGGGGCAGAAAGTCATATAAATACCCTTAAAACTATTCGCTTAAAACGTTCGTCCGAAAATTGTATTGACAATATACCAATGCTTAAATTTAATATTATAATTTTTTTTTCACTTCTGCAGGTCTAGCCAAATTCTCCTTGACTGACTTGGAGACGGCCTTGGATTTTTGCACTCACTTGATTTATGGTTATGTGGGTCTTGATCCTGTTACATTTGGTTTGGCTTCATTAAATAATGAACGTGATATTAGAAATAGACATTTTTTGAAGGTTACAGCCTTAAAGGACAAATATCCGTCTGTAAAATTTTTATTAAGTGTTGGAGGTAATCAAGATTTTGCTGGCTCCGATAAATACATAGAACTATTGGAGAGTGGTGAGGAGAAGCAAAAAAGCTTTATTGAGTCTGCGCATTATTTGGTGCGCAGCTTAAATTTTGATGGTCTGGACTTGGCCTTTCAATTGCCGCGTAACAAGCCGCGCAAAGTTCACTCTGCTCCTGGCATGGTCTGGAAATCACTTAAGAAGGCTTTTACTGGTGACTTTGTAGTTGATGCAAATGCTGACACACATAAGCAGCAGTTTATGGATTTGATTAAGAAGCTACAATTGTCATTTGCTGAAAATGATTTGTTGTTGAGTTTGACAGTGCTGCCCAATGTAAATTCATCTTGTGAGTAAGAATAAAAATAAAGCTTACATTAAATATTAGTTTTTAAGTGACCTTTTTAGGGTTCCGTACACCAAAGGTGAAAAGGAGCTTGATTGTTTTCCCCCCATTTTACTTGAAGTTTGTAAAATTAGTGTATTTTTATACAGACTACAACAATTGACACTAAAATTAAAAAAATTTAAATTAAAGAGTGTTATATCAGTAAATGTAATTCTGACTATGTAATTTTGACAACTTGCTGTATCTTGGAAACCGCAAGAGGCAAACTCTTAAATTTTTCAAAAATGGTAAAACTAAAATATTTCAACATTATAAAATCGCCAAACCGAACAAAATCGCCAAAAATCTAAAAAAATTGCCAAAACGAAAAAAATCGCCAAAATTAAACAAAAATGCTAACACTAAAATAAATCGCCATATTCGAATAAATCGCCCAAATGACAAAAAAACGCCAAAAACCAAAAAAAAAATCGTCAAAACACGAAGAAGGCTCTAAATCCAAAAAGGTTTATATGAAAACAGAAATCGCCAAAATGAAAAAAATCACCAAAATTAAAAAAAAATCGCCAACAGAAAAAACGCCATAAGCCGAAAAAATCTTTAAAATGAGAAAAAATGTGACAAAACTAAAATAAGCGGCTAAATGAGCAAAAATTCGCAAAACGAAAAAAAAACAAAAACCGAAAAAATCGACATAACTAAAAAAATCGCCTAAATAAAAAAGTCGCCAAAATTACAAAAAATCGCCAGATTACAAATAAACCCCATAAACCGAAAAAAATCGCCAAATTAAAAATAAACGCCATTAACCGAAAAAAATTGCCATAACGAGAAAAAAAAGTGTCAAAACTAAAAAAATTGGCAAAATTAAAAAAAGCCAGAAACGGAAAAATCACCAAAATCAAAAAACGAAAATCTTCTATATGAAAATATATCGCTAAAATTAAGAAAATCGCCAAAATAAAAAACATCAAAAAGAAAAAATCGCAAAAACGAGAAAAAAGCGCCAAAACTAAAAAAATGCCATAACTTAGAAAAATCGCCAAAACGAAAAAAAAAAGAAAACGCGAAAACCCCAAAACTAAAAAAACGCTTAAAAGTGAAAAACTTCCAAAAACGAAAAAAAGCCAAATCTATATTTTATATTAGCTAAAGTTCGTATTGAATTGCATGTCTAGTGTCCGTACAGAACCCTTCGTGGGCGGGTCAAAGTCGCACTTCACTGAATTAACTCTATTTTTAAGTATAAGTCATTTTTGAAACAATTAAAAGCCTACTAGCAAATTAAAATAAAACCTTATATTTTTATTTTATCCTATGTTTTGTTAGAAAATCCCAACTTCTTCAGGGACTTTTTTATTTATCAGTCTGGTAATATTGTTGTAATAGAAAATATATAAAAACAATTTAAAAAAACTTTTATAACTACGAAACTATTTTTATGACAACAATGTCTGCATAGTTTTTATTACAACAATGTTACCAGACTAATTAATAATAGTATACCTGAAGAAGTGGGAAACTTCTAACGAGACGTAGGCTGAAATAACAAAAATAAATTATTTTCTATATTAATTTTCTTTCAATTTAAAAAGCACTGGAACTAAAAACGTATGTTATACTAAACTTTAGAAAAGGCATGAGCTTGTGCTCAGGGGCTGGACTTAGAAAACTTTTCCCCTTAAAAATTTTATCGATTACGAACAGTATATGCCCAAAAAAATTTATATGAAAAATTACACATAATTTTTATGTTGCTTTTTTACACATAGACTTTGCTTACGAGTCGAATATTCGTCTGCGATAATTTTGTGCTGGATTAAATGATTTAATCTATGACAAAACTCTCGCAGTTGAATATTAGTCTCGACGTCGGTTACATGGATGAATAACCTGATATCTTTCCAATAACTCTTCTATGCACATTTATTTCACAGGGTATTTTAATGTCCCTGCACTCATTAATCAAGTGGATATTGTTAACTTGGCTGCTTTTGATTTCACCACACCGGAACGCAATCCGCATGAGGCTGACTACACCGCTCCTTTGTACGAACCCTCCTCAGAGGGCAATCGTTTGCCACACTATAACATTGATTACCAAATTGAGCATTGGACTTCTCAACGCTTTCCCAAGAGCAAAATTAATGTGGGCATTGCCACCTATGGTCGCAGCTGGAAAATGACTTTGGACTCAAAGGCTGAAGGTTATCCCATAATAACGGCAACCGATGGTGCAGCTGAGGCTGGTCCTCAAGTAAAACTTTCTGGCATTTTAAGCTGGCCAGAAATCTGCTTGAGACTACAGCCAAAAACCCAATATTCTCTACGACGTTTTGCCGATCCCACCAAAAAATTTGGCACTTATGCCTTTCGTGCTGCCGATGAGAAGGGTGAACATGGTGTTTGGGTAAGTTATGATGATGCTGAAGTGGCTGCCGCCAAAGCAGCCTATGTCGCCACTAAGGGCTTGGGTGGTGTAGCAATATTTGACTTAACTATGGATGATTTTCGCGGGCAGTGTACCGGTGATAAATTTCAGATATTAAGGGCTATTAAATTTAGATTATAAAGGAATGTATTGAAATAAAAAGTGCTATGAATATTTTAAATTTAACTGTACGTATATAGAAAAAAATTTGTAATTCTTGTGCAGACAAGTCAATGTCAATTTTTCAGATTATACAATTTTGTTATTAATATAATTAGTCATGCTTATAGAAAATTGTTACTTAAGCTTGTCAAAAATCAATGTTCATGCAATTGTAATAATATGAAGAAAAAATACAACAATTTAGAAATTAAAAATATGGCTGCTTTGTTGAGCCAAAATGTCATAAATAGAATTTGTTTAACAAAATAAATATAAACAAGTAAGAGTGGTATATTCGGCTGTGCCGAATCTTATATACCCTTTACCAAAGTGCGTTTATGTAGTATAGAGATACATACATAAGCACAGAGATATTAGGCACATATTAATTTTGTGAAAAAATTCATACTTTTTTTCTAGTGCAATTTTTAGGTTTTAGGCATTATGTTTAATTTAATGCTTTTTTGCGATTTTTTTCCATATAGGCATTTTTTTGGTTTTGTGTTGGTGATTTTTTCGGTTTTTGGCGTTTTTTTTAATTTCGGCGTTTTTTTAATTTTGGCGATTTTTTCGTTCTGGAGATTTTTTTTGATTTTGACGATTTTTTTTTCATTTAGGCGATTTTTTTATTTTTTATATATTTTTTTTATTTTTTTGTGACGATTTTTTTAGTTTTGACACTTTTTTTTCTCGTTTTGGCGATTTTTTGGTTTTTGGCGTTTTTTTTTATTTTGGCGACTTTTTTCCTTCTGGCAATTTGTTTGATTGTGACAATTTTTTCATTTAGGCGATTTTTTTATTTTTGGCGATTTTTTTCATATAGGCAACTTTTTTTTGTTTTCGCGATTTCTTCGGTTTTTGGCGTTTTTATTTCTTTTTGGCAATTTTTTTAGTTTCGACATTTTTTCTCGTTTTGACGATTTTTTTCAGTTTTTTGCGTTTTTTTTAAATTTGGCGATTTTTTTCATATAGTAATTTTTTTTTTGTTTTGGCGATTTTTGTAGGTTTTTGGCGTTTTTTTTTAATTTTGGCGATTTATTTTCGTTTTGGCGATTTTTTTGATTTTATCGATTTTTTTTCATTTAGGCGATTTTTTTCATTTTAGGCGATTTTTGTTCATATAAAGCATTTTTTTTGTTTCGGCGATTTTTGCGGATTTTTGTCATTGTGGATTTGATTTTGGCGATTTTTTTCATTTAGGCGATGTTTTTTTCGTTTTTGGCGATTTTTGTTCATATAAGCATTTTTTTTTGTTTTGGCGATTTTTGTCATTGTGGGAATTTTTTTTGTTTTGACACTTTTTTCTCGTTTTGGCGATTTTTTCAGTTTATTTTTGCGTTTTTTTAATTTGGGCGATTTTTTTTCGATTTGGCGATTTTTTTGATTGTGCCGATTTTTTTTTTCATATAGGCAATTTTTTTTGTTTAGGCGATTTTTTCAGTGTTTGGCGTTTTTTTTTAGTTTTGGCGATTTATTTTCGTTTTGGCGGTTTTTTTTATTTTGGCGATTTTTTTTCATTTAGGCGATTTTTTTTTAATTTTTGGCGATTTTTGCGGTTTTTTCGTTATTTTGTCATTGTGGAAATTTATTTTTAGTTTTGACACGTTTTTCTCGTTTTGGCGTTTTTTTTAATTTTAGCGTTTTTTTTTCATTTTGGCGATTTTTTTCGTTTTGGCGATTTTTTTAAAATTCTTGGCGATTTTATAATTTTTGGATATTTTAGATTTACCGTTTTTGAAAATTTCAACAGTTTAGCTCTTACGGTTTCCAAGCTATAGCAATTTGCTAAAATTACATAGTCAAAATTGCATTAACTGATGGACCACCCTTTAATTTAAATTTTTTTAATTTTAGTGTTAATTGTTGTAGCCTATATAAAAATACACTAATTTTACAAATTTCAAGAGTCAATACACATATGTGCACACATACATACAATTGTATGTATATTAAATGGGACTTTAAAAGTTTTCGTCACTCATTTTGGAACACTCTTTAATTTTTGTCTTTTATATATTTGTTGTTGTAGCGGCCAAAGTTCTACACATACTGTCCAAATTTCAGACCCGTAGCTTTTACCGTTCCTGAGAAAATAGCCTTTTTCCTAAAACATGAAATATGTTTAATTATTAGAAAAAAAGTTAAAGTTTTCCAACCCTGGAAAGTTTTTTTAATTTGTTAAATTTTTTAATTTTTTTTTAATTATAAATACCAATTTTATTCATATAGAATTATAAAATAAGTTAATTTAATAAAAAAGTAATAAAAACTAGTTTTCGGTAGTTATTTTCTATGGGAATATTGAGTATGAGTTTTCCAGCTATGTAACCGTCAGCTCGATTTTGCTGATTTTCAATAGCAAAATTTTTCGGAAAATTTCTGACACACCAGTCCAAGAACGAAGTCTCTAGCTGTTCTGGGAGCTTGCGAAAACCGATTCACGTACAGACAAACGGACAGACGGACAGACGGACAGACAGACATCGCTTGTTCGTCTTCCCTATGCATAAGGATCCAGAATATATATACTTTATGTGTCACTTATTAATATTGTAGAAATTACAAACGGAATGACAAACCTATATATACCCTTTTACCATTTTTTGGTAAAGGGTATAAAAATAACGTGTGCATAAAGTAGTAAAGAACAAAGGACAATGGCAAGACTGTTCCAAATTTAGATATGGTACAAAAAAACTTTCGTTAAATTGTAATACAATGAATCAAAACAATACACTTATTCCATTTGCAATAAAAGTTACATCAACTAACACCACACACACAGTAGACCAAACACAAAGAACGCTGATGATGAAAATGTAGTGGCCTTCTACTACGTGTTTGTCAAAATATTTACAATTAACTTTGGTGTTATTTTTTCATTAATAACACAGTGTGACAAACAAATATCTGCGAAGTGTTGCTGTAGGTATTGTCGAGTATAACAACGATCTGTATTTGAAATTTTCCAAACAACTCCAAACCGACTTTTCGTACCCGTACTTATCAACCAATAAATAAGTTTAGTATCAACCGATTTTCAATTTATAAACGGATTTAGAAAGAAGAGACTAAGACCTTTTGAATTATTTATAAATTGTTTCAGTAAATTTTAGATATATGTCTGTAGTTTTTCACCAAATATAATTTTTTTTGTTTTTTTCGACACTCTTATACTTTAGACTCTTTCTTAGGCAGTATTTATATATTTACTGGAACCATAGACTTAAAATTTTTACTTTTAAAATATAATTGATTAGGAGTAGGTAATTCGCAAGCTTGTCTTAAAAAATTCCCTTGAAATTGACCGAGTTATTAAATCTGTATGTTGTATTTCGCGTTCTTTTTATGAAAGTAGAATTTAATAGACATATATCAACAAAGCGTACAAATTGTATACAACAGTGAACCGCTAGAGAAAAAAGTTTGGCGACCACTGTTGTACCAATTTTGTTTATATGTAGCCGATTAATAGAAAGAGTATTTTTATAATCATGCGTATGATTGTAGTTCTTACTGTCTATACATTTTATTTATAGTTGCTTGTGCTGAGTAACTTCAAATATATTTATGAACACAGTTTTTGGTTTAAAAACAGAGCTGGTTAATTTCGATTACGATTAGGAATCAATTAGAATACAGTTTAAAAAGAATTGTACTGATAATAATATTCCCTTTAAAAGAATTTCTGATAAATAATTGATTACAATTACTAATAATGGAAAAGTAATCTTAGTTACTAGAAATGACAAAATTAATTAAAAAATAATGCGACTACTTTCAAAGATTACTTTTTAATAATCAAAAGGAATTAAAAGGAATCTTTAAATATAATCGGAGTATTTGTTGATTACTTTTGATTCTTTTTGAGTATTTTGTTGTAATTTCAAGTAATTCAGATTACTTATCCATTATTAGTAATTGTGTGGAAATGAATATAATCGTAATTTAATCATTAACCATTTGAATACCCTAAGTGTTACTTTTTTGAGTTGTGACATTGTTGTAATAAATATATGTAATCAATATTGCCTCAAATTAGTCAACCAAATATACTGAAAGTATTTTATTGCCACTTGACGCACATACATACATACATACAAAGGTACATACATATGAATGTGCACGTCTTTAAAAAAAATTATCTGCTTACATTTTTAGTACACAAATAATTTAAAAATAATCGTTTAATAGTTAGCGGAACTTAATTATAGAAATATGTATTGTAACAAGTTACACTGTTCTACAAAAAGATACAATAAATTCAGAAAAGTGTGACTTTTACTCACACACGAACGCTTTTTTTAGTTTTACCGATTTCATGATTTTTTGGAGATTGACTTTAGTTTTCGGTTTTTGGAGTTTTTCGTTTGGTGCTTTTTCGGTTTTGGGGTTTTTTTAATTTGGGGTTTTTTTTGTTTTTTTTTTCGGCGGTTTTTTTAGGTAACGAACTTAAGCCTATATAATATAAAGTTTTGTCATGTTTTTTTTGTGTTTTTGAGATTTTTTTTTTAGTTTTGGCATTTTTTCGGTTTTGTTGTTTTTTTAGTTTTGGCATATTTTGCGTTTTTGGCAATTTAATTTAGTTTTAGCGATTTTTATAGGTTTCATTATGGCGATTTTTCGGTTTTTTTATTTTTGGATTTTATTTATTTTCATTTTGTCGATTTTTTGGTTTTTGGCGATTTATTTTAGTCTAAACTTTTATTTTTAGTTTGGCAATCTTTTTAAGTTTTTGGCATTTATTTTGGTTTTGGCATTTTTTTTGCTATGGCGTTTTTGGCGATTAACTTAAGTTTTAGCGATTTTTTATTAGTTTTAAACCTTTTTTCGGTTTTTGGCTTTTTTTAGTTTTGACGCTTTTTTAATTTGATCGATTTTTGGTTTTTGGCGATTTATTTTTGTTTTTAAACTTTTTTTTAGTTTCGGCGTGTTTTTGCGTTCTTCGCGATTTTTTTCGTTTTAGCGAATTTTTTCGGTTTTTTGTTTTTTTTTTAGTTTAGGTAATTTACTTTAGTTTATGAGTTTTATTTTAGTTTTAGTGAGTTTTTTCGGTTTTTGGCGTTTCTAGTTTTGGAGTTTTTTCATTTTTGCGATTTTGTTCGGTATTCCTTCAGTTTTGGCGTTTTTTCAATCCGGCGATTTTCTTGTTTTTGGTGCTTTTTTTTTGGTTTTTGGCGATTTTTTTTTAATTCGGCGATTTATTTATTTTTTGATTTTTTAGTTTTAGTGTTTTTGAGGATTTAAATAGTTTTCTTTTACGGTCTCCAAGATACACCAAGTTGTCCAAATTACATAGTTGATATATCATTAACTGATAGAATACCCTTTAATTTTGGTTTTTTTAAATTTCAGTGCTAATTGGTGTAGTCAGCATAAAAATACACTAATTTTGAAAAATTCAACTGTCTGTATATGACATTAGGATTTCAAAATTTTTCGTTGGTCGGGATCAATAAACTTATGTTTGTATATATATAAATTTATCAACATAATGATGAATGTATGTATGTATTCCGAATGAAAACAAGCATCGCATTTAAATACACAAATTTACATATTAAATTATATGATTGAATCATTTTGTTATTATTTAATAATATTTCTTTAATTTCTTATTTCATATTCTGCCATTCCGCAATACAACACGTACACTGAAAAAATTATGACAGAGTGTTTTTTAACAAACATGTTTTTGAAATTGATTTTAATTTTTGTTTTTTTTTTGTATTTGGTTTGATGATATATAAGGCATTATTTTAATGAAGAAAAAATAATAATTTTTCATTCTATTAAATTTTAAAAACTTTTGTATTTAGTTTAACGAGTTGTATAGTTACACTGCAGGAAATTTAACTGACAGAATACTAGTCACGTGACCGGTCCTCCCCAAGTGATAGGGACTAGTTCAAATTCTAACACTTCATATGAAGCGGACCAGTCACTTTTACATGGGGATGGCATAGGATTGGGTTAATTGATACTTTGAATGCATCATGCGTCGTGTCACTGAACTATCCCATAGGGACCTATTCGGTATAGAATAATATAAATTATTTAAAAATGTCATGCCGACATTTAACTGTAACAATGAACACTTATAATTTTTTTTATTCTTACAAATGCAATTATAATTTATTTTTAAGCAGAACATTTTTTCAGATTCGAACCGACAACCTCGCGTACGACAGGCTTGCACACCACCCACTCAACCGCAGGGACACTCATATTTCAAAAGTGTAAACACCAGTTAAGCTTAGGTTAATATCTCAGTATATGTAGTTACGGAACTAGTTCCAGAGTCACATTCGAGGGAGTAATTAACATTATATATACACTATTAGGTCCATGTACTCAACGATATCGAACTTGTGCAGTGTCATTAACTTTAATACTAGACCAAGTCCCAATTAAACTGACAAAAGATCAAGACGATACATCACGAAAATGGTGACTATGTAACCATTTAAACGATATATCTTTCTTTTTTTCCCGTACTTTTGATAACACTCGCATTTTCTCAAGTCATAGAACAAGTGCGTTTGGATCAATTGCCACCAAGGTTTCTGCAGCGTAGGTCCTTTTTCAGTAAAAATATTTGGGGGATTCAAATCATACTCATAAATTAACACGTTTTAAAGTAATAAAACGAAAAAAATATGACTGTTGTGAGCAAACCCTTTTAATTTGCAATTATAAATATTGTACTTATTTGTATTTTGGTGTTAGCAACCTTTGTACAATGCTTACTCTCTCTCTCTTTGCTAAACTCTCACGAATTTCTACATGTAGTTATGACAAATAATAAACATAGCTGAGAAAGTCTTATTACTTTATGACCTTTTTGTTTGAGCCACAACAACAATTTATTTACACTATGTTAAAATGTTAAGACATTATGACACTTAGGACACCCTTGTGAATACCCCAATTATATATGTATATTTGATTTTTTGAACTTAGTAATTGAGAACAATATGAAGTTCTTTCTTTCAAGTTGTATCAAAAAAAAATAATAAAAAAACTATGTCCCAAAAATGTGTCCGTTAAGCTTCTTTTTGGCGGTTGTGGCTCGATGCACAATTTAGTTACATAAAATTTATAAATTCCCTAATTTAATGTAAAACAAACTAATTTTTAATTTATATTAAAACCAAACCTTAAGATTTTAAGATTTAATCTTATTTTTAATATCCTCAGTAAAATCTTTTCTTTTTCTATTGTAATGCTTAACAATAATGTCAATACATTTACGAGCAGAAGAAAACACACACACAAAAATGAATATATGAAATTATCATTAAGACATGTTAACTAAAAGGTGCGTTACGAAAAACATTTTTTGACCACGATTATTTCTTTCTTTGGTTTTTGCACTTAAATTGCCTGCAATTCATCACCTCCTAACACCCATAACCCCGGCACTACAAGCTCGGCAAAATATCATTGCTTGCAACAGCAGTGCCATGCAATAATCAGCAACACTTCATCTGTTTAAATGAAGTTTTAGCTTGTTGTAGCAACTGAAGCTGACAACAAAAAAAAAGCCCAAAGACATAATGAGCTTTTAAACAGCTTAAAACAAACAATAACAACTTATTTAAAAATATAGTAAATTGTTTAGTTTTTTATTTTTTTTTTATTTTTAATTTTTTGGTTTCCAGCTTCTCAAGAAGGCAAATATAAGTACGATAAAAAGTACTTAAATAATGTCGTGTACGGTGGCGCACATATTTGTCATCACATGCTCGCTAGTCTGGTTAAAAGGATTGTTTTTGTGTCTGCGGGTGTGTGTGTGCTTTTTTCTTTCGCTTTTATTTTTTCCAGGTAACACCAATATAAGACACTTTTAACTAATAAATTTTTTCAGAATTTTTTTAATGGAAATAGTTCCCTTAGCCGGAAGCTTTTGAAAATATTTTTATCTTTTGTAAAAACGAAAATCGAAAATGTTCACGCAAATCGGTCCAGCAGTTCTCCGATTATAGATAAACTAAAAGAGATGGGCGTGGTCAATTTTTCTTTCAGTAAGAACCTGCGGAATTTAAAAACAAATACCGGAATTGTTGCAGCTGTAATTAAGCGATTATCAGCGAACGTCATTTACCTTTTATATATATATATAGGGTGTTTTTTATAGAGTGTCACAATTTAGAGTTGAAATCACTGCTTTATTTGAGCACCGATTTAATAACCGTTTGCTTAGTTTGCTTTCAAATTGTATTACAAATCAATTTACACCAGAGCAACGCGTGCAAAATAATTGAAATTTTTTATCAAAATAATTGTTCAATTCGTCAAACTCATCGTGTACTTTTTCCATTTCCGATCAAGCCCATTTCTTGTTGAATGGGTACGTAAAAAAGCAGAATTGTCGCATTAAGAGTCAGAATAATCCACAAGCTTTTGTCGAAATACCATCCACATCCACAGAAAATGAATGTTTCGTGCGCTTTATGGGCTGGCGCCAAATTCAGGCAAATACGAATACGAATATTTTTCCAAAAAATAAATAAATAAATAAATGAATAATTCTAAAGGAAAATAAATTAATGGCTACAAAAATAATAAAATATATAAATGACGATCATTAAAATTCTGGGTAATTTTTATTAACTTCAAATTAAGCCAACATGAGTATGGGTTTCTTTTTCCTAACAATGTTTTCATATTTCATTTTGCAGGCGCAAACATAATCCCAATTTTAAGGCTATAAATTTTACATATAATATTTGTACTCGTATTCGCATATGTCGTTTCAAATATTCCTAGTCGTATTCGCAATTATCAAAATTTTACATTCGTTACTTCACAATTTTACATTCGTTACTCCACTAGTATACACTATAGACACCTGCAAAAGGCCATTCAAAAGAAATTTCAAGATATGAAGTCTTCTAAAACAAACGCTAAACAACTATGTTTGTTTTAGTTATTGCAAGTATAGAAGTAAAGAAGAAAATACTTTGTGAAGATAGAATTTGTGATGCTTGCTTCTTTATACGCATGGGCGCGTATAAAAACATCATGCATGTACATACACAATAAAGTTCTGCACAAGACCATTTATAAGACATTTCAAGCTATGAGAGATTTTTCAAATGCTTTACTGCAGTGAAATATTCTAAAACAAACGCTAAACAACACTGTTGGCAAGACATTTGTTTGAGTTATTTGTCTTGCCAGCAGTTGTTTAGCGATTGTTTTAGAATATTTCGCTCTAGTAAAGCATTTGAAAAATCTCTCATGTCTTGAAAGGTCTTATAAATGGTCTTGAGCAGCACACCAATACACACACACTTTGTGTGTATGATCTATTATTTTTCTGCGCACATACAAACGCACACATGCATTGACATTATTTGTGTGCGCTTGCGTTAGAAAACCACCCCTAAATACAAAAGCTTACCTTCGACATCTTACACACGCACTCAGAGAATATAAAAAACAACAAGCATACATGCATCAAAGGTGAAGACAGTATTTCTTTTAAGTGTTTGTTCTCTCACAAGAACATCAATCGTGCTCGGTTTATTATACGACAGTATTTATTATTGGTTTAGTATAATACATGCGACGACAATACATTTAAAATGCAAGACGCATTTACATTTCAAGACTTCTTACGCAGCCCTCTAATGCACTATAACGAATACGTTACAATTTAAGCGCACTAGTTGTGCGCTTGTAAATATGCTACAAAAAATATAAAATCAATGTATGTATTATGGCTGTACGTATGTATGTAATCATAATCTAACTTTTTTGCAAAGTGTTATTTTTATGTATTTTACTTAAAGACAGTGTTCCCAGTTTAGGGGATTTTTTTTCGCGATTGGGGACAAAAATTTCGTTTTGGGGATCTGAGAATTTGTTGGGGATGTAACCAAACATGAGGGGATTTTGGGGGATTTTTTTATAACTGATGGTCAAACAAGAATGATTTTTGAACTAAGAAATATGCGTCTGGCAAGACTAAAAATGTGTGTTACTATTCATAGTGTATGGTTTCTAATAAAGACGAAGTATCAAGGCTGATTAAATAATAATGAACACTACCAAAACAAAAATACGCAAAAAAATGCTAAACGACCTTTTTTGAAGCATGGTTAAATTTTTCTTATACTTGTGTATATTAAACTATTTGTATTTTTTTCTTTACACGTTTTATAAGTACGAATTAAATTTATATGAACGTAAATATACTCGTAGCTATCGATATAATTGAATTTTATTTATGTTATTTTTGTCATTATTTTTCAGATAAAATTAAAAATTTTTAATTTTTTTTACAAAAGAAAAAATTTTATTTGGAGATTGGGTTGAAGAACAGCTCTCCTGTCATCGTAATTATTTCTTAAGTGCGGCCAGTCTTGTGTGTGTTGTTTGGCCTTCGAGAGTTTTTCGTCTCGCTCACACTGGTTGACTGATCTGCCATTGACAACCGTATATTCTTGCAGTTCTTTTGTGGAATTTCTTCAACAACCACTTCCCATCTGAAGGCAGAGGTCGCATGCAGTCAGTCACAAAAGTTTTTTAAAATACTGTTAATAACATCTTTGGCATATGGTATAGTTACTCCGCCCATATTTGTGCAACACCATCCCAGCAAAAAATGGTGCTTCGCTGGAAGCACCTATATAAGTGCTCTTTTGGTATGCAAGCGGTTATCCGATGCATGAAATTTCGCATGATTTTTATATGGGATTCCTTGCGTAGAAGGTCTGCAACGTTGATTTAAAATTTGATTCTTTCATGCCTACCGGAGTGACCTGAATTCAAAAATATTCGTCTACCTGGAAGCATGTCTTTTTCATATGTATATAATTAAAAAATTTGCTATTTATTTTTTTTACTTTTTGTTCGCGCGTTGAATCAGGAGTGGATTCCAGGACTTCCGTATGTTAGGCTCGAAAACTACCCACTAAACTACCGAAACACATATTTATTTTTGTACACAATTCAATTTAAAAATAAAAATAAAAGTCGAAGTAAAAATTTCATTCGTGTCCAAATTTGTATACAAGTAAGCGAGAGAGAATGATCTATAGAAAACTTTGAGAGTTTCAGTATAAACAGCCGACTGACTTCGTAGTGTTTGTGTTAAATTTCGTCATTCGCACTTTATTGCATACTCGTAAGGCAGAGGGGATGCACTGTGTGCTTTTCCGCGCTTCCGAAGCGCTTATTTTGCTGTTATATTAAACTACACCTTCCGAAATATTACTATGGTAGGGATATAAGAAACTTAAATAGAATAAACACATAAAAAACCAGAAAAAGAAGCTATAAAAGTGCAAAAGAGACTTTTATTAATAAGCAATTGCTTTTAAATGTCGATATTTTTTTTGCTGGGAGTTATTAATATAAAAGCTGCTAAATAGATTTTATAGTAAAAACGCTCTTTCAGCAAATCGTAATACGAGTGCAATGAAAAAAAATAACATATTCCATTTGCAATAAAAGTTAAGTATATAAATCAGAAATCTGACACCACACACAGTGGACAAAACACAAAGAACTCTGATGTTGAAGGTGTAGGGGCCTTCGAACTTTGGTGTTATTTGTTCCTTAATAATTATCACATGTAATTTAGCTTACAAAGCGATACGAACTTTAACCTGACTTACAATGTATAGTTAAAAGCTAACAGGGACTTTAACGGCCAGTTTTATATGAAGAACTGTCAGTTATAGTTCACGTTAACTCTTAACCATACATTGTGAAAAGGGACGTTAGTCATAAATAATTTTAAATTTCCGCAATTGCGAAAGGAATGAATAATTAGACCTATTATGTTCGATTCTCAATAACATATTAAGGGTCTTTGTAAAACATTCGGATTTTTTATTCTCATCACAAAGTTAAAATTTAAGTTTACGGAAGAGTTTATCTAGCAGAAACGAAATGCATAGAGATGGTAATTAACTGCAAAAATCTTACAGCCTCATTTATATAAATTATTAAGTCTTTATAAAGACTTTTTCAGAATATTTTTTTATGAAAATTTGTTTTAAGAAACCTTTTTAAGGTCTTAATAAGTTTTATAAGTAAGGCTGTTAGTATTTAAATAACGCACTATGTACACATATATAATATATAATGTATATATAATATCTCTAATTTTATGTCTTGGGAAAGATAAGACATTTTTAGTAAGTATTCCTTTTTAATTATTTAGGGACGGTTGTTGGAAGGAAGACTTAACCCGAAATTAAGATAAACCTTTGTCAATTTTAGATATGTAGTTGACAAGAAAAATGATTTCATAAATATAGTGTTATAACGAAGTGTTTGTAAATAATATTTTCAATATCCGAAAATGGGATTCCCTGCCCGATAATATTCAAACTTATTGAGCTTGAAGTGTTTTTATTTAATAATGCATCAGGAATATTTTTCTTTATTTTAGTTTTATTAGTTTTTCCAAAAACAAATTTTTGATTTATGTACTCATATTTTCTGTTTGTTGATTAAACTTTACTATAATTATTTTCCAATGTTCTGGAAAAAGATTTGTGTAGAGGAAGCCTTAAAAATATAAAAATAAACGTGTTTCATCCTTTCAAATGACCACATTGAAATTTTATTTTAGGGTGATTTAAAGTTTCCCCCTATTTGTACAGTTCGTGCATCATATCGGTATATGAAACTATGTGTTATTTATATTTGAGGTGTAGGGTATGCTGCATAACTTTATCACGTTGCCAAATATATGGTTTTGGAGCAGAGTTCCAGCTGAAATTTTATCAATTCAATTTGCACAATCTGCAGCTACTCGGTAAAATATAAATTGATATCATTCATAAGACATATTTTTTTATTTTTTTGTTCCCTCTTCAATAATGGCACCACCACAACTTGGTCACCTCTGTACTAAAAAGCTCACTGCTATTTATAAGATCGTGGCTGTGTGTGACTCATTTTTGAACAGCCAAGAATCGAAAAAATGATCTTTAGCATCGATGAGTGCATCTTTTATTTGTATAAAATTTTTTTCGTTTTTTTTGCTTAAAAACCAAAATAAAGATCCTTTAAATACTGCTACTCAGTGTTATTGTTAGATGCCTCGAGTGCTGGCAACAATTCCTGCGCCAGCCACTAAAAACCAAAATAAATACATTGAGACAATACCAACAACAACAGCAACAATAACAATAACAGCGACAATGATTGCAAACAACGGAATAAAAAAACAAAAATCTTGTTGCATGCAACACAACAATTTTTATGTTAAACTTAATGAGATGATCTTTAAAAATGCAACCCATACGAAAACGACATCAAAATCAATTGTCTGTGTGTTTTAGTGCACACCAAAGCGACAAGAAACTGTTCTGTTCAAAACTTTCAACGCTTTCCAACATTGCAACACCGGCCCTGCCAATTGCCCATTTTAGTCGCATCCCATACATGCTCCGAACAACAACAACAACATATGCTTAACTATACTATATGTATGTATGTACATATAAACACATGCCATTCGTATGTTCGTGGCAATCTGAGATATTTGTCTGGTCAACAAAACAAAACAAAACAAAAAACGGCTTATTATGTCAGATACGAATATTTGTACAACAATTGTTGTTGTACGAGTTTGTTTGTGTTATTGCAATTTACATGACTGTATTATATAGCTTCTTTTATATCTATAGACAATTATTGCATTTTTCTTCTTTTAATAGCGCCAGTGTCTCACTGTGAGTGAGAATCCTTTAAGATCTGTAAACAAAAAAGATATAAAAAAATCTGTGCAAAACCCACAAAAAAATTAAATAAATAACTTAAAAAAAATACAGAAAACATTGATCGTTAAAACGGACAATAATGTGCTACATCTTGTTTACAACATGTTTTTCAATTTTTCAGTAAACTAAAATTGTTGAACGCTCGTATAGAAGTTTGGTGACAGTGTTGCCAATATTTAATGAAAGTGTGAAACTTTTAGATCTTTTGAGGCGTGGTAATACCAGATTTCTGCTGATTATCAAGCAATGAGATCAATTATTTTTTTACTAAGCATAAGAGGCATATGAAGCTTTCTCAGTTTTTTATTTTTTCGCATCAAGGCATGTTTCCAGAGATCAGTGGATGTCTGACAGTTCAAAATTTGTTTTTAGAATTTCTCACATTTCATTTTATTTTATGAAATAACGATCAAATAATAACTCTTGAAAGAAAAATTAAATAATTCATTATAAAGTAATTGTTTTTGGCCTAAATTTCTGAATTGTATCACCAAACTATCTTTTTCCACGGAAACAAAATCAAAATTTTGAAGAATTTTGTTTTTGATTTTCATAAAAATTTTTACAAATGTTCACAGAAAAAGAAAATCAAAGACTCCATTAAAAAACTAATTAGTTTTAAGCAAATCACGGAAATTGTAATATTAATTAATACAACCGTTGCAATTGAAATTTTTATTCATTATTATTTTTTCATTTATATAAAATATTATTAATAAAAAAAATTTAAGTGTATTATTTTGAAAGATTCAATTAAAATTTAATTGAATAATTTTTAAATATATCGATAAATATTACGATTTTGGATTCGCAAAATGTTACTGAATCCAGGTAGAGTAAGATATTCGTCCATATACACTAATACCATACATATGTAGTGTCAATACGGCATACGGAACCTTTTGTGGTGCGAGTAAAAGGTGCACTTTCATCAATTTCTTTTATTTCAATATTTAATTTATATTTAACGCTTATCAATATTAATATGAATTAAAAAAAATCAAGTTATGTAATATATTTTTTTTCTCTCATATAAAATATCAAAATCAATGAAAAGAATAATTGAGTATTTGAGTGGAAAATATTTTTTAAAAACAATGGCGCATACTCTGAAGAACTGCTAGATTTTCTTATATGAAAATAAAAAATATATTATTTTCATACGGTTGTAATAATTATTTACCAATTCATATAATTCTGAGTAACACTCTGTTGAATTGACTAAGCATATATTCAATTAAATTATTGGTCACAAATAATATTTTTTTTAATAAGTACTTAATTGTAAAAAAATTCAACTAGAATTTTTTCTGTATTCCTTTTTTTTGTAAAATACAACTTCTAGCGTTGACAAACTTTATACAGAAAACATTTAACCCAACATATGATGCACTGATGATTGATATGCTTGCTGTGATACTCATTTTATATGTTGATTAAAAAAAGTTTTATGAGCAGCTAAAATATAAATTGATTTAGTGCTTTGAACGAGTTTAATTTTAAATATGAGAAAAAATTGCAAGTTTGCCAGATATAAAACAAGAAAAATAATTTTTTTAATTACAAGATTATTGCTCCCGACGTACGGTACACATAAAAAAATATTCTTGCAATACACAACTTTAATAGAAAATAAAAACAACTTTAACAGCAAATAAAATTTGTAATTAGTTTAATTTTTAAACAAAAGTTTAATTGACTTAATTAAATACATTAAATCGATTTCTGGTCTTATTTTCAATTAAAGTTGTTTATTGTAGGAATTTTTCTTTGTGCGTACAAAAAAAAGATTAATGTTTATATGGGAACAGTCACAGGGCTAATTAAATGGCCTATTTCCCACCTGCAAAAGAAAACGTTCGACTTACAATTTATATTGAAAACAAAAACAAATTTTTGTATTTTATTGTTGTTTTCAATATAAATTCTGAGTCGAACGTTTTCTTTCGCAGGTGTGAAACAGGCCAAAAATCCCTAGTGCCACCGATTGAATATCATCTTCTTAGTTACTTGCGTTTAATATAATGTTATTATATTATTCAAATTGTAAATAAAAAAAGCTAGATAGCTTAAATAGATAGAGCTATTAAATGATAGCTGGTAATCTAAATTGTACTTTTGTTAATTTATACATAGCTTGGTATAGTTTTAAATCTAAAACTCTTGAAGCTGGCAACACTCTTTAAATACTATTGTTCAAAATATGTATATATATCTTCACTTTTGCATGCACCAGCTTACACATACTTCTAGTGAACTTAAATGTTCCATACCTTCAACTCAGTTGGGTTAATTTACTTACTTATGAATTTAAACAAACATACGAGAAAAATTGTATCTCACTTTTGTATTTTGTAAGCCTAATGACATACCTGAGATTCCTTTATAGCTCAATTCTATCGGTGCAACCGAATTTAACATCATACATGTATACACACATACACATATGTACATGCGGGAAAGACAAAATCGCTAAAGTCGAGCTTAATAAGATCATGCAAAGTTAATGCAGACATTTGAGCATTATCTGATGGGAAATCAGTAGCCAGTAACATTTTTTGTGCAGCATTGTGAGTTTCTGAAAGATAGAAAAAAATATCCAAAGGAATACAAAGGATTAATTTGTTTAAAAATATTTCAAAATCAAAGACTAAAAAAATATTATCAGATCAAAAAAAAAAAACAGAAGAAAAAACATTAAGCTCTTTTAAAGTAGTGCGTGACAATTTAAAATTAACTGATCATATTTCTTAAGAAATAATTGAAGTAAAACAGCGTAAGAAGAATACCATGCTGCATTCATTTCGTTAGGAAAATAAAATTTAAATAGACTAAATATTTAAATTATAGAAATAAATCTTTTTTTTACTTACGAATATAAAATTAAATTTATATACGAATTTTATTTAAACAAAAAGGTCATCTATCTATTTTTAAATATGTAATAATTTTTTTTATTTTCTTTGCAATAAAAAAAAGTATAAAAACTGACCTTGTGCTTGAACAAAATATGACAATAAAATAAGAAGATTATACCAAATAAAATTTGTTGGGCTCCCCTTAGGACGGCTCATCTTTGCGCCAATATATAACTCAAATTTCACACTCATATGCAGTTGTAATACACCTTTCCCTACTAAACCATGTCATTTCCTCAGTGAATGTCCAAAACTCCAAACTTCTCAATGTTTGATATTTCAAAACACTAATCCATTAGAACTCCTATCCAACGCCACACATTCTAATGACTCATTGATAATTAACTTCCTTACCAAACCATAATGAAATATGAAACTCTTATTATGTAATTATGTATATAAAAAATAAGAAAATTAAAATTAAAACGCATATGTATGTAACTATTTAAGTGAACTTAAACTTTGAGCTGAATATTATTAATATTAGATTATAATTTTAATTGTAAGTCTAATAAATAAATAAATAAATAAATTCAGTGAAGTGCGACTTTGACCCGCGCTCGAAGGGTTCCGTACGGACACTAGATACGTAATTCAATACAAACTTTATCCTATATAATATATAGTATTGGCATTTTTTTGTTTTTGATTTTGTTTTTGGGTTTTTAGTGTGTTTTTAATTTGGCGTTTTTTCGGTTATTGGCGATTTTTTTAATTTTTTGACATTCCTGTTTAATAGCTTTCGCAGTAAAAAATGGAGTTATTGAATCTTGTGGAGAGCATTCCTAAGTATAACAGAAGTAACCATATTCTTTGAAATATGTGTGACAAATTTTGATTCGCAATATTCGTTAGATACTATTAAACAAAAAATAAACAAAAATCATTATTTTCAATTTGCAAATGACTGTTATTAAATGTGACAGACAAACATGAGTATCATAAAACATTCAATTTCATAAAGTTAATATCTTAATCTGTAGTTGATCTAGTGACACCCTCAGTTGTATACAGTAAGGTCTGGATGTGCTGAGCTGCCGTTCCAGACTAGCCAATACTCTACTCACTCACGATTAACACTAACTAACATTAGTCTTCCAAAGGCGTATATTGTTGCTGATTTATTGATAGTAAAGGAGGAAATAGAGGAAAGCTTCATTCTTTTACAACGCTGTCATTTGAACGTTTTAAATAAGGAAGTGTCGCAACGCCTCTGGTGCCATGAAGACATATTAAATTAGTTTAGTTTAGTAACCATTTTATTTTATTGGTAAGTTTACTTCGTCCATGGTTCTTCTACGCAATACTGAAGAAGGAGAGCGCTCTGTAGTGCGAATCCATAACTTTTTTAAACGATAATCGCAAATTTATCAATAATTTTTGGGCTGTTAATTTTATCGACATAAATCAAAAAAAAATATCAGCTGCTTCCTATCTTTAAAAATAAGTTTCAGAATCATAAAATTGTTTTTTTAAGCAAAAAAATTTATAGACAAAAATTACGACTGTCGGATTGGACATTGGGATTAGTATCCACTGAAGCCGGTTTAGTGCAGTAATCACTTCAACTTTCCTGAATTAATGACTTTGTCGGTGACCGGCCTCAAAACCAGGGCTTCTTCGGTTTTGCAGTCAACGTGGTAACTACTTTAGCCAACGCCATGATGATGATGATCATTAACTCCAAAGTTAAGTTTTTTGAGTTATAACATTTTTAAAGTAAATGAGCAATATATACATATATTGTTTATAAAAACTTGTTTTTACAAATAAAACCATCAATTGAATTTTGATTTGAAAATGATTAACTTTTTATAAACTTTTTAGTATGAGCGCTTTTATCAAAAATTTGTCGCATTTTTGTCAACAGTTAAAGAAATGATATGAAAACAAAAGTAAATTAATAATCATAAATTATAGCTCCTACAAATTGTAAATGGTTATTCATGAACGTAAAATAAACTAATAAACTAATCTAGTACAATAAAACAAGTACGAAATATCCACCAGCGAAACACACTTCTTCTCCGTGTTTTCAAACTACTCATAATAAAAAATAGTTTAGTGCCTTTGTGCTAAAATTAATCAATACGGAATTTGGCTAACAAAGCGATAAAAATTTTATATTAATCAAATCCTGCATATAAAAATGCGTAATTTACAAACAAACAAAAATTTATAAAATCTAAAGAAAATTTTAATTTCTACAGCAGTTTTCGATTTGGCAATTTGAAGGGAAGTCAATCCAACAGTTTAAGAATACCGTGAAAAGCATATTGATTTTATAAATGTTAAAATACGACTACATCGCAATAGCATTAGTAGTTTATCTTTTTGAGGGAATAGAACAAGGATCAGCTGAAAATATAACTGAACGTCCACAGTTAGATGGACGCATTGTGGGAGGTTATCCAATAAATATTACAGATGCTCCTCATCAAGTATCACTGCAGTTCTTTGGACACATATGTGGTGGTTCTATTATAGCACCTAAATGGATTTTAACTGCTGCCCATTGTACCAAGTGAGTCCATTAGAAATTATAAGTTGGTTTACATTCGCTTTCCTGCATACTACAGCGAATTGTGGGAAAATGTAAATTTGATCTAAAGAATTTGTTGTACATATTAAGAAAATAATTATAAACTTTATTTCATAAGGGACTAAGGGCACTGCTACACGTTCAATATATATTGTGATATTTGGATCGCGATCCATTTTAATGGATTGATGGATCACGAGCGTATGCTACACGTTCAATATTTATTGCGTCAGTACTAACGTAATTTATGTGCTGTGCGGATCGTTTTTTAAAAAAATGTTGCAAGAAAACCAAAAAAAAAACTTAAGCCGACGAGTCCCACAACTCCGGCAATGCCTCCAAATTAAATATAAAGTCTTTCAAAATAATTTCTTCGGTCGTTAATTTCGATTCCATCGGCAGAACCCACTCGCCTTTCATTATCTTCTGCCATTACCCTTTATTAAAACAAACTTTACACAAATGTAATAAACTTTTTTACTTTTTATTTCTTAAATTTTTCACTGCGTCTTTTATTTTATATGTTTTATTTCACTTTTTATTAACGTATCGCGATCTAATATGAAAATGCTTCACGTACAATATTTATCACGCGATCCGTGATTCACGATCTGAATTCCATAGTTTAGGCCTTTCTGCGATATGGATCGCGATCCATCAATACTGTATGCTGCACGTTCAATAAATATCGCGATACGGGATCGCGTTAAATATATATTGAACGTGCAGCTGTTCCCTTAGGTATTGATGCATCGCGATCCATATCGCAGAAAGGCCTAAATTATGGAATCCAGAGCGCGGACTACGGATAGCCTGCTAAATATTGAACGTGTAGCATTTGCAGGATAATAGATCGCGATACGTTAATAAAAAGTAAAATAAAATAAAAGACGGAGTGAAAAGTTTAACAAGTAAAAATTAAAAAAATTTATTACATTTGTGTAAAGTTTGTTTTAATAAAGGGTAATGGCAGAAGATAATGAAAGCAAGTGGGTTCTGCCGGTGGAATCGAAATTAACGACCGAAAAAATTACTTTGAAAGACTTTATTTTTAATTTGGAGGCATTGCCGGAGTTGTGGGACTCGTCGGCTAAAGTTTTTTTCTCGCAATATTTTTTTAATAAACAATCCGTACAGTACAAAAATGACGTAAATACTGACGCGATAAATATCGAACGTGTGGCATACGCTCGTGATCCATCAATCCATTAAAATGGATCGCGATCTAAATATTACAATATATACTGAACGTGTAGCAGTGCCTTAAGAGCGCCCATCATGCCATAAAAATCAAACACAGATTGAGTCAATATTGATTACCCGTATTGTCAACCTAACCTAACCTAACCTAACGTTATAATGCAATTTCTCTAAAGTCATTCAAGCTATTAACGAGAGCAAGATTAGAGTAAGATCGTAAATACTAACCTTATTATTAGAGAATTTTAACAATATCTATTTGAATTTTGTTTTATAGTGGTCGATTAGCCTCCCAGCTGTATATACGTGCGGGTTCTGCAGAAGTTGCTAAAGGAGGTGAACTCCTGCAAGTTTCCAAAATTGTTCAACACAAAAAATTCAACAACACTAATATCGACTATGATTACGCTCTCCTAAAACTCTCGAGCAAGATTAAATTTGACGATACTAAGAAACCTGTTAAATTGCCACATGCTCATGATGTATTCCCAGATGGTGACATTTGTCTTGCAACTGGTTGGGGAAATACGCAAAATTCATCTGAATCGAGGGCGTGGTTGCGTCAAGTCGATGTTCGCATTTTTAAACAAGAGCAGTGTTCAGATAAATATGATAAATATGGTGGAGTTACGGAGCGCATGATTTGTGCTGGCTATATGGAAGGTGGCAAAGGTCCTTGTCAAGGTGATTCCGGCGGACCTTTAGTTCATAAATCGGGAGTATTGGTGGGCATTGTTTCTTGGGGCCATGGCTGTGCTGAGCCTAACTATCCTGCGGTTTTTGCAAGAGTTAACTATGTGCGCGACTGGATTCGTAGAAATACGCTAGTATGAGTAGAGCAAACATAAATATGCAATTAAATGTAATATGTTCAAGATTACTTTTTTATTAAAGAATTAAAATAATGCAGTTTAAAACCACTTATAAATCCTAGCGTAATCTTAAATTCAAAACTATATGGCAAAATCTTCAAGCTCATGTTAAATTTTGCCACTTATGTAAACTTCATGCCAGTTTTTTGTTATACATAAGGCTATTAATATTAACTGCGGTATACCAAAAAAATTTAGTTGGGCTTCAAGTGTACGTTAAAACAATATTTCCTACAAACTAGTAGTTTCTTGTAAACTAAAAATAACTTTGTTGAGTAAAAAAAACAAGCAACGACGAGCCGAAAAGGCTTCTTATTCGAATTCACACGTATACAACACGAGAAATAAAAAAAAACAACAATCAAGGAAAACACCAACACAAACAACTGAAATTAAATGATATTTTAAAATGTGCGGAATTGATAAATACAATATTCAAGTTAATGACAAATATTATTTAAATTAAAATATTTATTCAGTATTCAATATTTTTTTCTGTGTAGTATTACACACGTAGTATCCGTACGAATACCCTCGTGTGCGAGTAAAAGTCGAACTTTACTGAATTTAATTGTATATTTTTGTAGAACAGTGTAATTTGTTACAATACATATTTCTATAATCAAGTTCCGCTAATTCTTAAAGCACTATTTTTAGTTGATATTTTTTTTAAATTTTAAGCAATAGCAGAAAAAATTTCAAAATTATTTGTGTACTAAAAATGTCAGCAGATAATTTTTTTTAAAGACGTGCATATACATATGTATATATGTATGTATGTATGTATATACGTCAAGTGGCAATAAAATACTTTCAGTATATTTCGTTGACTATTTTCAGGTAGTATAGATTACATAAATTTATTACAACAATGTCACAAGTCCAAAAAGTTCATTATTTACAAATGAATACAATTAAATTTAAGCACAACTTAATTGAAAAAATACATATACAAGATATGTTTGTACATATAAAAGTTTTAATTCTGCATTATTGACTCAAACATTTAATTTTTTGCGTTATGACATTTTTGAAGTAAATGGGCGATACATACTTATGTTTCACGTGTTGTTTATAAAGACTTGTTTTCCAAAAATAAAAAATTCAACTGAATTTTGATTAGCTAGTCGGAACAATTTTATCAAAAATGTTGTTTATTTTGGTTAACAATTAAAGAAAAGATATGAAAACGCATATTTTCATAAGTTATAGCTCATACAAATTGTAAAGGTCTATATATGAACGTAAATGGAAATAATATAGAATAAGTCAAATAAGGAAATTTACACAAGCAAAACACACTTCTAATTTGGGGTTTTTTCTGTATTTCTATAAATACGAATAAGGGCATATCGTCGTTGGGGGTTTAAGTACGATACGTGCCAAAAATGCATTTTGATTAAATCGATGAGCAAAATGTCACCAAAAAAGTTTTGTTTTGAAAAATATGAAGCAAAATGGACACGGTTTATCTCAGTAACAAGACGAGATAGCAGCAAGCGGATTGCAGGTTTAAAAAATTTGCGGTCCTAAACTCGAAATTGTCTAAATGGCGTATGGAGAACATAACCTCTTAGGCGACCATATGTATGTATAGTTATTTAGTGTTTTCTAATAACTAATGAAAAAGTTTTTATTATCTTAGTCGAAAATTTAAAAATACGTAATCTCCAAAAAGAAAATGTATAAATGCTAATGAAAATTTTAGTTTCTACAACAGTTTTCGCTTTAGCAATCTAGAGAGCAGTCAAGTCAGCATAAACATATTGATTTAAAATGTTAAAATAAATCGCAATAGCGTTAGCAGTTTATCTTATTACAAACATAATAGAAGTTGAAGGCAGAGCACAAATACCAGATGGAAGTATAATAGAATATGCACGGTTAGATGGCCGTATTGTGGGAGGCTATCCCATAAATATTACCGATGCTCCTCATCAGGTATCACTGCAGACTTCTAGGCACATATGTGGTGGTTGTATTATAGCACCTCAATAGACTATAAGCTGGTATCTTATATCCAAACCTAATCTAATGCTATAAAGAGTAAGTGTAATCCAAAACGGATTGGATGCAATTTCTCTAAAGTCGTTCAGCCATGTACTAGTAAGATCGTGGAATATACCAGCGTTATTATTAGATGTTTTTAATAAAATCAATTTGAATATGGTTTTACATCGGTATGAAAGCTTCCGATCAGCATATACGAGTGGGTTCTTCAGAAGCCGCTAAAGGGAGTGAAATCCTTGAAGTTTCAAAAATTATCCAACACAAAAAATTCGACTCCTATATTCCAGATTATGATAACTATCTCCTAAAACTCTCGAAAAAGATTAATTTTGACGATACTAAGAAACATGTTAAATTACCACATGCTAATGATGAGTTCTCATATGGTGACACCTGTTTTGTAACTGGTTGGGGCGATATGCAAAATACATCTGAATCAAACGAGTGGTTGCGTGAAATCGATGTTGGGATTTTCATTTAACAGCAATGTTCAGATAGATATGAAATATACGGTGGTATTACGGAACGCATGATTTGTACTGGTTATGTTGGCGGCAAACGTCCTTGTTTTGGGGATGCCGGGGAACCTTTACTTCATGAAACAGGAGTTTTGGTTGGCTTGGTTTCTTGGGGCAATAAATGTGCTGATTCCTATTATCCTTCTGCTTACTCTAGAGTTACGTATGTAGCTAAAAGCATAAACATGCAAATGTTATTTGTTAAAAAATATTTTTTTATTTAAGAATTAATTCATTAACAACGTGTGTTTAATGTTTATAGTAGTTTTAAAAATATCGTACGGAGTTGAAATTGTCTGTTCAATCACGGCTTTAAGTGATGCAACAAGCCTTGTGGTTCAATCGAGCAATTCCATTTTAAACAGTAAACAAAAAATGTTGTTCCAATTTTCAAGAAGCAGTTCATAACTTCATAACTAATAAACTAGTAATGACATAATAATACTCATGATAATTAACTATAAACATAGTGAAAAAAAGAGCTTTCAAGGAAGTGAATAAGATCCAGAACTTTTGATACGGAAGTAGTGCAAATTTGGAACAACTCTCATGATTTTTACTCGTACATAGGCTTGTCATTGTAAGAAGTTCTCTTGTTGTTCAACATTCAGTGAATCCCAAGTAATGTTCTTTTTTCTTTTCCTAAATTTGTTTTAAATCAATATATTTTTTATAAATTAAAATATAACACTTCAATGACATTGATTTGATTTTCCTAATCGTAACTACACACAGAAAAAAATACCAAAGTAAAATCAACATGCCAAAAGGTTCATTCAAATTCATTCAATTCACATTAAATTTATAATAAATAATATGCTGTTTGAGTGTGTTGGTGTCTATTTGTTTTGTTCATAGCTGCAATACACTTTTGTGCTTAGTTGTGTACGTTGTATTTGTATTGTTGTTGTTTTTTAATGTTCGTAAACAGCCGACAAACTGCTGCTGGCTGGTAGGCAGTGTACTAGTCTTGCATTCGGAGTATCGCAGGTTCGAATCCTGAATTCAAGTCAAAGTACTTTGTATTTTTTTTAACTAAAACTTTTCAAATTAAAGTATTTTGTTTTAATTTTTAACTAAAACTAAAACTTATCAACAAGATTATATGTTAAATGATAAGAAATAATGTTAAATTATAAATTAATTCAAGATGGTACATATTTAGTATGTATCTTAAGAATATTTAAAGTTGCTGTGGCTGCAGGGGTAAGCACGTTGACTACCATGCCATAAGTTCCGAGTTAAAAGCTTGGCTTGGGAAGCCAATTTAATTTATGTCAAAATAATTAATAAAATGCAATTAATACATTAAATTAAATTCATGCTGATCTAACTTGGAACAACTTTGATTCAACATGATTCTTCATTTTTATTTTAAAAGCAATTAAAAGTTAATTCGACGTGAAATTAAGTTATTTCAAGAGGAAAAATTTCCTTTGACAATTACTATAGATCGTATTAAATTAACATGGAACACATATGAAGGAAAATCATTGCTCAGAAATATTAGATTACCCTCGTTTAAATAGACTCTAAGTTGAAATTTTTTTGTGTGTATTTGAGAAAGCTACTACAAATGATCTCCAATTTTGCATAAACAAAATAGCTACTTAATTAATTATCTGGATGTCAAATCAAAATACACATACATATTGATATTTTGGAAGTAGTTCCATCACAATTACTTCGAATTTTTCTCACTGTGACATGGTTGTCATACGGCAAAAGTGATCCAAACAATTGAATGGTATGCGCTTGAAAAATTTTTGATATAAAAAACAGACTTAAAATATCAAGTTCAGTAGCGATTGGTATGTAAGCCTTTAGAACTATTTCCGATTCTTTTTTGGTGGGAGAGAGTTTCAAGCAGAAAAATCGGAAAACCAACTTTTTTTTGCCATTTTCATTATTTTACATTATTTTATCTGAATAAAGGTTTATAACTAGGTTTGTGTAAATAGGCCGGAATTAGGCCCAACGCACTAATGTGAGCCTAGCAAACCTACAAGCAATTACCAATTTATAAGATATTAAGAATTTTTCTGCTTACATGCAAAATTAATAATTCAAAAAATATTAAGAATTTTTTTTTTTGAATTTCTGTTGACTGTGCAAATCCAGCTCATACTGTAATTACTTCGTTTAATTTTTGACTGAGCCTCAACTGCGCCTACGCTAAGCCAATGTCCAATTAATTAAACTAAACGAAACCCAAATTAATTCTAGTTCACTTAGGCGTGCTGCATTTACATAATAAAGTCCTGCACAAGACCACTTACAAGAACTTTTAAGACATGAGGGATTTTGCAAATGCTTTACTTCAGCGAAATCTTCTAGATCTTTCTTCTTTGTTTCAGTTCTTGCAGGTATAGGAGTAAAGAAGATAATACTTCGTGACGGAAGAATTTATGGCTGAGTTTACATCTGGCATTTCTTGTGTGTCATTTGCCCAAAAAACGTAACCAACTAATTACTAATGAAAAACTGTTTAATTCAGACATGTATTTATTAATCTAAACAGTTTGCAATCATGTTGGATTCTATAAAATTGTCGATTAATTATGTATGAAAGTGTTTAACTTAATAAATACATGTCTGAATCAAACAGTTTTTCATTAGTAATTAGTTGGTTACGCTAGTTTACGCTTGTGTGGCACATTGCACATAGATGTAAATCCAGCCTATGGTGCTTGCTTCTTCAAACGCATGGGCGCGTATACAAACGTCATGCATATACACACATAGATACACACACAAGTTGTGTGCAGGCTCTTTTATTTTTTTGTGCACTTACAAACAAACAAATACATCCATTTTGCTTGGCTTATTATACGATAGCATTTATTATTGATTTAGTATAATACATGCCACGACGAGAATACATTTAAAAAACCAGACGTATTAAGGATAGTTTTAATTATTATTTTTCGAACTTAATTTGTTTATTTATTTATGATTTTAACGGGCTAAAGTTCGTATCGCTTTTTAAGCCAAATTACATGTGATAATTATTAATGAACAAATAACATCAAACAACACATAGTTGAACGGAACAGCTAGCCGTTTTCGAAGGCCACTAAACCTTCATCATCAGCGTTCTTCTGTATTTGGTCTGCTGTGTGTGGTATCAGTTGATGTAAATTTCTGCCTTATATATGAAATGTATTTAGATTTCAATACTGTTTACGCAGGCGTCTATTTCATAAATACAAAGTTGTCAAATATGCACGAAGAAAAAAGTCTAACAAACTTGGTTTTTGTCAGTGCAGCTGAATTAAGCGTAAATAAATTCACAGCAAGAGAGTGGAAGCAACTACTGAATTAGAAAAAAAACAAAACACTAATTGTATATTTTTGAATTATTGGCGCCCACGGCCAAAGTGATACCAACTACTTACTGGCTTTTGCTTGAAGAACGAACAAGTCAAACAATATTAAAAAAAACCTTAAGCTTTTTGAGACGGCTACTTAACTTGAAATGGAATAAAAAGCTTGTTTGAGAACTGTAGCTGTTGCTTAATCTCTTGCATATGTATCAAATTTTATTGCAAAATACATACAAACATTTTTTGTAAACAAATCACTAAAGTGGATTTTCCCTTATCCTTCACCCATTTCGCAGTATTAAAGAGGTTTCTACTAATACTAAGTGGTTCAACTTCGTTTTTGGTTATTGGGAGCTATCAACGTTTTTCGCAGTTTGTTGTTCATTGTTTATTGAGGTAACAAGTAATTTTATTTCTTGTTAAAAAATTTTCAAACAAAACAAATAATACAGCAGTTCTTTATCTTTAATTCACTGTAGTAAGCATGGGCTTCATAAGAACTTTCGATATACTATACCGCTTGTTACGATAACTACTTCTTCCTACTGGGATTTAAGCTAGTGCTAGTAAACAACACTCACTTTTATAATAAAATATTTTTTAAATATTTCAATTTAATTTCACAATACTATTACACTATTATTAATATTATTTGAGATTTATTTGCTGGTGGTTAAGCATGGTCTATATGTATAGTTAAGTTGTTCCGGAACGAACCAATTCCATGGAATGATTCGCCAAGTAGCGACGTGTGCAAGAATTCCCTAAAAGCAACGGTGCTGACTAGGGTTTGCAATTAATCACAGATTTTCATAATCGCAATTACGATTAAAAAATATGCGATTAATCGCGATTATCGATTAAAAGCGATTAATCAAGAAAATAGACTATTATAATTATTTTAAAAACAAAATAAATTGCTTCATGAGTTTTAGTCGAACTGTATGGATTTAGCCAAAGAAATTTATTTATTAATAATTAATGAGTTCGTGCTTTAATTTAATTTTTCAATTAAATTGTATTTTTATTTTGAGAAAATAGTAAAGCATATAAGATAAAGTTCGTAAATCTGAACCTATTGGTATCAAAAATAATACTCTAAGGGGAAAAAACGTTCTAAAATCAAGATATTACGTTCGAAGTCAAATCATTTCAATCTTAATAGAATGGTAAATGCAAAAATTCTTGATTCAAGAATAAAATCTTAATTCTTTTTAAAATCGCACTTAAGATTGTAATTAGGGATCTAACGATACGCAGTTTTGCCTATCCGATACCGATACGAAAAAAGAAATATCGCCGATACCGTTTCCGAAACCAACACGCATATTGAAATTTAGCTCAAGTTAAAATTAACAAAACTCAAGTAGAGTAGTTCTTTTATTATACAAAATATCAATGTAAGAGATTATAAATATTTAAAATTGATATTTTAATTCATTCTGAAATTAACAAAAAACAAATTATTTTTTTAACAAAATACATACATATGTATGTACATGATTTAGAATGGAGAGAACATTTCACTATGGTGCAAAACAAAACAAAAGAAACAATTTAATTTTTATATTTTGACTTTATGTTCTGCTTTTAATATGTTATTTATCTTAATTGTTATGCACAAAAACGTTGAAAATGGAATTGTTTGTTCAAAACAGCTTTAAAAAAAATTAAGAAATATCGTCGTATCGACCGTAAAATATCGCCGATATCGATATATCTGCAAATAAAAAATATCGCCGATATATCGCAATCGTTATCCGTATCGCTTACATCCCCAATTGTAATCTTGAATAAAATCTCATTTTAAGATCGAATTCAAGATTTTTTGCCTAATAAAAATCTTAAATTATCATAAATCAACCTTTTGATAGGAATCTTTTTCTTAATTTATTTTTTATATAATTTTGTAATGTTTTTCAAATAAAATTGGGTAATAAAATAAAATAATAAATTCATTAAGTGCTTAATTTGGATTTTAATTATCGATTTGTCTTATAATATTTTTATTGTATTAAGGTGTAGGAAAATAAAATAGATGCAAATCGAATATAAATCGTTTCTTGTGCTTTGTATAAGTTTCTGAGCCTCCTCGATTATTCTATTGGACTTTCCAAAGCTTATGTAAATTCTCAAATGATTTTTGAAAGTATGTGCGTAAGATAAGAGGTCTGAAACTTTTCAAAAGTATGGTTGAAGTGTACTAATGATTTGTTAAAGCGACAATGAAGTACAAACATACGAGTATGTATACAAACCTTAGTGCTGACTTTTTAAAGGTAAATCTTTTATCGTTCTTCATTCCGTATGGCAATTACAGAACAGACAAATATGTGGTTGAAGCAGCGTTGCCAAAAGTAGGGGAAATCCTTGTGAATATTTTTGACACTAAAATATTCTCCAAAAGGGATTTTTTTGTCATGTCGCATTATTTATGAAATAAATGCAATTTTAAAAATTTTTTTAGTAATAACTAGTTTTTCTTTCAAAACGGTTAAAAAATGTTATTTTCGTTAAAACCTCTTAAAAATATATTTGTGATTTAAAAAGTTGGCGCAACTAATATCTACAAACTTACAACTACAATTTGACAAGCCAAACTTCCTTAAAAAAATCAGCTGTTTACTTAGCACCACCTGGTACATGAGATCACCTAAGTATATGATTTTTTTAATATATCATTCATTTATACTTTAATTAAATGAAAGTTCTGATATTTAAATTAGTCGAATGGAATTACATATGTACATTAATTTTAAAATAACCTGTTTTTGTACCTCAATTGAATTTACGTTTTTTTTTATTTGCAAAAAAAACAATTAAAAATTTAATTAAATTTAATTAAAATTAAATGTATTATTTTTTTTAAAGATTTTTACTTATATTTTAACAAAGCTTTAATAAAGATATATACTTTTCTTTTATAACTAATAGTTTTCTTCATGACGAATAACTTTTCAGTGGTTTCATTTTTATTTGTTTACCTTGCATATAGCCTTGAATTTCTCAAAAATTATTGTGCAAGAAAAGAGTTCTAACAAATTTTTAATTGGCTGGGCAATATTTGAAACTTCTGCGAATACTTTGCTGGGATTTTTGTAGGGGAAATTGCTTTAACGTGTAAGGAAAAATGGAATTCTTTTCAGCATGTTTAGGTATTTTTTTGGGAAATCTACTGGCAACACTATGTTGACATCTAATGATGATTCGGGAAAGCACCAATAAAATACACACAGGCAATGCTTAACCACCAGCAAATAAATTTCAATTAAAATAAACTTATGACAATATGTTGAATAATAAATTTCTTAAAATACTAAAACATTACATTATAAAGGGTGTTTTTTATGGAATGACACAAGTTTAAATTATAATAATACAAGGAAATATTAAAAAAATTATGTGCACTCTAAACATTTTTCGGCTTTTGGTAATTTTTTTTATTTCTGAGACTTTTTCTTAGTTTTTGGGCTTTTTTTTTGGTTTTTAGTAATTTTTTTGGAGTTTATTTCAGTTTTAGCGTTTTTTTTTATTTTGGGTGATGTTTTCGGTTTTTCGGTGACTTATTTTAGTTTTGGCGATTTTTTTTTAGTTTTGATGCTTTTTTGTTCTTTTATCGATTTTTTTCGGTTTTTCACGTTTTTTTTCGTTTTGGCAATTTTTTAGTTTGAGCGTTTTTGAAAATTTCAATAGTTTGCCTCTTACGGTTTCCACGATACAACAAGTTGTCAAAATTAAACAGTAAAAATTACATCATCTGATAGAATACCCTTTGATGTTTATTTTTCAAATTTTAGTGTTAATGGTTGCTGTCTGTATAAAAGTATACTAACTTATTAAATTTCTAGTGTCTATATACTATAATGAAATGGAATATGAGAAATTATTATATACATATATGTATATTAGGTTTATATTTTAATACCAGAATATTCAACGTAAGTCTATTTAAATCAGCTATATATATAGATATTAGCATTTGAGGTAAACAGCTTTGAAAGGTCTTAAATTTGTTCATGTTGCTTTGCAAAATAAGAGCAAGCATTGTTGTCTTTAGTGTTGTTGTGTTGGATGTTGTACTCTCGTCGGTGTGAAAGCACAAAAGCTCTTTTGTAAAAGTTTGCAATTTGTGCATATGACTTGGGAAGTAGCTTATTTAAATTTACAATCCGTAGGGCTCTTCCTACAATCACTATCGCCTGGTTTAAAAAACTAGAAATCTTTTTGTCTTTACTTGAAATCGGAAACTATTTCATGTACTTTTAAATGTAGAGTCTATGTCCTTTCAAACATTGTTGACATGCCACCCCAGGTTAAGTCTTTTTTCTACAGCCTCCGCTTGCTTAAGTAGTTATTTATGTTATTCCTTTGGTGCAAATCAGATGGAAAAAATTTGTAGCAGCCCAAAAACAAAACCGCAGAAAAGTAAATTAAGTTATTGTTATGTGTCCATTAACTTAGATATTATTTGTTTTTTTTTAATTTTTTCCCCGCAAATGTCTGTTAATTATATTTTTCGTATGCAAGTGCGGTAGATTACCCACTGTGATATCTGTTGGAAGTGTGGCATGGGGTATGACTTTCAAGTTTGTTAAGTCATGAAAAGTTTTAAAGGTTTTGAATTTGTTGTAATTGATAAAAAAAGCAAAACTGCAACTGAACTGCAAGTTAAGTGAACATTTTTAGTTTTAGATTAATTTACCAAAAAAAAATAATTCTTCGGCTTAAGAACTTGAAAAGTGAAATATAGATACATATCTGTGGCAATATGGATTAATATCGTAGGACGGACAAGGCAGTGTTTTTTCAACTGGAGTCTAATACAGCATAATTAAGTTAAATTTCATTAAGTCTACTTAAGTTATTATTCCATATTGCCTCATTGTTTCTGCAGAAATAATGCCTTTTCAAAAAAAAAAATAGTATGTATCAATTTCCCGTATCATGAGGATATGGCCAACTTCGGTATTAAGGGACAACAAATTTGCTTTTTTACATTGTAGAAAAATAATGGCAGCAGATACTCGTACATATGCATCTCTAATCTGAGCTGCTAGTCCACATGCAAAATCATGGAAATAAAGCTTAAACAGAAAGATCGTGTTTGTAAGTAATTTTTCATATAATTTTATTTTTTCTAAAAATAAGTTTTAGAAAAGGTACTTTTTAAACAGGTACGTTTTACAAAAGGTACTTTTTGCAAAAGGTAATTTTTGAAAAAGAAACTTTTGACAAGAAGTACTTTTTACAAAAGTTGGTTTTTACAAAACGTACTTTTTACAAAATGTACTTCTTACAAAATGTACTTTTTTACAAAAGCTACTTTTATAAAAGGTACATTTTGCAAAAAGATACAAAAGATACCTTTTTGAAAAGAAAATGTATGAAAAAGGTACGTTTTACAAAATGTACTTTTTAAAAAAAGGTACTTTTTACAAAAGTTAGTTTTTACAAAAGATGCTTTTCACAAAAGGTACTTCTTACAATAGGTACTTTTTGCAAAATGTACTTTTTACAAAACGTACTCTTTAAAAAATGTATTTTTTTGCATAACGTACTTTATGCAAAATGTACTTTTTACAAGGGCTACTTCTTACAAAAAGTACTTTTTACTATACGTAAGTGTTGAAAAAGGTACTTTTTACAATACCTACTTTTACAAAAGGTACTATTTACATATGTTGTTTTTAAATTTTCTTTTTCACAAAAAGTCATTTTTAAAAAAGGTAATTTTTAAAAAAGATCCTTTATCAAAAAAGTAATTTTTATAAAAGGTCATTTTTAAAAAAAGTAGTTATAACAAAAGGTGCTGCTTACAGAACGTAAGTATATTCTACCAAAGATACTCTTTAAAAAAGTGTCTTTTTACAAATGGTAATTTTAACATAAGGTACTTTTACAAAAGGATCGTTTTAGAAAAGATGATTTTTGCAAAAGGTGCTTTTTACAAAAGGTACTTTTTATAATAAGTACGTTTTTGAAAAGGTCCTTTTATAAGAGGTACTTTTTACACAATGAACTTTTTACAAATGATACCTATTACAAAGGGTACTTTTAAAAAAAATAATTTTTACAAAAAGTACTTTTTACAAAAGGTATTATTTAAAAAAAGTACATTTAACAAAAAGTACCATTTACAAAAAGTACTTATTACAAAAGGTACTATTTACATAAAACACTTTTTACAAAGGGTACTCTTTACAATACGTACGTTTTAAAAAAAGTACTTTTTACAGAAGTTAACTTTATCAAAAAGTGTACATTAATAGAAGGTAGTTTTTACAAAAGGTAGTTATAACAAAATGTACCCCTTACAAAGGGTATTTTTTACAAAAATTACTTTTTATAAAAGGTACTTTTTATAAAATATAGTTTTTATAATAGGTACTTTTATTAAAAAGTATCTTTTGTGAAAATATTTTTTATAAAAGGTACTTTTGATAAAAGATACTTTTTATAAAAGGTACTTTTTATAATAGGTACTTCTTATTTAAAGTACTTTCTACAACAATCACTTTTACGTAAGGTACGTTATCTAAACATTACTTTTTACAAGAGGTATTTTTAGGTTTCAACTAGCCAAATAAAATGTTCCTTATTTGCTGACATCATCGGCAACAAATGAGGTCTAGGCGATTGTAATGAAGTAAACAATTTCTAAATATCTTAACACATAATAAAACACTTTGACCACATATTCTTTTTTCAAAATATTGAAATAAGCACACAATAAATATACAACAATTACCAGCAACATAAAATACAAAATAAAGAAAGTGAATATTTTGAAAATAATTTGAAAAATAAACAAAATTTGATTTGGTCCAAGGAGTGCATACGTGTACATGTGTACATGTATGTTTGTATGAGCCATATTTTACTTGAAAATTCCTAATAAAAAATCATAATACAAATTAATTTAAAAATAATTTAATAAAATTTTGTCTGAATGTTGTTTTTTGTTCTCAAATCAAAGTCTCAAAATATCTATTCATTTAATGAATTAATTTTGTTTATTAAAATAGGCCGACCTCACATACTTTTACGACCAGTTAAATCAAAACAACATAAACTTGTTGCATATACATTTCTCCGACTTTGCGGTTGCGACAACAAATGTTGTGTGGCATCAACATCGACAAACGTTTTAATGCAGAGGCATATCACTCACCCTCGTTTAAATTTTGTTCGAGTATCTGTCTGAATCGTGGAACAAATCTTAAAAACAAATAATTTTCTCTTTTACAATCGGACGCGACAAATTTAAACAATTCGTCGTTGCATGATTGTTGATTGGAACACACACACACAAACAAAAATAGAGAAACAGGATAATAAAATGATGAAATATTTTGAAATGAAAAACATTTTTATTTGAAGAAAAGAAATGGCAACAGTCTTCGTAGTAAAAATTTTTTATGGCATTTAATTTAAATGCAGCTCTCAAATGAATTGTTTTTGTTACAAAATTTATTGTTGTTTCGATAATTTTTAGTTTAAATTGAAATAGGACGGGATATTTGAATGAATGAATATTTGAATGAATATTGCCCACCCATCGTGGGTGATAAATGTTAAGGAGAATGTTTATCCTTATGCACCATAGTAAATGTAATGCAATGTAGTTTATACGAGGGAGGAATTGAAATTGTCTTGGACATCTTAACAAGTTGTTTTTTTGTCCAAATTCTTAACGTGTAGTTAATATTACGGGCCTAATCTTGTAAAACGCAACGCCAAGCGTTGACAAATTTTAAATGGAAAAAATTTAAATTATAAAAATAAAATACATACAAAATTTGTCAACGCTAAGCGTTGCGTTTTACAAAATTTGGCCCTAAGTATTATTAGTATTTGCATAGCTCTATTCGATCAGCTATTCAGGCTATACTATGCGTTTCTAAAATAAGAGAAGTTTAAAAACTCATTAGAGAATTTTACATTTACAATGCACTAATAAACTGAAAGCACTATGGGGTGTTAGTTCACACGGAGTGTGTCAAATTTGTCTGAACTTCTTACAACTTTTTCTAGACGATTGTATGACAAAATAAATAATAAATTTATCTGGCAATATCGTCAAGGGTTTGTCAGTTCACACTGTTGTCCTATGCAACAATTATCAAATCTGTTTCTTGCGGACAATAATAAGTTGACTGTGCAATCGCAATGATCTTTGCTGCATACATTTTATTATATTCTTGCACTTTACTTTTTCTTTAAAAACAATTAATTGAATGCAGTGTTGCGCATAGAAAGAATTCTCTGAAAGTTTATTTATTAAAAAATTTTCATATTAACCTCGTCTTACAAAACACTTCACATTCACGTCTTCTAGAGTACGTAGTATTCTTATAAATTTTTTTTTGTGTATGCCACACTAAAATACAACATTTTCCTCAACTAAAATAAACAAATAAATAAAACTTTGTACAAACATTTTGTATCGCCGTCATGTTAAACAATAAGAGGAAAGTGATTTTCTTTTATGACTTTTTTTCATTTTTGTTTATTTTTGTTGTGTAAAGACATGATCTAATAGATCATAAAAAATTATTTATTTCAGTATTAAATACAATAGAAAATTTGTTTTTGTACAAATGGGTTTTCTATTTTTCTATTTTATTTTCTTCTTTCTATGCTTACAACTTTTAATACAATTTTAATGCCAAATAAGTGTGCAAATGGACGTGTGTATTTTTAGTTAATTTTAATTATTATTGATCGAACTTCATTTTTTTCTACATTTATGATTTGAACGGCTAAAGTTCGTATCGCTTTTTAAATGTATTTTTTATAAACTGTAAATTTATAACCCTTCAAGGCACGATGTGATTAAGTGTCTCAAAATCATTATTTCGATCAACAGTTTTTGCAGAGCTTTTGCTCTAGACTGCTCTTAAAACTAGTCCGATAGAAATCTAATGAAAAAATATTTAAAACTTACACTTCACTTATTAAAATGTGCTCGCAAATCTTTGATTCTAATATCACTTTTTTGTCCCACAAAAACCAAATGGTCCAAGTGAGTCCGGGATTTTGACTGGTACCCTTACCTAATCTAACCTAAGTTCTTTCATCCATTTTCATCCATAAATGTATGATGTGGAAAAAAAGGAAATAATTCTGGAGTTTCTAAGCAAGCAAACCGATTGTTATGAAATTTCACCCAGCATTTATTTATTTATATATTATTACCTATCTTTAAGGAGGAAGGAGCCAAAAAGTCCCAAAATAGGCAACCTCGGGTTAATGAAATATTCAAACCGATGCCAAGCTGATGTTTCTGAGCTGAAAAAAAGATTTATTGCATGTGGATTTCTCTATCCAAGAGCTATAAGAAGTCCGCTACATTTATGCAGTTTCGCTTACAGTTTAGGAAATATTTGAGAGAAAAAATTTAAATTTTTGGGTTGTTTACCAGCCTTGATAAACTGCTCTGCTAATGGAGAAGTCAAATTTTATTCGATTTTAAAAAAGGAACTTAAAATGAGTTAAGAAAAATATTTTTAACATTCATGGTATCAAAAAAAACAACTAAGTCAAAAGTTATACTCAATTTAAATATTTGAAAAAATGCAGAATGCAGAAAAAAGTGGGTTAATTATTTCGTAATTATTAAAATATTTTGCAAGAACACCAACTTCATATTTATATTTCTTAAAAAGGTAATACTATAAGAAATATTAAGGAAATTTTTTGTTAAAAATTTTTGTTATTAAATGTGCCAGATCGTTTAAAAATTTACCTGTTTTTCTATGTATATGATTTTATCTATTTTTGTTATAAATATTAAATGTAAGGCATTTTTTCTCAAATACCAAAGCTAGAACCATTAAGTTTGTTATACTACCTTGATTTATGATATGTTTTTAAATATTTCCTGAAATATTATCTCCGTTCAACGAAAGATAAGAAAAATACAGCAGATATATAATAAATTCAATTTTTGGGATTTTATGAAATCTTTTTGGGAATTGCCGGAAACTCAAAAAAAAAAATTATTTGCTTTAATTTTTGTGTATGTATTAATGGCTTAATTTTCCACCTAAGTGAGTATTTTCAGCCGAAAATATTGATAAATGCGAATTTTATAGCTTTCCTTTGTGTAAGACCTCTGTCTTCTCGGAAAACTCTTTATATGTTGTAGGCAGATGCAGGTAATTAGAAAAAAATTAGTACAAATTTATTTTTATAAGAAAATTAATACCTATTTATTTTTTATTGTTGCTGGTAGCTGTACTAATTGAATATATAGGTGTAATATTAGGAATATTACCATTAACATTAGACTAGTCTGAGCATTATTGGGAGGAATTAGACTGATAAGTTCACACATTTTCTTGCAAATTTCCGCAGACGTTCCATGCAACTTTTATGCTTTTGTCTGCACTGTGAAGGAAGATTATCTTTAAGACAATTTACATACTCCTATTAGTATAAATTTTCCAAACACTTATATGGCATATTGTAAAATCATTACGCATTTTCTCTCACAAAAGGGAATCTTTTTTTCCAACTACTCATAAAATTTTTGGTAACGATTTCTTCCGATTTCACAACTTGCGCAGAGTTTTTCACTAAGTTCTGACTAAATTCTACTAAAAATGTTCTCTTGGTTGGTACATTAGTATTTTGAAATATTAACTAATTCTATTATACACTAAATGCTGCCCAATTGGCCAACTGGTCGCCACTTTGTCGACATTTGCCATGAACAATATTTGTCGATTACAGTTTTCTTGCACACAATTTAACAGCAATATTACTCAAGACTCGGAAAAAGAAAAACTACTTAACTGGTCATGTATTATTATCCGCAAGCTAATCTTGCAATGTTCAATTTAAAATTGTGTTTACATAGTTTTATTGATGTTATAAAAATTGTCATTTCTACAAGAACAAGAAATATATTAGCAAAAGTGTTGCTGCCATTTGTTTGAAAATATCCTCAGTGATTTTTTTTCAGCTGTCGCCAACAGGTTCTCCAAGCTTTAGCATTGTCGTGCATGCGTTTTGCAAGATGTCTGAAACACGTGGCCAACTGGGTGTGTAAAATAAGAAATATTTTACATACATATAGTGTGTATATGCCACATGAGTAAAACCTTTTGTGTCTTTTAAAATCAACACAACAAATATTAAGAAAAATATAAAAATCCTAAGCACACACACACACACACACGACATATTTATATATATACACATGCATTTAAAATTTATTCAATCTAAATTTTTCAAATATTTGATTTAAAAACCGTTACTCGCTCTCGTACGATAAAAAGAATGATCTGTTAACTTGAACAACCCTTGCTTTACTCGTATTATATTTCCTTTATTTTTTTTTGTAACTTTTCTGTTCCCCTTTTATAAAAAAAATCCTCTTTAATTTTTATTTTTTATTTTTTGACAAATGTTGTGTGTGTGAAAGTGATACATCATCGTGATTGGCTAATTTGACAGTTGTGATATGAATAAATTTTAAGTCTGTTCTATAGAGATTTTTTTGTTATTGTGTATATTTTTTAAACAACATTAACTAAATCCTTTTCTAAGCAGCTGAGATTATAGCATGATTTGCAAAAAAAAAACAACATCGGCAGTGCAGAATTTGAGACACACTCTGGTATAACGGAAATCTAATTTTCGTATATGATATTTAGGCAGCAATATTGATTTTTTGTTGTTGTTTTTTTACTATTTATTTTATTATTATATCTGTGGCAAGAAGGAAAAAGTGCTTATGTCAAGATAAGTTGATTTTTAATTAATCTTCATATTCAAAAGTAACCAAAAAAATTTTAAACTACACTATTTTCCATTTAAATTGAGAATATTCCAAATGAAATTAAGAATTTCGGTTTGAAATTGAGAAAATTTCAAATGAAAATGCAAATTTCAATTTGAAATTGAGAAAATTCCAATTAAAAATAAGAATTACAATTTGAAATTGAGAAATATCCAAATGTAAATAAGATTTTCAATTTAAAATTGATAAAATTCCAAAAGAAATTGAGAAAATCTCTTTGAAATTCAGAAAATTCCAGTTGAAATTGAGAATTTCAATTTGAAATTGAGAAAATTCCAAATGATTGCATGAGAGTTTATCAAATAAAATAAAAAAAAAATAATAATATTAGGTTCCACCGAGATTTGAACTCGGATCGCAGGATTCAGAGTCCTGAGTGCTAACCATTACACCATGGAACCCTTGCTACCAATGGGCAGAAATGCTGTATTTAAGTTTCAGGAGTTGATGTGTGGTCTTTATTTGTTAAAAAAATTTAAGTTGGTATAACGCACAGTGGCCTTAAATACCAAAAGTGAATAATAAAAACAAAATTTCTAAACTAATTATATTTAGTTATAAAGAGAAAAAAAATTAATTTGGCATTTTAGGTTTATTTTAATTTAAAATAATTAAAATAAAAAAGATTTATTTACTCAAAATTTTTTGAACTTTTTCATTTTAATTTCATTTCAAACAAACATTTGTTTGGATTTTTTTTGGAAATATTTTGTTTTTGTGTAAGGATTAAATTTCTTATTTTTTTATTCTATATAATTTTTTGGAATCCAAGTCCATTTGAGTCTACTATAATTGACTATTGATTAGGTTTTCTATCTAATCGTACGTTTCGTTGGTATTTTCCAACTTCTTCATACTAAAATATGGCAAAAATTTATTTTTTTAATATAAAACCAGGGTAATTTTGCTTTAAATATATAAAAAAAAATTTTTTTATTAATTTTTGTACACAATTTTTAATTTTTAAGCTTAAGGTCGAGTTTTTTATGTAAATAATAATAAACAGTAAACAATTCTATTATTATTTGGTTCAATATTTCGGTACTCATCTGTGTAACTTCTTCAGGAATTAAATATGTGTAATTACAGAGGAATAATTGAATTGTTTACTGTTTATTATTATTTATATAAAAAAACTCACATTGTGCTTAAAAATAAAAAAAAAACTATATATTTGGCTGATTTCATCGTCACGGGTGGGATATTTAGAAATAGTTTTAGTGCTTAGTTTTAAAAAATAAGAAAATTTTCAACTATTTTTTACATGACTTTATTATAAAATAAAAGTTCAGACTTGTCTTTCAAAGATATTACACGGAAACATACTATTTTAGATTTGGTAATGCAAAATTTAGTACACCTTAGGCTCGTCACGGGTGGGACATGAAAAAGACCTGCATTTCGAGTGCCTAGGAAACATACTCATAACTCTGCGAATTTATACAGTTTATCAATAAATAGCAAATATATGACTGCAGCAGAGGTATCAAGTTGTCCTTCACTAAAAGTTAAGAAAAGAACAAGTTTATATTTTGCACAAAAATTGAATTTTTGTAGCGTCACGGCTGGGATATTTTTTCGTCACGGGTGGGACGCGTGCGATTTCGTAATAGCAATTTGACTAGAAACGGATCTAGTAACTTAAAATATAGTTTGAAAACGTTATCCAAAAACAGGAGTAAAGTTCAATCGTTTAAAAATTTATATAAATTTAAAAAAAAAATATTAAGTGAGAAATTTTTAGATATTTTAATTGAACTGTAGTGAATTTTAATCAGAAATAATTCATAGTTAGGCTCAAGTTCAGTAATTTCAATTCTTATTGAATGAAATATTTTTATTAATTAATGTGAGTTTCTAAAGAAGAGAAGAAAAATTAAACTTAGACTTTAAGCTGGGGGAAATACCGATACTTTTCTGTGCAGCCACGCACTTCATCAGCACCCTAGTCTATCTACTTTGGTAGAGATTCTTATTAATATCAGCTATTTAACTTAAATGTACAATGAACGGAATATGAGAAACGATTGTTGTGTATACAATTGATTTACCTTTGGTAAACACATTTATAAGTATCACTATTAATTTTCTGTTTTTTCCAATTTTTCATTTTTCTATTTAGGTTAGCACGAAATTACTGAACTTGAGCCTAACTATGAATTATTTCTGATTAAAAAAAATATTATTTATTTTAATTATTTGGTTTTGTATTGCAGCATTTTAGCATTAGTGTTCAAATAAGCAAGAATTACCTTTATTATCACCTTTTATTAAGCAGCTCAAAGTTTTCCTTGATCTTTTGCTCCGATAAATACAGCTGAAACGAAATCTTTTCCAGTATTTATACTGCATATATGTTGCAAGACCCGATATCTCACAGATTTTTTTACTACAGCACCAATACTATCCACGGCACCCTTGCCATGTGCAGTTGCGAAAAAAAAAACCATTCCGCAGTAATGCCAAAATCCCTTTCCATAAAGCAAATATTGGAGAGCGTGTATTTATTTTTAAACTGAGATGCAGCGCCATCTGAGAATATTTTCAATAACTTAAAATTTGCGACCTCATTTTTCAACAAACAATGATTTCTGTGATAAGTCTGGCATTAAAAAATTTTTCGTCACGGGTGGGACAATTTTAAGAAGCAAAGATATTAAAAAAAATTTAAATAAAAAAAAACTTGATATGCAAAATATTTCGTTTTCGGCTTCTACCTTTAGTTTTGAAAATTCAAACAAATTGCTGGTGACATTGTTTAGTAATATAAACTTTTACCTGTTTTTCGTCACGGGTGGGACTTTCGAAAACACAACATAAAAATATAAAAAATCTTTCAAATTACATATATTTTATTGCTACTTCCTTTGGTGGGCTGAAGGAAAATAAACCGAAGCACCTCTTCGAAACGTTCAAATGTCAAAAACTTATATACAGCTGACATGGGGCATGGTGGTATTTTACTTTCATAAAATAAAAAATCGAGATAGATTATTTGACGGAGGATTTACGAACAGGAAAAATTTTAAAGCACCGATTGTTAAATTAGGGAAGTAGGGCCACGTTTATAAAATTTTTATCGAAATATTATACGGTAGAGAACTGAAATTTTGCATAAAAAATAGGCTTAGGTAAGTTACCAACTAGATAAATTTAAAACACAAGCTAATGTATTAAAAACTTGCTTGCACATTTCACTCATACTAGCATTTAATTTTTCGTTTTCAAAAGTACTACGTCTGAGCAGACTTTAGATAAATAGGCGGGGTCACTCCCACTAAAATTTACACTATATTTCACAAATTTCTACTCATATGACTGTTAAAAATTAAGCAAGTTACTGGGTCCTTATTATTAACCCATAATTTTATGTAACTCTGCCCTTTTGAACTGGCGCTGACATTATGAATAGAGCTATAACAGACTAGAAATTTAAAGTTTAAAAAGCTTTATTAAGAAAACCTTCCAAAAAATAGTCAGATCCCTACAAAAACATAAATGTGAAAAAAGGCCAAGTTCCTTTCCAAAATTTCGGCCATCAAAAGTAGTGACATAAAAATTTTGACAAAGTTCGTGCTTGGTACAATACCTATCACTGCAATTTGGTATGCATTATATAAATTTGTAATCGTAAGGTTGTTATATAATTTCTAGATAATTTGCTGATACAATTACGAACACTAAGTGTATCACTGTCCAGCGTGTCGTCAAATTTGAAGACAAATCTTCCATTTGCAAGATATAATAAATGTTGAATTTCTTAGGGATTTAAACTGGAAAAACTTAAGAAAGTATTTTGAAGAGACTCGCTTCCTCAACGGATTAAGATTTTAGGTTTTTATGGTTTGTTTTTGGGTGTATATATATATATAAATTTTTTATGACGGACATTGCTCCAGCCCCCAAGAGAACTGATGCTGTGTCCAGTTATTGGTGTCGTCTGATGGTAGTGGATAATACTAGCGTTGGAAGATGTCCGTTGGTCTATTTCCCGCTCCAGAGTTGTCTACCATAAGCCTATGAGACAGTACGAGATTAGATAGCTTCGTGATAGTGGGACATCAGGAAGCTCCTTGATCATAGTCAGTTATATTTATGGTAAAATATTGCAAAGTAGGAGTGTGTTGGGCAATGTTTAAGTTTATTTGGTGTTAAAAGCATCGTGCGGTTAGGCCATCTTCATATTTAAATTAATATAAGACACATATTCTAAGTGACAAAGTGGTAATGCGTAATAGTCTTAAAAGCATTGTGTGAAAACCTAAGGTGGAAGTTATTTTAGCATTCCAGCACAAGTAGTTGTCACAAATTAAACAACTATTTATAAAATTTTAAGATGGCAGTTCACCTCAACTTCGTCTGTAGACTTCCTGAAAAGAAAAGACGTTCATATAGAAGTATTTGAACCCACAATAAACGAAAATGCTAAATTATAATGTTAGTTAACTTAACGTCAGATAAATATATTTCGGTAACTTTCAAACTTTAAAAATACTGTAAAAAACTAAAGTGAACTGTGCTCGACCCAATGCGATTGAGCTACTAATTTTTTAAATAATTTTAAAAGTTTCCTTTCCTTGATAGTAAACAGACTTTTAGCCGTTTATTTTGAAAGTGTTTTAAGGCATCTGTATCATCACGTGCAAATAGTCAAACTGCTGTGAGGAGGGAGGGAAAAGCATATGAATAGTAAGCAAACGAACGTAATATTGCACACCACTTCAATTTCAAACTGACACTCAACAACAAATATTGCGTGCCATGCCGAGATATGTTATTGAAAATATATCGATTCGCAACAATTGTCGAAGAGATGAAATAAAATAATGATAAAATGCCAAAAACGAAATATAATTGATGTGCGTGTGTTTAAATGTGAACGTGTAAAACCTCCTGAGCGAAATAGCAAAAATAAAATAAAATATATTAATTTTGCCATAAAGTTCTTTGTTTTTTTTTTTGTTGCCCAGCCAAATCACATCACACTAGAAGTGAACTCGTTCTTAATTTACTTATTTTTTTACAATTTCACAAAATTAAATAATCAGTTCTCCATCGTATGAGTATTAATTTGTTTTGATGTTGTACGCGTGCGCACGAATTGTTTAAACGACAACCTGCTGTGCTGCTGTTTACTAAACGAGTTGAATACAACTTTAAATACAACACTGATATTGTCGTATTGTATAAGCATTCAATAGAAACTCCAACAAGCAAATAACAACAACAAAAAGATACTTTAGCCACAACAGCGACAGCAACAAAACATATGGCATTTTACAAAATTTATAGAATCATGTTAAATATTTTGTTAAAACAAAATAATTTTTTTTAGTACATATGAGTGCTGCAGTAAAAAAAATAAATTAAATAAAAAAGATACGTGCAACACAATCAGTGCTGACATAAATGTGAAATATTGGCACGTAACAAAGTGGTTGATAGAAGCGATGATGAACGTATGGACAGACAGACGGAGGGACGGACGACACTGTAAACCTGTTATTTAAATAATTTAACATCAGAGTCACATGAGTAATTAAAAAGAAAATAGTTTTAAAAGTGAAATATATTTCAATTTATTAACAATAAGAAAACACTTTTTGAAGTCAGTACACTGAAAGAAAAACACTTCGTTAAGGAAATGATGCAAAACTCCTTAATGGAACTAAATCTTTCTAGTGCTTAATATTTTACATTGCATACACCCAGGGTAAAAAACCGCTTAAAATCAATAAAAACAATATTGAATTAATAAGAAACATTAACAAAAGTGTAGTCATGTTGAAATTTTTTATTTCAATATGGAAAAATATGCATTAACAGTATTAATTTATTAATATTAACTATTTTTAACTTTCTCATCATACATTTTCTATTATATTAAAAATTTTCCCTGAGTGTACGAAATGTTATGTCATTATGTTAGGAAATAATTTTAATTCGGGTAATGAAAAACTCAAATACATTTTTTTATGAAGAATTCATACAAAAAACTATTTTAAATTGATTAGGTGTCATAAACGAAGATCAAAATGCATCCATAATTATAATATAGTTATGGAAATTATAAATGCCTGTTTTGTAAATCCAGTTGATTTAAAAACGCTCGGTTAAGAAAAATCAAACCCTCTAATAGCGAATTTATTTTCAAAGTTTTTTTTAAGTTTTATATATTTTTTTGAACTTTAAATATCATATATGAAATTAATTTAGCATGTATGATTTAAAACACATCAATGGGCTCATTATTTATTTTGGAAAACGAGAAATTTACTCGGATTCGGTTTACAGAACATGGCTTCGTTGCAACTTTAATGAAATATTTTCGTAACTAAAATGAAGAAAACTTCCTACTGCTGCCCCCTTGTAGTCGCAGGTTCGAATCCTGCAGACAAGTCAAAATTTTTTTTTTTTATATACATACATATTAATATTTATTTATTCATAAGTTATAACTTTTCAAATATATTCAATCAATTAAATAATGTTGTATTATAATTTAATTAATGATGGTTTATACGTATTGAGTGTGTATCTAAATAATATTTGAGGTTGAAGTGGTATCGTTTCATCCCTAGTTCAACTTACGTGTTGTGTTGTATATTGGCACGAGCATCAGACTCATTGCGCGGTAGTTGAAGCGCTTAACCGAACTATCGTTAAATCTTAAAAATGTAAAATGGTCTACTCAAGCACTTTAGAATACTATCATATAAACCTAAAAAAATTATATATTGCACCCATAAATTAAAGGGTAAGGTCAGAATTATATTAAAAATTTGTCATTGATATACATATATGAAGCAAAATCAATTCACAAAAATTATCAATTTCAAACTATTTTAAATGTTGATTTTTGGGGTTCTTAAAATTATGCGGCACCTTAAAACAATGCCGGCATGACGCCCACGCCTCACGGGCCTATACTACGTAAATACAGTACTGGTCATAAGTTATTGTTGCAATGACTCTGATTCATTAATTTAATGTATATAATTATTATTGCATTTTATTAATAACTATTCAACTTAGGGATGGAACGATACGAGTAAATACAAGTAAATACTCGATAATTTTTATCGGTAAAAAGTACTCATATTGAACAAAACGAATTTGCACAAACATTTAAAATGTCATTTCGACTATATCTTCTACCCACCAAACCAAATGCTCCTAATTCGTAAAGAATTCTTAACGACTAGTCGACAAAATCTTCTAATTTCGGAAGCGATTAATATAAGAAAAAACTAATTGTTTAAATTTCTTGCAGAGGAGTTTTGGTAGAATTTATTTATGAAAATACTCCTTCAACAAACTAATTTTCCTGAATTACAAAAGTTTTTAAGTTCAGTTTTGTTAAAAACATATAGTCAATAAATTCATTTGTCGCCAGCAAAATCCACATGTCGCCAAATCAAAAACTTAGACTCCAAAAAAAGTGAAAAAATCGCCACGTTTGGGCTGGACTGGAGCAGAAGATATAGTCGAAATGACATTTTAAATGTTTGTGCAAATTCGTTTTGTTCAATATGAGTACTTTTTACCGATAAAAATTATCGAGTATTTACTTGTATTTACTCGTATCGTTCCATCCCTAAGTTGAATAGTTATTAATAAAATGCAATAATAATTATATACATTAAATTAATGAATCAGAGTCATTGCAACAATAACTTATGACCAGTACTGTATTTACGTATTGTAGGCCCGTGAGGCGTGGGCGTCATGCCGGCATTGTTTTAAGGTGCCGCATAATTTTAAGAACCCCAAAAATCAACATTTAAAATAGTTTGAAATTGATAATTTTTGTGAATTGATTTTGCTTCATATATGTATATCAATGACAAATTTTGAATATAATTCTGACCTTACCCTTTAATTTATGGGTGCAATATATAATTTTTTTAGGTTTATATGATAGTATTCTAAAGTGCTTGAGTAGACCATTTTACATTTTTAAGATTTAACGATAGTTCGGTTAAGTGTATTTTACATGTTTATTGACGAAACCAGAGCGAACTCTAATTAGAAGGTGTTGAGAAGCAGGTAATAAAAACTTCTGATTTGTGTAAATGCTATTGCTTCTGCTTCTAAAAATTATAAACAGTCACAGTGAAACCGAACGCATAAAATGAAAAGCTATACACAACGGAGAATTTCAGTATTTGACTGTTCAAACAGTTATCGGATTGACTGAGTGCTTTTATTAATAAATTTGGATGTTAAATTTTAATTTTTTACTAGACTATACCTTTTTTTTTATTGTTAGCAACAAATTTGGAGTCCCTGTTAGTTATTCTAAAAGAAATTAAAGAAATTACTTTTGCAAAAATAGGTGCCTTCAGAAATAGTTTTTCGGTGTAATAAATAAAAACTAATTGGCCATCAAAATTGCCAAACTGTGTATAGCGGGTTATTTCCCTTTGGTAGTACTGTCGAATCTTCATACAACGTCAGGACTATGCGGATTTTTTATTACTGCACAGTGTAATTTAAATATTTTTAAAATACATATTTAATTTAAAAAAGCTTTTCTTCATAGATCAAAAAAGGGCGTCATATCTCACAGAGCCTAGGGCGCCATCCAACATACATAAATGTTCCATTGCTTATGATTTCCCATTTCATGTTAAACACTCCAATAATGTTCCAATTCCCACTGCCTGTTAACGATTGTTTTCGATGATTTAAATGTTCTTAGTTTTAATGTTGTTAAACACAATGATACAATCATTGCTTTTACGAATGTGTTTCTCTCAGTGTATTTATCCCTATTACACAATGAGTCTTAAAAAAACTTCAAGTCGAAATACTTCCATTGCAAATTTCTGTTCCGGGTACAAAATACCCTGAATGCTTGTCCTATTTAAAAAAAAAGTATGTATAGTAAAGTGCCCCCCACAATCGCTTCTCAGTTATATATTCCATGATTTCCCATTTCATGTTAAATACTCCAATAATGTTCCAATTCCCACTGCCTGCCTGTTAACGATTGTTTTCGATGATTTAAATGTTCTTAATTTTAATGGTTCATTTAAGTTTCCAAATAAATATAAAAACAAAAGAACAACAAATGCAAATTATTTACAACACTGGAGTTTTATTTTATTGCTCATTTAGCATGTGTGCAAACAAACGTTATTCCTGCTCGCTCATTCCCTGACCGTTTCTTAATGCAATTTTATTTACATTTGCTCGTCATCATCTTCATCACTTTGTTCAGTCTCATGTAACATGACAATTTAAGAAACGAGCATGTAAGATGAGTATGAGCGACAGATTGTCATGCTACACTTGTGTATTGTGTGGATGAAGTGTGTGGCAGTGGTAGAAATTAAAACTATAGTACAATTATCGGTTAAGATTTTTCTATTTTGAAATAACTCAAGGGAAGGGAAGTTTTCAATTCGGTTGCATTTCCTTCTTTATTTTTGTGTTTGTTGTTTCAGAACGCCGAATTGTAACAAGAAATAGCAACTTGATCGAAAGCTAGTATTTGATAGGCTGCTGAATGTGCTTTGACTTTCTTAAATGTAATTAATGTAACATTGTGTATTTAGTGTTTTGGGTACTTTTTGGAGTTATGCTCTTTATGGTGCAGTACAGGATCTAGGACGTGATTTTCGTAACAGAAATAATCGACATTATTAAAATTGTAAAATTAAACCCCTCAATAATCAATTTCAATGTATTTTTTATAAAAAAAATATTTTACTAAATAATTAATATAATAATTTGGAATACTTAGTGGGTTAACATATGTTAAAAATAAATTGTAACCATTCCCGAAAAAAAATTAAATAAATCAAGACAGAATTTTATTTTGGTTTTGATTTCTTTGTACTTAAAAGAACAGTACGAAAATAAAGGAAACAAAATGTTTGATTTTGTTTTGTTTCCTTCTTTGAAGTGAATGAAACAAAACAAAATCAATGATAACGATTCCTCAATTTGTTTTTGTATTGTTTTCTCACATGAGCACAAACCAGAGATTGAAGCCTATTGGCTGTAAGTCGGCTAACAGCCGCCATCGGCTACAAACAAAACATTAATAGTACGCAGTTAGAAACAAAAATAATAGGAAATAAGTAAATCGATTTCAATGCAAAGATCTGATAGAAGATAAGAAATATAAACGAGAAATTAAACCTAAATTTTAATGGGTGTACCTCCGCCCATTTTTTAAATGGAAGATTGTGTGTTTTTCAGGGCTTAGGGTGTATGTTAAGTTTTGTAAAAATCGGTAAAGTAGAACTACGTTAAATAAAATATTAAATTTTAAGGGGTGTGACTCAACCCATTTTTTAAATATAAGATCTTGTATTTTCAAAGCTCAATTTATGGAGTAAATTTTGTAAAAATCGGTTCAGTAGAACCGCATGAAATATTATAATAAATTGTAATGGGCGTAACTCCGCCCAATCAAATAAGTAGAATACCACAAAATTATATTAAAATAATTGTGGGCGTATCCCCACCCACTTTTTATAAAATTGGAATAATGGGAAGCTATACCCACTCAGACGACAAAAAAAATACAGTCGGTCTAAAAAGTACCGAGTTATGAAGCTCCACACCTAAAAAAATAGAGATGAATTGTTAACCTCTTCCTTTTTTGAAGTCGGTTAAAAAGAACTGAGGCATCTTAAGGTACTCGGTTATAGCTATGCTGCCAGCTATGTAAAGCAAACCTTATGTGTTAAATAACAATGTAATAAAATTATATTATATGATGTTGTCAAATTCGCCGCAAATATTTCAAAACTTTTCCATTTATTTTCCATTTACGATTAAATTAATGTATTGTTTGTGGCTGAAGGTGGCTGTTAGCCGGTTTATAGGCGATCGGCTGTGTTTATATGCGAAAATAATATAAAAAAGATTGAGGAATCCTTCTCATTGTTTTTGTTTGGTTCTTGTTGCACTAACTCTAAAAAACGAAAAAAAAAATTTAAAAAAATACGTCCTAGCTCATGTGTCGTGACATAAATAGCATAGCTATAATAGAAACGTTTTGAAATATTTGTGAGGAAGTTGACAGCATCATGTAATGTAATTTTATTCCATTGTTATTTCACGCATGAGCAGAATAGCTCTAGTGGGTTGTCGTAAGAAACATCTTTTCTTTTTATTTTATTGCAAATATTCGAACCTAGAAAAAGAAGTTTATGTAATTCTACCCAGTCCATTCCTAGCATTCTATCCAGCCGTTTTCTCGTAAATTATTGTGACAACACGATATGAATAACAAGTTTACAAGGTCCAGCAATTTAATATTTAACAAATCCTTCAGAAAATCCCTTTTACTCAATTAATTATTAGGATTCGACCTATAAAATATATAATTTAGAAACTAATTACTTTTTAAATTACTCTAGTTCAAACTGTCTTTTTTCTTTATAATGCAGATCTATATTTTTATTAGCCCTAACTGATCATCTTTGCAGCTTTTATTTTGGTTCAAAAACTTCCTGCTCTAAACTGAAGTTTAGAAAATTTTTAATTTTATTAATTTATATTGAAAATCTTCTAGGTATTGAATAATACCTGCAATAAAAGTATTTGAAATCACAATAGCGTACTCGAATGCAAAAAATTCCAACATTAATTTTTTTTATATATTTTTCCCAGCAAGACACTTTTATTTGTTGTGTTCTCAATGTCTTAAGAAACACACAAGAAATTAATGAGAAAAAAAAATGTTAAACTAAATATTCATATGAAAAAGTTAAAATTTTGGTCAATTGTTTAATTAAGAGGCAAGATCAAAAGTTAGATTGGATATATGTACATACATATGTATTTAGTTCGTCAAAAGAAAAATCGGATGATGAGTTTATGACGCCACCAGTATAACAGCTGTCCACTTGATATTCTACTGAGTTTTATTTCTGCTAAACTTGAAAATCTTTTTATTAAATTCACCAGTGGCGTCATTGGTTTAGCAACAGTCGTTAATTTACGAGTAAATCCCCCATACAATCCCTCCTTTAGATATTCAACGTGCGAGTATGTTGGATGGTATTTGTTTTTACCGCCACTGCATGTGGCATGTTGTATATTTATCTTTAAGTATAAGTTAATAAGTGAAAGAGCCAATGTATTTCAATAAGCCAAAAACAAAAAGGAAAAAAAATTTAATTTTCAAGCTGCAGCGTGCATTTATTAATTAAAATTTAATTATAGTATTTTGTATTGTACTTTTTTTAAACTATATTTTATAAAAATCTTTCTAAGTTTTATAAAGTTCTTTTTTTTTGTGTAAGTTCTTCGCTAGAAATAGACATCTTGTCTAAATAAAATTGTATAGAAAACGATAAAAAAAATTGTTTTTTATATTTGAACAAATACATTTTTAATAAAAAGATTTATTTTAATAAAAACACAATATTTTTTCAAATACTACACTCAAAAAAAAGACATGCACTATTATTAAGAAATTTTTTCCCCTAAATTCAAGTAAAAAAAATGTCTAAGTTTAAGTATTTTTTTCTAAGTTTAACCCCCTGTTTGTGTAAGACGTTTGAGTTAGAAATCTTGGCGTTTTTGTAATAGATTAAAGGAAACTTGTGCAACTTTTCTTTAATCTATTACAGAAACGCCAAGATTTCTAACTCAAACGTCTTACACAAACAAGGGGTAAGTAAATTTTTACAAAAATCTAGTAAAAATTACTTAAAAATAGTTCATAAAAATACACAATAAATTTCTCACATTTCAGGAAATGTTTATTGACTTAAAGGAAATATTTACTAAGAGTAGGAAAATGGTTATAAACTGAAGGACTAGTCAATTTAGTCTTAAATCAAAAAATAAACTTTAGGAAACGAGTTACTCTTGATTAGTTCATGAAATTTTACTTACTTAAAATAAAATTAAATTTTAGAAAAATATTTACCAGTTTTAAGTATTCTTTCTTTGAATTATAGGATTTATTATTAATTTGCATTTAGGAAAAAATATAGTAAATTTTTCATATTTTCAAGGACATGAAATTTATTTTTTTGTAAGCAAAATAAAATTTTAAAACTTAATAATTTCAATAGGTTGCCTTGTTAGGCAATTGATTAGAGTGCTTGCTTATAAATCAAAATATTGCCGGTTCAATACTTGTCAAGTCTTAAAGAATTTATATGTATGTATCGTGAATTGTAATTAAAAATATAGAATATATAGAATTTAATTAAAAATAAAAATAAGTACTAGAATTAAAGAAAAAAAAATTGGAAAATGTACTAAATTTGAGATTAAAGACAAAAAAATTTTTTGCAAAGCTCCGAATTTTATAGGAAAATTTTACTTAATTTTAGGAAAATTTTACTTAAATATGAAAATATAATTACTATAAACTAATTCATTAATGCACTAGAAATTTAGTAAATATTTTACTGGTTTTAAGTAAAAACAGATTTGGCACAATACAACTTTTTTTATTCAAATTTAGAAAATTTTCCAAAGTTTTAGTTAATTTTTTTTTGAGTGTAGTAATTTTCTGCATACACAGGAAAAAAGTTGCTCTATTAACACTTTTAACAAACAAATTATGGGATATAAAATTAAATTTTAATGGGCGTACCTCCGGATATATTTTTAATTCAAGATTTCTTGTGTTTTCAGAGCTCAGGCTGTGTGTTAAGTTTTGGAAAAATCGTTACAGCAGAACCACTCAAAATAATATATTAAATTTCAATGAGCGTAACTCCGCATATTTTTTTAAATACTAGACTATGTCTATTTTTAAGCTCAAGGAAGGTGTGTAGGAAGTTTCGTAAAAATTGGTTAGGTAGAACAACGTAAAATATAAGAATAAATTTTAATGAGCTTAGCTCCACCCATTTTATCAACTCTAAAATTGTGTAATTACCAGAACCAAAGGTGTTTGCTAAGTTTCGCAGTAACCACATAAGTAGAATGTTATAGAATCAAATAAAAATATACAATCAATCTAATATTAACCGATTTATGAAGTAACACTGCAAAAAAAATAGAAACGAATTGATAACCTCCCCCTTTTCCTTGAAGTCTGTTAAAAAGTAAATTTTTTTCCTTTCATTTTATATAGTTTTTTTTAATTTATAATACTCACAATAATATAATTTGTAAAAAGTTTTCCTTTGTGGCCTCATTCATCATTTTGATATACAAAATTAAATTTAAGAATTTACATTTTTTATACAACATTTGTCTATCAGGCTAATAAAATTGTAATCGATCAAAGTGTTTGAATGCAATTGGCACAATTGAAGAGAATAATAGAAAAGCCTTAATCACTGTTTAAGTGACAACAGCAATTCTATTGATATTTGTATGGCATGAATTAAGATGCGGACCTTTTTTTTGCTTGCACTCTCCTCGTTGCCAGTCCAGCAACCCTTAAATGTAATTTTTTAATAAAGAAATTAATAAAAAACAAAATTAAAATTTCACTACTTATTACAGGAAAGAAAAACGAATATGGATTATGCAGCATAACTTATTTAAGCGCACAGATTTAAGAAACGCATACCAGCGATATAATTTATACTCACACATGGTGACCAGCGAATAACCATTGAAAAACGTAAATACAATAATACAACAATTGTTTGAGCCATGAAAGGAAATCTGGTAGTGGTTTAATCCATTTTATGCCAATATGTATGCAATAGAACATCATTCAAATTGATATTTATATATTGTTAAACACATGGAGCACAAAAATTACAAATTGTTACTCAAATTGAATTCCCATGAGTTTAAACTATGAAAATACTTTTTAATTCAAATAAAATATGCCGCGTGAAACAAATACTGTTCATATAATAATGTAAGTAAATTTTCCATGGTACATATCCATATATATCTACGTATTTTCAGTGGGAAAATAAAAAATGGCACGCTATAACCACCAAAACCAAAAATTTTATTATGCAGAAAACCACAAAAGAAATAAATATGTTAGATCATAAATTAAATCGTTCTTTCAACGAGTTCAGCAAAAGCTGCCGGTATAATGATTTGTGAAAGGATCAGTCTCATCCTCCTCACTTCATATATCTCCTTCTCTCCTCTCTTGGTCACTCCATAAGTACAACCGAACCTAAGTATAAATCAACAACAAAATTAAGTTTTTTCCAAAACAACAAACTATAATGGCTGACAGAGACGATAAAACGCAGATCTATCTATGTTTTGTATTTTATCTAAATCGGTTCAACCTATAAAACCATGAATCAAAGAATACAAGATTACACATTCTGCTCTTGAAAAAATTCTTTTTCTGCGCATGTACGTCACATTAGCCGATAAACATAAACACAATCACACAAACACGTGTATTTGGTATAGGGCAATTTTGTTTACATTTCAAGTTCTACGTCATTTTGATGTCACACCAGCCAAATACCAGCACGCTCAAGTTAACAAACATGCGCAATGCGTAATCTTGTATTCTTTGATTCATGCTATAAAACATACGGAGGAAACAAAATGACTTTTACATTCTTCCAGGGTACTGCCGCGGAAAGACGGACTGCAGGACGAAGCGGATACTTGCGTTGACAGAATTCTGCTTTTTTTGCATGGAACACTTAAAACTCTTGGTTTTATAGATCTTCGCTGAAACGATCACAAATCTTTTCTTGCGGGCTAACTAATTAAAATGTTATTTTCTTTTTTATGTGATATATTTTTTTATTCGTCAAATGATGATTTTACTACAAACGTTTCTGGAAACACTGTATCATATGCATAATAATAACAAACAAAAACATAACAATTGTATCGTACGAACTCGTACATAAATAAAATGAGTCAAATAAAAACAAACAACAACAAATTAATATACATACATACCTACACATTTTTTCACAATTATTGCTGCATTCTTTCTACATGCAATTGAACGGGACTATTTAGAGTCCCGCAACTTTTTTTTATTAAACTAATCACTTTAATTTTTCACTAAGTAATAAAATATGCTTATACCTTAAATTTAAACTTAATTTTATTAAAATCACTGACTGCACTTTCTCCATACATAATATTTAATATAAAACGCGAGCTACGTACCGATACCCGAACTCAACTGACAAAGATCAATAACTAATGAGATATACGAACAAATGTATGTAATTAAAATAACAACAAAACCATGATACAATTATACTAGGTACATGCACAAGCCCAGCCTGTCACTGTATACATTGCACCTAGTTGTCAAACTTTGTTTACAAGCTGCAAAAATGTTAATGTATGTGTGTAAATAAAATGATTACAGTGTTGCCAATGAATTTACACATGGCTGTATCTCCAATTACACATTGGAGAAAATTACACTACACATCTTTTGTGTAGGTTAAAATTAAAAAAATAATAAATAAAAATAGAACCCAAAGTAGAATTACACACATATTATACAAGAATTTAATTACATCGCCTACACATGTGAGTAGAAATTACACACTGTCTAACTACACCCATATTGGCAACACTGAATAACTATAATCATGCAGGAATGCCGCGTCTGCAATTGTACTTTAGTTACCCTGTAATTGTTATTTTTATAAACAAAAGACAGTTGTTTCCGACAATTTGGGGTTTGTTTATACCAACAAAATACATGTGTTTTTTGGTGTTGTAATTTTGTTGTAGTTCTGCATGTACCTAGTGTAATTGTATCATGAACAAAACATTGTTTTTATTGTCAACAATGTATATAAACATGGATGTATGTACGTATGTATGCAGCAAATGTGTACGATAATCTTTATTAAGCAAGTGTATTTATTTATATGTATATAAAGCAGAGCAATATTGCAATGCTTTGGAGACGTTTATTGAACTGTTTAATGATAAATTTTGGTTGCGGATGGGTGGGTCGGCCACAGTTTATTTTTTTTAGTGCACGCAGTGTCGCTCACATTAATTACCTTCAAAATGGTGAACGTTTACCGTCGTATATTATTCAGAGCTTTTGCACAGAATCAATAATGATGTAAAAAAGTCAAATGCACTCATCCAGCGAGGAAAATATTGTTGTTACATCAGGACAATGCACGGGTGCACACTTGCGTAATTACTAGTGACTATCATTTCGACACTTGAACTTTCCTTGAACATGACACAAAGGCACATTAGAAAAAATAAATTAGTTGGTGACTGTCGCAATACAGGTGTCGAACCCAAAACATTTCGATGTTGAAGTCAACGTACCAACTACATCAACCAATGTTTGGTTTCATTTCTATTGGATAATTTATTATTTACGCAATTTTGCATTATTTTTTGCCGAAGTAGTCTCGGGTGTTTTAACATGAAGGCCTACATAATAAATACATATGTACATACATACATACACATATACATACATATACATATATATATATATATGCATGTAATACATACACATATACATATGTATGTAATTATTTGCTATATGTGACAGCGCATAGAGAAAGGGACCTAAGGGTAAAAAATCAATTTTCACTTTTTTTTTGGTGTGGACAACATCTGAGCATCGAATGAGACCGATCCCATGCCCCAAAATTGTACCTTCCAAAAGATATGCGCGTTTTATGAAATTGAAGTACACCAAAGATACAAGTATTTAAGTCATTAAAATGGCTCTCCTGAACAAAACTGGTTTTTACCATTAGGCCCCTTTCTATTTTCCGCGTCACATATAGAGAAGTAAACTAACAATTCTAAAATAAATATCTACCGTTACATTTTCTATATTTGGATTTAGATCATTTTCAAAATTCAGGCAAGAAGCTTATATTAATATTCATGCTTTCAGAAGCAGCAAAGTACAGAAACACTTTTGGAGAAAACAAAAGAATTTTTTTAAACATCATGTTCCAGCCACTTTGATTGCTGCCGATTGCGATGTTAAGGCCAACATATCATAAGGATGTTTTCCCTGCTGCCGATGAACATGAAAATGATGGTTGCAGTGATTGGGTTAAATATAAAAATTCTCATACAAAAACATATTCGTACAGTCTTATACAATTGAAAACCATTACGCGTGAAAGACGTTTGGTCTGTCTGTCCGTGACCATATGCAAGTATGGCTCACATTTAATAATGACGTTGCAGTTTTCATTGCCCTCACTGTTCAAAAAAAAATTTTCTCATTTATTCGGGGGTTTTTCTAATAATGTAATCTCTTACAATACTGACGATTGGCATGTCACTCAATTCATTGTTTATTGTATTGTATTTTATATGTTTCTTTTTACTTATTGTAATATTCTTAAAAAGTAACAAAAATATCTACTTGTAATGCCAACAATCCTTAAGAACTTTATCAAGCTATTATTTTATTTTTTTACAAATGTTTTTTCTTTAGTTACGACTACAAAATAAAGAAGCACCGCTGCTAAAAGAGTTTAAATTTAAAATGTTGATGATTTGACGATGACATTGATGGTTACTGAAAATGAAAAATATGTTAAAAGAAGATGGAAATTGATTTGAATCTTTTTAAGTTGTGCGAATGAATCGAATGTTTTATTATTATATATATATTTTTATTAAGAAAAAGTTCACTGTCATGGCGCCATTGGATTAATTCTTTAAAAAGTTTCTTTTTAACTTGACATTATATACAACTACATGTGAATGTACATATATATATATATATATATATATATATATATATATGTATATGTATGTATATTATATATTTTTATAATTCAATTCTGTAGAGAAAGAAAAATTGCAAAAGGATATTAAGGGCCTTTCCGAATCTGCTGACAGAAAACGTTCGTTCGACAACTTAGAAAATTAGAGTTTGATTTCAATATAAGTAATCGATCGAAAATTTTCTGTTGACATCCTGGGACAGGACGTAAGTTTTTATTTTCTGTACTAGTTGAAAGTCCATAAAATCTTATTTTGTTAAGATTAGTTTTTCATTAAAAAAACAATACAAAAATAAGCCAAAACATTTTTTAAATATAAAGTGATACAGTGGAAACTCTCTTGAGGGGACACCGAAGGGACCATTGAAATATGTCCGCTCAAGGAAAAGCAATTCTTTGCTTATGGAGCTGTCGGGACCTGTCAAAAGTGTTCGTCTAAAGGGGGTGTCCGCCTATAGAAAGTGTACGTTAAGGGAGATTCCACTGTATTTTAATAGAATTGGTGAAGGGGGATCTAAATTTGCATTGGAAAATATATACGGAATCATGAATGACATATGTATGTATATTGAAATTCTTTTAAAAAAAATCTTCATGAAGTTTCATGTAATATAGGCGCTTGAACGTTTCTCAAACGCGCTGCTATTAGCAAATATAAAAAGTTTCGTTCATTAAGTTTTTTTTAAATTCTTACGAAAGATTTCATAATGAGAAATTGTTATATGTGTATCAATAAGAAATACTAAAGTTAAAATATGTAATTATATACATATAAGAAAATTTCAATATAATTTATTATCTTTCAGTTAATATTACATTTTGAATCTCAAACTCAAACTCTCAAAACATGAAAGGAAACGTGCACAAGTTGCGGTTTATTAATGTTTATTGTTGTTCTTATTTGCTGAATCCCCACATGAAACAGATACAATTATCTCAAACCATCATAAGAATTTACATGTTTACTGTAATAAAATACAGATAAACAGGCAGACGGACAGACGGACAGACAGACAGACATACAGCCAGCCATAAAAACCGGTACATGTGTAGACACATCCTTAAAATGCGGATGTAAAATAATAAATACTTGTTATTATTTTTTAATACTTGTATTACAAAAACGAAAAACAAAAAAAAAAGATATAACAAAGTACATATAATAATAAATTTAGTTAAGAGAATGAAATAATAACTAGAAGAAATACTTTCTTTATTGTTAATTTTTGCATGTTTTGAAGTTTGAAAAGTTTCATTGTAGTATTAATCTTGAAATAAAAGATAGACGCAGCATTTCTTACAGGTACTAGTATTGTATGCCGTTGTGTGCGTATGTTTTAAACATACAAGAATCTTTAAGTTTTGTAAGAAACCGGTGGATCATTCTGAAGGAAAAAGGTATACACATATGTATGCATAATTAAAAAAGTCAGAACTGAAATCATAAACCTATTTTCTCATAAAATGTCTAACATTGAGCGTTTACTATTTCTGATTCGCATTTGGATTATTGGCATAATCCAAAATTGCGTAAACAAAAAATTATCCAATAGAAATGAAAACAAACATTGGCTGAAGTAGTTAGTACATTGACTACAACACCGAAGATTTTTTGTTCGACATAGTCAATAGTAAGTACGCATGTGTGCACCCGTGCATTGTACTGATGGAACAACAAAGCTTGGAATATATGTGCCGGTAAAACCTTTCACCATTTTCAAGGTAATTAACGTGAACGACACTGCGTGCACTAAAAATAAATAAACTGTGGCCGACGTCACCAACGTCAAAAAAAGTCACCAAACCCAGTGAAAAAAATGGAAGTCATTCTAGCGGAAGTACATTTTCATTGCTTGCAAAAAATCGATATTTTAAATTAAAGAGAGTGAGCAAAAAACCATGTAGAAGCTTATGTTAGTCATACAAAACCTTGTGACTCCTCCATAGTGTTAGAAAATACTCACCAGAATTTAAAAAAAATTTATTTTTTTAAAGAAATTTATGAACTATTTTTAGTCTTAAATTTAAAAGTTATTTGCTTAAATTTACATGAAAACACCGTTTCGGGCTTAAATTCGTATAAAAAGAAACGAATTTTTAAAAAAGGCAACTATTTACAATTTTTCCTAGATGAAAATAATGTCATAGAACACAAAAAAGGGAATTTTTCTTAATATCGCTTCCACTACTTCCGCATCGTAAACTCTACATTTTCATGACTTTTTTGGAGTCTCTTTTTTTACTGGGAAGCAATGCAATATTGCTCTGTTTTATATACACACTTCTTCAATTAATTTTTTCGTACACATTTGCTGCTCACATACACATACATACATACATATATGCTTGTTTATATACATTGTTGTCAATAAAAACAATGCTTTGTTTTTATTTTAATAACATTTGTTTGTATCTCTCATTAGTTATTGATTTTTGTCAGTTGATTTCGGGCGTACGTATGTTGTTAGCGTTTTCAATTAAATATTATGTATGAAAAAAGTGCAAGGATGTGAATAAAATTAAATCTAAATTAAAGGCATAACCATATTTTATTACATAGTGAAAAATTAAAGTGATTAGTGTAGTAAAAAAAGTTATGGGAGCCTAATAGTCCCGTTCAATTGCATGTAGAAAGAATGCAGCAATAATTGTGAAAAAAATGTGTAAGCATATTTATTTTGTTGTTGTTTGTTTTTATTTGATTTGTTTTATTTGTGTAAGAGTTCGTACCAAGAATGATAAAATAAAGATTACGCCAGCGCGCAAGAATAAAAAAAACATATCTGCGCATGATGTAATTCTGACGTCACTCACCCTGTGTTCTCATTGGCTAGTAAAATTCAGTTGTAGAACTATTGCACACACAACACTAACATTTCATATTTCCTTGTCTCTTCGCACTATTTTGTTTGTATTTTACTTAGTTTTGCAGCTTTTAAACAACAACATTTAATTTTTTTTTGAAAATCTCTCTTAGTAAATTAATTACAGGGCTGCCAACTCCAGCAAAATACATAAATTTTTTGCAAGAAATTATAAATTTCACATCTGATAAAGACTTGGTAACCTTTGGGAGGAAAAATTTTATTTTATTATTCTTGGTTCGTACTATACAAATCTTTTGTTTTTGTTTGTTTTTATTTTGCACATGAATCAGTGTTGCCAGAAACGTTTGTAGTAAAATCATCATTTGACCAAAATAATATATTTATACACATACATATGTACATACGTAGATATACATATTAGATAATAAAACCATTAAAATTATTATTTTAACTAGTTTATTGTAAAAACAAATATTTTTTTGCTTATAATTACTAAATTTTTGTGAACATATAAAACGATAATGAGCCACATTAGAAGCACCGATTGTGACTTTTACTTTGATGAAAACGTTCTGTGTACATATGTACATAGATACAATTGGGTGTGCCTCACTATTGTAGTTCTGCAGATATAGGAAAATTAATATTTAGTTTGTACAGGCGGTACAGATCTCCCCCTACTACAACAACAAAACTTCTTTGCATCTTTCCTTTGGGTGTCGTCGCTGCTAAATTGTTAAGGAATTAATCTTGCCGTTGCAGTTACATATGTTGAAATTAAAATCTTATGGTCATTTTGACGAAGACTACTGGAATAAATGATTTATGTACATAATCAGAAGGCAACTAACGACATTCGTTATAAAGCGATATTTGACCACATTTTAAGAGACTTTAAATTGAAATATTTTAAATTTTTTATAGATATGTACCTTGCAGTCAGACTGGGGCCAAATGTCTCTATGTCAACACTTAATCTCTAGTAGTAGTTAAATTTTTTACAATCTATCTTCTATTCGTCAGTATAAAGAAGAGAGAGAAAACAGATGTGGTGTATTTCAGGTGGATTTTTCAACAACTTGTCAATATAAGTAAATTTGTATGTACTTAAGGTATATAAATGTACCAGTAAATGTCTGGTTGGTATATCTCCATTTTCCCATAAGAACTATGTAGTCACTACCTAGTCAATTGTTTTAGTGTTACTAGTAGATTTTCAATGACAAGCACAGGCTAAATGTCTATAGCACAAAGTATTGTATGGGGAATAATTGTAGAATAGTACTGGTGATAAAGTCAAAAGCGACTCAGTACATCCACCATGGACATTTCCTTCAGGGTATGTACACACATATGTATGAAATGGTGTGGGCATGTGGATGGGGGCCCCTAAATTGTAAATTTTTTATTATGAACTTTTATTTGCCGCAAGAAAAAAAACTGCTACAAGGACTTGTGCCTTTAAAATTTTTGCTGTGACACTCTGCTCTACTCCCATTAGAAAATAGAAAAATGTACATGTAACAAAATTTCATAAAAAACGTGATGCCTTAAATATCATACATTAGGAATTTAACAAATCACCCTCGTTGCTTAACTGTTAAAAAAAAGATCCTTGCAAAGAAATTAACAAATACACCAGCATACCAAATACTTAATCAAGTGGAACTCAACAAATATACAAATCAATGAGCAAAACGTGAAAAAATATTAATTTCCAATAAAACTCCAACATAAAGAAACGTTATAAAAAAATTTAAGCAAACAAAAAATATAAAAAAAAAAGAATTGACCCTTCCAATGCGAAACATGTTACATGATATAAACAGGCAAATTTGATACTTTTTCATGGCCATAACTAACACTCACACAAACAAACGTGTTATCACATGCCATTCTACGAGTACATACCCTGAAGGAAACGTCGATGGTGAAAATGTACTGAGTCGCTTTTGACTTTGTCACCAGTACTACTCTACAATTATCCCCCATAGAATACTTTGTGCTATTGACATTTAGCATGTGCTTGTCATTGAAAATCTACTAGTAACACTAAACCAATTGACTAGGTAGTGAATTCATAGTTCATATGGGAACGTGGAGATATACCACCCAGGCATTTACTATTACATATCTATACCTTACGTACATACAAATTTATGTATGTTGACAAGCTGTTGCAAAACCCACCAGAAATACACCACACCTGTTTTCCCTATTTCTTTTATACTGATGAATAGAATATAAATTGTAGACAATGTAACTACTACTACAATTTTAGTGTTGACATAGAGACACTTGGCCCCAGTCTGACTGCAGGGTATGTACGAACATAATATTTACATACATATGTATATGTTTATATATGTATGCAACAAGGAAGAAAGGCTCTGCGAAATAAATCAGAATTTTGCATGAAATTTTCCACTTCATTTTGTGCTTAAATCAAAATGAAAACAAAAGCAAGGAAGTAATAAATATTTTTTTTAAGATAAAATTTACTTGAATTGCAACTTGATATTTATTCATAATGATTTACTTATTATTATTAGTTGTACAATATTGCTGTATCCGTCATTCATTGGCTATTAATGCTACTCCCAGCCTTGGTTAGAGCGACACTGTTTATTGATGGGTGAGTGCTGGGCATATGAGTGTTTCATGTTAAATCATACTCGTATAGTAAATTTTTAGTATGTGTATTATGCTCGTAGTAAATTCATAGTAAAATACTGTAAGAATATAATTTTCAGAAGTTGAAATATTAAATGTCTGCGGGCTAAACGTGCCACAATGTTCTTATTCGTTCTTCTGTATGAAAACTGCGCTTTGCCCAGATCTATTTTATGCTGCTGCTTGTTATTTTTTTACTTTGGTATTAGTAGGGGGAGAAAGTGGTTTCCCATTAAAAAAATTATATCAAATATTTAAATTTTTTAAAAGATTAAATATCTACTAAAGCTGTCTTTACATGGTAATACAATGTATTGCGACATGTCAAAAAATGCTGTAAATTATACAAAATCTTATCATGTATACGCAAAATGTATCGAGTAGGAGAGAATATGGGTAGAAAATTTTACAAGCGGTCGGTAAATGTTTTGTTTTCTAAACCATTTTAGAAACTTAAGTATTTTCATCACACCAGAGGTGTATTTGAAAGTAAACATTGGCAGCACTAATGGTATCTATTTAAGGTGTTAACACTTTTGCAGAAGCAACCAAAATGAACTCAGGAAATTTTTATGTTGTTTTTGTAAACATTGTACAACTGCAACCATCAAGTAGCTGATGGTACAAGCAAAACCAAACAAACAATAAACAAACCTATATGAAAAAAAAAATTATATTTTGTAGTAAAATTACATTGAAATAATAAAATGTTTTTTACACACATTTTTTGAGCAATTTTCCATTTTTTTATTAACTTAATGGTTCAATATATTTTCTTGCATTTTACTTATAGTATCAGTGTAAACATGAAAAATACCTACAATAGGCTCTTGTTCCCTTTTTTAAAATACGGAGAGAATTTCAGAGAATATTTTTATTCTACAAAGTCGTAATACTTTGTAGTACCATGTAAAGACAGCTTAATGGGTACAAAGAGAAAAACAGTTTGCTATGTTCCCACAATAAAAATTAAAAAATTATGTAATATAATTAATATAAATCACTTAAAAAATATAATAAGAAGTTGTGATTATATAAATTCTATAGTAACTTAACTGTAATGCGAGTCCGATCGCAAGGGGGATGTGTAAACATCTAGTAATGGACTTTTTTTAAATATTGGCTTATGGTAAATAAAATAAGATATATAAATTTTTGACGATACTGTATTTAAAAATCTATGAAAAACTGCATATATTAGCTGTGCGGGCTTGCGAAGAATTGCTCATATGCAAGTGAAAACCGTCAAATAACAATTTTGATAAAGCTTGCGAATGTGGGTTTGCAAAATTTGTATTAAAATCTCCACCCATAATAATTGGCATGAGATGGAGATTGTTGCCCAATTGTCGTGCAACAGCTTCAGTGTACGGCAGCAGTACTTAATGAAGATATGTTATAATATAATATTAAAAATTCTTTATAAAGACTGCTATATATCTTTTAAGTAACTATTTGACACTTAAAACGCTCTTTTATTTAAAATGTTATATTTATTTTATTTCTCAACTTGTTAACAAAATTATCCCCACTGGCAACACTATTACACTTCACAAGCAATTTTTATTAAAATTAACATTTGCTCCTGAAGGTATGCTTTAAAACTCGGTTGAGTGTAATTCTATGCAGCTATTAATTTTATCTGTACTTCTTGTTCGTATAATTACACTAATACACTCATACATCGCTCACACCGATTTGATAACGCTTTACGATCTTAACTACTCAAAATTTGTGATTGTATTATTAAAAAGATTTTTACCCACTAGCGTATAGATGTTTACACATCAAAAAAACCTTATGGGTAACTAAATAAAATTTTCTAAAACAGCCATTGTAGTGCAACAAACTTTTAGGAACACTATCCATTATAAATAAAAGTGCCTATAGACAGATGTGGTTATTTTGATAACGGTGGTTATCAAAATAACCACCGTATCTCACGGTGGTCTCAACACCGGGTGAAGGTTAGACGCTTACCAAGAACTTCGATTTTCTTATCATGATGATGGCGACGATATAGCCTCAGAATAGGTTTAGCCCATATGCCACAAAGTTGGAGTGGATAAAAACGTCTAAGACGGTTTGTTTACATGAAGTTTTCTCAAAATATACCCAATGCATTTTTTTTTGGATTTGCACCAATGCTTCCGATACCTGTTTTGAAGAAAATTGTAAATTTTTGTGAGCTGACATTCATGAAATTTGAAGGTAATATTACTTTATTGCTAAAGTAATAATACGTTTGTGTCACATACGCCACCTTTCTTCATTTATTTTCAAAGGGTAGCTTCTTGTGCTCCATACGTATACTTAATTGTTGTGTCACATCTGTGAATTGAGAATTTGTTCTTTTGTTTATTTTTCTTTCTGCCCAGAGAAATAAGTCGATTGTTTAAGGCCTACCAAGAAGCCGCCGCCGTAATATTTTTAACTATCGATCCCATCAAGGTTTCTTTTATTTTGTTTTAGTGTCCAAGAAGTTTATGTTAAAACATTTAATAAACGGCTGCGTTTAAGTGATGATTTTTTTGCTTTACAGTCGCCGTTGCATTTTTCTTACGACACCTTTCTTTTTTATTATTAATTTCTTATAGAAATGAAGCAAAACAAGATTTAACTTTTTTTTTACAGTGGCGTGTATAGCAAAACAATACTTATTAAACCTAAAAATGGTGGATATGGACCAAAATTAATGCTTAATATCTCAGAAACCGCAATAAATTTCTTGAAACGCGTTTTTGATTCAGAAAGATGTTGTTCGAAATATATCTGTGGCAATATGGAATAGTAGCTTAAGTAGACTTAAGCAAGTTAAGCTTACTTGTGCTGTATTATGTTCCAGTTACATATGGAAAGAAAGAATCACATGAAAGTGGAATCATGCATTAGAGCCTTCTAATCTTTTAGTGAAAGCGTAAGAACTTCTGAAATGCATTGCTTTGCTTAAGTCGACTTAAGCTATTAATCCATATTGCCGCAGATATATATATATATTCCATACCTAATTAATTTTTTTTAAGAATGGTCGGTGAAGTAAAACTCTTCTGGGTGGACGATATGTTGCATTTAGACATAAAAGGAATTTACATTTTCCCTCACCCAATATTGCAAGACAATAGTGAATATAATACTTGTGAATGTTGCTGGTGTGTGTGTGTGTACGAGTAAATTTGATAGTATTAACAAATTTACTGCATATGATTATAATATTTCACCGTTATTATTATAAATAATGTTTGGTTGGTTGTCTGTATTCATTCCTGTGTTCCTGAGTTTTTATTTTGTTGGTTCCTTTTCTCACCGTCTTCAAGGAATTGTTATTTTGTATTGTTGTAGTAGTTTGAATAATTCTTTGCCCGTTTTGGTTTATTGTATAAAATTTCTATTGTTAAAAACCTCAAAAGAAGATTTTGTTTTATTTTAATAAAAAAAAATGTTTCTCTTGTAATTTTTTTGTGTTTGCTCAAAAAAGGCGAGTTGGGTTGGTTGGTTATATTTGCTACTGCTTTATTGTGTTGATATTGCAACTTTTAATATTCTTGTGTTCTTGCATTAAATTTTCTTGTTGCTGCTGCTGCTACTGCTGAAGTTCTTGCTGCTGGTGCCATGCTGCGGGTGACAATCGACCACACAAATATGCAAAATAAAAATTTATATTTCAATGATTTACTGTTATAATGTTGTCCTGTTCAAGTGAAATCTCTGTACATACATACATACATACATCCAGAATTTGGTAGAAGAAGGAAAAATAAACAGAATTATTATTCAAGAATGTATGAAATTTTAAAAAGAATGATATGATTGCTGGCAGAGGCGTAGCTCGTTATTCGAAGGGGCTGACAGTCCCTTGAGTGCCTTCTGGACTCGCAGGCAGTATAAAAGTCTTGTAATCAAAGCGGCACTGTTTTGATTCAATGATTCAAACGTACTCGTCGTCCTAGAGGCGTAGCTTGCACTTAGAAGGGGACTGACTTCCCCCTGAATGCTACTAGGTAGTACATAAGCTTAGTAATCGTAGGCGCGCAGTTTCTATTCCTGGCGCAGACTCTGTATCTTTCTGCAGACAAGACAAAACACCGTGCGGAAAATCTGGTGACAAATAATTCAATCCTATGGCTTGAGAAAATGAGAATATTATTAAAAGAGCGACACACTGGCAAAGCTTCTATTGGATTTCAAATAGCGATATCCATATTAAAACTGAGAGCAAATCTGCTATTAAAAGGCCCTCATAGGGGTCCAATAATGCCGCAAAGCCCTGAATGGACTTGCGCAACACTCATATATCACGTTAAACTGGCTGCATGGACACGGGACTATTTTAGGAAACATAGTTGCGGATGAACTGGCAAAGAGGGGAAGCCTGCCAATAGAGGTCGATATCGACAATCTGCGTGGTCTCCCACTCTCATCCTGCTGGAGACGTTACTTTTCTTGAATTAGCTCAAAACAGATGGCGCAATGAGTCTTCTTGTCTAATAGCGAGAACCCCCTGGCCTCGCCTGGACTCCCGTAGAATGAAAAATCTCATGAACTTCAACAGGAAGCACTTGAGGAACATCATGGGCGCTGACCGCTCACTGTACCTTCGGAACTTATGGTAAACGTCTGAGTCTCCTGTATAATGATTACTGCTATAGTTGCAATGACGAGGAAGAGGAGGAAAGTATTCTGCATCTCCCGTCTCCTTGTCACGCTCTGGAGGACTTCCGTCTGCACTTCCTTGGCAGAATATCCTTCGGAAGCTTATCCGAGTTATCGAAAATCGGGCTCAAACCCTACGCTTCTATATAAGGAATACTGGCTGGTGTAATAGCTGACCCCTCCTGGCCAAATTTCTTGACCCACTCTCACCTCACACCCCCACCCATGGAACAATATTTTATTTCTTTTCTACTTCTACACTTCTCACCCTCCTATTGTTCTTTCTCTATCTCTCTATCTTCTTTCAACTTGCAGGTATCACAAAGGGATCATTATATTGGACCCAAATTACCTGAACTCTAACCTAACCTTGGGATATTGTATGGTGAAAAAATACATATCGTGTAAAAGGTTAAGTGTTCACCATTTTCGTGATGTCGTGCCATAATCGCCAAAAAAAGTTTAAGGAATATAATTTTCAAACTCAATTTTTTAACCAAAATCGTTTATTTGCGATCGTACAAAATTGATTTTCGTCAAAAAAAAAACGATGTCCGAAAAATGTGTCGATTAAGGTTTTTGGTGGTTATGGCTCGATGGCTCGATGTATTGTTTAAAGTACTCTTAAAAAGGGATATAATTTAGTCAAAGATTCTATAAAAGTATTCGCCATAAGATTCTATATTACAAGTCTCTGAATACAGGAATGCTCTCAATGCAATCCAAGCCGGTAAAATCCGGACTTTAAGCATTTCTTAGCACCAATAATGAGTAAATAAGTACACAATAATAACTGAGCCAGTTGAACTTTTTTAGTAATTCAATTTTAATTAAACAAAAGTTTTATTGACTTAAATAAATATTTAATTGATTTTTGCTTTTATTTTCAATTAAAGTTGTCTGTTGCAGGAATTTTTTTTCTCAGTGTATGCATAAGAGTTTTTAATTTATATGACCTTGCGATATACTGGACTTCCACGATCATGTATTTTAAAGCTGTTTAGGGAAAGATAAAAATATAATATTAAAGGTGAATACGAAGTGTAAAACCCCCTTTTATTACTCCTTCACTGCCGCCCACCACTTGACATCATAAATGTTATAAATTTTTCTTTGATATCTTTTTTTTACCTTAAAAAGACAGCTTCAAAAATAGTTTGGTCACTTTCCTCCTTCGCACCACAAATGTGTGCATGTTTATGCCACATAACTATATGCACACTGGTGTTGCTGACTCTTGAAACAGGTGACAACAGATGTTGATGAAATATGGCCTCAAAAAAAAAGATATTTTAAAATGCATAAAATAATAGTTGTGGGAGTTTAATAACATGTGGTAAAAGATTGTGAAAAGAATTATTTAAAAAATATTCAAATAAATTCCAGCAAAATAAAAACTTTATGCAGTAGAAGTTTTTGCCAACGAAGCTAAAAATTTAATTCAGCTACTCCTATAAAAAAAAAATAATAATTATATTAATAATATTAACTTCAAGTAACCAGAAACAAAGAATTATTTTAAGGTTTCTTATTTTCTTATTATACATAGTTGACTGATAGTGAATTTTTTTTTTAAAGACTAATATGTTTATATTATACACAAACATAAAATGTACATACTACCTACAAAATTATTTTGTAAAAATAAAAAATAAAATATTTTTATTTAGTGTATATACATATCAAAAAAATTAAATTATCCAACCCTGAAACCATATTATTAATATTTGTGATAGTTGATACTAATATTAAATATATTTTATTAACATATACACATATATACAAAACAAATTAAAATTTTCCAGCTCTGGAGCTGCGTTTTGCCAAAGTATTTCTTTCTATGTTCTCAGTGAACAGTTTATCTAAATATTTTATTTTGTATTTTTTTTGCATCTACGTTATATTTTTTTAGGTATATGTATATATATTTCTTTCTAAAATATAAAATATATTTATACCAAAAAAAAAAGTTTAAAAATTGCAACCCTGAAGTCATTATCTTATATTTTTCCGATTTCTTATATCAATCTATTCCTTTCTAAAATACAAAAAATGGTTAATTAATAGAAAAAAAGAAAAATTTAGTTTTAGTGGATTAATTTTAGTATATACAAAAAAAGTTTTAAAATTTTCCAACTCTGGAATCGTCTTTTTGATTTATTTTAATTTAATACAAATTTAATTATTAGTGAAATATAAAATATATTTAAATTTGACAAACTCTTTAAAAAATAGCGTATTGCGTTAAACCTTTTCTTTTGAAACAATAAAATAAAGACTCAAGAATAAATCCTTTGTCTGGTAATAATTCTGCTGAAATATGTGATACTTATGTTCATTAATCTCATGTAAGAAAAATCTTTTAGCAATCAAACTTAAATCGACAAATATTTAACGTATTTGGGGTTACAATTAAAATAATGCATTTTTATTGTTTTGGCTTCAACAGAAAAGGAATTTCATTAATGCAAAAAAATATATATATATAAAAAATATAAGCTATTAATAAAAAAGAGATATTGTAAAAAACGAAAACTAACCAAAAAGTGTTTATGTATCTCTACTAATAATAAATTGCAAACATATTGCAACAACATTTAATCACATAATGCAACAACGTACTGCTCTGCAGTTGCAAAACAAAAGTGTTTATTGTATCTACAAATAACAACTGCAACAAGAACAAATAAAATGTGCAGATACGCCAAACATAAAAAACCATGCCTGCCATCCATTCCATTCAATTCCCTCCAATCTGTCCAATTCAATACAACTCCACTCCACAAAACAAAAACAAAAACAAAAATAAATGCAAAAAATAAGTGTAACAAAAAACAACAAAAACACATGATATGGGAGTGTATTGAATTGTACTCGCATACAAAAATTTCTAGCTGAATGCATTAGAAAACAATGAGGATGGATGTTGATAATAATGATGATTATTATTGTATTAACTTCAAATATACTCGTACTTACGAATACATATGGAGAGTCATATGTACATACACTCATGGAAATATTATTAGTTGAAATCACAGAGGGAATGAGTATAGAAGTGTAAAAGAGTTAGATACAGCTATGATACAGCTTATGATTATAAGGCTTGATATGGCAGGCGTACATGTAACATTAGAATTAGTAATATATCGCATTATAAATATACCAAGTCCGGGGCTTTTTGAATTTCCTGCTGCTTAACTAAAAATGCAACCCTGCCACTGTCAAGATTTTAACAATCTAGCCCCGAAATATTATTGATTGTACCCAAAACTGTATAAATGGCTTGTTGGAAAGATGAACGATAAAATAATCATCTTAGAAAAATAAAACCTTTACGAAAATCTTGTTTTTTTGGAAAATATAACAAATCGGATAAACGTTGCAGAAAGTGTATACACACTAAAAAAGACTACGAGGAAAAAAAATTTTTTTATGTGTAAACATCTATACGCTAGGGGGTAAAAATCTTTTTCACAGTACAATAACAAATTTTGAGTAAGATCGTAAGGAGCTATGAAATCGGTATGAGCTATGTATGAGTATGAGCAAGAAGTACAGAGAAACTTAACACCTGCATAAAAGTACACTCAACCGAGGTTTAAAGCATACCTTCAGGAGCAATGTTAATTTAATTAGAAATCGCCAGTGGGGATAATTTCGTTAAAAAGTTGAAAAATATGAAATAAATATAAACTTTTAAATAAAACAGCGTTTTAAATGTGAAATAATTATTTAAAAGATATATATTGCAGTCCTTAAAAAGAATTTATAATATTATATTATAACAAATCTTCATTACGTACTGTTGCCTTACACTAAAGGCTCAGTTAGCCGACTGTAATGTAATGTAACTGCAACAGTAGGAAACAGCTGATCGATGCTAGTGGCATGTACTGACACCGTAGCTTTATTTTGTAAGCAACAGCGCACCACTTACGTGTCCTATGACACTGTAATGTTAAATCTAAATAGCAAAATAAGTGAACGAATCACCACTGACTGCTACTAAGTATTACTGATATCATCGATTACGTAATGTATATTTTTACCACTGGGTTGTGCCGTTTCTCTCAGCAAACTAAACAGCTGATTGCCTACATATTAAGGAGTCCAATTAAGCGGATTTATATTTGAATATGTAAATCTTGTTATAGGCCGTGATTCACTGTCCTCCACAATTGTGAGACTTTTGAGAAAATACAGTGCTGATATGGTGGAGTTTATTAAAATTTTCAAAAGACAATAACAGTTCATTAGGTCAGGGTTGTATATTTTCGTAAGTTGTGCGATTGTGTAGGATAGTGATTTCCAGCCTTAAGACGTTTTTTTTTATTAGAATTAAGAAAGCCATTAAAAATCAATACGCACACTACAAAAACTAACTATGTATAACTAAATTTGAGTAAAAAATGTTGTCGTATAGCGCCGAAGCTGTTTTTTACCTGAAACCAGTAAAATATTTACTATAAATTAGTTCATTATTGAACTTGTTTATAGTAATTTTATTTTTATGTTTAAGTAACATTTTTCTTAAATTAATTAAATTCTTTCCAACAAATTCGGAGCTTAGCAAAAATTAGTTTTTTATCTTTGATCTCAAATTTTGTAAATTTGTCTAATTTTTTTTATGTGTTTAATTCTGGTACTTATGTTTTTATTTATTTTTAATTAAATTCTATACCACATGGTAAGTTTTTTTATTATATTTTCTTATTATATTCTTAATTAATTCACCCAACTTACAATATATTAATGCCTTGAGAAGAGACTTGAACCAGCAACCTTCTGACTGATAGGCAAGCGCTCTAACCAATTGCCTAAGAGGGCCGCCTGAATAAGCATTGCAATTTTTGAGTTTTAAAATTTAATTTTGTTTCAAAATAATATATATTTCAAATTCAAATATTCCTCGGAAATACGGAAAATTTACTTAGATATTTTGCTTAATGCACATAAAAGATATATTCTATAATTTATATGATTTAAAGAAAAAATACTTAAAACTGGTAAGTATTTTTCTAAAATTTAGAATACCTTTTTATATATTTCAAGTAAGTAAAATTTGATGAACTAATCAGGAATAAGTCATTTCCTAAAATTTAATTTGTTGATTTAAAAAGAGATTGACCAGTTCTTAGGATACAATTTCCCTGAACTTTTATATCATATTCCAATTTTTGATAAATATTTCGCTTTTTTTTTAGTAGGACCATGACGACCCCTACTCATGCAATGCATTGTGCTAGAACTAAGAAAATAGGTTATGAGCACGAGGATAGAGGGAGTAGTGTCTGTGGACATTCGATTTAAACCTTCCGACGTTGAAAGTGACAGGAAACACTTCCGCAGGTAGTTTATTCCACATACGAATAGTACGGCTTAAAAGGAATTCTCTTTGTAATGCGTAGTGCGATTTATTGGCCAATCGACCATTAAAGGATGTTTCCTGAATGAAGCTCGTATTGTGCTTAAAAATTTTCGGGTTTCAGGAACAAGTTCCCTAATTTCATTAGAACACATTCCATTGTAGTAACGATAGAACAATGAAATGCAGCCCACATTGCGTCGATGCTCCAATGAGTCAATAGAGTGTCACCAATGAGCTTCTTCGCCCTCTCTTGTACGCAGTCGAGCAAATTCAAAATAGACTTTGAAGCGCCGGCCCATTCATGAGAGTTGTATTCCATTTTCGGTCGGATATAAGTGCTATAAATAGTAAGAAGATCAGATGGGGTGAAGTATTGCTTGCACCGTTTTAAAAAACCTAGGCACTTGAATGCTTCTCTTAAGACCTGAAAGATGTGCTCAGTCCAACGGACATCACACTGAATTTTCATGCCAAGAACACCAAGAGCTTTCGATTCCTTAATACCTATACCACCCATAGTTACAGAGGCAGCAGCATTTACGGTCATGCGTCTATGAGTAATCATACAGCATTGGGTCTTACTGGCGTTAAAATCGACCCTATTCGCAAATTTCTGAATGGGGGTAATTTTTGCCAAATCGCAGTTTAATGTCTCATGAATTGTTTGTCGCATAGACTCAACCTTCGGCAGGCTAGGTCTATTGCTGAATGAGAAAGAATGACAAATGCTGCTGTCGTCCGCAAAAGAATAAATAGGGTTGAAAGTTTTGCATAAGAGGTCGTTAAGAAAGTGGAGGAATAGAGTTGGTGAAAGAACGGAACCTTGCGGTACCCCTGAATCCCATCTATAACAACTCTTACAATGCTATCCCTGAGGAAACTCGATAAAAATTGAGAGAAGTTATCACCGACACCAAGGGCAATACATTTTGACAAAAGTGCACCATGCCACACTCTATCAAACGCCTTGGAGATATCTAGAGCCACCACCTTACTTTTGCCAAAATAGTGGACTTAGACCTTAAGTCTAAGTAAACTTGTCCTTGAATGTGGGAATTTTTGAGAATATGAACTATTTTTAAGGATATTAAATTTTTATTTTTTACTCATATTAAGTAATTTTTATAGATTTTTGTAAAAATTTAATCAAACTTAAAAAATTTATTTTTTTCCTTAGTAATAATATATGGGCATTTCCTGGAGTCACGAACGGATGTACGTTTGTACGCTTTTGATGTACAAAAAATATAGAAAACAAAAGTTTTGCAAGCATTTTTTTTGCGTTTTGATAAAATTTTCGAAGCTCTATGTCTAGTGCAAAAGATGGATTTCATCGAGTTTAAGTTTTCATATTAATATACGAACGTCCGCAAAATAGAAGTCAACTTTGACTGACAGCAGTGAAATGTAAAAATCTTGAGAAATGGAACCGAATAATGCAAAATGATTAATTTATTTTGAAAGTGTATATATGTAGGTCTCGATCCAATATTTACACAATAAAAGATCTCTATTGGTTTTTGTTCAATTGGCTTATTTACCAGTTGCGAGAGTACGGGTTGTGAATGTACGATTTTTTCACATTTTTTTATAATTATCACCATGCCTTTCGAACTTTTTTTGTTCTCCTTAGACTTTTCTCTTCTAACTTGATTGTAATAGAGAGATTTTGAAGAAAGAGTGCAAACATAACATATTTTTTTGCATGTAAAATAATTTTATATAAAAACGTCTTTAAAAGTAGATTAAAAAGAAAATATAAAAGTTTCCAGCTTTTAGTCCAATTTCCTCAAGTAAAACAGCTGACATATGCTATTAAACCATTCTATTATATAAATATAGACTTTGTTTATAATTATAAACAATAAAACACGATGATAATCAACATTTCATTTTTGCATCCTGGTAGACTATTTGGGGGAAATGCCCATATGTCTTTTTGTGAGTGCTCTTATTTTCTTATAGCGCAAAAATTATCATGCTCCCTTCATGATAGCTATATATAGCTATGATAGCTATTATACGCAATTGTTTATGTTAACTGGTTCGTCATAACTTAACTTCACCATATAATGGGTAAGGTTCACTGTCTTACACAATTTTTAATAAAAAAATTTAATGTATCACCATTTACATGTAATTTAAATACCGAAATTGTGAACTTATTTTATTTTACTGCTTCAGATTGGTTAGTTTAACCAAATTTGTTGGTTGGTACAGTTTTTACCATAAAAATATAAACAAATTTAGCTTCGTTTTAATAACATCGCCGTGGAGGGGGTAAACTTCGGACTACTCTTAAATATTACTAACTTTTTTTTCTTGAGCGCAAAATTGTGAATTAATAAAACTCAAAACATAAATGGAACTAACGAAACGAAACAAAAAAAAACAAAATCTTTAAGAACATACGAGTATACATTCGTATAATAGCTGAAACTTAATAAAAAAGAATGTATGTTAAAAGACTTTAAACATTTGCAACAAAAAACGCAAAAACAAAAACAACTTATGAGTACATACACAGCAACACAGCAATGTGGCATATTACCCCATTTAGTGTGGTATTTGTGGTATTCTATTGTGCCTTAAAATTTTACAACATTTTGTTGATTTTCATTTAAAGATCAACAATGAAAGCAGAGATTTGTAAAAAAAGACCATAAAAAAGGCCTTATGGTCTTCTACAACAAAAGTTTATTCAACTTTATAGTTCATGCGGCAGACACCTGTCATTTACTAGTAATAACGTGAGTATGAAATCAATGTTGCTACTACTTTCCTATTGCATTGACTACCGCTTTTAAAAGTTTTATTTATTTTGATTATTTTAGAGTTAAGCTTGTTTAAGATAGTTTTTTTAGCCAACTCACTAAAAAACACTCCCACTGTGTCTTAGAAAAAATAATCAACTATAAATTAAATATAAACAATTTCGCCCATGCCCATGTCTATAGCAAAACTCAATTAAACACGTTTGTCTTCCTGTTTAGTAGAATGCGCCTCTATTATTGGTAAAGGAAAGCAGCTCTAACTAAAATTAAAGTTCATTTTTTCTGTACAATTACAATTAAAAGCAAAGCTACAAATAAAGAAATAGAAAAAGTAAAAGAATTAATCGTAATTTGTTGGATAAAAAAAAGGAACAGAGATTTGTTTAACTGATTGCGCATACAATTGTATTGCCAAGCGATTGACTGCAATGCCACTACTTGGTTGAATCATTTCATATACTTTTTGAATGCAAGTGTATCTCTAGCATCGTTTAATCGATCGATGGATGGCCAACCTACTACTTAATCTTTATTTAAAATGTTGCTCACTCACCTGTAGCCTGTATTCGTATTTGTAGTTTGTCTTACGACTTTTCGTTGTAAACAAATATTTGAGCAATCGAAAATTGTTCGGAATTAAAACTTTCAATTAATATTTAACTGCAATAATAGTTTTTTTTTCAAATCAAAATTAGCTAGATAAATTTTGAAGTACGCTACAGCAAGTTGCAGACAAAAATTAATTATTTAGATGAAAAGGAAACTTACAGACTCACAGACTGTTTTTTCGGGAATATTTAAAACCTTGGCCGCTACAACAACAAAAATATGAAAGTTAAGAATAAAAGGGTGCTCTGAAGCGAACAGCGAAACATGTTGAAAACCTAATGTAATACACATACAAATTTCAACTTAAAATCTACTTAAACAAAGTTAATCTAATATTTTTCGGCAATGATTTTGCTTCATATGTGCGTCATGTTAATTTAACATGATTTATAGTAATTGTCGAAGAAAGTTATTCACGTTGCATTAACATTTACGTACTGTTAAAATCAAAATGAAGAATCGTGTTGAATCAAAGTTATTTCAAGTTAGATGAACATGAATTTAATTTAATGCAATAATTGTATTTTATTAATTATTTAACTTACGTATAGTTGACATAGACAGTAGAACAATTTTTGTGTATATAAATTAAATTGGCTTCACCGACCAAGATTTGAACTCGGAACTCATCGCGTGGTATTCAAGGTGATTACCTCTGCAGCCACAACCACTTTAAATATTCTTAAGATAGACACTAAATTTGTATCATATTGAATTCAATTTTAATTCGACATTACTTAATTTATCATTTAACATACAATTTATTTCAAAAGTTTTAGTTTTAGTTGAAAAAAAAACAAATTGTTTTGACTTGAAAAGTTTTACTTAAAAAAATACAAATTAGTTTGACTTGACTCCAGGATTCGAACCTGCGATCCTCCGAATGTAAGACTGGTATACTGCCTACCAGCCAGCAGCAGTTTGTCGGCTGTTTACAAGCATAAAAAAACAACAACCTACACAACCAAGCATAATAATAATAAACACCAACACACTCAAACAACATATTATTTTTTGTAAATTTAATGTTATTTGAATGAACTTGAACCAACCTTTTGACATGTTGATTTTACATTGGTATTTTTTTCTGTGTGTATATAGACAATTGTTATTTATATAGACACCTGAAATTTTCAAAGTTATTGTATTTTTATGCAGACTACACCAAATAGCAATGAAATTTTAAAAATAAATCAAAGCGTATTCTATCAGTTAAAGTAATTTTGATAACTTGCTTTATTTTGGAAACCGTAATCCTCACAAAAACATAAATGTGAAAAAAGGCCAAGTTCTTTTCCAAAATTTCGGCCATCAAAAGTAGTGAGATACAAACCTTGACCAAGTTCGTGTTTGGGACAATACCTATCACTGCAATAGGTAAGCATTATATAAATTTGTAATCGTAAGGGTGTTATATAATTTCTGAAATTATTTTTTATTATATATTTTACTAAATATAAAGGGTGTTTTTCATGAAGTAACACAGGTTTAAATCATAATATCAATGAAACGAGCTTTTTGGAAAGAAAATTTTATGAAATTAATGTTTGAATATTATTTCTGCCCGGTGGCCATCACGGCTGGCGCGTAGAAGGCGCAATCTGGAACACCAATTTTCAACAACTTTTCGCATTCTGAACATCGTCGTTTTTGAAGGCATTTGGGCCAATAAATCAGCCAGCCCTTAAAGCCCAAAAAACAGTAATTTTCTGTGGACGTAAAGTCGTTTCGACAAAAGCTTGTGGATTCCACTCATTCAAAATGCGACAATTCTGCTTCGTCGGAAAGTAAAGTTTTGAATGATGAGTTTGACGAATTTTGAATAAAAATTCCAACAACTGGTGTATGTAAGTTCCATCATAATAAAATTTCAAAGCAAACTAAGCAAGAAGCAACTATCAGCTTTGCTCCGTTTGGGTGCTCAAATAAAGCAGTGGTGCCAACTCAAAGTTGAAACAGTCTATAAAAACATCCTATATTAATTACCTAAAATACAAGGATTTCAAGGTCCTCTGTGCTGAGTTACGATAACAATATATTATGCTAGGCCTTCTCTGCCGAAGTTTGTACAGTAATGCGCTGTACTTTCGTGTACAGCGCATTATCCTGAAGCTGATCATTTTGCTTAAAAAATTTTCTCAATTCTTTTTAGAAATAGCGCACAACGCAAGTTGTTACTTTCATTCACTTTCAAACTCAAGCCTCGAGATGTATTTCTATCTAGTTGCGAACAAGATTTTCTTCAAACGCAAAACGAATGATCTGTGGTGATTGTGGTGGGCGTGTCGCAGAAATCAACGTTATGAAATTAATTTTAAGAAAAATCATTGTTACTTCTGCTGTAATTTTTATTCATTTGTAATTTAAGTTTTAATTCTTTTTTTCGCTACAGCTGCTCCTGCTGTTTTTTTTTCATAGAATATTTGTTTTTGTCTAGTGCTTTTTCCTTCATTCGGAACTTTAGGATGTAGTTAGTTTGTGGCCGGTGGATGTTACCTGTTGGCCTTGATGTTGCGTGCAGGCCAACATTATTAGTTTTGGTTTCTTGCTGAGTTAAATTTTTGGTAGTTTTGCTTGTAACTGCTGTGAATGAATGAATGAATGAATGTGTGTGATTTTTGTAAATGTCTATTGATTATAAAGGCAATTTGTTCGTTTGGTACAAACAACATGTTGTTATAACTACAGCAACAACTGTTAATAAATTATTTTTAATGTTTGTAGTTATATTTCTTTTTTGCCTTTAATTTATAATTGAAATTTTTGGTTGAGCTGCAATTTTATGTACAATTTCTTTAGGAATTAATAATAAAAATTGTAGTTGAAGTTGCAAATTAAGGACAACAATTATTTCTGGCAAAAACAAAAATTTACCTTTTTTAAATTTTTGTTTAATATTAAACGAGCTTTGTTCTCTAACCGAATCCAAAAAAAGTAAGAAGTCTGTATTTTTCAGGTGTAGAACCACTTGAATACCGAATTATTAAAAAACTTAACACCCTGAGTTCTGAAAAACACAAAAACTTGCATTTATAAACTGAACGGAGGGACGCCCATTACAATTTAATTTTATATTTCTTAAATTTTGTTCGGAAATGTTCTATCAGCAGTCTGATTCAGTAACTTTTTAGAATCCCCACAATGATAATTTTTTTCTATACATTTTGTCTCTTAAAATAGCGGTTGTGTGATTCTGAAATTTATTTTTAACGATAAGACGCAGCTGATATTTTCTGTTGATTTTTATCGATAAAATTAAAAGCACAAAATTTATTGTCGCTTAAATAACGACACAACTGACATTAACCTAATGTTACTGAATAGCATATTCGATAAATTTTCGTTATAGTTATCTTAACGATGCGGTTATCGTTAAACAAAAAAGTTATTGAATCGCACAACAGATCTTTGCATTGAAGTCGATTTTTTTTACAGAATTATTTAGTTAGAAAAGCCCTAAGAAACCTTCAAAAGCTGTTTCGCGCTTCTTTAAGAAGTTGTAATTTTTTTTTCATATACATTCTAGCGTCGCATTTAATTTAGCCCTGCAGTTACAACTTAAAATTATAGCAAATAAATAATAATGCAAACAATTAAATTTATATTATGTATATCATCACAACTAAACTCTCAGCTTTTATTGCCCTCCGTTCACAAATCTATCATTTGAAGCGGCATATGTTACTTTCATTAGCAGTATCAAAAGCACATTGAACAGTATCGTTAAATGGAATCTGCATAAAGCACACATCGAACACAGCAACAACAATAAAAACAATAATAACATCAATACTTGTCGATCGATGGCACTGCAACGTAAAATACTGCAACGACAACAGCGACAAAAGCAAAATAAAAAATATATAAAAAAAAGGAAAAGAAAACTAAAGTGGCGACAGCAGGCAAAGTGCCACATATTAATACTTGAAGGAATAAACATTTTAACAACAAAAACATTAATACCACTACAACTTAAAACAACAACAAAATATTGAAAACCGCGACAAGCAGCAATTGGGCTTTTAAATAAAACAAAAGTACGTTAAACAAAAATAAAAACAAAAAAAAAAATAACAAATATTTTTAAGAGGCACAAGGATCACTTGAGATGGCACACAATAAAATTGCTACATGTTTAAAAATTGTTTTTTACTTTTTGTTCAACTTTTTTTCTTAGCTTTCGGTCGGTGCTGTTGCTGCTGCTGCTTTAAGCTTGAAAACATTCCCACACGCGATCTGCTACAAAAACATGACAGACTTTTTAAACAATGAACTCTTTAAGCAGCATTATAGCTTCTATGATATTGATATTTAAAAACGAAATAGTGTTTTCACACTAACACGATTTTAATAAAAGTTGGTTTTAACGATAAAACCTGGTTTTACAATATAAAATGATTTTGTTAAAACCAACAAACAAAATCTTTTTGATTTGAATGGTTTTAAGTAGGTCTTATTAAATGCAACCTTGTTTTTGCTGTACTAAATTCAGTGCTGCCAAGTTAAAATGCCCAGAAGCAGCTGATAATGTTTATGCCAGTTAATAAAAATAAATGCCGATTGAAACTTTTTCAACATAAAAATGGATTCAGTCAGACGCAATTAAAAAAAATTGTGAAAAAAGAATCTTTTGGACGGAAAACAATAAAACTATTTTCATTGACCTCTCAGAAGTGAAAAAACACAATATTACTGACATCCATTCACCGATAATTTAACTTCCCAGTAAAAAAAGAGACTCCACAAAAGTCATGAAAATGTAGAGTTTACGATCTGGAAGTAGTGAAAATTTCGATCGGATCTAATGATTTTTACATAGGGTTGTCATTGCAAGAAGTTCTCTTTTTCGATGCCTGGTCACTAAATTGGAAGCGATATTAAGAAAAATTCCCTTTTTTGTGTTCTATGATAACATTTTTATCTAGGAAAAATGGTAAATAGTTACCTATTTGAACAATTCGTTTCTTTTTATACGAATTTAAGCCCGAAACAGTGTTTTCATGTAAATTTAAGCAAATAACTTTTAAATTTTAGACTAAAATTAGTTCATACATTTCTTTAAAAAAATACATTTTCTATAAAATCTGGTGAGTATTTTCTAACACTATGGAGGAGTTACAAGGTTTTGTGTTACTAAAATAAGCTTCTGCTAAGTTTTTTGCTTACTCTCGGCAAATTAAAAATATCGATTTTTAGGAAGCAATGAAAATGTAGTTCCACTAGAATGACTTCCATTTTTTTCACTGGGTTATAATGTATAGCATATTTTTTTAACAGTGTTGTTTAACATTGAGTTGGCATCACAGCTTTATTTGAGCACACATTTAACAGCTGATATTTGCTTTTTGTTAAGTTTCCTTTGAAATTTCAAATGAATCAGAGCGACGCGTTCAAATTGTTGAAATTTTTGATCAAAAAAATTTTTGTATTCGTCAAAATCATCGTGAACTTCTTCCATTTCATGGCGTATATAATCGTTAGGGCGAATATAATTGTAAATAAGCAGATTTGTCGCATTTGAAGCGAGGAAAATCTACAAGCCTTTGACGAAACACTATTACGCTGTATGGGCTGGTGGAGTTACGGCCTCAAATGATACGCAAAGTTGTTGAAAGTTGGAGTTCCAGATTGCACGTTTCATTGATATTAAAAATATATTTCCTTGTTTTATTAACCCCCGATCAAAACAGTCGTGAAATGTAAATATGTCTTGTTTTCAAACAAGTGCCTTGCCAACAGTGTTGTTTAGCGTTTTTTTTTAAGATGATTTCACTGTAGTAAAGCATTTAAAATATCCCTCATCTCTTAAAAGTTCTTATAAGTGGTCTTGTGCAGGACTTTAGTGTGCATTTAGAAAAACGAAAGACTTAAGACACATGCATGATAATATAACTTTAATTACGATAATCATCGTATCGCTATAATAAATATGTATAACGAAAATTTATCGACTTTGCTATTCAGTAACATATTATAACTATATTCGCTGTCGGCTGGAGGAAAACAAAATAAAGTCACAAGCTCAAATTCGTTGAGTTTTTCTTTTCATTATTTGTGCTTTTCGCTTATTTTGACATTTTCTATACAGAGATACCACATAATATTGAATTAAAAGGTGAGTAAGATAAAGCTGGAGACTATCGTAAAAAATAAATTACGGAATCACATTAACGTTACCACAAGGGATTAAATATGTAGATAAATATTAGGATTTTCGGTTCGCTAAAAGCTACAGAATCCTGTCACAGGAAATAAATTTTAATTTAAATACTTTGAAGTTTTTAAATTATTTAATTAATCAAGCGATGATTTTTTCTAACTGTCAAATTATTGGACAAATTATTGCTCTAAAGAATTGTTCAAGTTAATCAGTTAATAATTTGTTTTTCATATCAAATGGAAAATAAGGCTTGAGTGAAAAATTATTATAATTTTAATCACTTTTATTTTCTTTCATTATAAGATTTTTTTCTAGATCTTCTGAATACTGGTTATTCTTCCATCTTTTTAAATCGAATCTTTCATCTTTGCAATAACATTTCAAATAATTATTGCTTAAAGTATCTATGAATTCTCGTCTGAGGATAAAGCACATCTAAAGTTGAATTATTCAGGTAAGTTAAAAATGCTAATATATAATTATTTGATGTTAAAAGCAGAATAAATTTATGCTTACTTTTATATTCTGAATCAGCTGTTTTGTTTATATTTCAAATGAAAAGCTGTATAAGTAATTTATTTTTCCTTTTTTGTTCTGCATGGGTGCGGAAAAATCTGTAAGAAATAGTACTCAACGTTAAGAGTGTTTACTCGTATTTATTGCTTTGTTGTGAATATTCTGTTTACAACTGCAATCAATTATATAGGTTGCCACCTGATAACTTTCACAGAAAAAGCTAAATCCAAATTATTTTACAAAGAAAAAATCGGCACTTGACGGCAACGAATGAAAAAATTAGTGGGGGAAGGAAAAAACTTAATTAAATTAAATTTAATTTAATTTAATTTAATTTAATTTAATTTAATTTAATTTAATTTAATTTAATTTAATTTAATTTAATTTAATTTAATTTAATTTAATTTAATTTAATTTAATTTAATTTAATTTAATTTAATTTAATTTAATTTAATTTAATTTAATTTAATTTAATTTAATTTAATTAATTTAATTTAATTTAATTTAATTTAATTTAATTTAATTTAATTTAATTTAATTTAATTTAATTTAATTTAATTTAATTTAATTTAATTTAATTTAATTTAATTTAATTTAATTTAATTTAATTTAATTTAATTTAATTTAATTTAATTTAATTTAATTTAATTTAATTTAATTTAATTTAATTTAATTTAATTTAATTTAATTTAATTTAATTTAATTTAATTTAATTTAATTTAATTTAATTAATTTAATTTAATTTAATTTAATTTAATTTAATTTAATTTAATTTAATTTAATTTAATTTAATTTAATTTAATTTAATTTAATTTAGTTTAATTTAATTTAATTTAATTTAATTTAATTTAATTTAATTTAATTTAATTTAATTTAATTTAATTTAATTTAATTTAATTTAATTTAATTTAATTTAGTTTAATTTAATTTAATTTAATTTAATTTAATTTAATTTAATTTAATTTAATTTAATTTAATTTAATTTAATTTAATTTAATTTAATTTAATTTAATTTAATTTAATTTAATTTAATTTAATTTAATTTAATTTAATTTAATTTAATTTAATTTAATTTAATTTAATTTAATTTAATTTAATTTAATTTAATTTAATTTAATTTAATTTAATTTAATTTAATTTAATTTAATTTAATTTAATTTAATTTAATTTAATTTAATTTAATTTAATTTAATTTAATTTAATTTAATTTAATTTAATTTAATTTAATTTAATTTAATTTAATTTAATTTAATTTAATTTAATTTAATTTAATTTAATTTAATTTAATTTAATTTAATTTAATTTAATTTAATTTAATTTAATTTAATTTAATTTAATTTAATTTAATTTAATTTAATTTAATTTAATTTAATTTAATTTAATTTAATTTAATTTAATTTAATTTAATTTAATTTAATTTAATTTAATTTAATTTAATTTAATTTAATTTAATTTAATTAATTAATTTAATTTAATTTAATTTAATTTAATTTAATTTAATTTAATTAATTTAATTTAATTTAATTTAATTTAATTAATTTAATTTAATTTAATTTAATTTAATTTAATTTAATTTAATTTAATTTAATTTAATTTAATTTAATTTAATTTAATTTAATTTAATTTAATTTAATTTAATTTAATTTAATTTAATTTAATTTAATTTAATTTAATTTAATTTAATTTAATTTAATTTAATTTAATTTAATTTAATTTAATTTAATTTAATTTAATTTAATTTAATTTAATTTAATTTAATTTAATTTAATTTAATTTAATTTAATTTAATTTAATTTAATTTAATTTAATTTAATTTAATTTTAATTTAATTTAATTTAATTTAATTTAATTTAATTTAATTTAATTTAATTTAATTTAATTTAATTTAATTTAATTTAATTTAATTTAATTAATTTAATTTAATTTAATTTAATTTAATTTAATTTAATTTAATTTAATTTAATTTAATTTAATTTAATTTAATTTAATTTAATTTAATTTAATTTAATTTAATTTAATTTAATTTAATTTAATTTAATTTAATTAATTTAATTTAATTTAATTTAATTTAATTTAATTTAATTTAATTTAATTTAATTTAATTTAATTTAATTTAATTTAATTTAATTTAATTTAATTTAATTTAATTTAATTTAATTTAATTTAATTTAATTTAATTTAATTTAATTTAATTTAATTTAATTTAATTTAATTTAATTTAATTTAATTAATTTTAATTTAATTTAATCTAATTTAATTTAAATTAATTTAATTTAATTTAATTTAATTTAACCACTTACTAACAAACATCACACGAAGGAACTCCTTTAAAGATCTTGGTTTTACAAGAGCTAAGAAAAAAAGCAAGCAAGGTCTACTACTAAATCGCACATGAAGAAAGCGCAGCAGAAACAAACCATCAAATAAAACCCTTCGTTTGCCTGCAAAGAAATATGAGCACGTTGTCTATGAGAGGAGCTTGAGTTGGAATTACAAATGTTCTATGATCATGTGAATGTAGAAAAAGATTGCGTTTAAGCGCGACTCAATTACATTTATTAAATGACTCGTTGAGCTGAGCCCCGCTCTAGCCGAATGTGTAGACAAGCAAAAACACACACAAAAAACCACTTAAACTCCGGCTAAAAAATAGTTGCTGATTTATAACTTGGTAACGCCAATGTTTAGTTAAAAAATTGTTTATTTCCATTCATTTACACTAAAATAAAAATAACAAATACCAAAAAAAAATGAACAAACAAATGTGTTGAATTGTTGAAAATAGTTTAAACGAAACGAATAACTTAAACGAAATAAAAAAAATAAAAATAAAAAATGAGGAAAATTATGTTAAAGAAAAACTAAATTGACGTCTGTTTTATTTGTGTAAATTAAGTTTGATAAAAGATGAAAAAAATTCAGCTGCAAAGTGGGTTTAAGAATTTAGCAACAGATTGCTTACAAAAATTATTATGATATAAGAAAATTCTTAAAAGTATTTTTAACTGAAAAGAGGGCAAGTATTTGTGCTGCTTGTGTCGTACTTTTGATATAAAAATTTTTATAGGAAAGACTAATTAAAGAAGGAGCACATAATATAAACCCAAAAAAATCTTTAAAAATTGTCATTGTTCCAGCTAGATAACAACAGCTGTCACATTGAATCTCTTTAACAAAACTATACATTGGATTTTTTTATTTAATGCAAACATTTTATTGTTAAAACTTTATCTTGTTTTATGTCGGCATTAAAAAAAATAAAATATACCTCTTTGCTTCTCAAATTAATTGGAAACTAATCTGCACAATTTTTTAACTCTAAAACCAGACATTAAGATTGAAGCAAATCCATCCAGTTCATTTAAAATGATTTATTTGTCTCAAATCTTTTACACCCTCAATTAATAGAATAAATGCTTGGGAATACAATAAAAAAAGAAACATAAATTCATAAGCTACATTTAATAATAATTATAAGTCTCGAGGAAATTATTTAAGTTTTAAGAGACTCTTTATTATAAAATTAAAAGGATTTTTTGTGTGTGTGTGTGATCATGATTATTGTGGCAGGAAAAAGAAAATATATATTTAATTTACAGTTAAACGATCACGTAGCGAAAACGTTTTAACGCAAAAATATTTAACAGCATCAAATTGAACACATGCAATCAAATCAAAACAGATTTCATCAGACACCACAACAATAAAAATTAGATGAAGAATTTTTATTTATATAAAAAAACAAAATTTTTATTTTCGCTTATACAGGCCTCAACAACAACTAAGCACCACGAAAAGTGACCTCAATTATCGATTGAAGTTTATTATTGGTTTTGCTGAAACTGAAATCAGAATGAAGGCAAAAGGGACGATTTAGAATAACTTGTTTTATACTCGTATTTGCGAACTCTTTATTTGATTTTGTAACGTTCACTTCGGTTAAAGTGCTAAGTTGCAATTATTTTTAAAATGGGCAAAAGCCGACTATTGATTCAGCTAACTGAAATAAATGACTATTTTTGAAATTCTAAACAAAATAAGTAAACCATGAGTGAAGTTTATGGAGTGAGAAATTTGATTTGATTGAAATTGTTCCCCGGGTAAAATTTCTCGCGGAATTTTATTCATGCTTGTCTTCATAATGTCGACTTAAATAAGACTTCAAGGGTGTTCATATACAATTATTGCACTTTTTAATCACAGTCGCAATAAAATTGTTTTTCGAAATAGAGAATTTATTAGAAATTATTGTGTCATTTCTTACACCCGTAAGTTTTTGTTTTAAACAAAATGTTAAATTAATTTTTCTTAATACAAAATTAATAAATTTTGCACTTTTCCTACAGCGAAAAAAATTTTGCTTCATAAATCCAATGACACAATTTCATTAAATTTTTTCACAAATCTAATGATAATTTCACAAATTTAATGAAAATTGCAGGAATATTGTGAAACAATTTCATTGGAATTGCTTCCTTGATATTCTGGTTTCGTTAGAATATTTTATTGGATTTATGACAACAATGTTTTCTAATTGTTAAGTTATTTCATTCTTTTCATAAAATTATTTTATTGTTTCGATGAAGTTATAGCACTGCAGTAATTACACTGTTAAATAAATTTCATGAAGTTTTCAATAAAATAATTTTAACGAAACTGGTTTCATTAATCCAACGAAGCGTGACGTTGGTTGAATTTTAATGAATTTTTCATTAGATTAATGTCGAAATTCATAGAATTTCTGCCGAAAATTTTCTCAGTTTCGGAAAAAATATGGCATAAGTTTCTTCTTTTGGATGCCGATTTTTAATACTTTTTTGATGGTATCACTTAAAGAAATATTTATGTAACTTATAATTTTAATTAATTGTTAATTCTTAAAGATATTTTCACTAAATTACTTCCATTTCTCAATTTTTTCCTGTTTGTTTTTTAATTACATAGGAATTTGGATCTAAGATCGGAATTGCTTTGATTCCAGGATCGTGAATTTAATGGTTATTTCTAGGGATGTAACGAATACCAGTTTAGCGAATGCAAATGTGAGAAAGTGAATGCAAATACTTACAATACGGTAAAAAATCACATGAAACTAAATTTGTTTTAGAACATTAAGTTGTATTATATAAAATGTCTGCCAGATAATTTTTTCTTTTTGAAAATGCTACAAAAAAAAATACTGAAGCGTAGGCTGTGTGGCACGTAGCGCCGTCCTGTTGAAACCAAATGTTGCCAATATCCTCCTCCTCAATTTTTGTGAACAAAAATTCGTTCAACCTGGCTCGATAACGATCGCCATTGACTGTAACGGCCACTCCTTGCTCATTTTCGAAATCATGCCTCTGGACCAAAATCCGCACCAAACAGTGACTCGTTTTGGGTGCGTCGGCTTTTCAAATGCGACAATTTTGCTTGTTTACATACCCACCAAGATCAAAATGAGCTTCATCTGAAAAGATGATTTTTTTTGGCAAAATCGGCATCTTCTGTAAGTCGACCGCAGGCCCACTTAGCGAAGCGAAAACGCATTGGATGGTCAGTTGGGTCGTTCAGCGGAAGGATAAAACTAATTATCTGTCAAACCAGACATGAGCTAAGTGTTACCATTCTCGAAATAAGCACTAGTAAAAAAAAACATTACAAGGCGGACCCTTTCCATAGATGTAGTAGATAGCATTTTATTTAAATTGGTTCTTGAATTGAGCAAATATTTATTAATTTATTAAACTCTTAAAACAGAAAGATGCATAAATGAAATTAGATTAAAATAAGTATAGATAATATAAAATTATTATTATTATTTATTTATTTATTTAATCTTTATGAATATAATTCTAAAATTAAATTTAATTAGAGAGCACTAGCAACGTTGGCCATCAGCTCAATAAATAAAATAAATTTAAAAAATGTTAGGCAACATTTCATATGAAATGCTGCCAAAATACATATTAAGAAAATTTGGCATGAATTCATGAACAAAATTTGGAGAAGTAGTATTATGTTCATCATGAATGGTGCTCAATATTTTTCAAAAGGTTAAACAGACTAGTCCTAAGTTGTTTTCAAAAACTGATAAATATTTCCAAAGATAGCTGTATTTTGGTTTCATTCTGATAATTACGCCAACTTATTTATATAAAAGTTTTCCTGTAAAATTTTAAAGCCTTGTTTATAATCATAAACTATTTTCGTAAAAGAAGTTCAATATTTGTTGTCTTTAGTATTCCCTTCAAATATTCGCATTCATTTTAGCGAATGCAAAAGCAAATGCATATAGCAAAAGTAAGCGAATAATTTGCGAAAGCGAATGGGAACATTCGTTACAGCCCTAGTTATTTCTGCAGAGTAGGCTTACTGCCTTATTCATAAAAAATTATTCAGGTTTATTAGGCGCTTATTTGACATATTTCTATGGGAAATTGGTCAAATCAATCTGTAATAAACCTAAAATATTTTTTATGAATTATACCGTTATTTTTTATATCATAAAACCTTGCATACCTTAAGACGACGCGCCGTGATATCTCAAAGTATACAAAGTTGCTCTCGGTTTTGTTTAAATAAGAGAGGGACGTGTGTGAGAGGGTTGTCAGATATGGCGATTTCTAGCCAAACGTGGCGACTTTTCCCCTTATTTAGCGTATATATATTTGATTTGGCGATATACGGATTTTTCTGACGATAAATAAATTTTTTTTTGCTTTTTTTATGATTTGTTTTGTAAACAAAATTGATTTTAAAATTTTTATTCTTATTGAAAATGCCCAGTGGTGAAAGGTAATGAATATAGTATAGGAGAAGGTAATGCATGGCATGTATAATTTTTCATTCCAGAATTCATTACTGTTAACACAGAACATGTCCTAGGAGAGATATGAATTATTTTAATCCGTCGGAGGAATGAATACACAGACACTCGACACAAGCAAAAACAATACATTCCTTCTTCTACAGAGTTGGTAAAACACGTGATCGATCATCAATGTATAATTATCGTGTTTGATCAAATTACCCTCTCATGTCTAAGGGAATGCACTGTCTGGCTTTGGAAAATAATACATTCGGCCCTGTTCTGTAAACCGGCTGATTTGAAACCGCACGATTTTAGAAAACTAAGTGCAACAATAAACATATTTCCTTAGATTTTTTAAATTTTTATTTTATTTTATAGATTCCCAAATATTATATGTGAAATAAAATTACCGTATATGATTTTAAGCACGTCTAAGGGACCGTTATTAATTTTTTGAAAACGACAAATTTACTTGCATTCGGTTTCCAGCACAGGACCGATTATTTTTCTCATTATTTATGTAATTAATTACATTTTTTCTCTCTGGTTGGGGAAATAGCATCATAGTTTCCTTTCTCCTAAAAAAGGATCTTAAAAGCAGCTGAACTAAAATTGCCATGTGGGAAACCAGTAATTGTTTGAGGAAAAAAACAATTACATAAATTAAAGGATTTTGTCGACAATATATGTAAGCCGCTTTGGAAGTTAAAGAAATCTGTATAGATATAGGGACAGATGTAAGGAATATAATTAAAAGGCTGGTGGCATCTCCACCTTTTTTTATATATTACACACAATAGGACTGATGGTAAAATATTTTGTGGTTTATTAGCTTATAAAATGAAACCATTGGCCATTCCTAAAGATATGCTAAAAATATTTCGGAATGCTTCTTTTATTTCAGTTATTACATTTATTTGTTATTTTGAGAGAGGTATTGAAAATCAAGACCTTGTGGTACCTCCAGTTATTTAAACTGAAAACGTTGCTGAAGGTTACTTACTTTTGCTTTTTCTGCTGAGGAAATGAGCCTGATTTTTGGGGAAAAAGATCCTTAACACATTTTTTATTTATTGATCCAGAAGTTGTTTATTTTTTATCCGAATAAAAAAATGAAAATATATTGGAAGGAATAAAAATATGTTTTTTACAAAAAATTTCTACCTTCTTAATCCAGACTCTCAATGTACCTTCTGTTTACACAATCCAGACGATTGATTTGTATAGAAAACTTATATCATTGAGTAAGAAAATTGAATTTGAGTAAATACCATAAAAAATTTCTATAAGAGTCGAGCAAATTAATTTTCAAGTTATGCCTGCAATTTCATACTGTAGGGTGCCCTGAACAAAAAAAAACAAACAAAAAACATTTAAGAACCCCACTCGAAAAATTAAACCTCGAAGGTATTTGTGCGATTAAATGTTGGCTGATTTTAACGTTTATTATTATTTGGGACCTTTTTTGAACAAACGGCATTAGATTATACCTTTTATATAACAAATGCCACAAATTCAACAGAAAAAAAATATGAGATAAAATTATAATTCACATTCATTCAAACGTTTATAATTCTAGTTAATTTTCACAACGTTTAACTGATTGAAGGTTTGGTGGACTTTAAACGACAAACTGTTATTTACTCGTGGTATGAGTTTTATTTTTCTTTTTGTTTTTTTTTTAATTAAGTGGTGTTTCGTAAGCGCAAGAAAACGATTTTTTTTCTAACTGTTCATTTTAATCAATAAATCAAACAATTAAAAATATCGATAATAATTGTGGCTTGCAACAATTTGTAGAAACAATTAAAACACATACACACACAAACGCACACACATACAAAAAATAGTTAGTTAAACTAATAAACTGCAGAATGAGAGGAAGTATAAAGAACTTTGAACACCAAGGCATCTTTTCCCACAAGCACGGTGAAAGATAACTGCTTTTCCTGCAAATCCTCGCAACACCGGTGCTTGAGAATCTGATGTATAAACACTATTTACTTTGATATTGGTCAAAAAAAAATGGGAGAGAGGGCACTGAAATATTTTTAAACACATTTTTCAATATACGAAAATAAAAACGGAAACGTTTGCTTTCGTTTTATTTTGTTATTTGTAGTGAGTGTAACAAAAAATTTAAACGTTTAAACCATTTATTTCTTCATTCTTTAAACACAGATTTTAATATATTTTAAGCGTACGCAGCTAGAAAAGAATGAAATTTTACAGGAAATGAAATTGTTTACAGGAAAAACGTTTTGCAAACGTTTTGCAAAAGTTTGCTGACTTATCTGCTCATTACAATAGAGCAAGGCAAATTGATACTAGTTGTTACCGATTTGCAACTCTGCGTATTCGTTTTGTATATTAAGAAGTGTAAAATTTCTGAAAGTTTTGCTTTAAATTTGACACCAGAGAATTTAACAGCTGATCATCAGCTGCTTAATTGAAATATGAATTCATCTTGCAATAGATAATGTAGTATTATTTTTTTCATATTCTTTAATTCACTTGAATGTTTATATAGTTTTTCGTAAAACGAGTATCTTATAGATTTTGACTCAATATATCCGTTTCGTCCTGGATGTGAGATTTTTAAAAGTCTTTAAGAACACTTGTAACTCCTTAGGACTTCTAATTCAGCCTACTGTAGCGTGCGGTTAGGATTTAAAATATAGATTTTCGCCTACAATATTTCAAAGCTAAACAGTTTCCATACAAAAGTCTTAAATTTCAAAGAAATTCAAATTCAAAGATTGATCAAAATTAAGAATTTTGCACTACATCTTAAACGAACGTTAATTTTAATAATTTCTGGCAACATCCAATAGTTTTACTTTAAGTTCAAAATTTTCTAATTCTCCTCATTTTTACTTACTTTACTACATCTAAAAATCTCATATGAAGAAAAAGGAAATTAATTTTATTTATTTTATTAATAATTTATTTTTTCTTTATTGGTTTTCTTTTATTTGTTTTTTTTTCTTTTAATAATAATTAATAATATACATATGATAATTATATCATACGTTTTTATTTTTCTTGTGTTATAATAATATAATAATAATATAATAATAATTTAATAATAATTATATTAATAATAATAATGGTAATTTTATTAATAATTTATTTCTACTATGGTTTTTGTTGTTGCTTTATTTTACCTTATTTAATTTTGTTGGTTTTGTTGAGTTTTTTTTTAATAGCAAGCATTGATAATTTTTAGATATAAATCATTTATTAATTTTAAAGTTTTTAGTTTGTTGTTGTTGTTTCATTACTGGCTGTTAGAAAAATTTTTGCCATAGATACTAATTTGCAATATTATTGTTGATTTATTATTTGCATTTGAAAGTGACATTCACATAATAATTGCTATATTTTCATAAATTGTTAATGTTGTTGTGATATTTTTATTATTATTATTATTCAGTTTTCTTAAATAATAAATTTTAATTTTTATTTTGCGCATTACTTTTGTAGGTTTTCAAAGAGGAGAGTAATAAAGATCTAAAGGACATTTCAATAGTTTTCCTTGGTTAAATAAATACTCGTATATTTTATTTTTGAAAGAGCAACTTTCTAAAACGAACTTTATTTTGAATTGTGCTTATTTAAAAGGTACTCACTCGTACTTATATAAAAGTAAGTTTTTTAAAAGACGTCTTTTTCAAATATACATATATTTTTTAAAAGTTTTTTTTTCAAAACTATTTTTAATAGAGTAATTTATAAGATACTTGTTGTAGAAGGTACCGTCTTAAATTTTAAAAAGGTTCTTTCAAAAAAACCTTTTCAGAAAATACTTTAAGTGAAGATACTTTTGCGAAAGTAATTTTTAAAAGATTTGGTATTTTTTAAATAAGCACTTTAAAAAAAGTAAGTATATTAAATTTTTAAAGAAACAAAAGAACAAGCAGTTTTTCAAAACATATTTTTTGAAAACGTGTTTTTTTTCAAACTTTATCGAAAATATATTTTTAAAAACTCCTTGTTTTACAAAATTACTTTAAACAAATTTTTTTATTTATTTTTTTTAAAGTACTTTTTCAAAAAAATGTTTGACACTTTTATAAAAAATTTATTTTCGAAAAATTTTCTTTGCAAAAACATTTCAGTTTTTTTCCTCGTTGGAAAATGGAAAAATGTAATTTTTGACAACAAATACAGGAAAAAAATTGAAAATAATTTTTGAATTTTTTCCCCCTGTGTTTGTTGTCAAAAATTAAATTTTTCCATTTTTCCAACGAGGAAAAAACTGAAATGAATACCTTTTATATTTTCTGAGGTACTTTTCCACAAAAATACTTTCTTATTAACAGATTTCCAAAAAATCCTTAATTTTTAATAAATAAATAAATTTTTTCATTAAAAACTAATTAATTTTTTTTCATTCAAAATTGAATAATTTTTTTTATTAAAAATTAAATAATTTTTTTTAAAAAGTATCTTAAAAAATACTTTTAAAAATAATTTTTAAAAAAGTACTTTGTTTAAAAAGCACATTTAAATTAATTTTTTAAAAAGTACTTTACCCACACACAGTTAATAAAAAGTTATTTAACAAAAATTACTCGTACTTCGTTTTAAAAAGTACAACATACATATGTATTTAAAAAAAATTATTTTTTATGTTAATTCGTACTTTTTAAAGAAGTTTTTTTTTTTTCAAAAAATACTTTGCTTAATATGAGTACTTTTTTCAATTAAGTTTTTTAAAAAGTACTTTTTCGAAAAAAAAAAATTTAAGTTAACACGCAGTTTTGAAAACTTATTTTCCAAATATTACATTGTTTTAAAAAGTACTATTTCAGACATTTTTTTTAATATTTTTAATTCGTTCAAAAATATTTTTTTTTAAAAAACTTAATTAAAGAAATGTTAAAAAAAAACCTTCGCTATAAAAAATATTTTTTGAAAATAAAAACTGTTAAAAAGAAGTACTTTTAATTTAAAAATAATTTTGTCTTAAAAAGTACTATATCAAAATACGTGTTATTTTTTTTAATACATTCAAAAATATTTTTTAAATAGTACTTTCTTAAAAATGCTTTTTCAGAAAACACTTAAAAAAATACTTTCTCATAATGATACTTTGTAGTAAAAAACTACTGTTTTCAAAGTCTATTTTTTGAATATTTTTTAAAGTGCTTAAAGAAACAAAATCTTTTTTAAAGATTTTGCTTTTTAAAAAAGTACTTTTTTAAGTCAAAATTCATAATGTACCTTTAAAAAAAATTTATTCTAGCCTTTAAATATAAAAAAAATTAGTTTGAAAAAAGTAGTTTATAAAAAAATATATTTTCTTAAGTATTTTTTACAAAAAAATTATTCTTTTGAAAATTACTTTATCAAAAAAAATTTAAGGAGCATTTTAAAAAGTTGTTAAATGTGGTTTTGTACATTGTACTTTTTTTAATTGTACCTATCAGAATCTTTTTAAAGGTACTTTTTTCAAAATTAACTTTTGCTAAAGTTTCACTTTTGAAATGTACTTCATCAAAGCTTTTTTTAAATTATTTTTGAATGGTCAATTTTAAAAATGTATTCCTTTAAAACATAATACGATACTTTTAGCAACATAATTTAATTAAATTAATTTGGCAAATTTTACTTTCTAAAAACTGCATTTTAGTAGGTACTTTTTTTAAGCCACTTTAGCGAAGTACCTTTTAAAACTAAACGAGTTGGTTTATTATTTAAAAAAACATGAAAAAACTTTTACACTACAGTGTCTTAAATATGGAAATCCCTTCAAAGTTTTATGCTATTGTCTAAAAAAACCTTTAGAGCCACTTTTCATGAATCATTTTAAAATCAAACGCCATGACTTTATTTCTCTCTCTCTCTTTGCTTAATTTCTTAGAATATATTTACCTGTTCTGCCTGGTTTAGGAGTTTTTATGGAAATTATCTGAACACATGCAGTGATTCACAAAAGTTTTCCTATTTATCTGTAGCATTGAAGGCAATTTTCATTTCAGTCATATTTAGTCCTAAAACAAAAATATTGATTTCTAAAATCGCTTGCGAAGTTCCTTCATTTCGCTGTGTTCTTAAGTCGTAAACTTTTGTGAGACACTGCATGTTATTGCATTAGTAATTTTATGACTTTACTACTACGAGTAACATATTCTTTTTATATTAAAATTATTTGTGGTTTAAGCCTACTGTGGGTAATCTAATGGTAAAAATACTTAAAGTACGTATCATTTATATTTTCAGTAAAATAAAAGAAAAATAATGTTAAATAATTTTTTTTTTAATTTAACCTTACCTTTTTTAATTTATTTTTAGGCCATTGCAGGGGAAGTTTCATATTTTGTCTAATTTTTTACGAATTTTTTTTTATATTAAAATTTGAGTTGATTAGGGCATTTGAATACTTAATACTTATTATAGTTTTAAAACATAAAAAACAAAGTCTTGCATAGGAAATATTTACATTAACCCCTAACAGATTATTCTATTAGCAAAAATTTAAAACTTAATTAATTAAGCTTTACTTAATAGAACTTAATATTTCTATATACACAATAAATCAGAGAAACTCAAAAAATACTTATTTTAAAATTTTTATTTGCCGTGCTACCCACTGTTTCCATTAGTCAGGTATTCGAATCGTCAAAAAAATTTAATGCTTTTTATATAAATTTTCTGCCAAGTCGACCGTCTGGGTGCTGGAAACACAGGGTTAATTATTTTATTAAAATGCTAATTTTTTTAAAGCAAATAGTTATATTTGTCTTAATCTTAAGGACTTTGTTGTTGCGTGTGTGTTTTTATTCTTTAAGTAAAATTTCTGTTTAAATTTAAGACTTTGCATCGCAATTTTTCTTTTTATTATGATTATTATTCGCCACCATTGCACTTTGAGATCATCGAACATAAACGCTCATATTTCTTACTTACTAAAAAAAGTATTTTCTATACAATTTATTGAATTACATAATTACCTTTTTGTTTAATTAGCACTACCGAAAAGTACGGAATTTTTGTAATAGGCCGCCGCTTGTCTTTCAGCCAACGGACTTTTGACATCACGCTCGGCATTAGCTGAACGAGTTTTACGTTCCAATTCGATTTCTTGAGCCAAAGATTCTAAAACGATAAGAACGAATATTTATTAAAAAATAAGTGTAGATTTTAATTAATTAAGTGTTTTATCACTTTTTTTGAGTTACTCTCTTCAAACAGTAATTTTTTTCAAAAGGTACAGGTTTAAAAATATACTTTTTTTAAGTTCTTTTTTAAAAAGGTACGTTTTTTGAAAATGTACCTTAAATAAGGTTTTATTTAAAGAATATTTCTTTGAACATGTACTTTAAAAAAAAATACTTTTCTCAATGTATACTTTTTCAAAAGGTACTTTTTTCAAAAGGTACTTTTTTCAAAAGGTACTTTTTTCAAAAGGTACTTTTTTCAAAAGGTACTTTTTTCAAAAGGTACTTTTTTCAAAAGGTACTTTTTTCAAAATGTAATTTTTTCTAGAGGTAGATTTTTTCCAAATGTCCTTTTTTCAATTAGTACTTTTTCCAAAAAATACTTTTTTCAAAAGGATTTTAGTTAGTGTACTTTTTCAAAAGGTAATTTTTTTAAAAACTGCTAGTTTCAATTAGTACTTTTTTTAAAAGAATTTTTTTAAAATGTACTTTTTCTAAGAGCTACTTTTTCAAAAGCTTCTTTTTTGAAAAGGTGCTTTTGTCAAATGTTACTTTTTTGAAAAGTTTTTTTTTCAAAAGGTACTTTTTTCCAAAGACAATTTTTTAAAAAGTACTTATTTCGGAAATGTTTTTTTTTTTGCTGATATGTACTTTTTTTTTCAAAAAGTAATTTTTTTAATATGGTATTTTTTCAAAAGGTAATTTTTTAAAAAGGTACTTTTTTCAAAAGTTATTTTTTTAAAAAGTAATTTTATCAAGAGCTATTTTTTGAATATGTACTCTTTTCAAAAGGTGCTTTTTTAAGGCTAACATTTTTTAAAATATACTTTTAAAAAGGTAACTTGTAAAAAGGGTACTTTTTTATACTGATACTTTTTTTAATCGGTATTTCTTTTAAACGATTTTTTTTTAAATTTAATTTTTAAAATGTATTTTTTAAAGTTAAGAGTTTCTTCAAATGTATTTTTTACTTTTTTTTTAAAAGTACTTTTTTTAAAAGGTCATTTCTAAAAAAAAATACGTTAAAAAAAGAATTTTTTGAAAATGATACTTTTTTCAAAGGGTCTTTTGATAATAGTCTCCCTTAAAAATAAATTTTTCTAAAAGGTACTTTTTTAAAAGGCCCTCTAGAACTTGTTAAAAGATTTGAAACCTACCCGAATAATTTTGCCAAAACGCCCCAGTGGCCATGAGATCTATACCTGAATATTGCCACTGGCCCTTGCCGTTGGCAGCGGCTGCCGCCGCAGCTGCCGCAGCCACTGCTAAACTGTTTTCAGTCTGAGACGAGGGAGGGCGAATTATTTCTCTATCGCTCGAGCGATGCTCTTCATCGTGATCGCGATCGTTTAGACGATCAGTGGAAGAATGACGACCGCTCTCGCTAAGGGCACGTGCATGAGCGTGAGGGTGCCCCGACGAATGGTTATCATCAGCACTGCGGCTTTCATGATCTGATGGAGGTTCACGCTTAAAACTAGGACTTTCCGAATGGTGCCGCACAAGGCGCTGCGATAGTGCTTGATGGTGGTGATCATCAATCTGGTGTGGAGGATGTAAAGGAAGTTGCAGCTGCTGCTGATGCTGTTGCTGATGTTGTTGGTGTTGTTGTGACGTTTGAGTGTGATGCGAATTTATTGAGGACATTGCAGACTTATCAGACTTTTCACTCTGTTTGCCATCATTATCTATGAGGTTAAGGGGAAAGTACAAGAAGAAGAAGAAACAGAAACAGAGGACGCTGTGTTGGTTAAAAAGGAGGTTACACAGAGAGAAATAAAAAGTTAAACACGCATTAGGTGGCGTATTATAGCACAAGTTATTTTTTTACATATGTATATTAAAGTATTTGCAATCAATAAAAATACTTTAACATGATAGATTTATAATAAATAAAAAATAAACACACAATTATATACACACGAGTATGTATGTATGTTCATCGGGAGGAGTATGAATTAAAAACTTACCTTGTTCCGATTTTTTTGTTAAATCCGAAATGCTGCCACTGTGTTTGCTGTGCAATGAGGTGGAATCTATTGAACGGACATCGTCATTAACACTGTTATTGGAATTTGTTGATAATGATGTATTGTGGCTATTGTTGTTGTTGTTATTGTTGTTTATATTGTTATTATTATTATTGTTATTGCTGCTGCTACTGTTATTGCTGGCATTGTTGTTATTATTACCGAGCGTGGTTGAGGAGTTATTGCTGGCATTCACTCCACCCGCATTTGGTGATTTGCGTTTGCCACCCTCGACTTGCGTTTGAAAACGTATACGCATTTTACGTTCACGTCTAAAACGTTTTTGATATAAAACTGTAAAGTAACAATGGAAATGATCAAAGAGACGAAATTGTTTGTTTTTTTTTTTAATAAATAAATTGAGTAATTTGATATTTCAAAGAATTCAAAGGAGTGAAGGGCATTGTTTTTCTATATTTTCATGTTCTGTTTTTTTAATCAAAATAAAGCAACACAATCGATCATGTTTCTGTACGAGTAGAAAATCATGATCAATTTATGGAATTATTTTTATTAATTTTTTTCTATATTATTGCCAGTATATGTATATTTGTTGTATAATAGCATAACGTGTGTGTGTGGTCGTTACTTTACACAGTGCGGCAGCAGCAGTTATGGTTATAAATTTGTGTCTTTATAAATTATTAAATAAACTATAAAATAGTACAAAAATAGGTCATAAGAGAGTAATACAAGTTAATAAAGAATTTGCATCAAGTTGAATTCAATATTTTTTAAGTCGCCGCTTTTAAAAATAAGAGACCTAGGAGTAGAAAGACCATTCTGAAGAGAGGTGGAGGGTATATCCCCTCAAGAATTGCTGTTGCCCTGCCCCCGAAACACGAAGAATTATTTAAACTTGCACGTAATTATTTATTTTAATATTACTGATGAAAAATCAGCAGTCATAATGCCCCCTCCTATCAAAAAATTTCTGGGTACGCCAATGATAAGAATCAACATTCATTCAATTAATTAATTTATCTAACAGGACTTAAAAGATATTTTACTACTTTAAAATTAATGTATCAAAAATATCTATATTTTTCAGAAGTTCTAAACTCAGAACGGTTTCTTTACATAATAAGTACTCTAAATAACATTTAATATCATTGCATCTAATAATTATAAATATACTGTGGTAAATATAGACTAAAAAATATATGTTCACTGCATTAGAGTTTAGGGGTGGAGATCCGTCTCAAATAAATTACTTACAACTGCATTTAACAATTTAATGTCTGCCTTCTCTCACGTGCATGCATTTCCTCAAACCCACATGCAAAGTCATAAGCATTTCTAAAAGAAGAATAATACACAGTCATACATACAGTCATTCTTAGATACATAAGTATGTATATAAGTACATATGTATCAATGCATGTACGTATTTGCCACCACATATATTTGCATGCAAAACAAAATTCTTCCCATAAACAAAATGAAATGGCATAAACTTAGACTAAATAATTATTTTACCCTGATTTCTATTTGCTAAGAAAAAGTATATAATATTTTTTTTAAGAATTCCTTTTTTTTTATTTGAATTCTTCTCTAAAAACATACAAAAGTATCTATTTGCCACGGTTGAATGATTGTGCCATTTAGGTGTGTCATTTTCTATATTAGAGGCTGCTTTCAAAAACTCACTCAAGTAAAAAATAAAGAGTTAATACAAAAAAATTAAGATTATTTATTTGACTTCAATAAAAAGAATTTGCAATCAATAAAATTCTAAAGAAATTATAAAGAAAAATTTTTCACAGGAATTAAAAAATTATATAGAAAAATGTTTCCGACTTTTGCTAGGCGAAATGAAATAAATAAATAAAATAATAAAAATTAAATAAAATAAATAACAAAATTTAATAGATTAAATTAAAGTAAAATAAAATCAAATAAAATAAAATATAATAAAATAAAATAAAATAAAATAAAATAAAATAAAATAAAATAGAATTAAATTAAATTAAATAAAATAAAATAAAATAAAACAAAATAAAATAAAATTAAATTAAATTAAATAAAATAAAATAAAACAAAATAAAATTAAATAGAATAAAATAGAAAAAATAAAATAAATGAAATAAAATAATAAAGGTATTTATTTCAGTTTTTTCTCGTTGGAAAAATGGAAAAATGTAATTTTTTACAACAAACACAGGAAAAAAATTTCAAAAATATTTTTGAATTTTTTTTTCATATGTTTCTTGTCAAAAAAAATACATTTTTCAATTTTTCTAACGAGAAAAACCTGAATTGAATACCTCTAATATATAATAAATTAAAAAAAAATATAAGAAAATAAAACAAAAATATGAAATAAAGTACAATAATATAATAAATTAAAATAAAATTCTAAGCAAGCTAGTGATCATATTCTTGCAAAAAATATAATTTTGTCGCTAATTTTGGGCTCATGTGTTTCGATAAATTTTTGTTGCTCCATCTGTAATAATCTTTGATGTACGGTCCTATAAAACGTTTTTGGTAATTTTTTTTTTTGGTTTAGCGTTTTCTAGTATGATGTTATTCACTGATAACTCCTTCTTCACCACCTTATCTTCATTTTCAGCGATACGCTGACGACCTGTTTGAGTTTATCCCATTCTTGCACTAAGGGAAAAGAACTCAACAACTTCTCTACTATCTGTTAATATACAGGTTGGTAGTCTGTTGTCCACAAAACAAACAAAACTTTTTAGTTTTTAAAATTTTATTTTATTAAATTATTACTTTACTTATTCAGTAAAATATTTGTTTATTAAAAATACGTTGTATTTTATTTTTGAGGGGTTAGGTGGATCCTATGTGAAATCCACTGTTGCTACTGCAGATTATCAGTGACCTTTTACCCATAAATTACTTAGCACAACTAGAGTTATTATGTTATAAACTTTCATTTAATCAAATGAGAAGTGCAACTAATAGCAAAGTTGGAACAAGAACATGTTTTCTATTTTCTTACCTTACGATTGCTACATTGACTGACTTTTTTCAGCTCGAATTGTAGTTGTAAGAAGTGTGTAAGGAAAATAAATGTATAAAAATAACAACAAATATTTATTGCTAATAAAGTACTGTCATACAAGAGTTTTTGACCGAGCGGAGTCAAGTTAAAAATTTTAGTTTGTTTTGGGAATTGTTACAAATTAAACAGCATTATTTATAAAAATTATGAAAAAGTATAAAAATTTGTTTTAAATACCCTTTATAAAGACTTTTTAAGTTTTATAAACAAAGCTGTAAGTTAATAATACCAAATTATTATTTTACATATTCAGTAAAATATTTTTTATTAAAAATACAGTGAAAGTTCTTTATATTTATAAATTTTAGTTGTGTCTTGTTAAAAAGTTATTTCTTTATACTTTTTCGCATTAGTTTTTTACAAGTTACGATATCTGCTTTATCACTATTTTTTAGTATAAAATGCACAACAAACTTTAAGTTTTATTAAATTTAATGCATTAAACTATAGTTGTATTTTCATAAATTTTAAAATTATTTAAAAAATTTATCATTATCTCTTATCGATATCTTAAAGTTTTGCTAAGCAAAAATTATCAGGTTGCATAATTTAAAGAAAAACTCTCATAACACACAAACAGAAACTTCTTAAATTTCATTTAATATACTTATACTTTTGCCTTTGTCTTTATATATAATTTTCTTGCATTTAACATTTAAATCAAATATAAATAATAATTTCCTTCTTAATAAAAATTTTTTATTTTTATTATATTATTTTTTTTTACCCCCAACTCTTATTGTCTTTCTTAAGAAAATATCATTCAAGTGTTATGAACTAATCAAATGATATTAAATTTATTTGCATTATGATTTCTGTTGAAAAACAAAGAATAAATGAATACAAAAAGAAAAAAAACTCGAACAACAGCCAAAGTTAATCTATAAAAAATAAAGGCCATACAAAAGGATCTCTCTCATCAACATATTTTAGTAAATGTATTAAAAAGGTATTGAATGTCAATATTCCAGCATGGGCCTTAGAAATGGACGAGGTAGGAAAGGAGTTCAGAGAAGAAAAAAAAGACTTCAGAGGGCAGCATTTAAAAACAAACGTAGAAACTGAATATAAAACACAACTCTTTATGGTTGGTGTTTTTTTTTGTTCATGCCCAACAATATCAGGTGTCATTATGGTCCATTATTTGAGTCATTTTAAATTATAAACACTTCACTAGAGAAGGAATACAATGTAGAAAATGATAAACGAAATATTTAATATATAAAGATAAAATTGTTTTAGTTGTAGCAGCCAAATTTCTAGAGGTTTGATTTATTAAGAATTTTTACGTTTTACTTGGAGTAGAAACGCGGGTAAGTACGAAATTAACTCTGGTACGTATGTACATATCTTGAATTTTCCCTTACATCTGTTTTAGTTTATAACAACAATCTTTGTTGTATTCTTAAACTTATAATAGAAATTTATAGTGAATACTTTTTGTAAAACATTTTAATCCATTAAATGGGGGGTGGGCAAATTACGGTACTCGTTATCGATCAAAATTATGAAATATTTCAATAGGTTTTTTTTAATTTCGAATCGTATGGAATGACGTAATTTGGCCTCTGACCTTTCAAGACATGAGAGATTTTTCAAATGATTTATTACAGCGAAATATTCTAAAACAAACGCTAAAAACACTGTTGGCAAAACATACAACGGAAACAAATGTCTCGCCAATAGTGTTTTTGACCGTTTTTTTAGAGTATTTCACTGTAATAAAGTTTTGACAAATCTCCAATATCTTGAAATGTCTTATAAATAGTCTTGTGCAGGACTTTAGTTTAAGGGTTATTTGTACCATTTTTAATAAGACTTCCGGTTAAGTGTTTTCAAAGGCTTATGGCAGAATTTTATGGGTAATATTTTTATATTTTTATCAGGGTTGAACCCTGATATCTTGACTTAAGTGTACGTTTTTGCCCCTTTTTATCGAATCTATATGTGCATGGATGAAAGGGGAAAGAGGAATGGAAAAACGTACTTTGTTTCATGTACATGCCTTTCTTATTGAGTATCTCATTCTCATGCGAAATATATGAGAAATTATTTAAGCTGCAACACAGAAACTTTACTGAGCATAGAGCGTAAGTTTAATCTCTTAATAGGAATGGGTCAGCATTAATTGCCCTTCTCTTCCAGCCTAACTTTAGCTAAGCAGTTTAGATTACTGGCACTTGAATAACGAAACTTAAAAGAATGAAATTTTTTTTGGAGAAGTACTTCGGAGTTAATTATATTTTACTAAAGGCTTTTAAAATTAATCAAAATTTTTCACACATTTCTATTGCCGATGAAAAGCAGTCATATGAATTTAGAATTTCCTGTAAAGACATGTCGATCCTGCCAGGGCACACAGAAAAAAATAACCCTGCAATATGCTACTTTAATTGAAAATAAAACCAAAAATTAATTAAAAATGCAATTGAGTCAATTAAACTTTGTAATTAATTAAATTTTTAAAAAATAATTAATTAATAATAATAATTAAAACTGTTTTAATTGATTTTTGGTTTTTTTACCCGACTTCAAAAAAAGGAGGAGGTTAAAAATTCGTCTCTATTTTTAACCGACTTCATTTTTCTTTTTTTTTAGGTGTGGAGCTTCATAACTCGATTAATTTTAGATTTTAAAAATTTTTTTGTAGTCTAAAAGGGTATAGCTTCCAATTGGTCACATTAAAAAAAGTGGGCGGGGACACGCCCACAATTTTTTAATTTGATTTTACGATCTTCTACTCATTTGATTGCTGCGAAACCTAGCAAACACCTTTGGTTCTTATAATTGAACGATTTTAAAATTAAAAAAATGGGCGGGGCTACGCCCATTAAAATGTACTATAATATTACACGTGGTTCTACTTAACCGATTTTTATCAAACTTACCACACACCTTGAGCTATAAAATAGGCACAATCCTCTATTTTAAAAAATGGGCGGGGTCACGCCCATTTAAATTTAATATTATATTTTACAAGCTTCTATTTCACCAATTTTTACGAAAATTGGCACACACCCTTAACTTCAGTTAAAGCACAATCTTGAGTTCAAAAAAGTGGGCGGGGCAGGCCTATTAAATTTTAGCATAAATATTTCACGTGCTTGTACTGAACCAATATTTACGAAACTTGGCACACACCTTGAACTCTTAAAAAGACACATTCTTGTTGTACAAAAAGTGGGAGTAGTCACGCCCCATTAAATTTAATACTAGTTTTCACTAAAAAGCCAATAATAAAAATTAAAAAAAATTAAACTGACTTCAAAAGTAAGCATTAAAAAGCTTAAAATAATATAGATCTATTTAAAAAAATATTTTTACATATGTATGTTACTTATAGTGTTGTTTGAAGTTGGTGCCAGCAATATTGGTAACTAAGCACATACATACATATACATATAGATACATATATCTACATATGTACATAAAAAGTACTTGAAATTTTTTATCGGGCATGTTTCTCTGTGCTTAGTACCTGTACAACACTATAATGAGCGTGACCGTTTGACTGACTTAAATGGCAAATTGCATTTTTTTGACTGTCTTGCCTCTTTTTTGACTGCCTTGCCACTTTATGTCTCCCATTTTAGTGAAGCTTTCTCGTTTTTGCTTTACTTTTGCCACCTTTTTTTATAAATCCCTTTTTGGTGCCACTTTTTAAAAAATTTCATCGGTCACCCTCGCTATAATTAACATATCGAGGGTTTATTTATATTCAAAAAGTGCTATCTGCAAGGCTTGAAAATTTTAGAAGAGCGCAAAAAACTGTAATTTTCTCAAAGTGCAAGGGTTATAAATAAATGTTGATGATTAGTACCATTTACAGAAGACATCTTAATTCTACTAATGTTAATCAAATACAGTTATTGCTCTTGGACTTAGAGAAAATAACAGTTTTATTTTGTCTACTAAAATATTCAAGAATTGCAGAGAGCACTTTTTGAATATAAGCCCTCGATATGTAAAAATATTTTATTTAACTAGATATATATCATTTTTAGCTTTTTAGTACTTATTTTTGAAGTCGGTTTAATTTTTTCTTTTAAAAAGTTTTATTTTAATTAAAGTTCTTTTATTACAGGATTATTTTTTTCTGTGCAGATGTCAATAACTGGATCTCTTTGACTTCTTGGAGTATTCCTGTTATTGCTGCGATGTATTTGAATTTGCAAGTTAATCAATAATCCTTCCACAAAAAAATTTATTAAATCATATATAAAACTATAATATATATAAATTGGATTTGTTGTTGGCCATTTTAGACCTTTTACTAAAACTAATGTTAACGCTATTCACAGCCGCTAAAACTTTATATAAAATAAAATCTATATGTCAGATACGTTCATAAGAAAGAAAAACAAAATGTTATTTATAGCTAAACCATTACAAAAGCGTAACCCATTTGTTTTGTTCATTTAACAACCGCCAAAGTCACACTTATCATACGAGTGCCAACAAACATTTTGTTAAATGTTAATTTGTTCACTCTTAAATTAAGTATTTAGGCACACAAAAGAAAATGAAAAATGAAAGCCCTTTGGGCCATAATTTATGGTCATTTAGTTAATTTAAATGTCTGATCAAATAAAATAATCTTTAAGTCGTGTCTATGGTTTTTTTTTGTTTATTTCCCCATTTCTCCTTTGGTCTTTGCTACAAAGAAAAAAACTGATATGCAAATAAAATCTTTTTGAATTTACCTCTTAACTTCCGCTCATCAACTAATTGCCTTTCTAATGAATCTTTAACTTCACGTTCGCGCAAAATATCCATTTTTAATTCAGCTAAAAGTAATCAAATGAAATAAAACAAAACAAGAGAAAGTCACATCATGTAAGTAAAGAAAGCTCAAGCAATTTTATGCAAAAAATATATTTTTTTCAAAAATTAACAAATAACTTTAGTCGCTGAAACCTACTGACCTTTTTCATAACTTATGGCCCTTTCTTGTTGCCGGGCATTATCGGCTGCCACTTTAAGCAAACTTTGTATGTTTCTCAATAAAGTTTCGGTGGAAGAGGGTACACCTGGGTCCATGGCTAAAGGACCCAAAGTAAGACCGCCTGCTGCTAAAGCTGCAGCCGCTGTAGAAGCATCACTTGCTGCCAATAACGCCTCGTTGGGTGTCAAAGCTCCACCGCTACTCGAGGCTGCTATCGAAGGACCATTGGGACCGCTGTTTGCAGCAGCTGCTGCCGCTGCTAGTGTAGAATAATTTAAAGCACGTTGATGTTGCAAAGCAGCTACGGCTGCATTATGTGAGGGAGATACGTGTTGCAATGACGGATGGTTGGGATCGTGCTCGCTCAAGACATTAACCGGCACACGATCTACCGTACCCACAAGTGAGCTGTTGTGATGGGGCATATTGTGGGCTCGCTGATTACGTTGTGAGGCAGGGGAATGGGTATCGCGTTCAGCATCACTTAAATCTAAAATATAATAAGAAAAATACGGGGAATTCACAATAATTTTTATTCAATTTGAATAATCAATCCAAAAAAAAACTCAAAATATGTTTTTTATAATATAAAAAAAATTTAATGGCAAAGATTTGCAAACATATTTGGAGAAAATTAATTTTAATTTTAATCACTAGTTCCACTTCATATTGATAATCTTGTTAAACATAATAAATATACTACTTTAACACAACCAAATTTATAATTAGATAAGTCCCAGTTCACACGCGGCAATTTTTTTGGTATGATTGCGTGTAAACCGAGTACAACAAAACTGCTTTCTCACCTTCATCATCTTTGCCCATGCGATCATCCACATCTGATACATTGTCATCGCTTAAATTCTCAATGTCCTCATCCTCATCCAGATTAGTGCCATTACCGCCGCCAACCTCACCAACACTCCGACCACTGGCTCTCTCTATGCTGTCGTCGCGCACTGAGTGGGCCGGTGAATGCATATCACTACGTTCGCTACGTTCATCACAATTGCTTCCCTGATCGGTATTACCACCCGATTTGGACAGATTTAACACAGGACTTTGACGATTGGGGGAACCTTAGCGATGGTAAACAAAAATAAAGACAAAAACCTTGAGGATTATTTTATTTTTACAATTATTTATTATACATAATGAAAAAAATATTAACAAACAAACTATATCTATGACATTAAATAAAATAAAATAAAAAAAATTAATATAAAATAAAATAAAATAAAATAAAATAAAATAAAATAAAATAAAATAAAATAAAATAAAATAAAATAAAATAAAATAAAATAAAATAAAATAAAATAAAATAAAATAAAATAAAATAAAATAAAATAAAATAAAATAAAATAAAATAAAATAAAATAAAATAAAATAAAATAAAATAAAATAAAATAAAATAAAATAATATAAAGTAAGGTAAAGTAAAGTAAAATAAAATAAAATAAAATATAATTTAAAATAAAATAGGTTAAGTCATAATATTGATACCATTCTACTTACAGTTACGTGAACTTAAGTCACGGGGTTTTTGTTCAACTCCAATAACACCGCCAACAATGCCACTCATTTGTTGCCGCTCATCGGTACGTTCTTCTCGTAGTCTGAAATAAATAAAAATGATCAAGGATTAAGAAAAGATCATGTTTGGAAATATTGTACACACAAAAACAATATATGTTTTCAATTAAAAATTTAATTGATTTAGTTAATATCTATATTGCTTAAATTAATTTAATTAGAAAAACTCAATAAAATAAAAAAACTATTAATAGTTTACTGAACAAATTATATATAAATTTTAGGATAAAGTGTGATAAAAATATTATTAACTATTATTATTTTTTGATTACTGTTGAAAATTTAATATAATAAATTAATTGTTTTATTAGTGTATCAAAGTTTTACATGATATTATAAAATTTGTTTAAGAACTTTTCAACTCACCTTTCCAAATGCTTAACAATATCCTCATAGGCTGCTCGACAATTCTCCCATATGCCCGACCTGGCCAAGGCGTCCATATTCGCCGCCGACATGCCACTTTGAGCGGCTGCCTTTAGCATTTGGCTATCGGGACGAGCGTGTAGCCCATGTGGAGGCATACCGGGAGACATTAGAGCCGAACCAGGATGATGATTCATTTGCATAAATGCCATGTGATTAATAGGCGGGGGATTATAGCCATTAGCTAATAACGGGGATTTTTCCAAACGGTTCATGTCTGTGAAAGAGACAAATAAGACAATAGAATTCATTCGATATGTGCTTTCGCGTCAATGTTTTAAAAAAGCTAAAATGCAGCATCGACCTTTGATGCATTTAATTTTATTACTAGACTTTGCTTTTCGTTTCTTTTTTTTTTTTTTTGCTTTTTATGCCTTAAATTTTTTTATAAAGGTATTCATTTCAGTTTTTTTCCTCGTTGGAAAAATGTAATATTTTACAACAAACACAGGAAAAAAATTGAAAAAAAAATTTTTTAAAAAATTTTTAATTTTTTTTTCCTGTGTTTGTTGTCAAAAAAATTAAATTTTTCCATTTTTCCAACAAGAAAAACCTAATATGAATACCTTTTATATTTTTTAAAATTTTTTTTTATTTCAGAACAATTATTTTTGAATTTTCATTTTGCTGTTTTGCCAAAATTAAGTCCTAAAAGTTTGGTCAAATTTGCTTTAGAAAAGAGGCAAACTATTATTGTCGTGATTTTAAGAATTATGAACGTAAAATATTTAAGTTTTTCGCTTGCTAAGGGAGTTAAATAAATTTTGTATACAACTTTCATACGAATTTTGAATATATTTATGACAATATATTTGCCAGAAAAAAGTAAAATTAGTTAGAGTTCTCAAAGAGTTTAAGTTTAAATTTGAAAATAAAATGAATTGGAAAATAAAAGAAAACTTATAATACAGAAAATAGAATATAAAATGGAAATTAAATTGAGTTAGAATTAGTTTTCACTTTCTGTTCTGTTACGAATCAGGTTACTCTTTTTATATATAATACAAGTCGTTAGTTTTTCTGTTTCGGTTCATCCTGTGAAAATCAAAAAATTGTTAAGTAATTTTAAGTGAAAGCATAAATTAAATAAAAAATATTTTGAAATAAATTTTGATTGTGTTTTTAGAATTTAAAAAAATTAATTTTTAAAAGAAAAAATAAAATTATATTGTAACATAGCAAAGGCCGATGTAAAACTCATCGCTTTAGTGCAAAACTGCGACCCTTATGAACAGAAACAGCTGATAAGTTACTACAGAAAAAGTAAGTTCTTAAATATAGAAGCAGAACGGCACAACAGCAACAGAAAGTAAAGGCTAATGAAGCTTTTATAATTAAAATTTCGGTTTTCTGAATTACAATTGCCAAATCTGAATTATAATTGAAGCTTTTTATGTTAAAATTTATCAATCTGATAATTGACTAACTTAAATTCCAATGCACGCTTTCTGAATTACAAATTGAAAATGTTTAGAAAAATTATATGGAAATCACTAGAAATAAGATGAGTGGTAAGTGAGATTTTGACACAAACATGAACGGTACCGTAGGATTTCTTTTAGTCTTGGTGCTTTTTTCGTTTCTGCCCTTTTTTTAGATTTTTTTTTGTCATTTATTTTTGTTTTAGCTATTTTTTTTATTTTTCGTGTTTTTTCGTCTTGGCGATTTTTGTCGTTTTTTTTAGTTGTTTGGCGACTTTTTTACCCTGGTGATTTATTTGCATTTTAGCCATTTGTTTTATATTTTTGGTGATAATTTTCAATTAAGTGGTTTTCATATAGATTTTTGAAGTAATCTGGGTGTACATAAAACGCAAATAAATATGAAAGGAAATGAAATAGAAATGTAATGAAATCGAATGGAAGTAAATGTAAACAAGATTAAATAGAATTGAATGATATAGAAACGAAATGAAAAATATTAAATTAAATTAAAGTTAAATGGAAATAAGATGTAAGAAATGAAATAGAAAATTTAAAAAAATAGAAATGATATGAAATTAAATTAAATTAAGCGATATAATCGAAGTAATATAAATGATATAAAATTAAATTGAACTAAATCAAAACGAAATGTCCAGTTAAAGGTTAAAAAAGGTTTAATTATGGCGAATTAAAAATAACACTAATTAGACAGACTGCCAAGCAATAAACAAAAGTTCTTTTTTCCCTTAATTGCAGTATATTTTTTTTGTGAACAGAAGAATAAAAGCTCAAAGTTCCCACCTATTTTATTTATGGCAAAACTATACTAATAATAATTTTATATTTGTAAGTATGTACGTCTGTGAGTACATACTGTACATACAAACATACATACCTATTTACTTATGTACATGCATGTATTTCATATTATATTCTTTTTTTATTTTTTTGCTAAACAATTTAATTTTTAGTCTAATACATGTCTGGTTATTTTGCAATTTTTTTTTATTTTTTATATTTTATTTTGCTATTCATTTCAGCCATATTATTATGGCCAATTTTTGTTTGCCATTACAAATATTTGCATGTGAGTGGATGCACACACAGTCACAAATGTTTGTCATACATATTTCTATTTGTTGTTGTAGTTTTGAAATTGCAAACAAAACTAACAAAAAAAAATAAAAAATAAATAATAACCCCAAGAATAATTTTGTTGACATTTTTGTTAAATTCAGGGTTATTTTAAGTTTTTTTTTGTAATTTTTATATAAAAACAATTTCTCTTGTGCGCTTGGAATATGCGTGTCTTTACTCGTATCATTTAATACGTCACCGAGTACAATTGTGTAGTTTGCCATCCGTTGCTCGTTTAGATTTCACAGGGGTTAGTTAGTTAGTGGAAAACCACAAAAATATGGTTGACTAGTTTTAATGAAAATTATATTTATCTAGTTTAAGGACAATAAAAAAATAAAGAGAATAAAGTTGTTAAAATTGCATTTTAAACATTTCACAATTTGTGTCAGTTTGCAAGTTTAAAGTTGTAAAATGATTTGGTTATATATTATCTTAAAATGAAAATACGCCTTGTTTAATAAGGGCCTGTTCATCTAAATGCGAACGATAGATTCGATCGAAAATTTATATTACTCGTAATTCACACGTTGATTTTTTAATGTTTTTTGAAACACAATTTTTTAGTTTGTTTTACGAGTTTTTTTTAAATTTTTCTATACACATATTTTAATTATTGGTTGCTTTATTTTATTTTTTCATTCAATGTGACTACAGGTTTTTTTTAATACAAAACAGTTTTACCTGTAGGTGTTTTTATCACTAATATAAGAGTATGTACAAGGAATATCGGACAACTATTTTATTTTGCCCAAAATTTAGGTATTTTTGATTCTCATATTACATTTTTTTTGTGCATAAATGTAAAAATGACGAAACTCAAAATATATTTTTGATCATAAGCCGTTTCAAAATTTGTTTTTGCTCGAAATTACAAAGACTTTCATCTAATTATATTGGTGTCGCCATGCCTGTCCTTGGATCAGATCTTGCCCCTATTCTTCTAATGACAAGCACATCAGGAAATTGAAAATGAGCATTTATGTAACAACTTACACCTATTTAACTTAAATACAGCTGTGTGTTAAATTTGTATTATAAGATGATTTCTGAAAAACTATAGAAAAGTGTGCATTAAAAGTAAAAGTAAAAGTAGTCACTCTAAATAACTTAATACAAGAAAATTACATACATATGTCAAAATTTAAGTAACCTACTGTAGCTCCAATAAAACAATAACTGCTTTTGTATTAAGAAGCAATAATTTTGGTTGCAATTGGTTTACAAAACAAATTTTGCAGGGACATTTGTTTGGTAAGCGTTTTGTAACACAAAATTATTTTTTTCTGAATAAGGTCTTAAATGTTTTTAAATTATCTTTCTTTAAATTAAATTACTAAAATTTGTAGATTTTCGAAGAAAAAAATCAAAACTAGAAACATTAAAAAAAATCATGGTATGAATGTAAAATGTTTTTGAAAGCAACTTTTAAAGAGAATCAAAAATAAAACCAGATTTTTAAATCATCGTATGAATTGGGCCTTAGGAACAAAAACAAAAAACTGAAAATTATTTTTGTTTCCAATACAAATATTCGATCGGTTCTATCGTTCGAATTTAGATGAACAGGAACTAGGCGAAGACTGCTTGTTCGTAACAAACACTCAAAGGAAGTAGTATTGATAGGTGTATGCTTGTTTTTTTATAATGTTCGTTTGTGTGTGTGTGTAAGATTTAGATGATAAGCTATTATGTGTTTAAGGGTGGGTTTTTAAAGCCAGCTCACACAACTAATATTAATGCTTGTGTGCGTTTGTATGTGCGCAGAAAAATAAAAGTGTGTGCCTATGTACATGCATAACGTTTGCATACGCGCCCATGCGTAGAAAGAAGCAAGCATTACAAATTCTTCCGTCTAGCCTTGCCAAGAGTGTTGTTTAGAATTTGCTTTAGAAGACTTCGCTGCAGTAAATCATTTGAAAAATAACTCTTCTTAAAAGTTTTTGTAAGTGGTCTTTTGCAGGGGTCTAATACATATGTATGTATGTATTTACTATGTATTTATATTTTTTTGTATGTGGGTAAGTGTGTTCAACATGAAAATGTTCAATTAATAAAAAGAGTTAATTAAAGATCCGATGAAATAAAAACAGAGAGCGAGAGAGAGGGAGAGATGTTATGGAAGCCAGGGAGATTTATTAACCCAAGCTTATGACAGGTCATGACAGTTGCAACAAATATCTTCCCAGTTTGAAGTTAAAGGATACAAATCAGGGAAGGCATTGAGAATTTTGAAATTGTGCCAACAACTTTAAAAAATTGTACTAAATTGTACTAAAATATTTTTCAGTTCAAATTATACATACATATTTTTATTTGCCTTTATAATCGACTTTGTTCTGGCTACGGAATCGTTTTCACAAATTTGCTAGTAAGTTATACCTGTTTGACTTAAAATTTAAAATATACAAAGTAATAGCATCCAATAATTTGGAAATGGACTAGTTCACATTTTTTTGATTTTCCTGCTGAGTTTTGCTTTCACAAGAGAAGAAAGTGAGTTTCATTGCTCAAAAGTGAAAATTTAAAAGAAATACGGAAACTGCGGAGATTCCTTAAATCTAATAAATTAGTCATTGGTGTACTATTGTACTTTCCGAGTTTAAGTAGTACCAAAAAAGTTACAATTGTACCAACTTTGCCATCCCTGATGCAAATAGATAAGATCATTTTTTCCGCAAATCTGCTGGATGAAAGGGAATGCCTTAACTTTCGAAAATATGGTGAATCTTATGTTAATTCATGCAAAGGACTGAAAACTATTTAAAAAGAATTTTATAGGAGAATGTAAGAATGAGACTAGAAGATTTATAAAGCTAATGCAAGCACACACAGTCATTCATTTTTATTTGAGGTAAACAGCCTTGAAAGCAGCGTGACCGTTTGACCGACTTAAGTGGCAAATTTACACTTTTTCGACTGCCTTGACACTTTTTGTGCCTCTTTCCTTAGAGTGAATTATATAATAATACATTAAAAATAAAAATTTTAGTGCTGTTGTCTCGTTGATTTTTAATGTGGCTCCTTTTTTTTGATAGTTCTTTTATTTGGTGCCAGTTTTTGAAAAATATCATCGGTCACCCTGCTTAAAAGCTATTACAATTTACAATTTGTTCCTTTTTCTTTGCAAAGTAAGCAGCAGGCATTTGTTGTCGCCGGAAACTGATTGGCCGCTGTGCTGTCATTGGCGTGAAAGCATAAAGCTCTTTTGTAAAAGCTCGCACGTTGTGCATATGCCTTGGACGTAGCTGCCCTAATGAAATGCTAAAAACTGTCCCGGGATGGTGTGGTGAAGATTTCGTAATGCCAGTATCACCAACAAAAAAAAAACCCATAGCCACATACAAAAAAATATATGTGTAGCATTCGCTTTCAGCCAACACTCCCTAAGCTAGTTGAACACATAAAAGACTTTAAAAGTCCAACAAGATTTTAATTTGAGGCCTTAAAATACTCATCGATTGTTTGCCATTATTTCAAAATAATTCCCCGCAAATAAATTCAATACGAGTACAAATAGCAATACAATCATTAAACTTAGAACTTCCTATTCCTCTTGAGCAATAAGCGAAATCGCATAAAAATCAATAAAAAATAATTTGAAATCACAAAGAAACAAGTTTCTAAATCTTGGAATTGTATTTGTACAAATAAATGTATATATTTTTTTTAAAGCGTTGCAATTCAAGCCAGACAATTTCAATTGTTGCCGATGATGATGATGATGATGTTTGATGTTTGATGGTTGCAAGTTACACAAGTTATTTGCAACGATAACCTACAATTGTCGTAAACAACAATACAAAACAAATCAAATTGTTGCACATTTCATTATTTCATATTCTTTCTTTTTCTTCATAATTTTTCTCTGCTTGTCTTTGCAAATTTGAGCACGATTTCTTTACAACTCTAAGGTTTTAACAACTTTTCTTACAATATTTCTTTTATATATTTTTTTTTGCCTCTTACTCCAAAGCAAAAGAAATAACATTTAAAATTGTTTTGCAATGCATGTGGATGCAACGTTTTGTGTATTAAACCCCCGAATTATGGTTATATTTCATGTTTGAGAAATATTGCAAAGAATCCATCCACCATTACGGTTTGGAATCAATGAATGAATGAATGCATATGAATGTGTGTTTGAGTGTATTTATGTATGCCTGCATGTATGATTTGTATGATTGTCTGTCTGACTTGATAATGGTCGCATTGTAGTTAGATATAATTTCATTTTTTTTTTTTTTATTTCTTATGATTATTGGTATAGCAGAAATGCTTGAGAATTATCAATTCTAATTTATATGTTTCTGGCTTTAACGAAATACATGATGATTTGTTAAATCTTTGGCCAGTGGGTTAAAAACTGTTCCATAACACTTAACCTTTAAGCAACAATGTAAGAATAGTGGGTCAGTTTGCGTGTGACTTGGTCGCCACTTTCAAATACTTTTGCATTAGTTTCCGTAAATGTAAACTTATTTAGTCAATGGTGTGTAAATTTTTAAATTTCGTACAGTAAATAATATATGCAGCATACAAAAAAAAACAATGCTGACTGGAGCATTAAACACATTAAACACAGCTGACTACCGACGCCACAATCTGTCAAAAATAGAATACACACTTTTATAAAAAAAAACCAAATCTTTTAGCGCCACCACAGTTACACGGCTAATCGACCATTTTTTTCTCCGTATCCAACTTAGGCCGTGGTCACACAACGAACAGCAAAGCGACTAGCAGCAGGCGGTACAGCGCCTTTTTAGGGTGGCCAGTGGCTTATTACTGAGCGGCAGTTACAAGCGGAATTTTTAAATGAAATTCTATTGATTTTCCTAAGTATTTTTTTTTAGTGTAAAAGTTCCAATATATTTTTGAGCACTTACTGAAACATGACATTAAAGCAAAATTATTTTATGAGGTGGATCAGAGTCGAATTAAATTGGCCTTATGGTGTGCAATGTATTTCAAAATCCATTTGCACAAAGTGATTTTTAGTTTTCTTGACATTTTCTTACTTAAAAAAAAACCGGTGGACAAATCGGTCCGGTTTCTGAGTTGTAAAAACCAGAACCGGGTTTTTCATAATTTCAAATATTTGAACTATTAGAAAACCGATTTCTGGAAAAAGTCAAATAATCGATCGCCCTAGTGCTGAGATGATATTAATTTAAATTTATTTAATTTTATTAGCAAAGAAATTCGCCACAAATTTTATAAAAACATTTTCCTAAAATGCCTTTGCTTTACTTTCGGTTATTTAATTCTGTTCTAAAAATTGATTTACATCACATTGTGGACTTTTGTTAAATATTTAAAATTATTACAAATACAGACGAATGTGAAAGATATTCTTCCAATCTTTAATGGATGGAATGCTTTTCTTTTTATACTCTTATATGCATGCTAGTGCTGCTAAATTCAATATCAGTTTTTTCAGACACTTCAGCCACGCCCACTTTTATATTTTATACACTGCTTGATTGAAAATCCGTTTTTGTTCTTTAGCACTAATGTATTCAATGATTTGTTGAAATTTTTTTTTTGTATTTTTTTTATTTTTATTGATTTACAAATTACAAGATTATTTATAAATTTCTTTTCTTGATCTATCTTGGAATTCTTGAGAAGTCATAAAACACAAAAATAAATCTTTTAACACACTTTTAAGATCTTTAGAATGTAAAAAAGGAAACTGTTAAGTCATTCCGGCTATTTGTCGGCTGGCGTTTTGGGTTTTTTTCATTATTTTTATTAAAATAATTTTTTTTTGTAAATGAATAAAAACCAGAGCGGCTTCTTTTTATTATTATTTTTTTGTTAAGGAAAAGGTGTTGAATTTTAAATGACCAGGCATTATTTTTTCGTGATGTTATTGGCAGTGATATTTTTTATTTTCAAATATATTTTTGCTAACAACTAACTTACCACTTATATGACCATTTTCATAAGGATAATCGCCATTGTCCAGTCGGTGCTTTTTCAATTGTGGATGCTGGCTGAGATGGGTGGGTGGCAAGGATAAGCCCACTGGTCCACGCTTTGGCGGTCTGCCCGGCCTGGAACTGCGGAATTGCAGAGAGTTACTGTTTGGATTAAAGTTAATTGTTTAAATGAAATTAGTAACGCAAATAAGCTTTCTGCCATTTTATTTTATGACATTTTGGTTTTGAGAAAAGAAAAAGCTGTTTTTTTGTAAAAATTAAAATTAAATTTGTAAAACAAAAAACCTGCATTCTTATATGAGTATTTCAAAATAGTTTTTGCTTATTATTATCATCAATGCAGATTTGCGTTACTTTTGTGAAAAAAGTTGAAATAAATAATTTAAAATAAATTATTATAAAAACTATTTTCTTCATTGACTGGCAATTTTAATTTTACCTGAAAAGGTCTCGAGCTTTTACTGCAATTAAACTTTAGGCAAATGTAGAAATATTTTTTCCAACAAATTAGATATAATATACATTATTAGAATGGGAGCAATATTACAAATATAAAATATATCCCAGCAAACATAAAATATATAGTTCAAAGCGTTTTTCATTTTTGCGCCTTCTTAATCACTACAAAAAGTGTATTAATAAGCCTTTTCTAGATCCGAATAAATTCGTCATTATTGAAGTGATGAAAATTTATTTAATTTTAATGACACGCTGATGTAAAAACGATGCATGCTCCCCGTAAATGGTACCAGTTTGTTGTCATTTGAATACATGATTCAATCACATTTAAAAGCATTAAAAAGCAGTGTTTAATCAGGCGTGAGCGTGAGTGAATAAATAATGTTTTAATATAAAAAAAATAATAAAAAAAAAACAATAATTTTTAAAATTTTTTCTACAATTTTAATTTGCTGTCACTTCATCAAGTAAGATTTGTGTGTGATTTCATAACAAACATTTTAAGCTTTTGAATATTAAAAAAATTTTAAATACATAATGCTATTCAAAAGTTGTCATGCGTGAAAAGACGTTAAAATTTTTTAAATAATATTAGTCAAAATTCGTTACGCGTGACAAGATGTGAGCGTGAGCGATAATGTTTTTTCTTCGTGACATTAAGTAATAACAATTTTTAGGCCGTTCAGAGGGAGGAAACAAATTAAAAATAATTGTTATTAAATCCAGTTTAAGGAAAATTTTTTTTAGTTAAAATATGCTTTAACCAAATAAAAAGGGATAGAAAAGTAATGCTTAAAAATTGTCACGCGTGAAAATGCGTGAGCGTGAGTCAAAAAATATTTTTCCTAATTCTTTTAATATAAAAAGAAAAAGAATAACAAAAAAAATTATTTTTAAAAATTTTTGACAATTTTAATTTACTGTCACCTTATCAAATGTGTGTAATTTCAAAAACCGATTTATTAAAAAAGATTTTCATAATAAAAACTTTGTTTTTGAAGAATAAAAAAAATTAAAATACAGCCAAAGGAGTGTAAGTCAAAAGTCACGCTTGAGAAGGCGTGAGCGTGAGTGAAAAAAATTCTCTTTTCTTACTTTAATATAAAAAGAGTAATAAAGAAAACAATTATTATTAAAGTTTTTCCACAATTTAAATTTACTGTCACTTTATCAAATGTTTTGCAAGTTTTTTTTTCAAATAACGATTGAGTGTGAGAATAAAGATTTACAGTTTTTGAAAATTAAATAAATTTAAAGTAATGTCTGTAATGTCTAAATCAAAAATTGTCACTCGTGAGAAGATGAGGACGTGAGTGTTATGAAATTTTTTTCTTCGTAAGTTCAAACTCAAGCGGTCGTGCCGTTTGGATGTACTTACACACAGAAAAAAATATCAATATAAAATCGCCGTGAACAAATTTTTATTGCAAATCATATTGCATATGATGCAAAATAGTCTTGCATAGTGGCATGTTCAAAATGGTATAGTATATTGATACTTACCACTTAACAATTCTTAGTTGTAAGTAGTAAACTAAATAAATATTTTTTGCTTATTTCATTAAAAAAAAATTTTAAATTCTTTTTGTATACTTTTTATTTAGTGAGCAAACATTTTATTTTTCTAATTTGTTTAACTGCACGAAATCTTTAAAATAATTACACACGCACTCTTGTTAAGGAGACTGCTGCTTAACATTTTTGTTTAGTTTAATTTATTTAAATATTTGTTTGTTTGTTTATTTTTTTTTAAATTGAGATAACATTGTCTTTTACATACGAGTAAGTAGTTTACTTCTTTTATCAACTCAAGATTTCTATTTTTTTTCTACAAAAAAGTTTTGTTATTTTAAGCCATTATTTACCCAAAGACTTGATATTTAAAGTACGTAAACACGCTTGTTTGCTTTAATAACAAATAAATATTTAATAAGTTAATATAACAAAATTTAATTTTTAAATAAACTTGCTACTGTTTTTTCTATTATTTTTACTAGATACGTTTTTCCATTATTTGGCAGCTGAATGAATTGTTTTTCATAAAACATTTTTAATTTATGTTTGGCAAATATTTCGAGTAACTGCTAAGCTAACAGAAAAATATTATAAATTTTATTCAGTTTAATAAAATATCTTTTATAAAGCTAAAGTGCAGAGGTAGAAATTTGTAGGATTACTAATAACGTACAAAAAGTTTTATTATTTTAATTAGAGCGTTTTTATTTGCTTTTGGCTCAAATTTAAAGGCAAAGGTCAGGGTTCCAGTGAAAATTTTATTTTATTTGCAATTATGAACTTGTAGGAAAAAAATTTGTTAAACAATATAGTTTTCCTATAAAGGGTGTTTCATTTAGCGCCCTTTAGTTTGAAATTGAAATAAGTCAAACTCTGTGTGAAAGGTCTATCGATTTCATTATAATGGGAATGACATATGGTGAAAAATGTCCGCTATCCTCTAATCTCTCCTGACCAATGAGGGCACTTAGTGTCGTCTTATTGAAAACACATATCGTTGGTTTTGATTTCATTTATGCTTGGTAGTCTGGAAAAAGAGGCTCTAAAATTAATGACAGCCAATTAGTACGACGTAACTTCAACAATTAGGCCGCTATCCATTTTAAAACTATGGAGGTAACTAATAGAATAACGTTTATATAACATTTTTATAAGAGATACATTTGGGCTGTGCCGAATCTTATATACCCTTTACCGAAGTATGTATTTATATTTAGTATGCAGATACATATGTTTGTAAATACATTTTGTAAAAAAATTTATAATTTTTTGTTATACTTGTACATAATTGAGATATCCATGTAAAAATTTAACATGTATAAAAAATTTTGAATAAAGATCTTTCTTCAACAAGAAGTATGTTTTAACTGAAAACAATTTTTGGTTTATTTAACCCAATTTGTTTTTTTAATTTCCAACCCTGGAACCATAATTTTGATTTTATTTAGTTTTTAATATTAGTTTATTTCTTCCTAAGATATAGAATATATTTAATTACCAAAGAAATAACTGGTTTGATTTAATTAGTTTTATATACCAAAAAGAGTTTAAGTTTTTCAAGTCTGGGGAATTGATTTTTATTTGTCCATTGATTTATTCCAAACTATTTCTTTCTAAGATATAAATTACATTCAATTTGGAAAAAAATTAATTACTTTTATATACAAAAAAAAATTAATTTTTCAACCCTGGATTAATTCTTTTATATTTTTCAGATTCCTTTTACAAATCTAGTTCTATTAAAAATTTATAAAATATGTTTAGTGAACAAACAATATTAAATGAGGAAAAAATTAGTTTTATTTACTTATTTTAATATCCAAAATAAGTTCAAACTTTCCAGCTCTGAAGCTGCGGGTTTTTTTCTAATTTTTTATACCAAGCTTTTCTTTCCATAACATAAGATATATCTACTTTATAAAGAAAGAAAAATAATATAATTTTTATTATCACAAAAAGTGTAAGTTTCCCAACCCTGGAACCATTCTTTTATATTCTTCTGATTTCTGACATGTCTTATATTTCTTTTAAAAATATAAGACATGTTTAATTTATATAGAATAAGAAAAAATTAGTTTTAGTAAGTTACTTTTGTATGACAAAAAAAGTTAAAGTTTTCTAACCCTGGAAACGTTTTTATATTTTTTTCAAGATACAATAAATAAATACATGTATTTAAAAAGAATGTTAAAAAAATATATATTTTTTTAATATTTTTATATTTCTAATACCAGTTTTATGCGTACTAAAATACAAAATATGTTTATTACCAGGGAAACCAGAAATATGCTCCAAAAAAAGTGTTTTATGCGCATTCAATATGCACTAAAAACTTCGAAATATGCACTAAAAACTCAAAAAATATGCTCTTATAAATAACATAAATTGGATTATAAGGATATGAAAATCTAATTTTAATTCAGCAATTCAATAAAATTCGCATATAAAATAAGACAAAAATAAAATAAATAGAAGAAGGAAACTATAAAAAATTAATTAAGATCAAAACTTGCACTTTTACTTCAAAAGCGATCACGATATCAGAATTAAAACTTTTCAACTGTATTTTGAGGAAAAAAACAAGTATTTTATTTATGATTGTTATTACAATAAACAAAAACTATTCACTTAGCTTTTTAAATAAAGATCGCAGCATCTAAAGAAACTTTTACACATACATTGAAAATGTTCTTTTTGAACCTCAATTGATGTAATCGGGGCACCGTTCGTCACAATTGCCAAACCAAATTTTTATTGAAATTAACGTTAAAAAACATGTTACACCTGTTTAAGTTGAAATTTGGAAAATGCAAATAAATAGTATTTATTCCAGCATTAAAATTTAGTAGAAAAAAATTGAAAATGGAGGATTTAAATTTTTTTTAATTGTCTTGTTTCGTTTTTCTTTTCCAAAAAATATGAAAAAAAAATTGTTTAAGGTACCAAAATATGCCCTAAAAACGCCAAGTATGCTCTGAAAATTCGAAAAATGCTGAAAATATGCGTTTTAGACTGAAATATGCAAAAACATGCCTGAAAGGGTAAAATATGCGAAAATATGCACTAACAAATCGATGCCAAAACTCATAAAAAGTTCTGAAACGGATAAATATCTTAATTCCCCATTGATATATCAGACAAGAAAAAACATGCAATTGCATATTTGTGGTTTCCCTGTTTATTACGTTAAGTTTATTGAACAAAAAAATAAAAATTAGTTTTCGGTTGTTAGTTTTACATGGCAAAATAAAGTTTAAGTTTTCCAGCTCTGAAACCATCTGCTCAATTTTGCTGATTTTCAACACCAATCTAATTTGGACCAGTTCTGGTACACCAGTTCAAGGCTGTAAATTAATATTTTTCCATATTGAGATAAGAAATTTCAACATGACTAGACTTTCGTTAATGTGTCTTATTAATTCAATACAGTGTAGTGAAGATAAAAGATATATTTATAAATTTCATGTAAAAAAGATATATTTAAAAATTTTTACTATTAAAATTTTCTGCACAGAGAAATATTCCAATCAACATATTTAATTGAACAAAAACTCAAATAATAAAAATAAGTAAATATATAAATTAAAGTTTAATTGATTCAAATAAATTTTCAAATAAAAGTTAAATTGATGCAATTAAATTTTTAAATAAAAGTTTAATTTATTTAATTAAATGTTTATATAAATTAATATATAAGTAGATAGACTTGGGTGCTGAGGACGTGCGTGGCTGCACAGAAAAGTATCGGTATTTCCCCCAGCTAATAAAATCTAAGTTCAATTTTTCTTTTCTTCTTTTGTAACTCACATTAATTAATAAAAATATTTCATTCAATAAGAATTGAAGTTACTGAAATTAATTAAGAGTTATTTCTGATTAAAATTCACTACAGTTCATTTAAAAGATTCTAAAAATGTCTCACTTTTTATATAAGATTTTAATTGATTCAATAGATTTCAGCTAAAGTTAAATTGATCTAATTAAATTTTTAAGCTAAAGTTTAATTGATGCTATTAAATTTTTAATAGATTATTTTTTCAATTAAATGTATTAATTAGAGAATTTCTGTGTACGAATTTTTTCAGTTTTTGATCATTCAAATTATTTGTATGTATAAGCAATTTTCCATTTAGGTGTAATAAATTATTAAAGTAGACTTTTAGCACAAAAAGTCAATCACTTAAATGTGTTTTATTCTTTTTTTTTTTTGTTTTTTCTACAATTAACAATTAACATTTGTTTCTTAATTACATTTTCTCAAAATAATTTTTGTAACCAAATCTACACACGTACAATATTTTTTTTATTTCTTCTAATCGTTACAAACATGTTCAACGTTTAACTTACATAAATAATTTTACCAATACACTTATTTTTTTTCCTTAAATTTTAATATGTAGTGCAACTGCTAAAATTATTTTCATATTGAATATTAGCAACAGCTGCTAACAGGTTTCATTACGGTGTGCAAGAGCAAAATTTTTCTTAACAAGATACATTTTAGCCATTACAAATATACATACACTAGCAGTAATTCTTTTTTTCCTTATTTTCAATACGCTTGTATAACTAGTAATTTTAATAATTTATTATTTCTCTTAAGCCATTTGCTGTTTTTGCTTTTATGTTGCATTTATGTAGTTGTATTGTTTTATTTTTATATATTTTTTTGGCTTTCAGCAGACAAATTAATGTGGCTGTCAAATTTGACAGGTTGTTTTGTCTTTTTTGAATAGGTAATTTGTAAATGAAAACATTAATTTATAGTTTAATATTAAAATTCCATAATAAATTTGTGAAATCTTAATTTGGCCATAAAATTAATGAAATGGAAATAAAACATATTTATTGTAGAAAAAAAAAAACCTTTTATAATTTCTTTTAGTATATTACGGAGAAATTTTTAATGTTTCTCAAAAAAAAAAAATTAATTGAAACGCTAATGTATGTACATATATATACTATAGATAGGAGTGGAGATTGAAGCGCACCAGTTGATTTTCAAGGGTATGCTCCCGCCAACTTTTTTTTAAACAAATGTAAAGCTCAACAAATAACAAAGTTAAGAGAAGAACTCAGTAATCAACATGTTTTTTATTTTCTTACTTTAATAACTTTTGTTTTTCTGGATTTATAAAGCCAAACGAGTGCCTCGCACAATTAGTTTGTTGCTGGATATCCGCACTTGATGATTGATAATTTTCAATTATGCTTCCAAGATAACAGAAGCTGTCAAAATCTTCCAGAACCGTATTCTTTATCTAGAGTCATATACTTCGGTCTGAGTTTATAGGCATGGACTTAAGGTGAGAGTACCTTGGCAAATATTTGACAAAAAAAACGTACTTGGACTTCAAACATACTCTCTATATCTCTAGTAGCCGTAGTTAAAGAGACATGTCGTTGAACGAACGCAAAAGGAGACAGATATCATGGGCGTAGTCAAAGCTTTCTAGTCGCCTGAAAAGGCTTCGTTAGATTTCAGAGACAACATCAAAAACAATGTTAAATAACAGAAATGCCATAATGCATCCTTGTCCTTCCTTCGTTTTCACTTATATCCTCCCGCTTAATTTGATGTCAGGCAGTACTCCCTCTGCAAGTCAGGCAGTACTCCCTCTGCAAGTCAGGCAGTAGTATAGAATTTTGGTTGAGATACTAAGTTTGGTGGAGTTGCTTCGCATTCAAGTGTTTTCCAAAGGGTTTTATGAAAAAACCAAATGCTTTTTCAAAGTCTATAAATACATACCATAGACTGCTCTACAATAACTCTCAATGTTTTCACCTGCTCAAGACAGGATTTAGGAGGTTGAGGACCAGGTTTTTCAGAGCAGCGCTCAGGCTCTAACGAAGATATGAGGCGGACTGTGATGATATGAGTCATCAGTTTATTCACAATGCCCAGAAATTTAACTCCCCTTCAGTTAAATCTCTTCAAAAGGTTTCCTTTTTTAGGTATTTTGACAGTGACAGTTCATCATCTGTTCTCCAAAAGTTTTCAATTGTAGCAAGGATTAAAAACGGGCTGATGTTGAGATCTGCTTTCCGAATTTCTGGCGCAATGTTGTCAGCTCGTTATGCTTTCTGGTTTTTTAAAGTCTTAATAGAATTTACAACTTCCATATCTGATGGACTTTTGGTTGCTATGCGAGCGCTAATTGAATTATATTCACAATTATGAACATTTGACGAGGTTTGAGTTGGTGTTTAAAGTAGTTCCTTGTATTCCCGTATTTTCCGTCCGTATTTTCAACTGTTAAGTTTTTTTTTGTTAAGTTTTTTTGTAGCAGCATATGTGCGTCTATCGAGTTGGATGTCATTTATTCGGTCTATTTTTCAAAATCACCATGAATATAGCGTTTAACAAATAATAAAATTATTCTATCTGTTTGGGCAACGTTCAGTGAGCTTCGCCCTTTTTATGATAACTCAACGATTATCTTCATTCTTTTGGCCATATTTAGATTATATAAACACAAATATTGGACATTCTGTACGACCAATGTGAAGAGGACATTTCGAATGTGTGGAGTATACTTTCAAGATGTTACATTCTTAAAAAAACATACTGATAAAGTTTTAGAGAATGCTGTTTATTGGCTTAGTTCAAAAGATTTTCGGCATGGTACAGCTTTATTCATAGGGTATAATATGCGTAGAAATGTTATTTCCTTCCACCGCTCCAACAAAATTAGTGAAAAGATATGTAAATATTTTTAGTTTCAGTTATTTTTAATCTTTTAAAATGCTCGGTAAATAGTTGATAGTGTGCAGAGACACGCATAACCAAGTTATTGGTTGGATTTCTCACAAGCATTATCTAATGGAGCTACGTTTAAGCCATATGTACAATGTGCAAACTTTTACAAAGGAGCTTTTGTGCTTTCACACTGACGAGAGCACAAGAGAACACAACAGCTAACCAGATCTCGGCGACAACAATATTTGCTCTTACCTTGCAAACAAACAAGAACAAATTAAAGAGCTTTCAAAGCTCTTACCTCAAATGCAAATGTCAGAGTATGTGTATTTGAACGTAGCTGGTCTAATACATTAGTAGTAATCATCTGAATTATAAACATAGTATGAATAGTATGTAAAGCTTGTTTTATAGCTATGCTATTTATGGCGCGATACAGGAGTTAAGATGTGATTTTCGTAACAAAAATAATCGACACTATTACAGTTATAAATTTAATTTTGTTTTGATTTCTTTGTACTTAAAACCAGAGTACGAAAGTAAACGATACAAATGATTTGAATTTGTTTTGTTTCGTTCTTTGAAGTTAGTAAAACAAAAACAATGAGAAAGATTGCTCAATTTGTTTTTGTATTGTTTTTGCACAAGAGCACAAACCAGGAAATACAGCCGAACAGCTGCAAGCCGGCTAACAGATGCCGCTTTCAAATACATTAACTTAATCGTACGCCTCTAGAAAAGAAAGTAATGGAAATAAATGGGAACGTTTTGAAATAGTTGCGGCGAATTTTAACTAATCATATAATATAATTTTATTGCATTGTTATTTAACATATTAAATTCGTTGTATCTAGCGAAGCAGCATAGCTATAACCAGCTGTCCTAAGACGCCTATCTTCTTTTTTATTACTTCTTGTATTCAATTCATTTACCTTTAGATAAAAACATTGAACTTTCGATAACAAAAATTCAAATTCCTTACAATAATTACAAAAAAGCAAACAAATATATATTTCTTAAGATAAGCTTTTTTATCTTTAAAAAAAATATATTTGTTAACAGAAAACAAACGTTAAGAAAGACTAGAAAAATATACATTGTAACAAATGTCAATCTAAAGTAAATAGAGCAAAAATAAATTTTAAACTGTAAGTGAACACAAAGATTTTTTCGCACTGACTTCCACCATTGATGCAGTGAATTATATGGTCTTGCAAATGGGCTCCTAGTTGACTTTTTTGTATTTATAGATCAATTAGTTTTTTCAAAAGTATTTTTGAACTTTACCTGATATAATTATCAGGGGCAAATTATGTCATTCAATACGATTCGAAACTTAAAAATATTTCCATATAAACTCCATTTTGTAATTTCGTTAATTTGGTACGTTAACGAGTGCCCCCAGGCTGTTTGCATTGAAAGTAAGTGCACACTAGAAATACTTTTAAAGACTCCGACACGCAAAGTTTGCCTTGCAAAGTCTTCATTCAGCTGAGTGAAAAGGAGAGGCAAGAATATTTTCTATTTCCGTGTTTCTGCCAGATGAATTAAGGCTAGAACACACGGGTGAATGCTTAAAAGTTTCTGTGGCACTAAAAATTAAACTATTACACGAAAGACAGAAGGAACTGGATGCGGTATAGGATCATTAGTGATAAAATTTAAATGAGGCGTATTAACAGAATTATTCAGGAAAAAATACTCCAGCAAGAAATTTATCCTGGAATAACCACCTTGAAACGTTAGAAACAACTTCTCCTCCCTTTTGGAATATTACAAAAGTTTTAAGGAAGAAGTTTAAGCAAATACCAACTCTTATTAACAACTGAACTCAATATACTTCACCCATGGATAAATGCAATGTTCCAGCGGAAATATTTAAAAATAATAACTCTTTCTGAGAAAATTTATGTGATACTGATACCATCTTAGAAGTCAATAACTACATTCAGAATCTTGAAAATGTCAACGATTTTGATTACCCAGATTCTTTTACAACAGAAACTGAAATAAAAAATTTAATGAAAAGTTTTAAAAACAAAAAAGCACCAGGCATAGACGAAATAAACAAATTATGTATTAAAAATCTACCAATAAAAGGTATCAAAGCTCTAACTCTAATAATAAATTCCTGTCTGAAATCCGCTTACTTTCCAAAACAATGGAAGGAACCAAAATTATTTCAATCGCCAAACCAAACAAGCCTAATAATTGTCCACTGTCATATCGCCCTATTAGCCTTTTACCAGCCATGGGTAAAATATTGGAAAAAATTCTAGATGATAAAATAACAATATTTATTAATGCTAATAACATACTACCTTTACAACAATTTGGGTTCCGTGGCGGACTAAACACTTCTCATGCAATTTTAAGAATAAAGAAAATAGCTAAGGAAAACCTTAATAGTGGTATAGCTACGGGTATGATACTATTAGATGTAAGAGCCGCATTCGATTCAGTTTGGCACGACGCTCTCCTTTACAAAATTGGGCAATTGCAACTTTCCTAAACATATTATTGAAATAATAAGAAGTTTTTTTAAAAATCCAGAATTTAAGGTTTATTTAAGAAATTGCTCCTCTAAAAAAGTAACTGTCAATACTGGTTGCCCTCAAAGTTCTTGTCTTTCGCCTATACTATATTATATCTACACTCAAAAAAAAATTAACTAAAACTTTGGAAAATTTTCTAAATTTGAATAAAAAAAGTTGTCGTATGGCGCCAACGCTGTTTTTTACTTGAAACCAGTAAAATATTTACTAAATTTCTAGTTCATTAATGAAGCAGTTTATAGTAATTATATTTAAATATTTAAGTAAAATTTTATTAAAATTAAGTAAAATTTTCCAATAAAATTCGGAGATTTGCAAAAAAATTTTTTCTTCTTTGATCTCAAATTTAGTAAGTTTTCCAATTTTTTTGTCTTTAATTCTGGTACTTATTTTTATTTTTAATAATAATATTCTATACCAAATGATATGTTATTTATTATATCTTCATATTATATTCTTAATTATAATTCACCATTCACCATACATACATATAAATTCCTTGAGAGGAGACAAGTATTGAAACAGCAACCTTCTGATTGATAGTCAAGCACTCTAACAAATTGCCTATGAAGACAGCCTGAATAAGCATTGAAATAATTGAGTTTTAAAATTTTATTTTATTTACAAAAAAATAAATTTCAAGTTCAAATATTCCTCGAAAATATGAAAAATTTACTTAAAGTTTTTGCTAAATGCAAACAAAATATATAGCTATTCTATAATTTAAAGAAAAAATACTTAAAACTGGTAAATATTTTTCTAAAATTTAGAATAACTTTTTATATCGTTCAAGTAAGTCAAATTTCATGAACTAATAAGGAGTAATTCATTTCCTAAAGTTTATTTTTTGATTTAAGACGAAATTTACTAGTCCTTAATATAAAATTTCCTTCAGTTCATAACCATTTTCCTACTCTTAGTAAATATTTTCTTTAAGTCAGTAAACATTTCCTGAAATATGAGAAATTTATTGTGTATTTTTATGAACTATTTTTGAGGATATGAACTTTTTATTTTTACTCATATTAAGTAATTTTTACTAGATTTTTGTAAAAATTTACTTAAACTTAGAAAAAATTACTAAAACTTCGAAATTTTTTTTTCTTGAATTTAGGAAAAAAAATTTCTTAATAATAGTACATGCCTTTTTTTTGAGTGTATACTTCAGATTTTCCAGTGCTTAACAGATGTAATACATCAATATTTGCTGACGACACAGGAATATTATGCTCTGGAGTGTTAGCAGGGGATATAATAAACAACCTAGAATTATCACTTGAAACTGTACGCAACTATTTTAATAAATAGAAGATTGCAATAAATTGCTCCAAAACCCAAGATATTTTTTTCACACGAAAAAGAAAGGAGTGTTATACTCCACAGCATTTGCTATAATTCCAATTATCTGATATCCCATGGGATACAAAAGTAAAATATTTAGGTGTAATAATGGATCAGAAATTAAATTTTAAGGAACATATTCAATAAACAATCAATAAAATCAACATAGCCACAAGAAACTTATATCCCTTTATTAGTAAAAAAAACTAAATTAAGCCTCGAAAATAAATAATAATAATACTAAAAGTTATATTCCACTCAATAATGTTTTACGGTGCACCAATTTGGGCGAATATAGCAAGAACTCATATTAAAACCTTACAAGTAGCCCAAAACAAATTACTCAAAATTATGTACAATTTCCCGTGGCACTTTTCAACAAGGAGACGAAAAGCTTCAACGATTCAAACACAATTTTGAACAGAGGTGACAGCTATCCCCATATCAGCATATCAACAATTTGATATCCCTTGTGGTATAAGTAGGTCTAGAATTTAAGTGATGCGTTTATATTGTATTTCACATATATAATATTTTGTTTGTTTTTTTTTTTCTTTACACATAGGGTTTTGTTTTAATTTTCCATATTCATCTCGAATGTTACTATTACCAAACTTATTCCTACATTAGTTTAAAATATTTGTAGTATTTTGAGTAGAAAATATGTGCACAAGTCTAAACTCTCCATAAGTGTAATAAAATTATTGTATACAGTAATGCAGTTATATGTTCAATATTATTGTAAATAAAGAAAAAAAATTAAACAGAAGAAAATAAATTTTATATAATTTCTTAACATAGAAAATATTGTAGAAATTTTATAATATATACATACATTTAAGATTTTATTACATTTTTTTAATATTTTATAATTAATGAATTTCTTATTTTTATTTAGCGCGTGTTAAAATGAATATGAATACGTGCTTCACCAACCACAAACAAAAAAATTTTGTTTATGTTAAGTTCACATTAAATTAATATTTTAATCTAATGATTAAATTTTTATTTACTTTTCGAATTGCGTAAGAACATTTTTAAATTTAGTATTTTCTGTTTTTTTTTCTCTCCTTCTCTCTCTCTTTCTCCTCATATTAAAGTTATTTGCATTTAAATGGAATTTAAAAGAAATACAAACAACAATCAATTTTATCTTATTTATTTAAATCAATTATAAGTACGTAAATTTACGTAAATATACGTAATATTTGATGTATTTATAACAAATAGCAAATATAATAAATTACAAAAAGTGCGCTGGTTACTCATAATTGTTGCCTCAAGTTGAAAACATAATCCGAAGTTGATGTACACATGTACATATTTTTCTTTTCTGAAGTTTACTTTTATTTTTTAAAATATGTATGTACATAAATAAATATTTTCGAAGTAAAATAATATTTGTGTACCTGCCTGTTGTTATTTATAAAAGAAAAATGCTGAAGGTGTTCTCTGTCACTGTACAAGTATACATAACAACTTTTTACAAAACTAAAGAATTTATTTAAAAAAAAAATTAAACGATATTTGTCCTAAAATATAATTTAAGGCTAGTAATCACTATCCTACATGGTTGTATTATTTGAAAAAATAAAAACTAAATACAAATCTAGTGAATTATTATTGTAATTTAAAATTGTTCATAAACTCCATCATACCAGGGCTGTATTTTATCAAAAGCCATTGGACTGGGCTAGTGAAATACCAGCCTTAAATTATGAAAGACCTCCATATGCTTTCAACATAAATCAGGCGAAATCCAGTGACATGATAATGAAAAGGGTCAAAATTCATTTAAAATCGGCATTTTCCATTTTTGTTTAGCGAGAAGCATTGACCAAGGTTTGTGAAACCAAGTTCGCAAAATTTCATATAAAATGTGATTGGAGTAAGAGAATGACAATGAGTACTCAAAAAAAGTATAAACAAGTAAGTAGTCTTTGTTTTATTAACTGCGTATAATCGTAACAGTAGCGCAAACAATTCGTACGTAAGCTCACATAGTTTCTCTTCAGCAATTAGAACTATAGCCGATTCAAACATACAAGAGCATCCCTACTTCGTTTATGCAAAAGACTAAATATATTCACGTATCAGACGTCCTGTTTCAGTCTTATACTTACAGTCTGAGTATGGTTATACTCAGGCTATGAATGTTTAATTGGACCAAAAAAAAAATATACGCATTATATTTATTCGTCATTCGCCACCGTATCTGTACATGACACAGTATGTAAAATGTGTGCATGTGGCGGTCTTAAAACATGCTTTATGTGTTTGAATGTGTGTATATACGCAAGTGAAGTCGATTAATAGTCAGAGTATTTTTATACTCATGCTTATGATTGTAACTCACACAGTCTACAAATTTAAGTTACAATTGTTGGTGCGGCGTAATTTAAAAAATTTGTATAAGCATAATTATTGGATGTTTATACTTATACGTATTCGGTTTAAATGTGCGTGTTGTTTTATTTTTAGCTGTACGCATTTATAGCTGTTTCACTGCCAATACTCAAAAGGTACTCAAAGCCATTCTTCTGTCATTCTCTGGTTGGAGTATGGACTAACTCCGTGAGTTAAAATATCTACTGAAATTTCTAAAATGGGTATAATATAAATGATCTTCTAATACGGATTTTTGAAATTTGTCAGCTGATAGCGGCCATATTGCTGCAACTTCATTTGTAATTTTTTTTTAAGAAGTAATACTCAGGCGTTACCTTCATTTAAGGTAAGGGATAGCTATAGAAAAGAAAGGTGGTGAAGGCAGAGACAGGGAAAGCTTCATTCTTTTACAACTCTATTTTTGCAAGTTTTTTTACAATTCAGTGTTGCAGCGCCTCTGGTGTTAAATGAGGCGTATTAATTTCGTTTTTTTGAAACTGTGGTTAGTAGTCTTTTTATCGTTTATTTTACTTCGCCGATGAATGTGCTACACAAAGAAGGAGAGCGCTCTTGATGTTACATTAGGATTAGTATTTGCTGAAGTAGGTATAGTTCAGTGACCAGTGACTATGCCTTCATCACTTGAACTTTCCTACAACCACTCACACAAACGTGCGTGGTGTTGCTATTTAATGACTGTTGGTGAAGGTAAGCAAGAAAATCTGAAGCGATTGATTTAACGCTCAAAACGACTCTGCGACAGCTTGCCGAATTTCACAACGTGACTTGAGATGGTAGCGATGCGCTATGCAGCTGACCCATGGAGTGAATGTAAGTGACTAAATAACAATGACTGATGAACGCTGAATAACCTCTGCACCAGTTTAAAATGGGCCCTAACTTACATCAAAAATTATCTTCAGCTATGAGGCTCCTTTAAAGGGGCTAAACATTTTTTGTATGATTTGTATGATTAATATTAAAAAAGATAATTACACTAGTTTACACCGAAAATGTATGTACATTTGATGACAGGTGATTATCCTTATGTATTTTCTTCCGCTGAATTCGAAAATCAAAGTTAAATTTTTTTATGGAACAGTTTATGAGATATTGTAGCTTTTTCATTTTTTCGACCTTTTTTCACTTTACAAATCATATCTCGAGCTAGAATGTCCAATTGGGTAATTCTTGCTATTCAAATGCAAGGTATTGAGATGACGAATAAATATTTATAATCGGATCTATGCTTGGTAAAGCGGTTCAAGAAAATATATCACATTTTCAAAAAAAAATCTTATGTTATAGTGATTCAATGCCGACAGAAAAGTACAAATCGTTAAAAAAAACTTTTGGTTTCTGTTCATATACTTAAAGATGATACTTTTACGTAAGAAATAAGACCAACCAGAAGTAAATCGATCGAAAAATTACAAAGTTATAAGCAATTGCACTACAATGGTCACTCTTTTACTTTATTTATTTTAAAATTTTTTTGTATATTTATAAAACATCTACGCCCAACATTTAAAGTATTCTTTGCTTTGCAGTCTTTGATTTTTTTCAAAATGTCATAAATATTCTTTCGAAATCGTTTAAGTATAGATCTAGAGGAAAAAGTATCATGTTCTTGGGTATAAAATTCAATTCTATATGCTCTTTTTAACAACTTGTCATCAAAAAGTGCCAAAAATTTCATACATTCTGAGCGAAGTTTTTTTATATACAAATAAAAATGCAAAAATTTTTTTTTGAAAATACCAAAAAATTGGGCCATTTTTACGTGGTCCAAGCAAAAATGCGTATAAATTTCAATTGAAATTTTTTCATATTATTTCATATTTCATTTCATATATTAATCTCTTCAGCCTTTTTGATACAATTTCGAATTAAAAGTATGCTTAACGCATCAGATAGATCACCTCTAATATAACAGAATCTTTTAGGTACTTCAGTCACAAATTTCACATTTTTAGTAGTGTTCGATTTTCATGATTCTACTGCTGTAATCTCTGCTTTTAATCCATCATAATGCAGTCGATTTTTCGTATTATTCTAGGAACTCTGTGCAGAAAATTTTTTTCTTCGCTCGTTTCTTATTTTTAAGTTTTAAAAAATCGCAACAAAATTATATAGCGTTTGCAACTGCATAGTTGTAAAAATTAGAGCAACTAAATAAAAATCAATCAGTTTACGACATAAAATGTAGAACGCCCACCACATTAACGGATTGTACATTGTCGAACTTGTGCAGTGAACTTGTGCAGTGCATAGCCGGCATAAGTTCATAAATATATTGCTATAGAACACCAGAACTTTAATTAATTAACAGACTATGTATTCATTATAAAATTTCGCTTCAACAAAAGAACATGTAGACTTGTTTTTTTACCCTACAACATGCATACATATGTATGTATGTATGTATATAAGTAAGCAAATAAAACTATAATTGATTTACTTTCAAACCCTCCAAACAAACTTAACAAGCAAATGAACAAAAGTTTAAAAATTATATGCACATAATTTTGTTTCAGAAAAAAACAAAAAAAAATTGTAAATTGCAACAAAATCAAATAAACCTAATTTAATTTAGCGTGTTTGTAGCTCATTTAATCATTGAAACAACACCTCAACTCAAAAGCTACTCGTGGAAAAATTATAGAGAAAAAATATATTTGAAAAAAAAAAAAATTATTAACAATTCATGCGCAATTTGTTGTATTAAAATTGTGCGCAACGTATGTAACTGCTGCTGCTGCTGCTGCTGCTGCTGCTGCTGCTGCTACTGCTGTTGGCGGCAATAATGATGAATTTGAAATGTTTAATGAAACCAGCTGGGAATATGATTTTTATTTAATTTTATACAATATATTATTTTTTTTCATTATTTTCATTATATTAAAAGAAAAATTTTAATTTCTAATAATTATTACTTTTAATAACAAAATTAACAAAATGTATTTACAACCTCATACTGGAACACAAATAAAACAAAAACTACAACAACAATAACAATAATAAAAATATATAAATATAAATAAAAAATCATAAAACAGCCATCTATGCCAAATTGATGTTATGCTCAATTAATTCTTAAGTTATGGAAAACTTGTACAGAAATTGCAAATTTGTGGGGAAAAGTAACAACACAGCTACAAACATAAAATCACACCTTAGCTTTTGCCAACCAACAAAGTCCGGAGCAAATTTGTAGAAGAAGAATATATGTAAATATAATCATTCTAATTTAACTTGAAAATGTAATTAGCTTTTACATTTTGTTTTTTAATTATTTAACTGCTTAATACAAAAGTGTTCTAACAACCGATGTGTCTAATATTTACTTAAGTATCTGATGTACTTGATGCGCTTATACCACGGTGGTCTTAAGACTGGCTGTATGGAAGCTTTCACCATCTGTTCTATGAGTACTAAGTGAATTGCAACACTCAAAAAAAAAAGACATGTACTATTATTAAGAAATTTTTTTTCCTAAATTCAAGTAAAAAATTTTTCGAAGTTTTAGTAATTTTTTCTAAGTTTTAGTAAATTTTTACAAAAATCTATTAAAAATTACTAGATTACTAAAATTTGTGGCTGAACTCTACTGATGATTTGGTTCAAGCGCCAATGAAATACGTATATAGACATGCTAAACCACCAGCAAATAAATTTCAATTATAATAAAATTAAATTTTAAAACTAAATTATTTCAATGCTTATTCAGGCTGCCTTGTTAGGAAATTTGTAAGAGTGCTTGCCTATCAATCAGAAGGTTGCTGGTTCAATACTTGTCTCCTCTCAAGGAATTTATATGTATGTATGGTGAATTATAATATAATTAAGAATATAATATAAAGATATAATAAATAACACATCATTTGGTATGGAATTTAATTAAAAATAAAAATAAGTACCAGAATAAAAGACAAAAAAATGGAAAACTTACTAAATTTGAGATCAAAGACGAAAAAATTAGGAAAATGTTACTTAAATATGAAAATATAATTACCATAAAATAGTTCATTAATGAACTAGAAATTTAGTAAATATTTTACTGGTTTCAAGTAAAAACAGCTTTGGCGCCATACGACAACTTTTTTTATTCAAATTTAGAAAATTTTCCAAAGTTTTAGTTCATTTTTTTTTGAGTGATGGTATACTTTTGTTGCAATCTTTGAACATAGTTGTCTTTGACTTTGAGCCATAATCTCGTCGTCTGGCTGATCAAGTTCCATGTCTGGTGTGCTTTTTTGAAATTGCTTGGAACGACTGGGGTTGCTCACATCCGCTGTACGTTCTCATAAAAAATACCTCTATCAGCGTCAGTCCTCTTAAAGTGAAGGAGCTTAGTCAGCTGTCGATCATCATGTCTTAAGCCCGGTGAGCCTCGAAAGAGGTCCTTAGTACTAGTAAAAAACAAATCATCAAACTTCACAGAGCAGAAAAGCTTTACTTTTATCGTTTCTTTACTTAGCATATACACATTAGAGGCCTGCGTAACCAGTCTTGAAATGTAAATACGTCTTATTTTTTAAATGGATTCTCGTGGCATGTATTATACTAAACTAATAATAAATGCTGTCGTTTCATAAGCGAATTACGATGTATGTATTAATGTTCATGTATATGAGTGTTAATAAGTGATGTCGCGAAGACTTTTGTTTGTAACAAACAATCAAAAGAAGTAGTGTTGATGAGTGTATGCTTGTTATTTTGTATATTGTACGCTATTATGTGTTTACTCGTAGTTTTTTAAAGCAATCGCACACAACTTATGGCAAAGCATGTGTGCGTTTATATGTGCGCAGAAAAATAAAAGATCACAGGCGATACGAACATTCGCCTGCTCAAATCATAAATATAAAAAACATTTTAGTTTTTAAGAAAAATTGTCGCCAAAAATATCGAAAAACCAAGCAGCTAACAAATATTTAGAAATGTACATATGTTTGATATATTGACATAAACGATTAATAGTCCGCGTCATTGTCATCTTGTTATAGAATGCAAAATTGATGAAGTTGACCCAAAATGATGTTAACAATAAAATGACGGTGGTGAAGGGTGATTAATTAAATTGCTTCCACCGAAGTTTTAACTTAAGGTAGATATAATTAAGGTAGTATTTAAAGTAGTATAATTCCATTGTGACAGGTGTGATCATGATAGGTACTCAATTTTTTTATACAAAAATAAAGAAGGTCTCGGTTCTCAAAGATATTAAGCCAAAAAACATTTAATAGTAGATAGACATTGAAAGAACATGGTTTATGCAAGGAATGGCTATCAAAAGACTGTGACGGTAGTATAAAAGTTCGAGGAACAATCGGATATTTAAAGAATTGCTTAATAACAGCAATTATTTTTGATGGACTATAAGAAAGATCAGGTTAAACTTTAGTGATTGCTTTTTTGAATGCATGTTGTGATTCAAAACTACAACTTTTAGATTTATTCTAAACATTTACAATATAAGTCAAACTCTCATCTCTTTTTCGCTTCCTTGGTATTTCGTTTTTTTTACAATCACATTTTCTTCCAACGATTATTTATTCATCATAATTTCTGATTTAAATGTCCCTTTCTCCCACTCTCTCTCTCCCGCTCTCACTCTCCCTCTCTTCTTTTTTTTTCTCTCTCTCTCTAAAGCTAAATGCAGTTCATATTTTTCTTTTGAATTTTTTCCTGTATTCTTTTTTCTGACACTCATTGAATGAATATCAATTCAGAGTGGATGAGACGGGTGTGACCAAATATATCCTATAATCAATTACTCGGATATTAAAACTTTTTGATAGGCCTGGTACTATAAATGTCCGCCATAGATTAGATCGAATATTTATACTGGACACAAAGACAAATTTCAGTATTTTATTTTTTGTTTTTAATATAAATGTTCGATAGAATCTATCGTTCCCAATAGAGATGAGCGATACTGTGATTTTTTAATAATGCCGCTCCTAGTGAACGTCATTTCTAAATCGATGTTCTTTAGAACTATGACTGCGATCACAGCTTAGCATTATTTTGTTGGTAGCATTTGTGTTATTTTGAGATTATGATTAAACTCATTTTAGCACTTCTGCATTAAAAGTGTGTATTTGTACTAGAATTTTGAAATACTTATTAAAAAAATCGACAAGACCAAACAATTAACAATCAACTCCTTCCACATATACAGAGAGACCATAAAGTTGCAAAGAAAAAAATTTGAGTTGCCAGAAATGATAATTTGATACGATTTTAAGATTTTTTCTCAACAAAGGTGAGAGTAAAAAACATTTATGTGGTAGCATTATTTACTGTAAAGTAGGCATAGAAGAACATTCACAGTTTGTATCAAAGAACAATATTTCCAAAACCTGTTATTTAGTAAATTCAATCACAGTTGTGGTTAGTGATTTTTCAGTGACTGTGAAAAAGTAGCAGGTATGGAAATATCGGTCATCTCTAGTTCGCTTTAAGAAGAACAGGATTTATAATATTAATTGCGCTTACTTGTTTATTGTTGGAAACTAATTTTGTTAATCAGAGTGCAGTGTTCCGCATAAGCATTTTTCGAATCGTTACCAAATTTTTTAAATATAGAAAACAATTTTTTTGATTTGTTTAAAATTTAATTTTTTTTTTTGTGAATGTCAATCAGTTGTTTGACTTTTATTAGAAATAAATAAATAATTTTTCTTCTGTTTTTTTCATGGAATTTCCCATGAGTATGAAATATTACAAGAAAAAATATTATTTGGGCAGTGTATTGTATTCTTAGTTGTATTTTAACATCTACAAAGTAGATAGAACTATTTGGGTTTGCTACAAGTTTTTTAATAAACGAATTTTTAAAGAGTTTTCTTTTCTTTTGATTAGTAGTTGGATTTTTTATTATTGACCCAGTAAAAAAAGAGACTGCAAAAAAGTCATGAAAATGTAGAGTTTACGATCTGGAAGTAGTAAAAATTTCGATCCGATCTAATGACTTTTACATAGGGTTGTCATTGCAAGAAGTTCTCTTTTTCGATGTTTGGTCACTGAATTGGAAGCGATATTAAGAAAAATTCCCTTTTTTCTGTTCTATAATAATATTTTTATCTAAAAAAATGGTAAATAGTTGCCTTTTTTAACAATTCGTTTCTTTTTATATGAATTTAAGCCCGAAATAGTGTTTTCATGTAAATTTAAGCAAATAACTTTTAAATTTTAGACTAAAAATAGTTCATAAATTTCTTTAAAAAAATAATTTTTTTTTTAAATTCTGGTGAGTATTTTCTAACATTATGGAGGAGTTACAAGGATTTGTGTGACTAAAATAAGCTTTTAGGTGTTTTTTGCTCACGCTCGGCAAATTAAAAATATCGATTTTTTGGAAGCAATGAAAATGTAGTTCCACTAGAATGACTTCCATTTTTTTCACTGGGTGAACATAACAATAGCAAACAAAGACCTCCTTCCCATCATTCTCATAAGAAAATACACATATTAATCGGCTTTTCATATAAAAAGCATTGGCGATGAGTTTCACTCGTAATATTTATATTTCTTATGATAAATTAACTTAATTCGCTGTGAAGAGATTTCACTGCCGCTTCCAACTTCATTTTGAAAATCTTTTGAGCGGTAGGGACATTATTTTTATACTTTTCTACTTTTATTTTTTAATTTAATATTTTTATAATTTATTGTGTTAAATAAAAATGACTAGATATCTGATTATATATTTTATGTATGTATGTATGTTTATACATATATTTTTAATATAATTTTTATTAATACAATTTTATTGGTTGTTATCTGCATACATACATACAACATACTTTTTTTGTTTGTAATTATTTTGCCTTAGGTACATATTCAACTATTTATTACTTGTCTATGTGATTACAAAGCTACTTGAATTTGTTGCCATTATAAATTATTACTATTATCGATTTTATTCATTTTTGGTGTCGATAATTTATAGTTTGCGTTCGCTTATTTTATGCTTAAGCAAATCAGACGGAAATTTTGTTTAAATAAAATGGTGGCGTAATGCCAAACAGTGTTTTTTAAAAAAATTTATATAAACTAATTATTAAAAATTGAAATATTTTAAATATTATATAAAAAATAGTTCAAAGCATGTACTTTAAACAAAATTACAAACGAACACTGAAAATACACGTACAAATACAACTTATTGAAGAATTAATGCATGTAATTTTCTTTTGCTGAATTTAAATTAAAAAATTTTATTCGACAAAATCCTTTTTCGCACGAATAAATTTATGTCAAAATAATTATTGCAGGAGAATTTGAACATTTTCTCTCCAAAAGCTTATCTTTCAATAAATTTCCTTCCAAATGTATTGATTTATTTAAATAAAACTTTCTTCGCAAAGTTGTCTCAATGAAACACACTTAGGCTCTAATTGCCTAAGCCCGTCACCAAAGTGATATTTATAGAAAATAAAAAATAAAAAAATTATTTTTTTTTCCATACAAATTCTTCACCGAAGAGAAGTACTTTTAACGTAAGCAGTTTTTAAAAGAGCATCTTTCAAAAATCACATTTTGAACAATAACCCGCTCAAAAATTTTCTTTGAAAAAGTAACCAAATATATTTAAAAAAGTTCTTTTTTTTTTGGTACAAAAACTATATTTAACAAAAAGTACATATAATAAAATTTTGGTTTGAAAAATGTACCCTTAAAAATTACGTTTGGAAAATTACCTTTTTAAAAGTACCGTTTAAGAAAGTACATTTAAGTTGCTTTGTAAAAAAAAATAATTAAAAAAATTGTTCTGTAAAAAATACTCGGTACCTTTTAAAAATGTACATTTAATACAAAGTTGAATTAAAAATAGTTTATATTTACATAAGTAGCTTTTGGAAAAATAGCCTGAAAAAAGTACATTCTCCAAAAAAAAAGAAACCTGAAAAAAGTCCGTCCAAAAAATTACATTTTAAGAAATATCAATAAAAAGTACTTTTTCAAATAAGTTACTTTTAAAAATAGTAGATAATCAAAAAAGTACTTTTTACTAAAAATACTGTTTAAAAATTACGTTTAAAAAAGTACCTTTTAAAAAAAGTACCCATTAAGAAAAGTATATTTTGAAAAAAGTAACCTTAAAAAGAAGTATCTTTTCAAAAGAGGTTTTCTAAAATAAGTCTCTTTTGAAAAACCTACCATTAAAAAGGACCCTTTAAGATAACTACATTTTGAAAATAATACCTTTCAAAAAAATTAGATAAGATTATATAAAAAGGATCTTTAATAAAATGATTTTTAAAATATTACCTTTTATAAATAAGGAGCTTTTATAAAAAGTACCTATTAGGAAAAGTGCATTTTGAAATAAGTAACTTTAAACAGAAGTAAATTTTCAAAAAAGTTTTTAAGTCTCTTTTCAAAAACTACCATTAAAAAGTACCTTTAAAAATAAAGTTACTCGTACCTTTTAAAAAAATTTTCTTTTATAAAATGGACCTTTAATAAAATCCCTTTTTAAAAAAGTACTTTCTTAAAATAGTACTTTTTACAAAGGGACTTTTTAAATAGTAAAGTAAAAGTACTTTGTTAAAAAAGTCTCATTTTAAAAAGTACCATTTTAAAAAAGTACCTTTTAAAAAGTAAATAAATAAGAAAGTACTTTTTAGAAGTAGCTCACATGAAAAAATTTGCGTTTTAAGAAAGTACCTTAAGAAAGAACCTTTAAAAAAGTACCTTTAAAGAAGTGCCTTTTCAAAAAAAAGCAATGTGAGTCCGATCATAGGAGAGATGTGTAAACATCTAGTAATAAAATTTTTTTTACTATTGGCTTATGGTAACTAAAATAAGATATATAAATTGTTGACTCTACTGTATTTAAAAATCTATGGAAAACTGCATCTATTGTAGTGGAATTATTAGTTGTGGAGGTTTGTGGAGAATTGCTGATATGAAAGTGGAAAACGTCAAATAAAAATTTTGATAAAGATTGCGACTGTGGGTTTGCAAAATTTGTACTAAAATCTCCACACATAATAATTGGCATGACAGGGAAATTGTTACCCAATTCTCGTGCACCAGCTTCAGTGTAAGGCAACAGTACGTAATGAAGATATGTTATAATATACTATTATAAATTCTTTGTAAAGACTGCTATATATTTTTTAAACAAATATTTGACATTTAAAACGCTCTTTTACTCAAAAATCTGTATATATTTTACTTATTTTATATTTTTCAACTTTTTAACAAAATTATACCCACTGGGCAACACTATGACACTTCAGAAGTAATTTTTATTAAAATTAACATTGCTCCTCAAGGTATGCTTTTAAACTCGGTTGAGTGTATTTCTATGCAGCTGTTAAGTTTCTCTGTACTTCTTGTTCGTATGATTACACTAATACACTCATACATAGCTCACACCGATTTGTTAACGCTTTACGATCTTACTTAAAATTTGTGATTGTATTGTAAAAAAGATTTTTACATCCCACTGTACACATCAAAAAGTATCTTCAAAAACCAACTTTTAAAAACACTAGTATATTTAAAAAAAGGGTTTTTGATAAAGTACTTTGATTATCAGCATCACATCGTATTTTATTGCTCTTTTACTATAAATTAACTCCCTGTTTCTTCAACACAAACGGTCAACTTGAGTAGAATGTTTATATGATAAGCAGTAATTTTATTGAGTGATTTTAATAAAAAAAAAAAATTGGACGAATCGATTCGCCTGCCTGTCTTCTGCTTTAAATTGTCTTTTAATAAAATATTTAATAAACTAATAAATTTGAATAAAATAAATAATAATAAAATGATATAAGAAAATAGAATATATAATTTCGAAAGTCCAAAAATCGCATGTTCTGAGAAAAGATGTCTAACCTGCAGTTTTTTAAAAATTTAGTAAGAAGGCTCTTTACCGAAGTAAGTAAACCAAATATAATTTCTAATACTCGTACATGACAAACATGTACAATTGGGCTGCAAATATTTCACCTTTTAAATATTTTGCTCTTGCAAGGAATGATGCCGCTCTATGCATTGCATGTCTCATTGACAAGTAGTATATTGGTGACAATTTTTTATATGTAAAAAACAATTTATCAACAAAAATGCAGGCCTGATAGCTGTCAATCATTTATTAATAATAAAACGAATTTAAATGAAGTCAAGGTCGGGGAGAAATAAAAGCTTGAAAGCTTTTGCTTTTGAACGAAGAATTTGTAATTTTTTAATTTAATAAAAATTATTAAACATTTTATTAATAATTAAATACTTGACATTATTTTGCATTTATAATACGCCTCCACGATTGGCCTGTCAATCGTGTGATGTTGCGCTGCAGCTAACTAAACCTTGACCCGTTTTTGGTTTTAAGATTTTGCTTTGGACGAAAAATCACACTTGTCATTATACATTTATTGGTATTAAACATCATTTGTCACAATTAATGTTTAACTAAACATTTTTTTTTTCTAAAGTAATTTGCATTTTTTGCGGTTTTTACTTTTGTAGTTTTTTTTTGTTCCAGCTTCGACAGTGATTTTGTATTTTGTCATTTGGCAAAACAGCAAAACAACATACATACTGTGTGGAAGCATGGCAAACAGCAATAAGAACAAAAAAATTAATAAAATAAGAAAAACTTTAACGAGAGTCTTGGTACATGCAGTCAGTACGTTTGTATGTACTTTGGAGGCATTTATGCTCGAACCCCTGTACAGGCCGACCACAAAAACATTTAAGCCGGCATTTAAACTTAACAAAGTGTAAAGACATCTCGAAGCATAATGCTAATGACGATGTTGGCTGTTGATTCTGATGATGATGATGATGACGATGGTGGTCCAGCATAAATGAACCTCAAGCCATGTGTCACTTGTGATCAACAAACAGATCAGATGAATGATTTTTATTTAATTTTTCACTAAAATTAATACGAAAAAAATACTACAACAACTTGAAATGCAGCACACGACAACATTTTAATTTGTCATGAATTTGATTGAAAAGGGTCAGAGTATTGAATGCACTTAATGCACTTAATAGTGGCAAAAGTTTTAGTAAAAGAGAAAAAAAATTCAGAAATTTTAAAGAATCGGAATTGAATTTTTATTTGGTTGGTTGTACTTGTAATTTTAAGAAAGGTTACTAATTTTTTTTAGTTTATGCAAATCCTTAAGGTAGATGAAAAATTTATAAAAAAAAGCTCAAGCTGAAAGCATACAGTGCCATAACCGCCAAAAAGCTTAATCGACATCATTTTCAAAATAAATTTTTTTTATCATAATCGACTATTTGCGATCGTAAATAATCGATTTTGTCATAAAAAAGCAGATCCAAAAAATGTGCCGGTTAAGATTTTCTGGCGGTTATGACTCAATATTTCTTGTGAAGGCGAACTCTTAACCACATGGTCTCATTTCAACAGCTGATAATCAGCGCAGAGAAATCTATTGTCAAAATCAAGCAAAATATTTTCACATTCTAATGCACATATTTTTCCCACAGTATTGCATTTGAAATCAAAGAGAGTTCGCCTCGTTAAATTCGCCTCGACACATACTTCTATAGAAAAGTATTTCAATGAATTCATTATTCTTTGGTATCTACTGGGACATAATGAAAGCCTTATTATTAAAGATATATTTACTACATAACACTTGTCAAATTTTCCTTCATTAACTACGTACATTAATCGTCCCATAAGCGCCAAGAAAAGCTTTAGGCGCATAATTTTTGATATTAATTATTTTACAAAAATCGATCCTGTGAGTCTTTTGTGTAATTCGAAACGAAAGCAAATGCTATCGATGTGCAATGTTACTAACATGCAAATTCGATAGCATTTTCTTTCGTTTCGAATTACAGAGTAGAATTTCTGAATAATCGATTTTCGTAAAAAAATTTATTTCGAAAATGATATCGCTTAAGGTTTTTGGCGCTTTTCGCTCGACATGTCGGTTGCTTCATTTAAAATGTTTATTTTGTAAAAGTCAGGAGTCTAGCTGAGGTGATACGATCAAGCTGATTCCATCAAGTTTTTTAGTTTGAGATTATGACATTCGATAATAATATTTCAAACTGAAAAAAAAATTATCGTATCAGCTCCTTATCGAAAGCGACGATTAGACCCCAGGTTTAATATCATTTGACAAAATTTCATGTAGAATATGTTCTAATCTTCTTTTGATAAACCATCTGACACCAGCTGTTTATTATTGTCAGAAATATTTAACGTGACAAAACAGTCAGGAAGGCACAGTGGTGCCAATTACAAAAAAGGTGGAATAAAACTGTGTATTTGAAACTTGCGATCCAATAACAAAACAATGTACAATCATAGAAAATTAAATAAGGCTTGCCTTTATATAAAATTTCAAATCCAATTGCTCTAGAGCAGCTACAGCCAAGTCATATGCTTAATGTGCAAACTTTTACAAAAGAGCTTTGTGCTTTCACACTGACGAGAGGACAACAGCCAACCAGATCTCGGCGAGAGCAATGCTTGCTCTTAATTTGCAAGGAAACAAGAACAAATTTAAGAGTTTTCAAATCTCGCCCAGATTTGGTTGCGTGGTGTGAAAGCACAAAAGCTTTTTTGTAAGAGTTTGCACATTGTGCATATGTGTTGGACTTAGTTGGTCTTCCAGTGGGAAAAAGAATGAAGAAGATGTCCAAGGCCTGCTCGCCCCATCCCATATTCATATCTTTTTTACACACGTTGAGAGGTAGGCCTTCCGTTCTCGCTTCTTTTTCAGATATTCTAAAAGGCCTTCCGGAGAATGGCTGTTAAAAGTCCTTCCATAGAAGGGCAGTTAAATGGCCTTTTAGAGAATGGCTGTAAAAAGGCCGTCAAATAAAGTTCATATTGAAAGGGGTTTAATAGAGGTTTTCAACTGCTGGGGCATGTATCTCAAAACTTACAAATGATGAAATACAAGTAAAATAGTTGTGAAGATATACATACATACATATGTATGTATGTTTCTTTTATATGAATATAAAATATTTTCCCAACTGTTTTACTTGTATTTCAGCACTTGTTAGATTTGAGAAACAGGCCCGAGGTATTCAATAAACACATCCATACATACATTGATTTGATGTATATTTTGTGATCAAAAGGGTCGAACATATTGAAAGGAAACTTCTGAAAATAAAAACCCATATATTATTTATATGCATACATAATATTGATCGAACAAAACAACTGTCTTATTCAATGTACAAAACTCAACTAAAATAATTTACGCATCTGAATTCTTTTGCTTTTGTTTTGGCAAAACAAGAAAACAATATGTTACTCCTTTCATTCTCCCTTCTCATACAAGGGAATGTGGAATGTGTACTTCATCTTTTATGCGGGAAAGCCGAGGCCTTCTATGAGGCATTCTTTAGCAGTTTGATAAGAATGGAAATAAAATCGAAAAAATTCCTAAGAAGGCCTTTAAAAAGGCCTGAACTAAGAAGGTCTTCTAAGTTTCTTCTAAGTTTTACCGCTGGGCTAGAGCAAAGTCGGGCAAACACATACATCTTTATATTATTTATGTATTAACGTATAATATAAAATATAGTAAAATTAATAATTGTACGAATTCTTATGAGAAACTCAATTGTTTTCTTGCATACGTGTGCTTAAGTACATGTAAATAAGAGAACAACAAAGTACTCACGGACAACATTTTGCTTGTCTCTAGTCTAGAGCCTAGTTACCTTCAATATTTAATTCATAAAGTTGTAAAATTTTGGGGATGTATGCTAATGATTAATTTCTTTAAAAGGTTTTATAATTGCAATTGTCTGCCTTATTTTTAATTGCCAGTAACTCTGATGTTATCTCTCTCTCTTTGGCTCTGTTACTTTTTCAATATTTTATGCTCTAATTATTTGTTTACTTCTCTGCTTATACTTTCAATTTAGTTAATATTAATTTTAAAACTCCCTCTTTAAATAAAAGTTGTCAACACCTTAACGCCCCTATTATAACCTTTCTTGCACTCATGCTCTGCTTGTGCATGTGTGTTTATTTTCTTTCATTTATTTTTTTCATTCAAACTCTCTACAGTTTTTGATCAACATCCGGTTTTGAAACTATAACTTTAACTTTTTCAAATGAGTAGTTGCTGTTTTTTTCGCTCTAAAAACTCTAAAGTATTCTTTTCGATATCTATTTGTGTTGCTCATGACTGAAGATATTTAAACAACAAAAAAATAATAATTATTTTACAATTCATATTTAGTTTACCTCTCAGGTGGTTTAATCGATAAACATCTGCAATTAAAAAGAAAGAAAGAAATTATTGATTAAAATTGCTGAATTTTAATTGAAAAATAAAATTATTGCTCTAAATAAGTTTTTTTAATGACTTGAATATACAAAATAGAGGCTAACAGTATTATTTATAAAACTTACTAAGGCTTTATAAAGGGTTGTTAGAACAAATCATTCCACAAAGTTTTTCTTGAAAAGCCTTCTTAAGGTCTTGATAATTTTTATAAATAAGGCTGCTAATTTATAAAAATTATTAAGGCTTTATAAAAGGGTTAATATCAAAAATTGTTTACTAACATCTATTTTATAAAACTTAACATTTCTGTGGCAAAAAAAAGAGAAAAAGTGCTTAAGTCGACATAAGCTGATTTTGACTTAATGGCATCTCTATAATCTCTATATTTCAAAGTACCCCTGGGCGAAATCTCAATAGTTTTTGGTTATTTTTTAGAGACTTACATATATCGCAATGACTTTCCAGCGTATCTTTTTTAAACTTATAGTCTCATAGAGAATAATAGCTTAACTAAGCTTATACTTTGGTATGTTTAAAATTCAATGTATTATTTATAATGATTAGAATAATCTTTTTCTAAAAAAAACTTTAATGAATAGCGAATTTTCTAATTTAAATGTAAAATAAATGAATTCCTGAAAATCAAAAGCATAAAAGTGCTCTACTGCAAAACAGTAAAATATGACTTAAGCACTTTTTACTTATTGTCACAGATTTTTATTGCTACTCAAATCAAGTCAGTGAAGTTTTTTTTTAATTTTCGTAGAAATTCTTTTTATTTTATTTCTTTTTATATATTTCTATTTATTACAATCTTATTGCTTTTGGGCAGGCAGCCCAATACAAAACTTATTTAAACTTTTTCAACTTTATATGTATTTGTTTGTATATAAAAAAAATATTTCTTTGCTTTGTATTGCGTATTTCCGTTTAATGTCATCGCGAAATGCATTTGCAATTTCGAACGCAACTTAAATTCGTGTTTTTGTTGCATTTCAAAAAGTTACAAAACTTTTACGCCCCGCCGTTTGCTTTTTATTTTTATTTATTTAATTTTTTTGTAAACCTAAAAATCATACGATACGTACAATAAGTTCTTTAAACAAAACAAATAACTGAAGGTACGGTCAGACTAGTCAATTATTTTGTTTCTGACAAGCTTGCATTAATTGCAATAAATGGGAAAATTTCTTTAATATTTAATATAACCATATAAAACCGCTCTCGTTTTATGCAAATTTATTTCTTGTTCCTTAACTCTAAAAATGGCAAGAACGAAATATCTTTACGAAACAATGAATTTGAGTAAAAATGGCATTGATTTGTTAGTGAATATTTTTGCATATTTTACTGAAAATGTATATTTTTCATAATTTTGTCATAAATGCATATTTTTGTCTTATATTTTGGGATTTTTGTGTCATAATATTTTGTTGAAAATTCAAATAGAACTAATAATTTACTGGAACAGTAAAAAATAATTAATGAAACAAAATTTTATTTCAAAACACACATTTGTTTGAAAATTTCTTGGGAACAATTTTTTCTGTGTAGTAAAACAATTCTGCGGATTTAAAAATTTAATCTAATAGCTAGTATTCAATTCATTGTAGTGGCTGATGTAAATAAATAATAACATTTGCTTAATTCACAAAACCACTTGTATCTTTATATCGATTGTACTATCATATTAAATACAATTGCGTAAAATTTGTTGTTTGAAATTTTCATATAAAAATTAATTACATACACTATTAGACTTTTCTTTCATATGTTTTTAAAATGTTTTACTTAGAGAGAGGCTCTCTGAGAGAATTTGTGTGTAGCTTGTTCTTCTTTTTTCATTAAAAATACAAAATACATTAATACACTACACTCAGGGTGTTCACAATTAAAAAAAACTGAAAGTGTAATTGATACACAAATATACGATACAGTACCTGTGTTCTGTAACTTGCGAGAAGTTTTCGTGTCGAGAAAAATCAAATAATTATATTGGTTGTCCTGTTTTTCACATGCTGATTCATATACAACCTGATATAACCTTACACGAAACATGAGCAAGGAACTAAGTTTTTTGTTAGTCATCCTGTGTTTCACAGAGTGGCAACAAACTTTTCGTTTGGAAAAGTTCTCACCAAAGTTACAGACCATAGGCACAGATGGCTGCGAATTAAGCAATTATAGAAAAATAAAAATATTTAAATATGATCCGATTACATCCACACATGTTACATGGCATTTTTCAATGCACAAAAGCTTTCTAGAAGTGTTTTCACACTGAAATGGTTTTAATAAAAGTTGGTTTTAACGTTAAGACCAACTGCTAAAACCTGGTTTTGCCATACAAATTGTTTTTGTTAAAACCATCTTAAAACTATTTTTGAATTGGTTTTAAGTTGGTTTTATGAAATACAACTTTGTTTTCGCTGTGCTAAATTCAGTGCTGCCAAGTTAAAATGACCGTAAGCAGCTGATGATGTCTATGCCAGTAAATAACAATAGATGTCTTTTGAAATATTTTCAACTTAAAACTGGATGCCGGGGCAATAATAATAAAAAAATTGCGGAAAAAACAATCTTTTGGAAGGAAAACAGCAGAAATATTTTCATCGACGCATGGGAAGTGAAAATAGACGATATGACTGACATCGATCTGCCGATCAAAAAGTTTTATTTTGTAATGTAGTTGTGCATTTTTTATATACGATAACTTGATTTTGAAGCACTTCTTCGCCTTGTATAAGTGGTTCCATAATTTGAGAAATGTTTATTTACAAAATATAAAATTGTTTTCATTTTATAGCGCATCATGAAATATCATATAAACAAAAAAGTTGTTGTACAGTTTGTCAAATAAGCGTTATAAGAAGCACAAAAAATACAACAACAAAACAACTACACGCATTTCAGCATGAGATTTATTTTATTTTGACAGTCTGTGAGTTAAAACCGGAATTTAGCAAACTTGCAGTGTGAAATCAATATCAACTGTTTATGGTCTTAACGTTTAAACCAGATTTTAACTTTCAGTGTGAAAACACTATAATAACACATTGATTAAACTTGATAATCGAAAATATAAAAAATATAAAATTTTTAAATGAAAATAAATATACAACAACACTTTTCTTTTTGTATTTACCATCGCTCGTCTATTGCAATATAAACATACCTCGAATGCGTGTTTGGAGTCAATAATGCAGAAATCGTTGTAAAAATTTTATATAAAAGACTTGTATACGCACCTCTTGAGCAAAGAAAATATGCTTTTTTATATCTTTATTTAGTTATATGTGAATTGACAACTTTTTTTGCCTACAAAATTTTAAAATACATTTGTGCATATTTAATTGTTCTTAGTGCATATTTTTCGTTTTTAACATCATATTTTAGATTACTAAAATACCTTTTTAAATACATGAAGTCCTTGTCCATTTTTATAAATATCGATCCTGTTCTGTAAACCGATCGATTGAAACCCCACTATTTTAGAAAACTAACTCCGACAATAGAAATATTTTTTTAGATTTTTTTAGATATTTTTAAATTTTTATTATTGTTACTATTATTTTATTATAGATTCCCAAATATTATATCTGAAGAAAAATTATCGTGTATGATTTTAAACACGTCTGCAGGACCATTATTAATATTTTGAAAACGATTTACTCGGATTAGATTAACATAATAGGGCCGTTTATTAATTTTTTATATATTAAAACTTCTGTCATGACATGTTTGACATGTCTCACCATAACCTGAATGTGCCATTTGTTAAAAGCCAAACTACTAAATGTTGTGTTGTTCTTAATTCTTATTTATATACACATATATATGTAGATTAGTAAAACAACAACCAGTTATTTTTGTACATATGCTCCCCTCTACCACACTCAATCCTTCATTCTCACACACTCTATCTCTTTTTCTCTTCTAATATATTCACTAATGTAATTTTTTCCACTATTTATATAAATAATAGTTGTGTCGTTTGCTTATTTAGCAACAACAAAAACAAAATTAGTTTATTCTCCTTGTTTCGATAACTATTTTAAAAGTTATTGATTTGTATAGAGTTGTCGTAGAGTTTTGCTATTTTGCTAAACAGGAAACCGGAAATGAGAAAAAATTACATCGGAAGAGTAGTGTATTGTTTTTTTTTTATTAAAAACAACAAAAAAATAATAAATAAATTACTTCATAAATATTTGTGTTAACGCACTAAATGACAGAGTTGGAAAATTAACTGCCACTGCATGCCGCGGTTGAACTGCAGCTACGAGAAAAGCTTTTATTGCTAAAATAGCTAAACAAATGGTGGTCATTAAACTAAAATTTAGTTAACTGAACGAAGCAAAATGTTAGCAGCAAAAATTATAGCACATATGATATATTATTTTACTGGTAAGTTATTTTATTTATTAAGGGCCAATTTCACCAACTCTATTTAATTACACAAGCCCACGAAGTGCAACTTTATGTTAACCCTTCAAAAATTCATTCCATGTTTTCATATATCCTAATATTTTAAATTCTATTTAGAAACCATTGATTTTTTTTAGCTTAGCGTATTAAAATGATTTGAAGCACATTTTGTTAGTTATCAAATGGTGCATTTTTCGTCAACGTCAGACATACTGCTTTCGAGTTGTGATGAATTATAATGGTATACCTCGTGAATATATTAAGTAGACTCATAAAAAAATGTGACGTGATGGAATTTTTTAATAATTTTTCTGAAACTTAGCACCTAATACCTATCCGAATTGATTATTAATTTCTAAAAGGGTAAAAGCATAGTGGGGTTGTGTTACCAATTTATATTCAAATGTCGATGCATTTTTTATGGACAAATGACTTTTAAATATTGAAGTATATTTGTTTGACATAACGTCTTTATTTAATTTCAAAATTCGGCTTGTTTTTATGGGTAAGCAATTGTCTATATGCATTTCGTTCCCGCTTTTGGACTCGTCAGTAGACTTCAAACCAAAAAATTTTAAAATTCAGCTAACAAACTCCTTATGTTTATAGCAAGACTCTTAATACTATATTGAGAATCACAATATACAAACATAATAGGTTTAAAAACCGCACACAAAAATTTTACCAAAACAAGCATCTTTATTATTTTTATATTTTACAAATACAATTACAAATTACATATTAACTTATTTTCACGACCACAGTAATAAAACCCTTCACCCGTTGTAGTGAAATATACTTAAGTCTTCACAGTACGTAATCTGCAGCGAACGTAACGCTCATTTTTTTTAGTTATGCCTGTAAGTAATTACTCTGTGTGGAAAAATTGCAAAAGTCCAAGATATTTTTTAAGATATAGAAACAAAACTTGCAGCCCTATTTATGCAGATCCTTTTGCAATTTTAATATATTCAATTATACCCAAAAAATATCGAAAAAATAATTTGAAATATATTTAATTTTAATGAATTTTAATGAAGTTTATTAGTTGACATATTGTCAAAAGTGTACATACAATAGGTTAGTTCATTTACTGGAAAGTGTTCATTAACTCAAAAAGTTTGCAAGGAGAGAGCGTCAAAAGAGAGAAAAAATTTGAGAGACAAACAAATTCCTACAAATTATTACTAGTAAAATTTTTACTTGCAAGAATTATCCAACCACCTGTTGTGTGTTGTGTTGTCAAATAAATTATTTATAAGAGTACAAACACAATGTTTGCGGTGCGGTGCGGTGCGATTTCTCGTTGTGGGAGAGAAAAATAAACATAATACAACGGAAGACGGCGACGGCAATACTTGTCATTGTTTGTTTAAATTTTTATTATTTTTTTTGTGCATACATTTTTATAACTAAAATCAAAAAATGATTAATATTTAATACATTCGCAGGTATATTTTATATACTTTTTAAACTTTTATAATCTATAACAAAAATTTTTGAACTTCAAAATCATGTTTTTTTTTACAATAATGTTGTGAACACAGCCAATTATTCCCAAACTACGGCAACGTCAGCAAGAGAAAATTGAGAGAATAAGAAAGTACGCAATGAAAATAAAATAGATTTTAATTTTATTCCGTCCCGCACTGCGGATTTTTACTTCAAAATCGTATGGAAAACCGCACGGCAATAAATAATCGTTACATTGTGTTTAGACTCTAAAATATCTGAAAAAGGAAAATTGGAAAAATGTGAATTTCTGTGTTAAAAAACATGTACACGTAGGAAAATAGAAAGCATGTTTTCTTAATTTATTATATTTTTTCATTAAGCCACATAAATTAAATTTTAATGGCAAATAATTTTGTTTGTTTCTCATATACATATACAACCACCGACCACCTCCAATACAATTTATATAAATTTTTCTCACATTAAATGTTTCCTATTCAAGCAGATGTCTTTCTGGAATAAAAGTAACAAGAGATGCTTTTACATACATAAGATTAAACAGTGTCATCTTTGGTATTAGCCAATTCTGTCCTGGACTTGTTATTTTGGAACAATTATTTTGGGACGGTAGTTTATATTCTGCTAACAGAAAAATATATCTCAAAGTGTTGGGTGTGTGCTAGTAATTAGTTCTAAAGTATTACAAAAAATGTATCTCGCCACTAGACTGTGCTACTCGTATCTAAATTCAGCTCTTCACCTAATTGTGTTCAAACAGACTGGTAAGACGACTCTGTGGTCTTAATCAACATATCCGCATACCCACAATAATTTAAAAACTCAGTTAGAAAAAGTTTACTATAATTATTTAAACTTACTAGAGACCACCACTAAACACAAACTATTTAATAAAATGAAACAAATCTCTGGTCTCTAACACAAATTAAACTAAATAAAACTTTACATTTGTCTTAAAAAAATACGAGTACATTAATAAAACCCGTATTTAGCAGCAACAAACAGCAAGTGAAATGAATGCATTATTATTCAAACCGTTTAACTATTTTGCCAACAAAAGTAGCAAAGAAAAAAATATAAGAAAACTTATTTTCAAATAATAAAAATAAATAAAAGAAAGCAAACAGTGCGACTTGTCTTCTTACCTGGCTGTTGTACAGTCACGATACAGCACGTCAAAGTCTTTGCATGACAACAACTTGCAACGATTCACCCCTGGTTGTATGGCACCCAAACCGCGCAATATTCGCACCTGTTCAACATTGCATACCAACGGCACAATGTCCAAACGCTTCAGTTTCGTGTAAACCGTATGTAGGCCACCGACTAAATGTTTGAGAAACAATTCAAATGCCTGTGGCAGACACAACATTGTCTCGCCACTGATAATGAAAGCGGCAACCTTTTGACCACGATACTCCACCAGTTTGCACTCATTGGCACTGGGGTCCGAGGTCGAGATGGGAGGCGGGCTGTTGTACGTTCTGGGCGGTACATGATGATGGGCGGCTGCCATTAGTTCTAAGGGCGAGGCGTGATGCATCATCTGTAGGGAGTTGAGCAGACCCAGTGAATGTGGAGGCAGACCGTGGGGCATGCGGGGCGGCAGGCCGGCGGGTAAGCCATTTGGTGTGGGTACTCCACCGACATGCGGTGGTGGACTCAATTGATGGTGTTGCTGTTGCATTTGCTGCATCATTGAGTGATTGAGTGAAGTGACAGGGCTGACAGCGCTGGGATGGCGACTGGGCGAGGAGGCTGGAGAGCAACTAGAGCCGCGACCAGCGTGTGAAGATCTGCCGTTGGTGCGATCGTCACATCTGTCGGTGCCGCGACTGCTGCTATTATCACGTGCACCATTCTGTTGTTGCTGCTGCTGTTGCTGTTGCTGCTGGTGATGCATCAACATTGTGGCTGAATTCATAATGAGACTGTTGTTGTTATTATGAGCGATTAAGTTGCCGTAATGCGATGGACTGTGTTTTGGATGTAAGGGACTTTTCTCAATGTTGTTGTTGTTGTTTAAATTTATGTTACTGTTATTATTATTATTATTAATGTTGTTGTTATTATTACCGTTATTATTATTGTTCATTGCCGCTTTTTTAGTGGCGTTATAAAGATACTCGCGTTTGAAATTTATCAAAGCTGTGGTGGATTTTTCATATGCGTTCCCGCTACTGCGGCTGTAATCCTTTTCACTTTTATGATGGAATTTCGTGTCACAGTTTGAAATCATTATATATTGAAAATGTCTCTAAAGACATTATTTGCTATTGTTTGTTTAATTTTTATAAAATTTTTTTTTATACTTTTTTTATTCACCGTTGAATAAATATTATTATTTTTTCTTGCAATTGTCTAGTTCCATAATTAATTATCTGCAAATAAATATAAGAAAGAAATTGAATGTTATTATGGCTATAAGTTTATTTTAAATAAGGTTAGACTGGTTTGATGACTAAAATTTTAGTTGCTGGTTTTTGGTGGTTATGAGTTAATGGTGGAAAGGGAGGCCTATCAAATGTTCCTCTAACGGCTATGAGTTAAAATTTTTCGCGGGCCGTGTGTGTATTTACCTTAAAGATTTCTTGAATATTTTATCAGGAATAATTTTTTAACTAAGCGTAGTTCACAATTTTTATTTCTTATGAATAATTTAGATTTGTGGCTCCAGAATGGTAAGAATGAATTATTTTGACCGTTGTTGTGAACATTAGATTAAACATAAAATTTTTTCGTTGGTCTACATATATGTAAATCGAGATTTATTTCCTATTTAATAGTAACTGACAAAGATTAAATTTTTCAGGAGAAGGTTTTTTTATAATATTTAAATTTGTTTTAAATACCTAAATTGTCGCTTATGATAAAATTTTACAGTACGTATCTTAAAAGTTATCAACAACCTTGGCATTTTGATAATTCTAAACTATGTCCTAATTTACACTATGCAAGTCTTATTGCTAGGCTTATTAGTTTGAGGGAGAAAGAGACGAGTAACATTTATTTTTCCCTCGTGTCTCTCTCCTAACAAACTAACCTAACAAACAGACTATCAGCAGGCCCATATTATTTAGGACCTAATTTTGTAAGACGCAATGCCAAGCGTTGAACAATTTTATATTGAAAAAAATTTAAATTACCAAAACAAAATAATTACATACAAAATTTGTGAACGGTAAGCGTTGTGTTTTATGAAATTTGCGCCTTAATTTTAATTTCAACAAAAAAGTATACTTTTGCCAACATGTTGCTTACGATAAAATCGAAAAAAGGCTCATTATGATAAAGTTCTTATTTAGTTTATATTGATTAAAGGAAACGCAATAAAACGTTCATCTTTTATTTGCATCATGGGAACTATAATTTCGACTGATTGTTCTCAAAACATTGCTATTTCTATGAGTTTTTTGGGATTTTTCAAAATAATACTTTGATTTAAATAAAGATTTAATAAATTCACTAATAACAATAATAGTAATAATAATAGTCAGCCAATGTAGTAATGGTAAAGTTGAGTTCTTGTTTCAACTTTGTTATTTGTTGCTGAGCTTCTCATTTGTTTAAATGAAAGTTTATAACATAATGAGGGCAATTATGAATAAAATTCCGCGAGAAATTTTTCCCGGGGAACAATTCCAACTTAAAGCAAGTGATAGGGAAAACAAAAAATTCTAATTGGAAAAGGAAGAAATTTTTCGCGGAATTTTATTCATAATTGACCTGAATAATTCCAGTTGTTCTAAGAAACTTTGGGTAAAGGTTCCCTGATGATCTGCATTAGCAACAGTGAAATGCGCATAGGATCCAGCTAAGCCCCTCAATAATCAATTTCAATGTATTTTATTAAACAAACATTTTACTGAATAAGTAAAATAATAATTTTGGGGTTATTAGTGCGTTAACAAATTTTAAGCTTAGATTTTAAAAAATACCCATAAAAACACTAATTAATATTTTTGTTTGTTTATTATCATCGATTGAGGGGACAGTCTGGGCTAAATGAATAGAATGTAACTGTCGACTTGAGTATAAAATGTATGTGAAAAACACTAAGTTTTTAGTAATTTTCCAATAAAAAATTGTAATCATTGAATATTTTTCGTTTAAACTGATCATAAAAGTAAATACTTTTAAAAGTTGACTTTTCCATTAGACAAATAGAAAAAAAGGCAACTTCATAGAAAAAACGAGTACTGGAACTTGTGAAACATCTATAAAATCACTTTCTAATACTTCGTCTAAGTGATAAATCTTTCAAAACGGCAACAATCTTCCATTTTCTAACATTAAAGGGGTACAATATAATGAACATGATAATAGTACTGTATCTCAAGTGTTTGCTCAGGTCCTTAAAGTTTAAGGAAAACATAGCATTTGCTTTTCGCTCGTTTGAACTCATTTTTCTAAAATATATTTAGATTTTATTTTTCATTTTGCCTTATAATTACTTTTATTGTTATCCGATGGATTTCTAATTGTATAAAGGTGTAGAAAGATAAAATAAATTTATATCGAATATAAATTATTTGCTGGGTTTTGTATAAGTTTCTAAGCGTACTGTGCTTATTTTTCTTTTGCGATTTTAAAAAATATTATTATTTGTGAATTCTCAAATAGTTCTTGCAAGTCTGTGCATAAGATACAGGTTTGTGACTATTCCAAATGTGTGATTGGGGTCTGCTGGTGATTTTTTACAGCAACGATGAGGTGCGTATGGACAAATCTGAGCCTGGTTTTTTGTCACTTTAAATCGAAACGAAAGAAAATGCTTCTGAATTTCAATACCAAGAGATTCTCCTTCATTTCGACTGGCAGAATAGAGCCGTTCTTATAAATTATTTTAAGCTTATGAGTACATACAAATTTAAATATGGGCATTTTCATGAGAAAGTTCACTTTTTTGTCGCGTGTTTGGTGTCGCACGCTGCAAAAAGCCGACATTGCTGTGGAAATGCCAATATACAGAACGCCTCGGTACCAGGTTATCTAAACTACTCCGGCTGCTTGTATTTTGAGAGTCCGTCAGAAGTCAACACAAATTTTTTTACATACCAAGTATGAGTTTTTCAAAGCGAAATGCGGTAAGGCTTCTACATACACAGGTCGTTATTTCCGGCCCTGCTCTATTGAAACTCCCTTTATCAACATAACTACTTGAATAAGTGCCTTATTCATAAAAAATATTTCTGTTTAATAAGAGGTTTATAAAACAAATTTTCTATGGAAATTTGATTAATAAACATTTGTAAGACAAAAATATTTTTTATGAATTATTTTCTATCCAAAAAAACCAATTAATTTGAACTTCAAGTGTTGTTTTGTCAAAATTTTTCTGGAAATTTTGTTTTAACCAATACTTCAAGATCAAATATTTTTTTGGATACGGCTAATAAATTTTAAATAAATTTTCAATAAATTTTAAATCAATCAAAAATTTAAATAATTCTAAGTAATTTACCCGTTTTAAATAGCAAGATTTTTAGTCCTCCTGACGATGATTTTTCATAAAAAATCATCAAAATTAATTTTGGCAACATGTTTTGCACAAGATATCACCAAAATCTATCTATTGCACATTTTCTTTTTATTCTTTTATTTCTTGGCCCTTACTAAAGAACTTAATTAAATAAATCTCTTGCTTGGAACACACAAAAAAGTAATATTAATGATTTTGTAATATTAATTAAAATATGTGTAGTATCAATTAAAAAATTAATAAAATTTTCAACTATAAACAATTTAATAATACCAATTAAGTTTTTCCAGTCAAATTAATTAATACAATTAAAAGTTTAATCAATACAATTAAATTCTTAATTAAAAATATTAATTGTTGAATACTTTTTTCTGTGAAGTGCATTGGATTTTTTTTAATAGGAACTTTTAATGGCTGGATATACAATTGGATACTTATATGTTTTTGAAAACTCTTTTTAACTTGCTAAAATTCCTTGAAATTTCTTTAAATATTATAAGTTTACACCCAGTTTCCACAATACGACCAGTAGAAAATTTTTTGCAACCTGTTTCACAACACGAACTGTCGTTTTGAGTGAAAAATGTATATGAAAAGCTTCAGATGCCTGGGTGATTTTCATAAAAGTTTTCTTAGCAAAAACAGGGTATTAAAAAAGCCTTTTGCATTTGTTAATAAGAAATTGGAGATACGTTTTAGAAAATTGTACAAAACTTCAAAGTTTTTCACAAAATCAATGTAAAAATGTGCAAAAAAAAATTGTCTAATATTAATTAAAATTTTTTTACTATAAATAATTAGATAATATCCATAAATAATTAGATAATATCAATTAAATTTTTCTACTTGAATTAATTAAAGCAATTAAATATTTAATTGAATCAATTAAATTCCAAATTCAATATAGGTATCAATGGGTAAACAATTTTATCAAGTACCAAACAAACACTAAAAAAAATTTAAACACATTTGGAAATTTTTACTTATAAACACATATAAGAGTCTTGCATATTAGCTTTTTCTGCTCAAGTGTCAATTTCGCCAACAGTAATTTGATAGGTATTTCCCAATTCAAATCTTTCTTGTTTTAAGTTATATTCTTAATTTCATTTATTTCTTTTGTACAAATACTATTACAAGACTTTCGGAAACTTAAATTTTAATTAATTACCTTTTATTTTAAATCGTTTAATATTTGTTGAATTTTTAAAAATCCCATTTAATTTTGTTTATTTTCTTATTAGTATTTTCACTAAATAGGTATGTTATCTTGAAGTTTAATTTTTATTAGGATTTCACTGGCTTTTTTATTAATTTTTAACCCAATTGTATTTAAAAAAAATACTTGCTTCACTTGCAGTTATTAATTAAAAATCATTGTATTTAAGAGATTGCACTGCATTTCATTTAATTTACATTTGAAACGGAAATGAATTAATTTAACAACCGTTATTTGCGTTAATATACGGCGGCGAAAGCGCAATGCAATGAGGCGACAAACAAGCGTTTTAATAATGTTGTTAACCGACGGCGTGTCACACGACGTATGATTATTGCTGGAAATCGTTAAGCAATCGTAACCGAAAAATATCAAACGTAATGGAAATGGAAAGCAACAACACAATTGTACAAAAAAAAATTTTATATATTAAATCACACACATACAATTGCTTCAACTCTCTGTATGTACATGAATGTGTGTTTGTAATGGGGAGCAAAGACACTTTTAAAAATATATGTACTTATGTACATACATACATATGTTTTTATATATTTATTTTTTTTATTACAATTCCATTTCAACTCGAACTTTATTGATACATAGTCGTACACTTACACACTTTACTGTATACATTTATGTATATTTTTATTTTCTTTTCTTTTGCTCTTACTATTTTTTTTATGTATGTATGTATTTATATATTTTTGTATTTATTTGTATATAGAAACGAAATAGACATATGTACATATAATATTTCACATTTAATTTCAAATGAAATGCGCGCGCGTATGATGAATTTTTTTCTTTTTACTTGATATTCTTGTATTTAACAAAAATCTTCTTTCTTCCTTTCCATTTGTGCAAATCCGACGACAATTGTATTCGAAAACGAAATGTACATATTTGTTTTACGTCATTCACTGCAATAACAATCAAATAGTACGTTTACACGCAACACGGTAGATACGGTCTGTGCACGATGCCTGGCTGACGGAATGAATGACTGTCAGCTTTTCTTGAAACGGTCGGTGTCTTCTGTGTGTTTTGTGAATGTTGTACCTTCACTTACGAATGACAAATTCGTAATGAAAAACGAAACATTGCTACGAATATCAATGTGTTTTTCAATACTCTCCATCCAGCACTCATGTACACACGTACATACACACACTTGCCCATAAGCATACATATTTGTTAACAAATCTACAATGGGAAAAAAAGCAGTTAAATGTTGGTTTGGTCTGGCTGGTTGTTTAATTTTTATTACGATTCTTTCTCTGCCTGCACACACACACCCATACACACACTCGCACACACTCTACCATTCAAATACTATACTCAATTTATTTACTCATACAAATACAACAAATGAAATGAATTGAATTGAATACAAGAAACACCAAATCACAAAAAAAAACAGAAGCCCATTAAAGAGAGTGAGTACAATTGTTGGATTTTATTATTGCATACATTTGTACGTTTGTTTGCACGAGTGTGCGTGTGTGTGTTAATTATTATTTGTTTGATTGTACTCCACCTCCTGCTGCTGCTGCTGCAACTGCTGCTGGAAAGTATGCTGCAGCGTTTGTTAACGTTATTGAGCAGGACATTTGTGTTTTTTCTCTTACTCATTCGTTTTATTCTTTTTACAATTGAAATTTAAAGGAATGTTTTATTTGTTTTGTGTATTTTTTTTCTGCTTACTGCTGAGTGCAAATGTATTTTTTTTGGTGTGTAAATTTTACTGCTCTGTATTTCGACTGCTTATTGCCGCACAGAAAAAAGGGGATGGTTTTTGAAGTCGTTGTTGTTAATGTTGCTGTTGTTTTCGTAGCCCAAACGAATACGAAACGGAATTAAATTTTTTTATACCTATTTTAAATCAAATGTAGGAAAGCAATGGTTGTGTTTGTTGTTGTATCTAACAAATAAACCCCCTTAAGCTGTATATTTGTTATACATAAATTCAATCATATGTACATTCATACATACATCAGGGATAGTAGCAGCAAAACTGTCTCTGTGGTAGTTAAAAGCGACAAATGGCAAATGGTTAAAAATCGTATTGACACAAAGAGAAATATCTACAGTTACATTTCGTTTCAAATTGCAACCCCAAATAGTAATCATTATCATAATCGTTATAAACATTATTATGTTAAATTCAAATCAGTAAGACTCTCTCGTTCTCTCTATTTCACTCACTCTGGCTCTGGGGCATTTATCAAAGCCGGCATAAGGACACAATGACATTCAAACTTAAATAAATATGCATGCAAATATGTATGTATGTACTACGTAGGTTATGTTATTTTAATTCTCCTACTATTCCCCATTCCTTTCGTTTATTCGACAACTCCCTGTAGTGAAAGCGCAAAACATGCATTAATACACATGTACATACATACATACATATGTACATATGTATGTGTGAATGTAAAAAAAAATTCGGTCCCGAAAATGTAATCATTCTATGTTTCTTCTTTTTTAGTTCGTATATTTCTTGTTTGATATTAAAATCTTTTTTTTTATATGCCCCTGCTATTTATTTGTTCAACACATTCGCATTGCAAAAGAATAAATTCATGATTAAAAACTGCTTGGAGAAACGAATTGAGATATGAATTTTACATATGTTTGTTTGCCTGTGTGGTGATAACTGAATATACAACCTGTGTGAAGTGTTGGGGGCCGTAGAAAATTTCCATGACAAAGTAACTGCCGTAGTAACTGACAACGCAACTGAATTAAAACTAGTATGTATGTATTATGCATAGCAAATTTTCTTCTACGGTCAAAAAATTATCAAAAATATGATTATGATAAATTAACAACCGAAAATAATATAATCAAGGCTTCAAATTATTAGAAATATGTGTACATATGTACGAAGTACTACAAAAAATCAAGGTATAATAGCTTAAAAATTGCTTATAATAAAAATTATAAGCTCAGTGAAAGTATTTTTCAATGAAGGGAATGAAGTACAAGATATTCATTCCATTACGCGACACTTGTATAAGGTTAGGTTAGGTTGACGCTCATGAAAGAGAGCATACGCATAAATCAATACAGACCTGTTGCGATCTCTCGTGTAATTAAAATGAGCTCCCCTCTCCCCCCTTATAGAAGCTTAGTATCAGTAACGTAGTCCCTCACATTTTTCCAATGAGATTATCTAAGGTGGGTACTGTCCGATAAGTGATAAAGGTGCATAGCCACTGGTCAATAGCCACTGAACCATACCGATTTCAGCATACATTAAGCCTCATGTAATATCCTAGAGCGCTGCTTAGTTGGCAGTGTGTAGCAGAATCATCGGAGTAAAGTAACCAAATAAATAGCTACTAAGCACAGACCGCCTTAAAATAAGTAAAACGTGCAAGTAAAAAAATCAGAGTTATAAAAGAGTACGTCTGTTAAAGAATGTAAAACTTGATAATAGAAGTATATATTCACTGCCCTAGTGTTACTACTCTTTTAAAACAAAAAAGATAGATCGGGCTAGTTTAGTTCCAATAGCAACATTTTTTGTCTTCCTCCGGTTCGCCTCATAGAAACTTGGTTATATGAAGCACAACATCACTATTCGATTGTGTCCTTCCTTTTGCATTTTTCTCCCATTTCTTATGACTAAATCTTTGCTGCTTTTACAGGCTTTGGATTAATAAAAGTTACTGTCGATAACCTTGTCGTGACCTTCCTCCTGGAACATGGTATTATGGTCAGGTAATCGGAAGTAAATTTTGATAGCAGATTATTCTATGAAATAATCTTAGCCGGCTCCTTCCCCAAGCTTCGAGCCAACAGTGTAGCACCAAACTCAGTATCAATGTCTCGCATTCAGTCATAACCCTAGCATCACATACCTTATCGGTCCAATATCTGGTTGCATTCATCCTGTGACGTCCATATATTCTGTTGGTGTGGTATGTTGCTTTGTCCGTTCCATTTCCCCATTATTCCCCATCAGGCAGCTCGTTCGTTGAACCTTTTCCAAAATGAAAGTGTTGCTTTGTATTGACCTCCATCATGCTACCGATGTGTAGGTTAGAGTTGGTTTTATCATACACCTATAGAGCCGATAGGGATCGCAATAGGGCTGATCCCCATCCGGTAGGTACTTACTACGAGACATCTCAAATCCCTTCAAACTACAACCTCGACTGTCTGTCTAATAACCTCATTAAAAAATTAATCTCGGCCATTAATGAGAATGCATTTCCCATTATTCCAATAAAACGTGGTTACAGTGACGAAACAAAAATTCAAATATATTGAAGAAAAAGATTTCGGCAAAATTGTGACTGAGTTGGAAAAAAACTGAACAAGTTTCTGTACATATCAGCTTAATAGTGCCAAAGCTCTGCAGATCGTATTTGAAGGTATTGATTCTTATGTTGTACCTGAAGAAATAACAGATGCACTCATCATCAAAGGATTTAAAGTAAAAATATAATAAATAGGGAGAAGATCACCCAACCTTTATTTCAGATTGAACTGGAGCCGAATGAAATAATTTTTTTTAAAGTAGAAGTTGCACTCAGGCAATGCATGCCTACTACTATTACTAGGTGATACCTTCTTTAGGAAAGGGATAGTGATATAGGAGACAGGTGGTGAAGGAAGATATAGAGAAAAGCTTCATTCTTTTACAACTCTGCTATTCTCACGTTTTTAATAATGCAGTGTTGCAGCGCCTCTGGCGTCAATGAGGGGTATTAAATGTTTGAAGTTTTGTTTAATAGTTTATTTTACTTAGCCGATGATTCTGCTACACAATGCCGACGAAGGATAGCGCTCTGATGTTACGTTAGCATTAGTTTTTGCTAAAGTCGGCATAGTTCAGTGATCAGGGACTACGCCTACATCACTTGAATTTTCCTACAATAACTGATACAAAGCGACACTAATGCACACATAGCGTTATATAATGACTGTCGGAAGCCGGGCTCGATCCCAGGATCTACGGTTTTGCAGTAAATGTCCTAACTACTTCAGCCAACACCAGCACCCAAAATTTGAGAAAAATGAGACCCATGCAATTTATAATTTAAAATTTCTCTCATAACAGAAAATCTAAATAAGTACACAAGCCTTCATAACTGTCAAGAATATGTTTATACAAAAACTTACTGTTATTTACGTACTGCTTGCGGGCCGCTAGTTGCCATTCTCTTGCACAACAAACGTAACCAGAGAAATGTGCTTGATTCAAACTGAGAGCAAGTGGGTTTTAGCAAATCTTATAATTTATTTTTAGTATTTGTTCTTTTTTCTCCATTTTTGTTTAATTTTTTTTCTTACATTGTTTTTATTATTTTTCTTACATATGTATTTATTTTTTGAACAGTCAGAGAAAAAAAAACACACATCCAATTCAATTCCATAATGTTTCCAATTGTGTGTCTCATGTACTCCTATAGTTACTACTCCTCACACAACTGGCAAAATCGCATCATTCCATCTCATTCGGAAAATAATATGTGTCGTTGTTTCAATTGCTTTACGGCCATTGCAGGTGGGTTGCACCAATAACAATCGTCATCGGCACCAGCAATGCAAACTCCGATAATAAAAAGAAGAAGAAGAAGAAGCAGAAAAACAGTAGCAGCCACAATTGTAGCTACAAATAGAAATTACAGAGTTACAAACATTTACATAATCATTGTTGTTGTTGGTGTTGTATTTTCTTTTTTTTACAACAATTGCATGAGAATTCGTTTAATTGTATTTTTTTGTTTGTACAATTCGCCAAACGTAAATTGTACTTTTACTCAATTGTCCTCTCTTTACTTGTAAAAACTCTCTCGCGCGCTGAAAATACCAACATACATATTTAAATTTCAGTACCTATTTTTATTATTTAAGAAAGATGGAGGGAGGGAGTTTCGTGAGCTCTTTTCTTGCATTTCTATGGAAATTACTCCACTGCTGTTCATACTTCAAAATGACAATTGTTTTTTGCTTGTGTTTTCCATTTTTCTACTTTTTGTGCTATTATTTTGATTTGAAATGAAAATAAAAATAAAAGAATTATGTATTGTTTTTTCTCTTTCTATGAGACATGCTGTCCTTGTTGTGAGTAGGGAGCACTTAATATTTTATGCAGTCTTTTAAAATTTTAATTAAATGATTAATTTGTCATTTTGGATGTTTCGTGTTATTTTTTCTTAATAGGTATGCATATAAAATTGTATGTATATTTTCAAATTAACCATTATGCAAGAAGCTTTTTTATGTTTACTTTTGCATTTTCCTTGTGTGTGTGTGTGTGTGTGTGTTTGTGCGTGTTTGGGTTGCCTTAGACACCATTTTCGCGAATGTCAATACCTATTTGTTTGTTTTTATTTTCGAAGAGCTTTTTCTTTTAATGGAATTTCATTTATTCTTTACATTTTAATATATTTTTCTTTCTTGTTTTCTTTGTGCAATGGCTGTCACTAGGGGGTCTTCTTATGTACATACATACATACATATTAACTTTAATGTTCATTTTCTTCTTTTTTTCAGAGAGTAGGTACTTGTCTTAAATATTAAAAAATAAACCATGGGTAACTAGGTACCTATCTAATATGTACAAAATCTTCCCAGTCTTTTTTTCATTATAATATAGTATTGACAGTGTATTACATAAATTAATGCATTTTGCAAAATGCCTTCATGCGTTAATTTTTTAAGAATTTTATTAAATATAAAATATAAATATAAATAAATTTTATTTTATTATTAATTTTATTAACAATTAGTAATTTCCTTTCATGTAGATCAATAAGATCAGTAAGGCTAATATTCTACATAGTACAGTGAATCACAGTCAAAGTGAGCCAGCCACTTATTTAAAAATTACGACTGGTGACTTTCATGACTAATATTAAAAAAAAGATACTAGGTATAGTCAATTTTTAGCAATTTTAGGGGGACAAAAGCAATTTTTTGGGGCGGGCAAGAGCAGATTCTCAGGGGTGGGCATTTTATTCCCAGATTGGCCTTTCTACGCCTATATTTGAAAAAGAAATAGTTGTGAAAAATTGAAACCATTGCTTAAAACAGCGGTCATATTCATTCATTATATTCATTTGTATAAGAAACCAATTGAGGTTCGGCACTCTGCTGGTACTTTGGCCAGGGTAGCCGTTATGTTTCCTAGTTAAAATAATGATATACGTCTTGTAAAAGAAATAGCTTGATAAAAAACAAGAACAAGAACCATACTTATGTAAAAGTTGAGGAACGGTTCAACGCAAGATTACATAAAATAACACAAACGAAAAAAAAATTTTCGAGCGAAATAAGACGTTCATTGCTCTAGAAATATGGAAAACCCTTTGGGCCCCAAATCTAAATTAAATTATTAAAAGTTAGTTAATCATCCATGTTTATTCCGAAAGAGGGTGAATAGTTCTCAGAAATCACGATTATAATGATCGATGGCAAAAGGCGAATGTCGATAAATAATAATAAATTGCAAAAAATTATCTTTTAGGTTCATTACATTACATATGAAAGTTACTTATGAAAGTAAATTAACATGTTATGGTGACAAAAAAGAAAGGTATTCTGGGGGTGCATTGCCCCGCCAAATAAATGCTGTTTCCACCCTCACCCCCTTCTAAATTTTCAAAATTTACAGCAATTTATTTATTTTAATATTACTCATGAAAATCACCCGTCATTATCTCTCCATAGAAAAAATTTATAGCTAAGCCTATATCCGAGCTTTAACAGCAAAACCTTGTATCAAGTGCAAAGCATCAAGGCGACTCCATCATGATTTTGGCGGGTAGTGACACTACTTATTTAGAGGATACCTATTCCGCTATGGTTTCGGTATTCATGGCGAGTAATACCACTGAAAAAAATTTTTTATTTGGAAATTTTAAAGTAAAAAGTGACAAACCAAGCTTTGAAAAGTTGAGAGTCTTTTATTTCTACCAGGATTACTTCGTTTAGTTTATTGACAAGAGTGTTTATTGTTATAAAAATAGCAGCATGGACGTTAAAAAAAATTACACTTTCAACATTACCTCAAAAACAATTACAAATAATGATTGTTGCGGCTGTAGATGCTTTTCGATCGTCAAAGAATTTCCGGAAAACGCTTTTTAAAAGGCACCACAAGAACATACAGGTTGTTCCAATAAGATGTTGAATTTGGAACAGCCCCATTGGTAGAGATAAAAATATTTTTGGAAGGAGTAGGGGAATGCATTACGGCTGTTTTAATTTTCATGTATAGTATTAAAATAGATAATTGAGTCAATTTTTAATAATTTTAGGGTGTGGAAGAAAAAGCAATTCCAAGGGGGATAATGCTTCCCTCCTCCCCAGAATGGACATTATATCCCTGAGAATATTGCTGTTGCATCCCATAGTGTTGAGAAAAACACAAGTTTGTCCATTTCAAAAAGGTCATTATACCGTATTTTGCATATTGACTGATTTTTTAAGGCTTTAAAGTTAAGTTAACACAAGCAATCAAATGCATCAAACTGATATGTAAATTCATCGAAAAATCATTTTGAGCTATGAGGCGATTTTACGGCTGCGTTAGCAAAAATAATTGTTGTATTTTGGTCTTGGAACACTCAAGAATTGTCGTTGAAAGTCCTACCCATACTGATGGTGTGACTGTTTTAGTCTGTTATTGGATTTGAATTTTCAAACATGAGGCTGACGAAAAAGTTACGATGAATGGATTACGGTATTGAACTATGATTAATAATTTTGTAATGCCGGAGCTCGAAGATATTAGTTTGTACGGCGTTTATTTTCATAAAAAAGACGCTACGTGCCATGCAAGCAAAAATAACATCGCTCTTTTCGCTGAAAAGTTTTGTAATCGCGTGACTTCTTGAAAAAGCGAACACACTTGTCCACCGAGATATTGTTTGAGGTTAGGTGAAATATAAGTTATATGCCAATGGCCCATAATCGATTAAAACTATCAAAGATGGAATTCATGAAGTAGTCGACGACATATAGTCACAAATATGCGAATTAGTGATAGAAAATTTAGTGAAAACTTTATACTGCTGCAAGCGTAGCCACTGAGACAATATTATTTAATTAATAAAAGCCGTAAAACCCTGAAAAGTTTGCAGAAAATTTTTATTTTTATTTGTAACACTTTTTAAGTCAACAAAAAATTACTAAAAGCAAACGAGTCTTCACATTTGGCAAAGCGCTATAAGGTAAATGAATGTCCTATGAAATACAAAAAAAATAATAACCAGTTCAAGTTTAATTTTCTGTGTTTCTATTGGTTAAAAATTCTAAAAATTTACCTATATTCTTACTAACCTTACTAACCTGGACCCTGTAATTCAAAACATGCTGAGCCTAATTAGCAACTGTCAAAAGTACTTTGCAAAAACCAATTTAACAAAAATAAATACTTACATACATAACTATGTAACAATCTTTCATTATTTAATAAGCTATTAAATATTTTTCTTACGCAAACAAAAACTAATCGCGAACCGTAAATCGCATAGTGAAAACAAATTTATAGATCGAAACACTAAACATCTAATACTAACCCTTAATAAGTGTGTATGTATATTTCCGTATTTATATGTACATACGTATATGAGTAGATCTTTAATGCTTAAGTGTTGTATGAATTATATGTAGTTTCATTTTTAAAACAGTTTTATTATAATACTTGCAACAATAATGGTGGAAACAATTGCAACAGCAAAAAAAAAAATACTTACAAATACATACATATGTACATGCATATATACATACACATGTACGGTAAATTTATAACGAATGAAAAGAAACTCAAGTACCACAATTTAAGTGGATTATAGAATAATTTACAATGAAAAATAGCCAGCAGACTATAATAATTATATGGTTAATAAATTCTAAACATTATTAAACTCCTTTTTACTGCACAATGGAACAAACGGCAAGAAATTACAACAGCTGGCAACCCCTTTTTTTATTATTATTATCCCTCCGATGGCAAAAACAAAAACTGCAAGCAATAATTAAAATAGTAAGACAAACACACATGCATATACGTACGTATACATACATGAGTATTTAAATGTATAAATGCGTATTTATGTGCATGTGCATGTGCATGTGCCTAAAAGTATATAAAAATAGAAATTTACTATTAAAGAAAATATAAAAGCCCAATTCAAATAGAACTTGTAACTACATTCATACGTTTGTAAGTATGTAAAAATAAATATGCATGCAGCGTTGAATTGTTGATTGCAAAAATTTTCTAGGGATGGAATAAAGCACAGTCTAGTGTTGGTATAACAACAAAGTTATTAGTTATAGCGAAAAATTCGTTATATCGGGTAATTTTTTCAAGGATTCTTTCAGCTATCTTTTTAAGGTTCCGTACACCAAAGGTGAAAAAAATTAAAAATGAGTTAATGTAAAAAAATCACAAAAAACCCGAAAAAAATTGCCAAAACGAAAAAAAAGAACCAAATTAAAAAAAGTTCTAGCACTAAAACAAATCGCCAAAATGAAAAAACGCCAAAAACACAAAAAATCGCTAAGAGGAGATAAAAGCACAAAACTAAAAGAGCACTAAATAAAAAGAAAAAAAATAGATAAAACTTAAAAAACATATTAAAACGCTCAAAACCGAAATAATCCCAAAAACGGAAAAAATGTCACAACTGTATATTATGTAGGCTAAAGTTCGTATAGGTTTACATATCTAGTGGCCATACGAAACCCTTCGTGCGCTAGTCAGGGTCCCACTTTGGAAAAAGAAAATTTAATTTTTCTCTCAAGAGTTGGGTAAACAAGATACATATTTCTATAACATTTTTACACAATACGGACAACGATATGAGGATTAATTCTGCATCACTAACTCAAAACATTGTGCATTGGCACGCAAGAATTACTAGAAATTGCCTGTAATTTTATACATATTTTAATATTAATCATGAAAATCGACAGTCATAGTGCCCCTCCCCTAATCCAAGCGACATTCTCTTCTTGAATCAACTTTAACAGAAAATGGAAACGAGTTTACCTTTTTCGACAGTCATTAGGAAGCACCAGTTCTTAAACAGTTTTCTCTTTGTAGGGTAACATTTTCAAATTTTTCGCCAACAATCGTGGCAAAGAACGTCTAATAATTATTAGGCATTGCATTATAATGTCTAATCGAATGCATTATCGTCTCTTTAAAGTTTGTGAATTATCTCTGAAGTTGTTGACAACAGCAGCGATACTCCCGATCAAACGAGCAATACGAGGCTAGCCACTTCTTGCGGCGCTTGTGGTGGATCCAGTTTGCATGAAGCACTCGGCCAAAGACTTAATTGTTCAAGAACATTCAACACGATGACGAGGAAAACGATAACAAAATTAACGACGAGTTAAAACAAAAGGCTGAAAATATTTTAATTAAACAATTGCAATAATTCCACCTTATTGAGTTCTTAACCCCTCCAATAACTAAGTAAATTTTTGTATAATTCATCTATTGAAATATACAAAAAAAATTATTGGAATAAATCATCATAAATGTCAAACCACAGTGATTTTTGGTGCCATATGAATAATGACAGCAAATATAAATTAATAATAATACTAAAATGATCGCACCAGTGTTTACGAAAATACTTACAAGTTGTAGTTGTTTTGTTTTTAAGGGCTCTGCTGCTTTAGATTTTATGTTATTTTTCTTGAATATAATTTTTTTTAATATTTCCTACAGATATGCAATCAATCTTGTCAATTTTCGTTGTAGCGGGATTGTACTGTAGTACCAATCGCGCCATTTAGGTTTCTGGTTTCAATATTCTTAGCATTATAACATTAGCTAATCAAATTAATAGTTTATCTTCAAAATATTTACGCTTATGTACATATCGCGCATTTATTAAGACAACGTCATAACTCAACAAAAATAAATATTTTGGCAGAAAACAAGTTTATGGTTTTCAACTTACACACAACTTAAATTAAAAAGAAAGTTTAATTTTGTTCTTAAACGTTGAGTAAACGAAATATTTGTATGAAATTTTTACACATTATGAAGGACATTATGAGAATTAATTCTGCATCATTAAATAAAAAATTAAATATTTTGATCTGTGACGTTCTTTGAGTAAATAAGCGATATGCAATGTTTGAATATACATGTACATATTTATATTTTTTACAGGAGAAACAAAAACGTTTCAAAATCAATAATAATAAAGTATTCTTAAAAATTTTCTTGGAAATTTACTTGTAGTGTAGTATATATTTATGTGTTTTTAACCATTTATTTAATTTTTAAATATATTTAAGCTTTTACGTTAGTTACGTTCCTTGCAATAAAAAAAGAATGCATTCGTAATTACGTCCGTTTGAATTTCTTTAATAAAGTCGTCATTTTTCATCGCAGAGGTCTAAATATTTGCGTGAACATGTAGTTTGATAAAATGAACCATAATCAATCAAAAACTTGATTTCGAATTTGTAGTTACGTCAGTTTGCATTTAAGGTGACGATATACACGTATGTTTTCGTGTACAAATACATGGATATGTGTGTAATTATGTATGTGTTTTGTGACTTAAAGTAAAATTATACTCCAAGCAGGAAACTAGAAAATATGTAGACTAAATTTAAGGCATAATAACAAAAAAAATCCAGCTGATGTCTTATATTTTATTCTTAAGAATAAAAATGTAACACATACCTATCGCTACTTTAAAAAAGCTGGTTCCACAGAAAATTAGTTTAAAGTTTTTAATTTACATACATATGTACAGTGGAATCTTTCTTGAGCGGACTCAGAAGGGACCCTTGAAATGTGTCCGCACAAGTGGACTATCCACTCAAGAGAAAGCAATCCTTTTCTTATAGAGCTGTCGGGACCTGTCAAAAGTGTCCGTCTAAAGTTGGTGTCCGCCTAGAGGAAGTGTCCGTTAAGGGAGATTCCACTGTACATACATACATATCGCTATTAAAATATTTAACAAAGTTCTGCTCTCAAGAGGCGAGTGAACATACAGTTTGTACTTAACAAAACACACAATATGACAAGCTATTACATGTATGTACATATGTATATACACATGCATGCATGTATATGGGGTATATTTTGGGAAAACTTCATGTTGACCTTCTAAGTCGTTTTTCTCAACTCCAACTTTGTGGTATATGGGTTAAAACTATTCTGAGGCGACGATATAACAGATATGTACCTCTCGCACTTTCAATTTTACATATTGCCCAGAAGAATCAATTTGGGAAATCTTATATTTGAACCACAGGTATTCTTAAAATCATCCTAAAATCGAATTTGAAAATATTTTATCAATCACTTTTAAAATTTTCTTAGGATTATAATTTTTTAATTAATTTGTTTATCTAACTTTTTAACCTTTCGTATAAATTTAAGCTTCAAAAATAAACTAAGTCAATATAATATAGGTACATATGTACGTATATTATTGTTTATTTATCGATATTTCGTTAACATTTGGCTATTTTTTTATGCAACTAATTTCATGAAAAAAATGCTTAATGTAAATCAGGTATTTGTTGTAATCTTGTGTAGATTTGCTTTTATAAGTACAAACATACTTTTTCTAATTTGATTATGCCTGGCAATGGCATAAACAGTTGCACAACTTTAAAAAAATCTTCTCGAATATAATAATATTGCACCGGAGCAGTTTAACTTTTAACGTGAATACCTTTAATATCTAATTCATCGAATCCAAATTCACGCTAAGCTTACGAAGCTTACCCACTCCTAAACACATAGTTATGGCTTCCCTAGTGAAGAAGGTGAAGGTTTGAGCAATAACATAGCTGCTCAGTGTCGTAAGGAAAATACCTAGATTGACTTACAGCATAAAAAGTTGCATTCAGATTCTAAAACACAGTATCTACAGCAGCAACATCACATTGCAAATATCGTTTACAATCAGTATTACCAAAAAAAAAAACAAAAAGAAATGCAACAATACAATAACTGAAATGCAAAATATCACTTTACTCTATCTGGCATACAAACCAACCAACTCACTTAACTACACTCAATCATTACTCCGCAGCATACAATGACAATTTGCAAAAAAAAAAAACAAAATTCAAATAAAAATCAGAAACACAAATAAATAAATAAAAAAATAACACTCACAATGGAAAGTAGTATGAGTGAGAGTGCAAAGGAAACAGGAAAAACACACGTACTCAGCCGAATACAAAACAAACGAAATGAAAAATGAAACATAATTTAAATAAATTCTTTATTTAAAAGAAATATAAAAATATCATTGTTGCTTTTAACCAAATATAATTGTAGTTGAAAAGAGACAAATAACTACAAATGAAACAGAAGATAAGCGCACTCCTCATCGAAACGGTGTGGCAAATGAAACGTTTTACAACATTATTGGCGCTCATTTCAAAAAATGCCTTAATATAATACTCTCCCTCTCAGTGCACATTTAAATAAATAATGTTAAAAAAATAACAATGGAAATGGAAATGAAAAGTACAAAAAAAAAGTAAACAAACGAATTTGGGAACTGTATAAAGTTTGTTGTTTTTGTATTAATATACGTATTTATGTATGTATGTATGTATGGATGAAAGTGTTTTTATGGTTCTTCAAGTTTGTATGAATGTGTGTATGTTTGTATGTAAGCAAATTTTAGTTATTGTTTTTGTCTTTCTGTGTGATTGAGACAAGGTTAACGCCTTAAAGTATTTAATTTGTTAAATATGGGAATGAGACAGCATGTTACTTACTTATAAGAAAAGGAGGTGGTTATATATGTATACATATGTACTACATATAAACATTCATACATATGTATGTGCATATGTATATGGATTTCTGTTTATAATTTTATTACATTTGTTGGTTATTTTTGCTGTATGTGCATTTCTGAATGTGTTATTTTTTGTTAGCTTTTCCAATAAAACTTTTTTCCATTGGGGACCTAAATAAATTAAGAAAATCTTAAATAAGTACATATTTTTTTAAATAATAAGGATTACAGACCCTGCTAGCATTTTTGGAAATTTTTAATTAAATTTGATTTTTTAATACTTTCAAGTGATCAAAAAACAAGAATAGGTATGCGCTCGTTTTCTGTGCATAAAAGATAGTTTTGTCGGGAGAAAATGGTACCCTACATGCGACTCTTCTTGAGGAGTCTTTTATTACCCGCTTTTCTGATCAGTTTCGACTCATTTATGACTCATATATTTTAAAATAAATAAATAAATTACTTTTAAAGCATAAGCACGACTCATTTTCGAGTCTTTTTTCAAGCGCGCAAGTGTTTAATCAGTTTTTAATCGTCAAAAGTACTCGAGGAAGACTTAGTTAGGTGATTTTTGATAAAACAATCTTCCAAATGCTAGCAGGGGAAGTTCAGGTACCTATCAAAATATGTACATATGTATTTATGTATGTACATATGTATATGTACATATTCATATCGCTCATTTACTAAAACAACGTCATAACTCAAATTAAAATAGTTTGGAAATTTACTAATAATTTAACGAAAACATAAATAATGTTTTCTCTCTAGATATTTGTATGAAACTTTTACACAATATGAATAACGTTACATACCTAGTACCTATGATTCTGCATCAAAAATGTATTTTTCGAGTTATGACATTGTTTTAGTAAATTAACGATAAGATATAGAATGGGAATGTGACTGGCTAGTGTTAGGTGGACGAAAATGGTTGCATGTATCCAAAAAAAATTTTTTTGTAGAAAACTTGATGAAATATTATAAAAAAAACTTACCTTTAATGTACAACGCTTAATAAACTAACTGATTTAGGTAGGATTTGGGATTAAAATTCTATAAATACGTAAAAATAAAAGGTAACCTATACGCAATTATTGACTGTTTATTCATCATAGAGGTGATATTTTTTTTTGAATTTCCTTAAAATCACGAATATGGTGTATTAAATTTTGCATTAACATGAAAAAAAATAAATTTGCAGACAAATTAGTTTAATGGCACAAAAATACGTTTAGATGTATAAAGCGTAAAACTATTAAGAATTAATAGTAAACGCCAGGATTCAATATCCTACACAATCGTTTTTTTTTATTATCAAAATTTTTGGCAGTTCTAGTATTTGATAAAACGCGGTTGTAATAATCCCAACATGTACCTATGAAATCAAAAGAAAAAAATTTGTGAATCCCTGCGACATCAGTGCCCCTTGTTAAAGATTATTTTCTAAGGCTGCCTTAATAGTAACTTTGCAAAGAAACAGGCTAAGCAGTCATCACATAAACCAAAAAATTTTTTTATAAAATTTTAGTTAACAAGATAGGTTTGGTAACTAAGGTTATTTATCCTCATTCCGTAAATTTTTGGCGACATCATCGTCAAGACAATATCAAAAACACGACACTGAATTTCTATGAAAACTGTAAAACAGAAAGACATTATATATATTTATATATATTTTGACATTATATATTGTCTTGACATTGATGTCAACAAGTAGTTATATAATAAAGGTAGTTACTTAAACAATATTTAAACTAATAATTTTTGTGTAACCTACTCTAAAGTTTTTACACTTTTAGTTTGCTCAGTTTTGCGCTGTTTCTTTTGCTACGAAAAATGTCTGCAGTCAAAATATTTCAAATACTCAGGCATGAACTGTCACTTTACTCACTCAGCAAATTAGTCTTAAACGGTTTTAAAATCGACATTAAAATCGATTTTCATATACAATTAATCGATTTCAAAAATCGCGCTATTGTGTAGGCTAGTGTTCACGGCCTAAAGATGGAAGAATATTTAATTTCAAAAATATCATTACCAAGCCCTCTATACCTACATAGTATTATTATTTTATTTTATTTTTTTTAATACATTTATTTCATTGTTGTATCTTATAATATGAACTACCAATAAGTATTCAATTCATAAATTTAAAATATAAGTATTAGGCCCGACCACTGTCGGACATAAACTTAGTGATAGTTATATAAAATACATAAGTAAAAAAAAAGAAAAGAAAAATATTTTCAAGCAATCCCATCTGGAGTGTTGAGTGTAAGAGCCCTTGTGTCCCTCTTTTTTAGGCGGATGTGACCAGTAAAATTCAAGATGTTACGAGCAAGCGGATTAGGATGTGACTCGAGTTTTGATAAATATTTGCCTGCGTATTTTGCAATTTCTTCAATCACTAGTGACATATTCAAATCACTATATATATATGCCTTCGTTGGATTCTCTCAACATTAGAAGCTGAAGCAGTGCCCCGTAACTGAATTCCATAGCACCATATTGGCTTCAAAAGCGACTTGTATAGTAAAAGTTTGCAGTCTAGGCTGAGTGTTGAATTTCTACCAATCAGCCAATATATAAGCTATTTTACATGAGAATGTTGAGGAACAACTTGATTGTTGATTCGAATTGGGGAACAACTTTCTCTTCTCAGGGTAAATGTTACCTGAACATACTTTTGCTCGTTTGCCTTAATTCTCCATAATTTTAACCATAGTTCAAGCTGTGTAATATGTACTTGTAGATATCGGGAAGCCTCGTGAGGGTTTTCGTACATACTTAGGTGCAGGCTATATCATCGGCAAACGTAGATGTATGGATATTACTGCTTGAAGGCATATCACAAGTATAAATCAAATACAAAACTGGCCCCAGTATGCTCCCCTGTGGCACACAGGATGACATAGATTCGGTCACAATCATGAATTCTCCTTTCACAACCGTGAACTTCCGTGTAGTAATGTAGCTTTCTAATAAATTCAGAAAATTTATTAGTAGATATGATTTCAATTTTCAAACAAGGCCTTCATTCCACATACACTGAAAGAATTTTTTGCAGAAATTCTATGAATTTCGACATTAATCTAATGAAAAATTCATTAAAATTCAACCAACTTCACGCTTGGTTGGATTAATGAAAACAATTTCGTTAAAATTATTTTATTGAAAACTTCATACAATTTATTTAACAGTGTAGGTAATGCAGTGCTATAACTTCATCGAAACAATAAAATAATTTTTAATCAGAAATAATTCATAGTTAGGCTCAAGTTCAGTAATTTCAATTCTTATTGAATGAAATATTTTTTATTAATTAATGTGAGTTTCTAAAGAAGAGAAGAAAAATTAAACTTAGACTTTAAGCTGGGGGAAATACCGATACTTTTCTGTGCAGCCACGCACTTCATCAGCACCCTAGTCTATCTACTTGGGTAGAGATTCTTATTAACATCAGCTATTTAACTTAAATGTACAATGAACGGAATATGAGAAACGATTGTTGTGTATACAATTGATTTACCTTTGGTAAACACATTTATAAGTATCACTATTAATTTTCTGTTTTTTCCAATTTTTCATTTTTCTATTTAGGTTAGCACGAAATTATGGGCACGTGACAAAAATATGTTCACTTGGCAATCACTGTTCACTTGGCCATCACAGTTTCAGAATGCTGGAAATCCAAGTAAAAACTGTAGAATGCAACAACAAGTAACATAGACCACTACAATAATACTTACATGCATGTACCGATGGTACATCGAATAAGTAAAAATAATTAATGTGATGATCGTAAAAAGATAAGTAAGAATAGTTAAACATACTGAGGTAGAGTAAAATAATTTCGTGCTAACCTAAATAGAAAAATGAAAAATTGGAAAAAACAGAAAATTAATAGTGATACTTATAAATGTGTTTACCAAAGGTAAATCAATTGTATACACAACAATCGTTTCTCATATTCCGTTCATTGTACATTTAAGTTAAATAGCTGATGTTAATAAGAATCTCTACCCAAGTAGATAGACTAGGGTGCTGATGAAGTGCGTGGCTGCACAGAAAAGTATCGGTATTTCCCCCAGCTTAAAGTCTAAGTTTAATTTTTCTTCTCTTCTTTAGAAACTCACATTAATTAATAAAAAATATTTCATTCAATAAGAATTGAAATTACTGAACTTGAGCCTAACTATGAATTATTTCTGATTAAAAATTCACTACAGTTCAATTAAAATATCTAAAAATTTCTCACAATAAAATAATTTCATAAAAAGAATGAAACTACTTAAATATAAAAGGGGTTTCTTAATAATTAGAAAATATTGTTGTCATAAATCCAATAAAATATTCTAACGAAACCAGAATATCAAGGAAGCAATTCCAATTAAATTGTTTCACAATATTCATGAAATTTTCATTAGATTTGTAAAATTATCATTAGATTTGTGAAAAAATTTTAATGAAATTGTTTCATTGGATTTATGAAGCAAAAATCTTTCGGTGTAGTATTATAACTCATAAGTTTTTGGAGATCCCGTTTTCAAGCTTCTGCAATAAGATAATTTTAGTAAAAAATAAAATAAAAAATCGGACTAAAATTAGAAAAATTTTCTTGGGCAGTATAATAGAAATTCACCCCGAAGAAGGTAGTCAATTAGGTCGTTGATGAAATTTTTGTTCTCCAGCTTACTGATATTTCACAATTTCTTAGGGTTCCATGCGCCTAATAAATTCTGATGGTAGAGCGTATTACTAGCTTTCTAGCCAATACTTCTACTGGGAGCCATTCTGGTATCGCAAAGAGTGCGTTGCCTTGTATTTATTTTATGGCACTGGTTATTAAGATTCCTATTGTTTGAAGAATTCTTTTGAATTCGTGCTTTTTTATTGGGAATTGTTACAATTTAGGTTTAACATTTATTAACGCACTAATAATCCCAACTTATTATTTTACTTATTCAGTAAAATAATTTTTTATTATAAATACATTGAAATTGATTATTGAGGGATTTAGCTGGGTGCTATGAGCATTTCACTGCTGCTAATGCATTATTATTGAATTCAATGAAAATCAATTGAGCATAAAAACTTTATGTATCTTGGTAGCTTAAATGGACATTGAAAATGCATTAAACAATGTCATACCGTCGGCTATAATCAGCTCTCTAACAGATTTATAGATTTGTAAACCCATGAATCGTTTTCCCAGTTTTCATAGTATGTCTACTTAGAAACAGAACAATAGCAATTGTCATGTGATCAGCGACACTCACCCAAAGATCAGGGAGGGGATATTTTTCCTCTCCTATGAAATATGGTTGTAAAAGACTTAAGTGTAGTTTCCACAAGTCAGGCAGACGACTTGTCTAGAAAATTTTTATGAAAACCACTAAAAATAATGAGTGCTTTCGATATAAATTTTATACTTATGTCAACCGTCTGGGTTGTGGAAACAGAGGGTTACTCTGAAAATTTGACTCCTCGTTCATAACAGAAAGTGAAAGACCTGCCAAAGCTGAGCTTATGCTAAAACTACATAAACTGCATAAACTACATCCATCTCGTGGGCAAAACTAAATGGCGTCAACCTAACATTATCAAACAATGCCACACATATTTGAGTTTGCAATCTGTAACATAAATCCTAAAAGAGTTAACTGGAGGCAGTAAAAAAGGTACTTTTTTATGGTATAATTGTTTGTTGTTGGTCCAGACTCGGAAAAAATCGAATAGTCCGGGCCTTTCTATTTGTAATTATCGATTAAAAATATATAAGATCTATGCTGCAATTGACGGTTCACAGCAAACAACGTTGTTATTGGAAAAATACAAATTGTCCGGAAAAACAAAAAACATCTTTTGAGGGCAATATATTTTTTTTGTGCTGATTTTGTTCACCTTATCAAAAATTATGATAGTTAACATTAACTTTTGTTTTTGCAATGTTAACGGTAATCTCTGAAAAACCAGGGGGCAAATCATGGCAATGGATACGACTCGTAATTTAAAAATATTTCCATATAAACTCCATTGAAATATTTTTAAATTACGAGTCGTATCGGGTGCCGTAAATTGCCTCCAGGTTTCGCAAAATTTGTCTTTTACAATGTTGTGCTTTCTCAAAGATTTTATTCCATTCACTCTTAATTAAAAATTGCAGCTAAAATAATGAAAAATAATTTTGAAAATTAAATAAATTTTATATACACTCATCGTGTTGTATTCCGTAAAGTGCTAATTTGAATTGCACATGAAGCGCTCCGTATGGACTTCAGCCTTTAAAATCGAATATCTTACTTATATCTTTCTCAGAGCTTCAAGTTGCAAATCTACAAGTAAAATACACACAAAACACACACAAAACAAAACTTTTACAAATTTTATTTGTTTTTTGTTTTTATTTTATTTGTATATTCGTAGTAGTGATGTAACGAATGTAAATTTTTAATATTCGCGAAGACGAATACGAATATTTCAAATGATATTCGCGAATACGAAAACGAATATTTGAAACGATATTCGCGAATACGAATACGAATACAAATATTATATGCAATGTGAAATATTAAAAAATTTGTTATGAAAAAGGACTTCACACACTTGGTGGCGTACATTAAAGTTAATAAAAAGTACTCAAAATTTTAATGATCGCCATTAAATAATATTTGAAAATGATACAAAGCACAAATTTCTATAAGAATTAATGTATTTGTTCAAACTAAAATTTTTAGTCATTTATTTAAATTTCTTTTAGGATTTATGCATTTATTTATTTAATTTCATTGGAAAAATATTCGTATTCGTATTTGCCTGAATTTGGCTAATACGAATACATTCGTATTCGCATCCGCCTGAATTTACCGAATACGAATACATTCGTATTCGCCGAATAATCAACAATTCGAATACGAATATTCGTGCTTCACTAATTCGTAACATGTAATTTAAAGAAACGGGCCCTTGATCTTTTTGGCGAATTTTATTTGTTTCGGCGTTTTTTTTTTAATTTTGGGTCTTTTTTTAGTTTTGGAAATTTATTATTTTAGTTAAGCTACTTTTTTTAGTTTTGGAGGTTTTTTTTGTTTTGGCGATATTTTTTGGTTTTGCAAATTTTTTCGTTTTTGGCAATTTTTTTATTTTGAGATTTTTAGTTTTAGCTTTTTTGCATCTTACGGTTTCTAAGATACAGCAAGTTGTCAAAATTACATAGTCAATATAACATTAACTAATAGAATACCCTTTAATTTTGATTTTTTAAATTTAAGTGTTAATTGGTGTAGTTGGCATAAAAATGCACTCCCCTTTGAAAATTTCAAGTGTCTATTGGCTGTACATACATATATTACACCAGGATTTCAATATTTTATTTTGTTGTTCGCCTTAGCGGGGAAAGTTTTACATATTCTGTGAAAATTTTAGGTCCGTAGCTCTTACGGTTCTCGATAAAACAGCCTGTGACACACACACACACGGACAGACGGATATCGTAGCAAAACCACAGTATTTTCAGGGTTCCGTACACCAAAGTTGAAAAGGAAATCACCCATTCCTTTTCAACTTTGGTGTACGGAACCCTGAAAATACTGTGGTTATCCAGTTTTTAAAATAAACTATCTTTGTATTGGAGTGATTTGAAAAATTGTTACTTTCTTTATATTTCATTCATATAGCGCATTTCATTGGCGCTTGAACCAAATCATCAGTAGACTTCAACCACAAATTTTGAACAGTCACAAATTTTTTACTTTATGCACAGACTTTCAAAAACTATATGAGAATTCATAAAAAAATAATATTTTTGAAAATCACAAAGAAAAAATAAGCTTAGTAGGCTTTGAAACTGATACAAAACCCAGCAAATAATTTATATTCAGGTGAACTCATTTTATTTTTCTATATCCTTATACAATTAGAAATCCATCGGATAACAATAGAAGTATTTTTTTTAAATAATTAGAATATTTTTAAATATTAAAAAATTTATTATATGTACATACCCACAAAATTATTTTTTAATTTATTACTGGATATAACGAACAAGCCCGACAACAGTTGTCATCGTTAAATCGCAAAACTTCTGTAACTGATATGAATAACCCCTCTCTCTATATTGAAGTACATGGATGTGGGTGCTCATGAACTGCGTTGTGCCATGCAAAAATGTCGGCATTTACCCAACTGTTCTAACATAATTTGTCTTGTCTTCTTTAGAAAATCTCAGTAATTATTACAAGTTTTCATTCTGGGTAGGTATAAAAATACTAAACTTGAGTCCGACTAAGAAATTATTATATATAATAAAGTTTCCTCATTATTTTCTAAAATATTAATTTTAGCTAAAAACTTTCTTAAAGACTAATGTAGTTGACTTGAAAAGCTAAAATATTCCCAAATGTCATATTCTTGTAAAATGATTTTTTAAAAAGATAGTCATATGCAAAAAATTACATTGAAAAATGGGATTGAAGGCCAACATTGAGGGGCGGACACACCCCCGTAAAACACAACTTGTCGCTATGAAACTTTTTTGTATTTTTTTACATATTACTGAACCTTTTACTTATAAGAATTATTGATCTGCAAAAAAAAATTAAAAATATTTTAGTACGAATCTAATCTGCAAACAAGTAAACTATGTATTTATTTCGCCATGTTGTTTTAAAATTTCTTGTGAAAATAAGTACCTATGTACATTTGTATGTATGTATGTAAATATGTATGTATGTATTTAAGAATATCGAAAAAAAAACGTATTCTTCCTAAAATAAAACAAAATGACATTTTCTGCAACAAAAATAATCAAAAGCAGCAACAACAGCAAAATGTAATTTAATTTAATTGAATTATTGATAAAATTGGCTTTCATATGCTGGTATTTATCATCAAACAAAACAAAAAATAAAAGAGTCTGCTTACAGCCCTGGAATTTTTTGGGAGAGCAATAAAGAAGAGTTAAACCAATATAAACACGCCTTTTTGAGTAGCGAAATATTTTGGTATATGAAACAGTTCTCTTAAATTTTCAGTTGATTACTCTTACTAATTTTATAAGGTTTAGGTCTAGACTTTTTTCTTATTTCTCAACGCACCCAAAACTATGCTGTAGATTCAAATATATTTAAAAAAAAGATTTTAATTCAGAAATTACATAATTTTATTTTATACACATTGTTGGGTTTTTTTTGCTTAGTCATCTAATCCCTTAATGTACTTTTAGTTTTTTATACCGTTGCCGCTTGCTGTTGCAAGATTTTTAAATGTTTGTGCAACATTTATGATTGATTACTGGTTTCTATTGTTTTTTTTTAAATCAAACACATACGCTCGTAGAAAGTTCTATCATAAGTTGCTTGGGTTTTATTTTTGTTTGTCGTCAATTTTCAACCCTTTTTCCTGGTTAATTTTCATTCTTTTGTTTTCTTGTAGAGTCCTTTGCTGTTATATCTGTTATTGTTTTTAATCTCGTCTTATTTTCTTTTTTGAGGCGAATTTTTTTCTTGCCTTCCCTAATATATTGATTTTTTGTTTTTATTCTTTTGTTTTACTTGTCTTTGATTTGCGTCTTGTCTATTCATTGTCTGTGTTGTATTAAAGCATATATATAGACAACAACTACTACAGTTACAAATCATTATCTGCCATCTTTGTGCAGCCATCAATTTCTTGGCATGTGTCAAAAATCATTCGTTATTTTAGGTTGGGTTAGTGTTGAGAGAAGCGGCATGCTTTTTGTTGGTGCGAAAATTTTCTTTAATGCAAATAAAGTTAAAAAAGAAATTTTCACTAATAATTTTATATTGATTTTGTTTATTGTAACAGAGCCGCAACTCAAAAAAGCCAACTTTTTTAAGCACATACATACATACAACTCAGTGAAGATATAAAAATATTTGATTTTAATCAGAAATAATTCATAGTTAGGCTCAAGTTCAGTAATTTCAATTCTTATTGAATGAAATATTTTTATTAATTAATGTGAGTTTCTAAAGAAGAGAAGACAGTCGCGCACTTCATCAGCACCCTAGTCTATCTACTTGGGTAGAGATTCTTATTAACATCAGCTATTTAACTTAAATTTTCATTGAAAGGAATATGAGAAATTATTGTTGTGTATACAAATTGATTTACCTTTGGTAAACACATTTATAAGTATCACTATTAATTTTCTGTTTTTGCATTTTTTTAATTTTTCTATTTAGGTTAGCATGAAATTATATTAATAAGAATCTCTACCCAAGTAGATAGACTAGGGTGCTGATGAAGTGTGCGACTGCACAGAAAAGTATCGGTATTTCCCCCAGCTTAAAGTCTAAGTTGAATTTTTCTTCTCTTCTTTAGAAACTCACAATAATTAATAAAAATATTTCATTCAATAAGAATTGAAATTACTGAACTTATTCTTTGAAAATTTCAGTCCATAGTTCTTACAGTTCTCGAGAAAACAGCATGTGACAGACAGATGCACAGGCATACTGACGGACATTGTAGCGAAAGCAACGGGGTTCTTCTTAGTCCCTTAACCCCCTTAACCCTAAAAAGAGTAGTTAAGTTATATTGCATTTCAGCTAACGATATGTTGAAATGCATCGTTTTCTGAGGATGTGTATATATGTATGTCAGCGGGCGACATGTTTAATTGCGCATATTTCTAGTCAAAAGAAAGAAGTATACTTTTAAAATTTAAAACCAGTATTACCATACAAAATACTGGTTTTCAAATTTTAAATTAAACTTCGTTTTGACTATGAATATGCTTTAATATTTTTACAGAACTTCAAATTGTACTAAAAAATTAAGACCTTAATTATGAAAGTGGTCTAGTCATTAATTGCTCTGGTCGAGATATTTAGTAGCTTACATTTGATAAAATCAAAAAGGGTTTTTATATTATGCAGCATTTTAATTTAGAGATGTACTAGTCTCGATTTATATAACTTAATTTAATAATGTTTAAATATTTATTGAAGTTTTTCAAAGATTTATTTGACATTTCGAAGCAAAAATGCACATAGCCCAAAATATTTTTTATTGAAAAGATGAAAATATTAATATTTTATTCAGTGTGGCTACAACTAGAACAAGTTTGAATTCTAAATGGGACTTAAAATAATGCTAAAAATGCTAAAAAAATATATTTGAAAATGCTAAAATATAATGCTAAAATTTTGTAATTATTTTTTGATACTTATATCGTTGTAATTACGAACAAATATTTTATTTAATATTAATAAAACAAAAAAAGTAAAAACAACATTTCAGGAACATAAAAAATACAACTGATGAATTCTTGAACCTCTTGTGTCCTTGTATGATCGTATTATATATAATAGTGTAAAATTTGTTGCTGGTAATTTTCATTGTATGTCCAGTAGCTGGCATCCGCAAAAATGAATTTTGAAGTTTTCAACCCCGTAAAACATAATTTTGAATACTTCTTTTTTTCTTATTGTTAGCTGTTTGGCGTTTTAAATACATTAACGGGCGTTTTCCCAATGAACAATTAAAAGCTAACAGGGACTTTAAGTTTTAATTGAAGAACTGTCAGTTAGAGTTCACGTTAACTCTCAATCATGTATTGTGAAAAGGGACTTAAAGTGACTATTAGACGATCATACTCTGCATATGAGCATGACAGACTTGTGTACATTTCAATAAACACTTTTAAAAATACGCGCTCTAACCAAGTCATATTTACCCTTTATTAACATAGTGTCCACATCTGATCATTTTACATCATAACTCCTAACTAATATGACACCGGCAGAACGACTTTAATTTTTTTTTATTGATATCAACACAAGGGGTACACGTTGATGATTTTATATCATGATGAATCAAACAAATATTTGCAAAATTATTGCCAGAAATATCCAATTTGCATGTTGTTTAATTTTTTGGTGATTTTTTAATAAATAAATGTTAAGTACACAGTAACACAAAAAATTGCATTTGATATCAAGATGAATTTATCAGGTCGTGAGCTCTGATGATTATATCATAACGCTGCCCTAATATTAATAAATTGAGTCTATACGTAATGAATTTTCATCATGATATCAATTTGATATTCATCATGATACAAAATCATCAGTTGTGGACACTATATTACGAAAACACAAATGAAATGTGCACTGAGTTTGACAGGAGTTCTGTTTAACGAGTTGATGAATGATGACAAACAAAAAAATTAAAAATTTTTTGAAAACCAAACCAATCTGAAAAACACGAATTTTGCAATATCACACTATTCTCAAATACCAAGTATTTACTACAGCCTAATAACCGCTTAAGACGTCTTTTGCTGTTTACATGGTTTCCATCATCATACATTTGTATAAAAATGACGAAATAGAATGAAATACATTAATTGACAGAGGTTTTTACTTATATAAATGGAAAATAATATATGAAATTTATAAAATTAAAATTGCTAAATTATGCTAAAAAATTAATATAAAAATGTTGAAAAAAATGCTAAATGTAAAATAAAAAATTCACTGCTAAATCAAAATACATAATGCTAAATTTAGCAGTGAAAATGCTAAAAGCGTCACACTGATTGTATTAGAAATATGTAGATCAAATAATTAAACAACCCCACGAAATACAAACATTTGTTTCCCCTTCAAAAATTCATTTAATATTTTCTAAGTACATTTATTAAAACAAACTACTTCATGGGTTAATTTCTACCACGTCACAATTTTTTCTTGAGCCCCTAATATTTTTACGAGGTATACTAGTATAATTCACCTCTCCATAACTCAAAGGCAGTATGTCTGACGTCGATAAATGAAACATCATCGAGTAACTAACAATGTATATTTGCTTCAAATTATCTAGATGTGGTAAATTAAAAAAATTAATGGTTTCTTGGTTATTCGTAAAAATAAAATTGAAAACTATTTTTTTTTATATGACCAAAAAGTTCATAAAATACTAGCTGGGCTGGGTGTAAAATATTTTCATGCAAACTCACAGGCACGTATTCTACATCTAGAAAATATTCACAAAGTTATTCAACATGCGGTTTTTGTCCAGACTAACTATTTGTTTTTTCTTTCAATACTATTAGTTAAGCTCAGAACACTATTTTTTGGCAATGCGAAACATTTTAAACGGATATCCATGGAAACTGTTAGTAAAGACCTAAGCCCCTTAAAATAATAAGGCATTTTAGTACAGCAAAAAAACCCAACATTGTACTAAATATTTCGCCCTAGGAAATTCTTAAGTAAACTATGAAATTTAAGAAAGTCCTGTGAACAAAAGATAAAAGTTACAAAAAAGTTTTATATATCGGGGTACGAACACAAGGGACTTTACAATTTTATGCGAGTGAAATAACTTAAGGTTGGATTTTGTATATAATGCAAATGCTTTTTGCGTTTTAAAATTTGCATGGAAAAACTATTTTTTGAAACTTGCAGACTTGCAATTTTTAAAAGTCTGCTTTGAAATTGCATAAGTGTCCACATTAGGAAATTCTAGTTTTGCAATTAAGTATTAAAAAATTCTATTTCACAACCAATTTGCTTGAAAAATTAACAATTCTTTTTACTTTTTGTTACATTTTGTGTTTTTTATACAACTGAACAAATAAAATAAAATAGGACGTCAAATACACCCACAAACTTTAAATTAACAACTGCGAATTTCAAAACAAAAGATAATTGCCGAGCACATGAAACTGTTTACCCCTCCCCAATCTTCTCACCCGTCTCACCTACAAACTCTAGAAATGCTGCAACAAAAATTTTAAGTCTGGATTTTAGAAACGAAATCTTTTAAAAAATCTGCCTGTAAGTAACTTTACCTTCGAAATTAGGAAATATTCAAGATATACTTGGTTAAAATTACGGCAGTCAATATGGGAAAGATTTTTTGATTTTCGGCACGATTATGGATGACTTTAGTTGCATTGTGACCTGGCAACGCAGTTGAAATTAATAATTATTATTATGTATGTCAACTTTTTCCAGTTGCCTAAAGCTTATCGAATATACAATTATAACAGATTAGTTAAATGTAAAAAGGTAGAAATACCTTCAAAATAAACATAAGTGCAAAAAAATTGTAAGGTTAAAGTGCTAAAAATATATTTTTCCTATAAAGAGAATGAAGTACAAAATCAGCTTAATTATAAATAACAATTCCCTGGAAGTTTTTCCCTTTCCCCATTCCTCCTATTATGACTTAAAATTTCACGGGAAAAAACTACTCGGGAAAAAGCTTGTGCTCTAAATGTGAGGGAGTTTTTTTTTTGAGTTTTCTCCCCAAACATTTGAAGAGAACTAATGCAAAAATGTAAAAATAATATTAATACATGTTGTAGAACAATGGTATGTACGCACACAAAAAAAGTAATATGAATAATCTTGTAATATCAATTGAAAATTTAATTAAATTTTCACTTATAAACAATTTGATAATATCAATTAAATTTTTCCACTCAAATTAATTAATATAATTAAAAATGTTAATGAATCAATTCAATTTTTAATTGAAAAAAATTTAAATAAGCGCTGGAATATTATATTTCTTTATTCTTTGAGATATTTTTATCAAATCCCTGCGCACATCAACTTCCAAAGCATGAACTTAAACACTAAATTGTGTACGACTCTTTTAAGTCTACATAACAAGTTAATACAAGATTTGTTTTCCTTTAATATTAAGATCGATAAGAAAAACTTTATAAAATTATAAATTTTCTTTGTACATACAGTCATTGGGAATTTAATTCACTCGTATCTGCATCAGGCCAGTTTTAGCTCCACTTTCTCAGAATAAAGTTAGTACGGATACTTGTAAAGGGCCACTTAGACTATTATACATGTATTAAGACTTTCATCACACTTTACGAAAAATATATATCTATAAAAACATTTGTTTCGACTGTCAAAAAATCTAACTTGAAGTGATATTTTATAATCACACTATCCCATCTCACATTACATTATACAGTATTATTGCATATTATGTTGTACATATTATTCTCGTTTTAACTATAATATGCAATAAATATCATAATATTTTTCAAGAAAATATTGCACAAATTTCCTGACAGTAAAAAGTAAACAACATTGAACAATGTTGCCACAGCATTACACAATGGTATTGATTGCACAATAAAAATCAAAAGTCTTTTGATATTTGCCAATATATTGTGCAACCTTCGAATATGACATACACATTGGCAATATTATTGTACTATATGAAAAATTGCACAATTATATTGCAAGTGTGTGGGCCGCTTAGAGAAAACAGCCGTTAGGATTAACATGCTTACATTAATCGTTAACTTCCGGCGGCAGAGCAGCTTAATGGTCGCTTTGGTCGTGCCGACCTTTGAAAATAGACGGCGGTTAAAGTAGTTGATTTAAACAAAATAAAGAAAACAAAAGTACGATTATTTCGTTAACTTTCAGACATGCGTTACACGAACTATTATTCAATACGCTAAGCATATTCAATATATATATAACGCGTGATCCATTTCGAGGTTCCCTACTTTTTTGAAGAAAAAACACAGAAAATTCAGTTTTAATGAGGAATGTTTATTATCATTTGAAAGAACATTCTTTGGCATTTATTTTTTGAATATTATGTCTTTCAAATGTTGGCCGTTGCCAAGTCGCAGATGGTCCATTATATCAGGTCAATTATATCTGGTTTAAGACGAAGATATACATATATGCCATAAATGACGGCACGGCAACGGCGTCAAGGCAGACGACTTGTTCTTTTGGATTTCGTAATAATGCAACTCTGATCAGATGAAAATTATTATCGCTTAGGAAAATTTCAAAAAATTGTAAAATTTTTATCGTATTATTTACCTATCGTCATAACATTTTTCATTCACAATATCGCACATGCACGTATTATTTGAATTTTTGACATGTATTAATATAAACTATAATTGTCTGAGTGGCCCTTAAATGGTTACGCTGCTTATTTTTATTTTTTTATTTAAGCAAAAATAAAAAGGATATTTATATAAACTCACATTTTTATTACGAATGAAAACATAAAACTGTCTTTACTGGGCAGAATAAAGTGTAAACATTAAACAGCTGATCCAGATTTTACTCTCTTCCATATTTTCTTACTCATCGGCTATTTAGAATAGGAGGATTATTACCCGCGAACAAGTAATAGAGTAGAGAAAAATTCCCCGGGAAAATTAATAATTGAATTAAATCTGTTATGGAACAATTTGAATCCTTTAGATCAAACGCTTCTATTTCTCTAGCTTTAAAACATATTTTTGCTTTCCCGAAGGAGGAGTAGTGGAGTAGCTTATTTAAATTTTGTTACTATAAGCACCTTTTTGTCTTTAATATTATACCTGAACTAAAAATATGTTGTCAACCACAGGTGTTCGGAATATGACAAATGAAATTAACAGCTGTTAGTTGTCAGCTGTCATACGTAATTATATTTTGGCAAGTGGCAACGCAACTAACGTTCGGTTGCCGCCCATAATCGAGAAATTATTTCATAATATGTACGCAAGTTTCCTGAAGCGGGTATCATTTTGTTTAATGAATTAGTTTTCTTTTAGTAGCAAACTGTAAAAAAATTTGCAATGAAGTTTATTTTGCGCCCAAAGAAATTAAATTTAAATAAAATTAGTCAAGCTCAAGGCAGAAATCTTTAGATGCTATATTGTGAAAATAAAGTTCCAATTAAATTCTGACTTACTTTGAAAATGTTTGAACAAGAAATTGTTCCATTATTAAACAAAACCTTACGAGTATTTTTGAAATTCGATTTTTTTCGTTTTTTATTTACAAAATATTCTCATGATTTACATATTTACAAAATTTATCAATAAAATAAAAACAAGCAGGTAAGTTATTGGTATATACAGACAGGCGTCTAAAAAAATCATAGTCTTTTTTTTTAGAGCAGAGTTTTATAGATAATTATATATACAATTGTTATATGTACATGTTTGTTTTAGCACAAATATATATACGTATGTGTTGTTTATTTAAATCTATATGAAAATTTGTTAAATCTAGCAGAATCGCCCAAAGGACCATGGCCAAAATGTAGAGCGTCTGGCTGCGATGCTCCAGTGCGTGTGCGAGCCTCATTAACTTCTTGAGTGTGCTGTTGGCCACTAACGTAGCCCAAGGAACCGGATCCTAGGTAAACATTTCCATTGGCCAGACGTATGAAGCCCAAGCCACCAGAGCCCAAAGCAACTGCATCATTAGACGGTAGTTGAGATACTGATTGCTGTTGTCCTAAAAATGCAGCAGAAGATCTGCTGCCCAACAGTCTGCTGCCAAGGGGTGGGGGAGTGGCAGCTGAACCCCTAGCGCGATAACTATCGAAAAAGGGGCTGCTAAAGAAGGGTTGAGTATTTTGCTCAATATCATTATCAATAATCTCGATGACGGCATACTGGTGCAATTGACGGCCGCTGGGGTCAAAGCTGCTGATGCTTTCTACTCCTCCGGAGGGGAAGTTAATAACAGCCTGCTTGCCAAATGGCACACGTAAGGGTTGAACTGGTGGTGGTGGGTTGGATATGCTGGAGCCTAAATCTATTAGAGTTTGCTGGTCCGATGAATAGTCAGAGCCCGTTGGGGCTGTTTTTACAGATGAGGTTGATGATTGCTGTGGTTGATATTGTTGGGCTATTTTGCCTATACTAGAAGCAGCTGGATGGGTTTGATATATCGTTTGGGTTTGTACGTAAGCACCCTTGGCACGGGCTGTAGGTAGTGGTGGTAGAGCGGGCACGGGAGGAAGTGGTTCTATTGTTGGTATTGGCCCGAAACTATGACCATGTGCTAGATTGGCGGGTGCCGACACTAAGCCTGATAAAGGCTTCTCATAGTGATAACCTGCAACATTACCAGCTGCCACCATGGAAATGCAAAAGCTTAAAAGTATAGTTACATAAAGCAGTTGCAGCATGTTGCCTAGAAAAATTAAAAACAAAAACAACTTATTATTAGTATTTTAATAGAAAAGTTTGATATAAAAATTACAATATATCAAGAAACTACAAACAAGAACTTGATTTACTAACTTAGAATTTTGAAAAAAAAAATCTTTTCTCTAACGCCAAGCTTCTCTATCAACAAAATACACAAGCACATAAACTTACCAGTACCTGGATTCAATAGCTTTTGTTACGATAATCGTATCGCTATAATAAATATAACGAAAATTTAAAGACTTCGCTATTCAGTAACATATTTTAACGATATTCGCTGTCGGTTGGAGTAAAAAAAAAAATAAATCACAAGATCACATTCATTAAGATTTTCTTTATTATTCTCTGTGATTTTCCCTTATTTTCTCATTTTCCATACAGAGATCCCATAAAGTATTGAGTAAGAGAAAGCTGGAGACTAAAGTAAAAAAGAGATTACAGAATCACATTATTATTACCGCAAGCGAATAAATATGTCGAAACATATAACGATTTCCGGTTTGCAAAAAGTTACAGAAGCCAGGTAAAGTAGTGCGATTCACAACCTTTTTTTTAACGATAACCGCATCGTTAAAATAATAAAAATTTGAAAATTTATCGAATTTGCTATTCATTAACATTTTTAACAATATTCGCTGTAGGTTAATGTCAGCTGTGTCGTTATTTAAGCGACAATAATTTATATGTTGTTAATTTTATCGACAAAAATTAACAGAATATATCAACGGAGTCCTATCGTTTTAAAAAGAAGTTTCAGAAAAAAAAAGTTACTGAATCGCTCAAACAGATGATGTTAAAGTAAGCATTCAAAACATAAAGATAACTGTTATGTTATTTATACCTGCTACTTGTTAGATATTGCTAACATTATTCTGTTAGCTTTATTTTAAGCATAAAAATGTCAATAAATTCACTAAACAGTCAGTTGAATTGAGTTGAGTATTGTGCAAAGTTATAATCGTGGTATTCTATCAGTAAATTAATTTAACTTTATGTGTTTAAAAGGTCTTAGTATCAGTGTTAAGTAAATGACACAGTTTATTCACTTTTAATGAAAAAATTTGCTCTCGTAATATACATACATATCCCAATAAAAAACTTTCATGTTTTTTGAAGCAATAGGGTAATAAAGTGCATCATACTTTGCTTTAAAATACGAGCTTGTTAGAAAGCAGTGAACGTATGTGAAGCAAACTACAGGAAATGTAGTTCTCCAAACCGAGAACTCGCCATACAGTGATATCAGCAGGTTTGCCAGCGCTACTTTTATTTTATAATAGTAAAAACGTGCTTTTTTGAAGCAAATTTTTTGCTGGGATGTACATTATATTATTATTATATATTATAATTAAATCTTCAAGAAATATGTAATACTTTTTTTGACAAGAAGTACAAAGAAACTTAACAGGTGCATAAAAATGCACTCAACCGAATTTTAAAGCATACCTTCAGGAGTAATGTTAATTTTAATAAAAATTGCGTGTGAAGTGTAATATTTAGTGTTGCCAGTGGGGATAATTTTGTTAAAAAGTTTAAAAATATAAAATAAATAAAATAAATATAAACTTTTCAATAAAATAGCATTTTAAATGACAAATATTTGTGTAAAAGATATACAGCAGTCTTTATAAAAAATTTATAATATTATATTATAACATATCTTCCATACGTACTGTTACCTTACACTAAAGCTGGTGCATGACAATTGGTTAACAATCTGCATCTCATGGTTATTATTATGGGTGGAGATTTTAATAAAAATTTTGCAAACCCACAGTCGCAAGCTTTATCAAAATTTTTATTTGACATTTTCCACTTGCATATGAGCAATTCTCCACAAACCCCCACAACTAATAATTCCACTACTATAGATGCAGTTTTCCGTAGATATTTAAATACAATAGAGTCAAAAATTTAAATATATTATTTTAGTAACCATAAGCCAATATTAAAGAAAAAATTATCTTTACTACATGTTTACACATCTCCCCTGTAATCAGACTCACATTGTTTTTTTTTATCTTAACTATTTGGAATTTGTTAAGAAATATTTGCTCTAATTAAGTTTTATCTATCGCTTCTTAGCTACATCAAAATGCTAAAAAAGTGTGTGTGTGTGTGTTTTGATGTCTTATCTCAACTATTTCACACACTCAGCTTGTTTGTCTATTGCAAACATTAGTTTAAGATATGTATATGGACATTTCTTTAAATAAATCTTTTTTTTTTTATTTGCCTTCAGCTATAAAGCTATTGAAGGTTGTTTTAATTATCAGCTGAAGTAATTAAACACTGAAAAAAACACGCAAAATTTTGCAATTTATTGCAAAAATAAATATTAAAAACATTTCATATTCATCAAAAAGAGTTTGTGGCCTAAGTCTTTTGATTTAAGCTGTTCAACTCGATTTAAATGTCTTCCGTTTTTTATATGTTTCATATATTAACATAAAAAATTATTTTTTAGCCCATAATAAACAAAAAATAAAATAAAACATAAATAAAAAGAATAAACATATAAATAAAACATTTAAGCAGAACAGCGATGAAGCCCATTAAAAACAAAAGCATTTAATTAAATCAATGACCGTAAGAGTCAAAAGAATGGCTAAAAACAAAACAATAATCAATAACCATTATTCTCAAACATTAATTTTGTGAACGAACAGTAGTAGTAAGGCGGTCATTGTTCTTGCAACTTTGCTATTGTCTAATTTTTTTTGTGCAAAGATTTTTGCAAACTTTTGCTGTGCTTTAATTTAATAAATTATAAACAAAATTGACAAATAGAGAACTAAGGAAACTATAAAAAAAAACAAAAAACATTTATGGACAATGAACTACAACACGCCTACAATACAAAACTGAACTTTATGGAGTGTTTTATTTGTTTGTTAATAATGAAAAAAAAAACAACACGGGCAACAAAAACGCCAGATTTTTAGTTGTATAAACAATTAAGTCAAGTTCATTGAGTTGCGCTGTTTTGTATGATTTAAAAAAAAATTTAAAAACAAACATTGAATTCATGCTTTAGAAAAAAGGCAGCTATAAAATCTTGGTTTGCAGTTCACACACTATAAATTGAATAAATTGCCATTAAATTTGTCTATGAAAAAATCTTACAAATAAATTATAAATCTTATATGTGGTTCAAATAATAAAATATAATGTTAAATTTTAATTAATTTATGTTGGTCAAATATATTTTATTAATGTACGAGTAAGCTGTTGTGTGAGAACACTTGAAAATTTATTGATATTTTGTGGTATATACTTATTTTGGAAATAAAATTAAATGCCAGTTGTTTCAAAAGTAGTCTAACATTAAATAGCGAACTATGATTTACTGAACCAATAACAACATCTTCTAAAGAAATGAAATATATTATCTTTGGAGCAACACTTTCATGTAAATTTGCGATATATACGGTAATCAAAAAATTCGGGCAAGTCCTGAAATCTGAACTGAGTTTTCAGGACTTTGAGAAACTTTTGAGATTACAAGTATTGTTTTGTTTTCTACATACTTCTGCTTTACATCCATCGTCAATTATAATACATGATCAAGCTGACACCGTCCATTTGTCTAAACCACCTGCATTCAAACACATTTGAGGTAAACAGCTTTGAAAGCTCTTAAATTTGTTCTCGTTTCTTTGCAAAAAAAAGAGTACCTGCTGCTAAAAAGTACATTTTTAATAAAACGTACCGTTTTAATAAAAAGTATCTTTTTAATAAAATTTACCTTTTTTATAAAAGTATCTTTTAATAATAAGTTAATTTTAAATAAAAAGTACCTATTAATAAAAAGTACCTTTTTAATAAAATTTACCTTTTTAATAAAATTTACCTTTTTAATAAAATTTACCTTTTTAATAACAAGTACCTTTTAATAATAAGTTAATTTGTAATAAAAAATATCTTTTTAATAAAAAGTAAATTTTTAATTAAAAGTAAATTTTTATTAAAAAGTACCTTTTTAATAAAAAGTTTTATGAAAGAGTACCTTCTTACTAAACGTACTTTTTAAATAAAAGTACATTTTTAATGAAATGTAAATTTTTAATAAAAATTAAATTTTTAATAAGAAGTACCTTTTTAATAAAAGTACTCCTTTAATAGCAAGTACCTTATTAATAAAAAGTACCTTTTTAATAAAACGTACTTTTTTAATAAAAAGTACCTTTTTAATTAAAAAAGTACCTTTTTAATATAACATACCTTTTTAATAAAAAGTACCTTTTTAATAAGAAGTACTTCTTTAATAAAAAATACCTATTCAATAAAAATTACTTATTTCATAAAAAGTACCTTTTTAATAAAAAGTACCTATTTAATAAAAAGTACCTTTTTAATTAAAAGTAGCTATTGAATAAAAAGTACCTTTTTAATAAAAAGTACCTATTTAATAATAAGTACATTTTTAATAATAAGTATCTTGTGTTAATACAATGTAGCTTTTAATAAAAAAAAAGTAAGTTTTTAATAAAAAGTACCTTTTTAATAAAACGTAATTTTTGAATTTTTTGTATTAAAACGTATCTTTTTATATAAACATCCTTTTTAAAAAAAAGTACGTTTTTAATAAAAACCAATTTTTTGATAAAGAAGAAATTTTTATTCAAAAGTACTTTTTTAATCGAAAGTATCTTTCTAATAATATGTACATTTTTACTAAAATTTAACTTTTTAATGAAAAGTAAATTTTTAATGAAAAGTTCCTTTTTAAAGAAAAGTACCTTTTTAATGAAAAGTACATGTTAATGAATCAAAAAGATCTTTCTAATCAAAAGTACATTTTTAATTAAAAGTACTTTTTAAATGAAAAGTACATGTTAAATAAAATTACTTTTTTAATGAAAAAGTACATTTTTTAATCAAAAGGATCTTTCTAATCAAAAGTACATTTTTAATTAAAAGTACTTTTTTTAACAAAAACTAAATTTGTAATAAAACTTACATACTTAATAAAAAGTATATTTTTAATAAAATGTACCATTTAAATAAAAAGTATATTTTTAATAAAAATGTACTTTTTTGATAAAAAGTACCTTTTCAATAAAAGGTAAATAAAAATTAATTTTCAATAAAAAGTACCTATGTAGTAAGAAGTACCTTTTTCAATAAAAAATACCTTGGTTTAATAAAAAGTACCATTTTAATATGAAGTACCTTATTTAATAAAAAGTACTTTTTAATAAGAAAAAAGTAAATTTTTAATAAAAAAAATTTTAATGAAAAACTACGTTTTTAATAAAAAGTACTTTTTGAATTTTTTTTATAAAAAGTACCTTTTTAGCAAAAAGAACTTTTTTATAAGATGTACCTTTTTACCTTTTTAATAAAAAAAATAGTTCTTGTCTTGTGGTTATTTTGAATTCTTATCTTAATTTTTTCCTCTCCGCAACTTGTGGCTTAAGTGTAATTATGCATTTGATGTTATGAATGGAAGTTAAATTTAAACACTTGTTAAATAATTGTGCCTTAGTGTTAACAATTACTCTTGTAATTGTTATTATTTTCCATTGGTAGTGCTGTTGATAGATCCACATGCGGCAAACAACAACAACACCAACAACTTGTCTGCACAGTGTAATTTGCTATAAAAACCAAAGCAATTAAATTATTTTGTATGCTTGCCACCGTATAAATTGTTTGTCTAGAAAAAAAGCTAATTGAAAATGTTTATTTCTTTTGCAGAATCATTAAAGTGTTAATTTGTCATTTAAAACAATCTAAATTTTAAAGAAAAGCAAAATAAAATTGCAATTATGGGCGATTGCAGGCAATAGTAGTTGTAAATAAAGAAATTAAAAATTTTGTTGCTTGTTTCCACAGCAACACTAATCGTTTAAAGGGAACGAAGTGGCAATTTAGGGTTGGGCTTGTTTAAACATTTGTTAAAATCATGAAATGATTTAATACATAAATTTTATTCAACTGACTTTCTGTTAAGTCATGTTAACTAAATTTAATTTTAAATACATACATTATTATTATGACAAAAAATTTATATATCATATAACTTACACATGTCCAATACCACTTACTTTTACATTGTGAACATTGGTTTGATAACAATTTCAATACTGCAAAAATATAAAAGCCCCAATCCAATAAAAAGAATATAAATCGCACCATTAAAACCATTAAAACATGATGTAATCATCTCTTAAGGCTCTAGACTGGGGAAAAACGCACACACACTTAACCCCACTCGTACACTTTTCTTTTACTAGATTTTCCAAAAACTTAGAGCAGCAGCATTCACCAAAACAAGTTTAAATATAAACGAATGTTTTTAAGAAACAAAAAAAACATATTTATGGGTGAACGCATTTTAATTTTCAATGTATTTTCTTTACCATTAAATTTGCGTATAACGCAACGATTTCATATGCGAAACTTTTTATTTATTTGTTTTTTTGGTTTTTGATTTTAAAATTAATGCCGCCATAAATAAAGTCTCTGTGGACTTAAACAAATAGGTCGTACGTCGTCTGTCTTAGATTCAGTTTTAGTTTTGGCAAAGTTCATATTAGATTTTGTACAGATTAAAAAGCTGACAATGCTTTAAAAGCCTTAACAATTACAACAACAACAAAAACAACAAAAATGAAAAGACGTAATAATATATGAGCTTAAATTCAGTTTTGGTTTTGTTAAAAAAAAAATTAAATAAAATAAAATAAAAAAAAATATTTGATAAAAATCATTGCATGTGTTGCAACACGCAACAAAAGGAAAAATTGCTGTGAAGTATGAAAAAATATCTACGCATTGAATTCATATTTATTAGACATGAAAATAAAAAATCAGACTTTGGATTAAAGGGAAGTTTTTCTACTTTATTGCAAGTAATAAATATATACGCCCATAGTAAAGTGATTCGCCTTCCATACAAATAGAAACAAAGTTGTGCCAGGATTAAAAATAATGTTAAAACAATTCCAAGTATATTTTTTATTTTTTTTGTCACTCCTACAAATACCGAGCTTTTAGTATTTTGTTCACTGTGTCGCCATTTTTAGTCCGATCAGAACATTTACTGGTGTTCGTGGCTCTATCAGGGCTTCATTTCTGTCTTCAAAAGTTTTTTACAACTACGTCATATTCTAATCATTACTTTCGTTCAAAAATATTAAGCATTTGTGTTAATACGAACCAAGTTTTTAAAAGTCATGACTATATGTATTATGAAAAGGTACTCTTAGCAAAAAACTATTAAAATGTAGCCCGTAGAGAGCCATGAACACCGGTATACTAAATGTCCTGATCGGACTAAAAATGGCGATACAGTGAACAAAATACTGAAAGGACGGTATTTGTAGGAGTGGCAAAAAAAAAACAAAACAAAGAATTTTGGAATTGTTTTTACATTATCTTTAATCCTAAAGGGTGACTGGCACAATTTTTTTTCGAACCACTCTACCCCATAGTCATAAAAAAATAAAATTAATTTGAAATCCATTTTAAGAAAATTTTTTATGAAAAATTTGATCTATAATAAAGAGGGCAAATTATGGCAACCGATACGACTCGTAATTTAAAAATATTTCAGTAGACATTTGACATTTTAGTCATTTATATTTAAGTGCTAGATTTTTTTCCAATTTAGGGCTTTTTTCGTTTTCGTGATTTTTTAACTTTTTTTAATTTGGTAATTTTTAAGTTTTCGTGCTTTTTTTTCTCGTTTTAGCGATTTTTTTAGGTTTTTGGCATTACTTTTAATTTGGTGCTTTTTTAATTTTGGAGATTTTTTTATTTTGGCGATTTTTTTAATTTTGGCACTTTTTTTCATACAGGCAGTTTTTTTGGTTTTGGGGATTTTTTTTCCGTTTTTGGCGTTTTTGTTTTATTCTAACACCTTTTTTAGTTTTGTCATTTTTTTTCGTTTTGGCGATTTTTTCGATGTTTGGCGTTTTTAAATTGTGGCGATTTTTTTCGTTTTGGCGATTTTTTTGATTTTGGCGACTTTTTAATTGGGCGGTTTTTTTAGTTATGCCGATTTTTTCTGTTCTTGGCTTTCTTTTAATTATTTAGTTTTTTTTTTGATTTTTGGCACTTTTTTGTTTTGGCGACTTTTTTAAATTTTTGGCGATTTTCTTAAATTTTTGGCGATTTTATTCGGTTTTTCGCGTATTTTACATTTTCGGTTTTTGCGTTTTTTCAATTTGGCAATTTTTTAGGTTTAACAATTTTTCAAAATTTTTGGCGATTTTATAATTTTCGGATTTTTTAGTTTGACCGTTTTTGAAAATTTAAGAGTTTGACTCTTACGGTTTCCAAGATATTGCAATTTCTCAAAATTACATAGTCAAAATTGCATTAGTTGATGGACCACCCTTTAATTAAATTTTTTTTAATTTTAGTGTTAATTGTTGTAGTCTGTATAAAAATACACTAATTTTACAAATTTCAAGTGTCTATACACATATTTACATACAAGTGTATGTATATTACATGGGATTTTAAAAGTTTTCGTCGCTCGTTTTGGACCATACTTTAATATTTAACTTTTATATATTTGTTGTTGTAGCGACCAAAGTTCTACATACCCTGTCCAAATTTCAGACACGTCGCTCTTACCGTTCCTGAGAAAATAGCCTTCTTCCTAAAACATGAAATATGTTTAATTATTAGAAAAAAAGTTAAAGTTTTCCAACCCTGGAAACGTCTTTTTAATTTGTTAAATTTTTTAATTTTTTTTTAAATTATAAATACCAATTTTATTCATACCGAAGTATAAAGTAAGATAATTTAATAAAAAAGTAATAAAAATTAGTTTTCGGAAGTTATTTTCTATGGGAAAATAGAGTTTTTTGTTTTCCAGCTCTGAAACCGTCTGCCCGATTTTGCTGATTTTTTTTTAACAAATTTTTCTGACACACCAGTCTAAGAACGAAGTCTCTAGCTGTTCTGGGAGCTTGGGAAAACCGATTTCACTTACAGACAGACGGATAGGTGGACATCGCTTGTTCGTCTTCCCTATGCATAAGGATCCAGAATATATATACTTTATGTGTCGCTTATTAATATTGTAGAAATTACACACGGAATGACAAACCTATATATACCCTTTTACCATTTTTTATAGGGTAAAGGGTATAAAAAACGGTTTCAAAATATGCGTTCATATCGCTCACTTACTTAAAGAACGTCATAACTCAAAAAACTACTTTGCCTGAAAATTAAGTAAAAGTTTTCAATTTACATACAACTTAACGGAAGAAGAAAATTTCATTTCAAGATATTTATATACAATTTTTACACAATATGAATAACGATATGAGGATTAATTTTGCATTATTAGTTAAAAAATTAAATTTTTGGATTTATGATGTTATTTGAGTAAATTAGCGATATGTATGCATGTCTATTTTGTAAATGCCTAGAGCTTCATGAGTCATTATAAAAAAAATCAAACACTCTTTTTCAAACACTTATTTTGATGCAAAAAAAACCTTTATTTTTTAAAGATTTCAAAATTTCTTTAACAGTACATAAAAGCATTTGGCATTTCGGCATTGACAGTTCAATTAAAAAATTCAATGTGTTAAGATTATGATAATGCGAAAAAATTTAAACTCCGAAGAAAATTTTCAAGCGTTGGCGTTCAGCTTAAAATTTTAAATTAAAGTTATACTTTCTACTTTGCCAACACCTTCTGCGAAACTCCGTAAAAATCAGATATGCAATATGACAAAAAGTAAAAATAAATAAATAAATAAAAGCAATGAAATATTTAATTATTTATCGTATTTGTATGAGTAACCAAAGCTTGCCAAATTAAGCTGTTGATAAAAATCAGTCGGAAACTAATTTTATGAGACGGCTACTGCGCTGGCAACTTTCAAATTAATAAAATACTTGACAAATGATTGAGTGATAATATACATACATAAATGTTAAATCAAAATCCTGAAGTTTGAATAATTTTTGTTTTTGGCATCGAATATTAAAATAGTGGGCGTGATTATTCAATTTTATCTCTGGCATATTTAAGAATAGTTTAAGCGTAGTTTGTGAGGCAGAGTTTAAAACAAGCCGAGGAATGAGAAGAAAAATTTCAGGTCAATATGAAAGTGGTTTCTTAAGAACTTTATATCATCTTAAATAACTCACTTTCCAGCAATTTAATAAATGTGTTACATCGTTACATTAATATAAAAAGGATCTAATTCATTAATCGACATTTTTGAATTTCTTGATACATTAGACGCTATTCTATCGAAATAAAAAAGAAATCAGTTTTACAAAAACAATGAGTTAGGGCCTTTCTTTATTATGGTAACGAACGTTATGTGTGTGTGTTATTTTTAATGGTCACGTTTAATTTAAACTTCTTCAATTGCAGTCGTGCAAAACAAAAAACTTATGAGGGCAACGTTGAGTACAGTGTTGAGTACTTAAATCGTTTTAATGATTTAAAAATTTTTGCAACAACGTCTGCTCACTTCATTTTGTTTATTTTTTTTTTGCTAAATCACTTGGCCTGAACGGCAAATTAAAGACTTTAATCAAATTTATCTCTTTATCGCATACTTAAAATTTAAGTAACATTTTTGCAATTTGGCTCAAACATAAAATTTAAACCAAACAATTTCAAGCGTGCGTAAATTTTAAAAAATAAATGTTTGTTTCAGTTCTCTACAAAACAAAAAATAAATAAATAAAAGCAAAACATGATTTCATAGCAAAAGTCAAAGTAAAAATATTCTTTTTTTTTGGTGTTTGTTGACTACAAATGTGTTACAAATAAAACCTGTTGAAATTGTATATTGTACTCGTATGCTGGTATTTGTCAGAAGTAAAAGGCAATTGCAACTGAAAATAGTGCGTAAACATTTCGAAGCCATGTGCACTGCAATGCATCTAGTCTGCTTGCAAATAAATAGAGTGATGTTGACATTTACGAAATGGCGTGTAAAGTGGTTCATATGGCTGAGCTTAATTTAATGGTTTATTTTTATTTAATTTTTTTTTTGCCAACGAAAATATGGGCCAGCCCGCTTTTGTTGTAATAATAAATATTATAGAGTTATTTTTGCAAAAGGTTACTAATTTGTTTTATATGGGTGAGTGCGTTTATTTGTATACTCGTATGTGTGTTTTTTAGGCGTTTTTGGTTCAAAGTTTTAATTAAAAGCAATTTTTTTTAATATTTTGCTTGGTTGAATTTTATGTATTACTTTTGTCAAATTGCCTCAGCCTACTTTTGCAAAGTTTTGCTCAATTGCAGGAAATGAAGCATTATTAAATATTTATTTTGGCAAACTATCAAGATTAGAGAAGTGTTTGAAATTAAAGACGCCGACATTTGTTTCACACCCTGTCATAGATGCAGGTAGTTTCGCCATGTTTGTAAACATTTTCAAGGAGGGACATTATGTGTGTATGGTTTATACATTTTTATTGCAATAATAAAAACATTTTAATGCTGCAAATTTTATAATATCATACAAATCTGATAGGATTAAAATTTGTTAGAAAAAAGTTTTTTTTTTAGTTATTATAATATGTATAGACAGATACGCCTGATGATGCTACATCGCATAAAAATGCTTTAAAACTTTTCTGAAAAGCATTATTGAGAAACACATCCATACACATACTTACATACTATATACATAGAACCAAAATAAATTATAAAAAAAATATTTTTATGAAACTATTTGAAGAACCCAAGTAATATTGATATGTAATAGACACGCATCCATTCGCTTTGCAAAATTTATGATAGCAGCGGATTCGCCTTGTAAAAACCTTAAGAAAAACTCATTTTAAAAAGAAGTATGTGAAAAAGTACTTTTACAAAATAGTACATTTTGGGTAAGTATCTTTTGATAAAAGTACCTTTTATAAAAAGTATCTTTTGATAAAAGTACCTTTTGGAAAAAGTATCTTTTGATAAAAGTTCTCTTTTGAAAAAGTACCTTTTGGAAAAAGTACTTATTTAAAAAAGAACTTTTTGGAAAAATTAACTTTTGGAAAAGTACTGTTTGGTAATTGTATCTTCTAAGAAATTTAAATTTTTTAAATGTATTTTAAGGAAAAGTACTTTTAAACAAAGTATTTCATGAAATATCAAATTTTTAAAAAGAAATAGCACCATGAAAATAGTACTTTTAACTAAACTAAAAAAGTATTTTTGAAGAAAACTGTTAGAAAAAATACATTTTGAAAAATCTTCTGAAAATATGCTTTTTTTAGAATAGTACCTGTAAAAATAAAGTACTTTTGACAAAAGTATTCGCACATTGGGAAAAAGGATAACTTAATTTATTAAAAAAACTACCTTCTAAAAATAGTACCTTTAAAAATAAAGCATATTTTGACAAAAACATGTTTAAAAAATATCTTTTAATAAAATAACCATTTGATGAAATTACGATTTATAAAAATACTTCTGAAAAAGCAGTTTAAGAGAAAATTACGTTAAAAAAAGTATTCTTCAAAAACAGTACCAAAAAGTTTCGGAAAAGTTCTATATGACAAAAAATCTTGTAGAAATATGTATGTGACCTTCTCCGAGAAAAGGGACATAGTGTGTGAAAATAAAGTTTTGCGAAAAACGCATTTAAAAAATAAAATTTTAATGTTTTTCTCATTTTTATCGATTTTCTCTGGTTTCTGTTTTTTTCTCGGAGAAGTTCACATATACTATTATTTCAAAAAGATAAGCCTTTGAAAAAAAATATTTGAGAAAAGTATTATTTGGAAAAAGTATCTTGTGAGGAAAATATTTTAAAACAAGTATTTTTTAAAAAATTACTTTTACTCAGACACCATTTTGTAAATACGAAATAAAAAATAAAAAGTCAGAGAAATATATCAAAATGGGCATCATTCGACAGGTAATTTAAAATCATCTTTAGGTTTATTTTATGATTTTTCATTTCGAATGACAATTTAGGTTATTTAACAGTTCAAAGTTGGTGGCAGTCTAGTTTTTCTATTTTTTTTTTAATAATTAATACTTGTTGATTTAGTGGTGGCTATTATGGAAAATGCGTCCAAGACGTGAAAGATTTAATAAAAAGAATTTTCGGAAATATGTTTTTGTTTGCGAGTCATTTCGTAAATTAAATAAACTTGACAATTTCAATGCGATTCTCTCTCTCTCTCTCTTTTTTGCAATTACACAGTTTTGTGTGTTTTTTATGTAACTTTCAACAAATCGACGCCTTATCCAGAATAGGCACCAAGATTTTTTGTATAAATTAAAATCCAAAAATTATCCTTAAAATAATACTTAAGGTTATTGCCCTAATTCTGTTCGACGATTGTATCGTCTTGTCTATGGACGAAAAAAAAGCCGCAATTATAATTCTTTAAAATAATTATTATTGATTGTCTATGCTAGAAGGTTCATGTGGTTGCTGTTTGTGTTTTGATTTTGTTTCTAAAATTATATCCAACACATATTTTTTCATATATTTTTCAAACTATTGTATAATACTTTAATTTAATTTTTATGTTTTAAAAACATGGCAGTAATGTTTTATTTTTCATTATGAAGGACAACAACCATTTTTAAAGGAAATGATCTAAAGAATTCAAACACAAGAACTCAAAAAAATTTTCAAACAAAAACGTCCTAAATTTTCTTACTGAATTAGGGCATATGCCTTCCAAAGAAAATAATATTTTTTTTGTCTACTTTATATTAAAAAAAAGGATTTCATAATAAAATATATTTTTAAGAAAGTAACTTAAAAAAACTTTATGAAAGAAGGTTAAAAAAAAACTAATTTTGGAATTAAGAGATTACTAAAATATTTTAGTATTTTTATATAATCCCTCGACAAAAAAAAAGTTTTAAAATAACTTTGCTGGCATTAATTTTGTCATCTATTTAAAAAAATTGTTTGATTTCAAAACTTGATTAATGTGGGGTATAAAAATATTACAAAATCATAGAAAAACATAATGCAACAACTCCTGTTAATCGATGATCAAAATGAAATGAAATATTTAATAATGAAAAACTACACACATTTGAGCGCCTTCGGAGCAACACGCATTGCAAAGGCAACGTGCAACATTAACACTATTTAACTACAAGTAGTTTAGTTCGGTTACTGTAACTTTTGCTCTGTGAAGGCTTTTTTGCCAAGAAGCGAAATATGTTGCATATTAAACAAAAAAAAAAATATTTAATTACCAATACAACAGCTTGAAAAACATCTAGTGAGTTGTTGTTTTACAGGCCTATTGCAAGTAATTTTAACTTAAATCGAGTCACAAACTGTAACTGAGTAAAAGGTGTGGTAGGCAAGCAGTTTGTTTTGATTTTATATTTTGTCTCACATTTTTTGCTTTTATTTATATAAAAATTTATACATAAATAAATAAATAAAAAATTGTATGCGTAGCAAAGTTCTGTGTTTCGATTTCTTTTTTTATTTTGGGCTCAGCCACACATGAAAATCGTGTCTAACGTTTTACTTTTTTTGTTTTTGTTTTGAAAGCAAGAAAATTATTGTTTATGCCTTTTAGCCGCAAGATATTTAATGCATGTGTATGCTAAACTAGATATTACTTAAAGAATTTACATATTTTTTATATAATATTTGTCATTTAGTTGGAATCCTTGAACAAATTTAATTTAAAAAAAAATACTTTAATAATGTTTAAAAATTAGCTTTAGTTATTAATAATCATATGCATTAAAGAACCAAATATATTTTTCAAAAACTAACAGAAACTCACTTTCCTTAAATAGTTTAGTGTTAATTTTATTATTTATTATTTGTATCAAAAGGCGGTTAAAAAAATCAGGTTTCTCTTAATTGATTTTATTGCAAAATAAAACAAACATCATTTGCGAAGTATGTGTATCAAATTCAGTTATTTCTGGTTTTTTTATATTTATATTTTTTTAGTTTAATTGCGTAGGAAAAGACGAATGTGGGACATGAGTGACGCTTGTGTCCTAAATTTTTTGATTTAATTACTTTATACAAACTTCATTTATATGTGAACTCAGTGCAACAAATTGCTTGTAAAAGTACTCTCAAAATCTTGTTTTAGAGCAACTAATGACTTGCTATTAAGGAAAATTTTTAAAAGTTAAACATTGTAAAGCAATTAAATGTGAATTTTATTTGTGAATAAATTTGATGCAGAAATGTCTATTCATCTTTGAAGCACTTGGAGAAAAGTGGGGGATAAATTTGAACAGCAGTTTAATATATTTTTATTTTCTGTAAAAATCATTAATACTTTTAAGACTGCAATCGATATAGCAAAAGTCGTAAAATTGTGCTATTTCTTCGACTTTTTATATTTTGACTGCTCAATCACAACCTGTTGCTCATACTTCTGCTACTGAAATTCAAAGTGTCGAAGTCGAAGTTAACACAATAAATGAATAGACGTACTAAACGAAGACCTCCAGCTGTCTACATGTTCGTACAGTTTTCGGTTTGACTGACAGCTGCTTTAAATAAACACAAAGTTAACAAAGCAGAAATGTTTTTGTGTATGTGTTTGAGTGTGTGTTTTGTGTGTGTATGAGTGTTTTTTCCTGTATGTACAAATACAATAGTAAAACAAATAACAACAAGATTTCTTCCATAAATAAAACTGCAAAATCAAAAGAAAAGAAAAACACACAACATCCTACTACGATAACTTCCAAATTTATTTTAAGCAGCAGTCAGACAAATAGAAAAATTTTCAAACATGTAGGCAGCTGAAGCTCTTCGTTTTGTATAGCTATTAAAGTCCTGCACAATACCATTTATAAGACATTTCAAGACATGAGCAATTTTTAAAAATGCTTTACTACAGCGAAATACTCTAAAACAAACGCTAAACAACACTTTTGCAAGACATTTTTTTCAGTTCTGTCTTGCCAACAGTGTTGTTTAGCGTCTGTTTTATAATATTTTGCTGTAGTAAAGCATTTTAAAAATCTCTCATATCTTAAAAGGTCTTATAAATGGTCTTGTGCAGGTCATTAATAGCTATTCGTCTATTGTACTAACTTCTACTGTGACTCTTAAATTTTCAGAAGCAGAAGCAATAGAAAATACACGAATGAGAAGCTTTTAAATGCTGCTTCAAAGTACAGTGAACCAGCTGAGCCTCTCAAACATTGTCTTAAGGATCAGTTAGCTGACTGTAATGTAATGCAAATGAAACGTAGGAAACAGCTGATCAATATTTTTATATGAAAAGTAGGTTACGTTACATTACATCTCTATAACAATTTTAATTACTTTTCACATATCGATATCGATCAGCTGTTTTCTACTGTTGCAGCTACTTTACATTACAGTCGGCTAACTGAGCCTTTATCATCAATTATTTTTTGTTGTGTTTTTTTTTTTTTAAACGAGAAATTACTCTACACAGTGGTCCCTTGTTAGGTCAAAAACAAAACAAAGTCCTACCAGGTACCCGAACTTGTTTTGAAAATTACACAGCTCTCATAGTTCCAGAGATCAGGTGTTAGGAAAAAAAGGAACACTACGATTTTATATATACATATATAGATAATAGCATTTTCAAAATTCTTATTGATTATTATTCAAAATTGCAAAAAAGAAATTATGTTAAACATTAATGATACAGAAATAAAACATGAGCAAAAAACAGCACCTGATGTGTATCAAGTTTATTTTCGATTTCTGCATCTAACATATTTGAAAATTGCATTTCTAGAATAAAATTTTGCTAAAATATTTTGCTAAAACCAGAAATTGAATTAAATTGAATTTATTTATTTGTTTTTGTTAACCGATCTACAATTAATGTCACTCTCAACTGGTTAAAATTAAGCATTAAACTCATTTATATTTTAATTTTATTCAAATACTGACATTTAATTATATAGAATTCAAAAACAAAAAAAATTTAAAGGTTCTTTCACAACAATTTTGTAATTTAAATTTAAAATAAAATCTTGCGAGTACTATTTTGTAATTGTAATTCAATCAAAATGTTTTTATTTATTTAAACAAGCAGCAAGCAATTGATTAGCAAAATAATCAATTGTTTTTTCTGTTACATTTAAATAGTTTTATCTTTGTTTTTTTCGTCTTTACCATACTCGTATTAGAAGATTTATTATAAAATTCTATCAATTGTTGGTGTGAAATAATGTATTGTAAAAACAACTGCACCTTTATTTTAAATTTATTTAAAATTGTCTTGATCAGAAAAAGATTTTGATTCAAACTAAATCATGGCAATTATCTAATTGACCCGCGTAAATGATCTCTACTGTTTATTTTTTTTCATTCGTTGTCTCAAAGTAGATTTGAATGATAATCTTAAACATGGGAGTCGTGTTAACATGACTTAAGACCTTATTAGCAGAGACAAAAGGGTTAAAAAAATGCACAATGGCACTGATAATATAAATATACAATAAATTTCTTATGAAATAAAAAAATATAAATTTTATTTTAGCTTTGGATCTTTTTTCAAAATAAATTTCTTATCAATTAAAAAAAGACCTTATGCTGAAACAAAATGTATATACTTAAATAAAAAGAAGGAAGGTGTCTTAGAACACCCGATCAGAGCTATGTTGCCTAGCTTTATAAAACAAATTTAATGTGTGAAATAAGAATACAATATACAATTATATTATAAATATTTCAAAACGAGTCCATTTATTTCCCATGATTTTCTTCTCAAACTGCTTGCGATTAATGTATAGTTTGTTACCTGCGGCAGATCTTAGCTGACTTACAGCCGAACGTTTTCATTCTGTAGCTTGTGCTCATGTGCAAAAGCATTACAAAAACAAATTGAGCAATCGTTATCCATGTTATTGTTTCACTCACTTCGAGGAACGAATCAAAACAAAATCAAACATTTTGTTTTGTTTATTTTCGTACTCTGCTTTTAAGTCCAAAAAAATTAAAACAAATATAAATTTATAAATGTAATAGGGGTGATTATTTTTGTTACGAAAATCAATTCCTAACACCTGTATCGGCATTAAGAGCATAGATCTAGATGCCATTAAGAGCATAGATCTAAAAAATAAAAATACGATTCCAGGGTTGAGAAGTTTGAACTTTTTTTGTATATGAAAGTAACATACTAAAACTAAAAATTAAATATGTTTTATATATTTAAAAAGAAATTTGATGATTCCAGGGTTGGAAAACTTTTACTTTTTTGGTATATAATTTATGTTATATTTATTTTTTTTTTTGGAAATAAATAGTTTAGTATAAAAAGTTAGAAAAATTTCAGGGCTGGGAAATTTTAACTTTTTTTGGTAAAAGTAACTATATAAAAAAACTTTTTCTTTTTTAAGTAAATATATTTTATATGTTAGAAAGAAATAAATTAAAATAAAAAATCAAAAATATGGTTCCAGTATTGGAAAATTGATTTTTTTTTGTGAATAAAATTACCAAATAAAAATTCTTTTCTTTATAATTCAGCATATGTTATATATGAGGAAAGTATTTATTCAAGATTTTTTTATATTTGTTAAATTTTAACCATAAACTGAGAATTTAAAATTGACTCCAGCAATTAAATATAAATTCAGTGAAGTGCAACTTTGACGCGCGCACGAATGGTTTCGTATGGACACTAAACATGTAATTCAATACGAACTTAAGCCTATATAAAATATAGTTTTGGCATTTTTTTCGGGTTTGAGCATTTTTTTAGTTTTGGCGTTTTTTCGGTTTTGGCGATTTTTTAAAGTCTTGACGTTTTTTTTTTTGTTGTGACACTTTTTTCATTTTGGTGATTTTCTTCGGTTTTTGGCAAATTTATTTTTATTTTGGCGATTTTTTTTCTTATAGGCGATTTTCAACTTTGGTGTACGGAACCCTAAAAAATTTTAAATAATTCAGTTTCAGTTAAATAAAACATTATTATATATGTGTTAGCTTTAATGCTATACAAAGTACATATAATTCTTATTGTTCACATATGTTTTTATGGAAATATTTACATAAGGTTTGTTCACTCATACATGTTTGTATAACAATGTCCTTCATACTTATTTCATATATTTGCCTATTATTTTATTTGAACTTCTTCTACTAGGCAACTGAGCTAGCTATCTTCTCAACGATTTAGACGTTTTGTATACTATTTAATTAAAACCAGAAAAGTTATCATACAATTTCATACTTTTCGTAAAAAAAATTTTTGTGTTCTTCAATGTTTTGTTATTGTATTGAATGAAAGAAAAAAATCATAGCCTTCGAAAACGAATAATTTAACAAAACAAAAAAAACCAATTTTGCTAAAAATCAAACCTCTTAATGTCGGCTAATTAAAGCTTTTTGAATGCCGTTTGCTTTATTTAAACTTTACTTGACACACTGCAGCAAAAAAACCAAGTTTAACCTGATAAAAATCTGTTAAAGTTGCTTATCATAAATCAACGATTCAAATTTTTTTTTCTTTTATTGTCTTTCAAACAAAATAAATGTAAGAAAAAAATTAAAATTCACACACTTTTCAAATCTCTCGAGTCTAGAAGAAGAAGAAACCTTTGCCATATAAACTGGCCAACAAATCAAAAGACTTAAGACACATACTTGTTTATGAATTTTTTTAAAACGGTTTAGATTTCTTATCATTGCGATTATTATTGTTGTTGTTGTTTTTTTGGTCTAGTGCTTAAACAGAAAAAAATAAAAAAGTATTTTTTTTTCATTTATAAGAACAAAAAGTAAAATCAACTTGCTTAGATTCATTCAAAATATTAAAAGAAATAAATGTTTCTAGTTTAAGTATCGAGAACTAATATTATACATAAATTTTGAATATTGATATTCTGTTCGGTTTGAGTTCTGCTTCTTTTGCATTAAATTTTATTTATTTTGCATTAACTTTAACGGTTTGTGTAAATAAAATACTAAATTCATGTTGTATGCAGTCACTGTTTGCTGATTAGTTTGCTGAAAGCCAGCTCATCATATGGCAATTTTTTTATTTTTATTTGGTTTAGTTTGCAGTAAGCTTAGCTGTGTGTGAGTGTATGTGTGTGTGTTTTTGATGATTGTGATACGATAAGAAAACTTGTATGTGGTCTGCTGCCACAATTATTATGCACGTTTTTTATATTTAAATACTTTATTTTATATTGTTTTTTCTCTTGACTTAAGGTTTGACTGGCCTATCACGAAATGTTGTGTTTTTTGTTTGTTTGTTTTGTTTTAAGCCGCATATTCCCATCACCCCCTTCTCGTTTCACATTGACTGTTATGAATGGCAAACAATATCTGGCAAACAATTTTTTGAATTTATTTTATTAACAAAATGATTTAATTTCTTTGCATAAAGATTTATGCGTATTAAACAAAATGTTTGCAAAGAGTTATTTAACCTTTTTATGTATAAAACTGCTTGAGGGTTCCCAAATAATAAGAAATAAAGTCATACAAAATTGATTTAATATTTATGAAAAAAAAAAAATAGCCCACGGTATTGTTTATGAACAATTTTAAACATTTTGCTGTTTATTATTAATAATGATACAGTGTTAATATAAATTTAGCTTACAATATAATAGAAAGCATGTCAATATTAATTTAGTAAATGATAGATTATAAGTTTTTCATGGTTTAAAGGAAATAAAATAGGAATTTTTGCTGAAATAATGTTTCATGGAATATGTTTAATGGTTACTTTTCTATATTGAAAATAATAAGCATGCAAAAGAAATTTTGAACTTTCTTGGAAATACTATTCTTTCATATTTACAAATTCCATTCCATCGATTTTGAGCGTTTGATAGAAGAGTTATTTTTTTTTTTTTGGTTTGCGAACTAATATATTTAATTAATAAAATTTATTAATTTTTTTACACTGATTCAAAGATTTTAAGTGGTGTTTTAACTTTATAATTATCATAAATTTAGTAAAAGTTTTTGTTGACAAATCTTTCGAAAAATGTGATAGATAAATTTTGATTTCTTTTTTAACTTTTTGCAAAAAAAAATAATTGACATCTGACAATGATAAAATATAGCGTAGAGCAGGTAAAGTACGAAAAAAGAACTTGATCACTCTTGACTGAAATTTGGCGAAGGAGCTGAACTTTTTTTAACATTTATGATTTTGTGAGTATTTGATCCTCTAAAGCTTATTAAGCTTTAACCTCCTTATGCAAAAACAATTGGTAAACTTAAAGTTGGTTTAATAAACGAATTTTGTATGGCAAAACCGGTTTTAATGCATGCTTTAACTTTAACAATCGTTTTTGCATAATAGCATAAGTCTTTTTGATATAAAATTAACAATATTTATTTAAATTTGATATTTAGTTTAAAGATCATTCTCTTATTTATATTTTTGAAAAATTTAAAAAATTTATTATGCGACATGTTGTCATAATTATATTTTAAATTGAAATTTATTTGCTGTTGGTTCAGCTTGGTCTATATGCATTTCATTGTTGCTGTAACAAATCATCAGTAGACTTCAACCACACATTTTGAATAGTCACAAACCTCTTATCTTATGCAAAGACTTTCAAGAACTATTTGAGAATTCACAAATAATAATATTTTTGAAAATCACAAAAGAAAAATAAGCATAGTAGGCCTAGAAACTTATACAAAACCCAGCAAATAGTTTATATTCGATATGAATCTATTTTAATTTTCTACACCTTTATACAATTAGAAATCCATCGGATAACAATAACAGCAACAATGAAATGCATATAGAACAAGCTGAACCACCAGCAAATAAATTTCAAATTTTTGAAAAATTCTTAAAATTAAGGTTTCTAGTTTTTCAGGTTTCTTTTCATGATGAATATGTCAGTTTCAAAAGTCACGGGTACATAAAATAATTGGAAGGAGCCCAGATATGCACGAAGTTTTGTAGCAATGGTTTGAGTAGAGAAACGTAAGATTTTAGTGAGCGCAACCTTCACCCCTTTACTTTTCTTGATATATTCATATAGATTAATTAATCGCAGTAAAAAACAACAGAATGTTCATTAGACTCACTTGTGTTGCAAACCTATAATTTGAATTTATAATTCTGAGTTTAAAGGGCGTGGCCCAGCCTCTTGTAAAAATTTTGAGTTTTGGTAGATCATCTTATTATTATTATTATGTGTGGCAAATTTGTGCTACAGTATAATATTAATTTAAATTATTATGGGCGTGACCCCGCCAACTGTATTAAAAATCCTTGCTTTCAGTATTTTTCTAGTTCGCTGCTTATGTGTCCCTACTTGAGTAGTTAATTATAGCACGCTGGCGCAAAGTATAATTTTAAATTGTTATGGGTGTATGTCCGCCCACTTTTTTAAGCTCAAGATTTTTTTATGACCAGGGCTTATAATTCATATATTCATATTTCGATAAACAAAATCTGCTAAGCCCAAGTAAATGAAAGAAGAGGCTTCAATTTTATGGGAGTGCTTAAGCCCACTTTTAAGAACAAAAAATTATAGCCTTGCATAAGCGAAATGTGTATGAAAAATTTCAAATATTGCCTTAGAAAAATGCTTAAATTAAATATTTAATTCTATGCTTTGAGAACGTGGGCCCGTACTGTGTGGCAAAATTTAAATTTTTTTTCTCACATTTACGATCGCAAATAATCGATTTTTATCAAAAAATTAAGTTCGAAAATTATGTCGCTTAAGCTGTTTTTTGCTGTGCCCAGCAATTTATAATAACTAGTTTAATACTCAAAGGCTGCATACAGTCTTAAGTTTTCAAATATTAAATAAGTTTTAATTTTAATTTTAATTGTAATTTTCGCTAGATTATTTTAATTTTAATACAAAAGTGCATGATAAAAATTTATAATGAGCTTAAACAACTTGCAAACTTGTATTCAAATGAATACGGAAGAGTTTTTTCTTTTGTTTGTTTGTTATTTTTGCAAGTACATATCTGCTCTTGATTTCATAAGAAAAAGAAAACTTGTTCGTGACATAGTGATGTAAAAAAAAAAATACAAAACAAAACAAAAACAATTTAAGTCGGGGTAACAATAAGTTGTCACATGAAATTAAGAATATGCTTACACCTGGTATTTAATGTCTTTTTTAATGAGCTGTAAAAATATAAGTATTAAGCGAGGGTTGGTATGAGAGAAAGACAAAAAGTGAGATTTTAAATAATTATTAGTTTATTTATACTCAAAAGAGGCATATACGCATCATTAAGTGTGATTGTATAAAGGCACTCATACATATGAATATGAATACATATAACTGCTCTCATCGATTGGTGCGAGTTCAATCAAACATATATGCTATTAGTATTCTTAAAAATTTGTGTGTCCAAAATGAGCTTGTATTGACGAGTATGAGTATAAGAACAATGTTTTTTAATAGAACCAGCATTCAGGGGATGAGCCTTACTACTTTTGATTTGAGCTTTTTCCCATTCAAAACAATAGGAATAATTTTTGTATTAGGGCTAGGTTTTTCTTAGATTCCTCTTAAAAAGCGAAATCTATTTTGTAAGTAGATGTATAGAAATCTACTTAAAAACTAACATATTTTTTACTCAACTGTACAATATATTCCCAGCGGTGCAGACTTTATGACTTATGACTCTTTCGCATAAAATATACGATACACATTTCACACTCGCTTCTATGAGAAGCGAGAAGAGAAGGAGTAACATGTTTTGTTTTGTTTCTTACCAAGGTAAAATCAAACTCTATTAGTTTGAAGGCCTTTCAGAATCTCTGGCGAAAGAAGGAAGAACAGAAGGCCTGCTCCGCAATGACAACGCGTGTAAAAAAGATATGAGCGAGCAGGCCTTCCACATCCAAAAGAAGGCGTACAGAGGTCTTCTAGAAGGCAACCCTATTCCTTCTAGTTCCCGTTGGGTTTATTTAAAAATTAGCTACGCTATACAACCTTTTCTATTGAAGGTGTGTGAATGATCTAAGTCGGTACTTTTTGGGTTACAGTTTAAGACAAATTTTAGTGAAAGGATTTTGTCTTGTATATAAAATCTTGAAAACTTAATCAGAAATAATTCATAGTTAGGCTCAAGTTCAGTAATTTCAATTCTTATTGAATGAAATATTTTTATTAATTAATGTGAGTTTCTAAAGAAGAGAAGAAAAATTAAACTTAGACTTTAAGCTGGGGGAAATACCAATACTTTTCTGTGCAGCCACGCACTTAATCAGCACCCTAGTCTATCTACTTGGGTAGAGATTCTTATTAACATCAGCTATTTAACTTTAATTTACAATGAAACGGAATATGAGAAACGATTGTTGTGTATACAATTGATTTACCTTTGGTAAACACATTTCATAAATATCACTATTAATTTTCTGTTTTTCCATTTTTTCATTTTTCTATTTAAGTTAGCACGAAATTATATTACTCTACCTAAGTATTTTTAACTATTCTTGCTTATCTCTTACGATCATCACATTAATTATTTTTACTTATTCGATGTACCATCGGTACATGCATGTAAGTATTATTATAGTGGTCTTATGTTACTTTGTTGTTGCATTCCACCGTTTTTATTTTGGTTATTCCAGCATTCTGAAACTGTGATAGCCAAGTGAACAGTGATTGCCAAGTGAACATATTTTGTCACGTGCCCATGATGTATTAAGTGAGAAATTTTTAGATTCTTTAATTGAACTGTAGTGAATTTTAATCAGAAATAATTCATGGTTAGGATCAAGTTTAGTAATTTCAATTCTTATTGAATGAAATATTTTTATTAATTAATGTGAGTTTCTAAAGAAGAGAAGAAAAATCTTGAAAATCTTGAATCTTGAAAACTGTCAAAAGAGCTTACTGTAAACGATGTAGATTTCGATGAGGATTTCAAATCAAATTCACTAGATTTCGAGGCAAAGTAAATGCAGTCTTATTATTATAATAATCTTTTTAAACTTTATGTGCTTTACCTTTAAATTTCTAATTTATATTTATTCAAAAGCCTGCAAAATTTCAAGATAAATTTGCAACCTTGACATCTTAATATTTCTCTGCTTCTCCAGATTTCTTGGCCTTTAACTAACTTATTTTAGTATTTAATTACTTTGCTTAAAAATATTATTAGTTTAAAGTTCTAAGCTATAAAAATGCATAATTCAGCTTTTGCTAACTTTTACTTTAAGAAACTTACGAGTATTTTAATAAATATTTAGTTGTGTGATTTAAATGACAGCGTCATGGATTTTACTACTCGTATCAAAGAATGACAAACTTATCAAAATAGTATTTTTTATTATTTAAATAAAAAGTAACAAACATTTTACTCTTTTATTTAAATATAGTCATGCTGCAACAACAAATATAGTCATGATGCAGTAACAACTTGAGACAAAAAAAATATTTAATAATCACAATTAAAAATATGTTGTGGTTTAATGCAACTTAAGTTCACTTTTTTTTGCCACAATGGATTATATCTGTTTGATATGACGTTAAAAACAAAGACAAATACAAGTAAGTAACGCCCAACGTGACTGGACTAAAAGCTTTCTATTAATAATGAATTAATTTTCAGGAGTTAAATTGACTATAAATAATAAAAAAGTGTGACAGTTTTGAAATAAATGAAAGTTAATAAATGAGTCAATATTATCCAGCATAAATAATTTTAATTAATAAACATTATAACAATGGAATTAATTTGGAACTAAACAAATTCTTCATTTAGGCCACTACTTTCCCAAAATAATTTGACCACTTTCAACTCGATTTTATGTATTTTTTATGAGCAAAATACTGCAGATTAACAAAACCTGTTTAAAAATCAAAAATTTCATTTTTAAATATTTTATTGAGATATTTTATACGCTAATAAAATTATTATTGGGCTACAAGACACCAAACATAAAACATATATTTTCTACGCTCAAAAAAGTTTCATTCAATATTTTTTTTTTATATAATTAAATAAAATAATAAATTTATATATAAATAAATGGCCTGTTTCACAATAACGAAAGAAAACTTTCAACTTACAATTTATATTGAAAGCATAAACAAATTTTCATATTTAATTGTTGTTTTCAATATAAATTTTCAGTCGAAAGCTTACTTTCGTTATTGTGAAACAGGCCAAAGGCTACATACAAAAAAAATTCTTTCCATTAGCGTTTCAATAATTTTATTGGATTTTTGTATATTTTTGTTGTTTTAAAAATAAAGCTGAATTGTAATTCAGCTATTAGAATTGTAATTCAGCTAGTTCTATAGAACTAAGAAAACTATAGAAATTTATTCGAATTACTATTCAGCAAAGCATGAGGAGAATATTTTTCTAAAATTATATTCAGCTGGCTTAAAATACAATATTTTGAAATTTTCAGCAATTTTTAAAATTCACAAATTTAAAATTTTTCTCAGCAAATTATTATTCTTATTAATCATAATACTCAAAGAGTACTTTGCAAAGTCTTAATTTAGCTATGTGAAGGACATATGTAGTAGTACAGACTCTTTCTGTCTTTCTCCAGCTGAATTGAGACTTTATAAAATAAACTTTGCTTAAGGAAGAGGGGAATATTAATTAAAACCTAAAAAGAAAACAAAAACAAATTTATTCAAACAATAAACAATAAGGGAATTTTTATCTTCTAATGTTTTCGTATAAATTAATATTCAGCTGGATGAATAAAAATTAGAATATAATACATATTTATAGTATATGCGAATAAATTTTTATGTTACGTAATTAATCAAAAAGATAAGATAAAAATTAGATTATGAACTGCATGCTGATAGCTGAACTACAATTCAGCTATGTATACATATATTACATTGCTCTTGTATGTTATTGAGAACTTCAAACAACGCTTACACTTACTTATGTACTATTCAGCAAACTAAAATTTTAATAAAAGGTAAAAAACAGATTCGTATCTCGTACTGTTATCGTCCTAATTGCAATTCAGCTGGCTGAATATTTATTTCAATAAGTTTTCCATTTCAAAACTCAAGAATCTTAAGTTATAATTTTTAGCTCATAACAAAACTCATGAGAAAATTGTTGACCTGTTTTTTATAGCTGAATTTCAATTCACCTAATTCTTACACTATTTAAAACTTATGGTAGAATTAGTAGATTCGTATCGTGAGTTGACGGATCAGCTGACAAAATCTTCTACGTCAACTTCTCTCTTACATACATACACACACATGTATAATGCAAAGAGAAATACAATAACAGCTGACACGTTCGCTGGCAACCTCACGTTTTTACTAACTAACATCCAGAATTGAACGATACGACCACTTCATAAGTAACACGATACGAATCGACTAATTCTACCATTAGAAATCTGAAAAATAACATAAAAAATTTATTCAAAATACTATTCAGCAAAGAAAAACTTTTGTTAAATCTTTAAAATTATACATCTTAAACTTAATTGAGCTTGAATGAATTTTAAATTAATTTAATTCAATTATTTCTGCTTAAAACTTTAAAATTTTTTTACGTTGTAGTCTCTTTGTCTTAATTTTAATAAGGCTTAATAAATAATAAATTGGATGAAAATTTTTAGAAGAAATCAATAAGTTGTAAAACCCAAAAAAAAATTTCAGCATAATGATTTAAGAACCCAATTGCTTACAAATAATTTTAAAACCTATAAAATTTATTTATGCTATTTAAAAACAAACATAAGCAGTTCACCTTTTACATTATTCAGGTAAGTATATTTTAAATTTATTAAAACTGAATACAAATAAATTTTGTGATATTTAGGAATTACGCTTTAAACTTCAATTCAGCTAGCTGAATAGTAACCTAACTTTATTTACAACTTACATTAACCAGCTGCATTGAAATTCGGCTAATAATAAAGCCAAATATAACATAAAGTACAATATAAAACATTTATATGAGCAATACTTTCAGCTAGAGAGAGAGAGATAGAGGTCTTCAATATTAAAAATTAATGATTGAGCTCTTTCGTAATAATAATAAATCAATTAATAGTGTAATTAAAATCAAAATTTTTTTTCTGCATCAGTTGCTTTGTCCGGGTTGTTGCTCGACTCGTTTGTTGCTCCACTCGTAATTCAGCTGTAAGAAAAAATGAGATAATTGTATTTGCGTCTCCGTCTTTCTTACAGCTGAATTACGAAAGGAGAAACAAAAGTTGAAACGTGTGAACCGGGAATTTAATAAATATTTGACTAAAAGTTATTTTAAAATGCTTAAAAGTATTTTGTAAAGACTCTCTGACGATCTGGAACCACAAAATTTATAAGGAATCATCTCCCTGAAATTGATCAATTTAAAAAATAATTGTATATTAATTATTTGCTATTGGCTATTTGGCAAATAAATTTTTGATTTGTGAAAAGCTTTTAAAAAGCTGACTTAAATTGAATTAATTAATAAAATTTAATTTACATTAAAAATTAATTTTTAAAATTTTTTTTGTCTTTATTTAACCAGATCAATAAATCTTTAGATTTAGTGATTTCTTCATTGAAAACTCTTGAATATATTAAAAAAATCTAGTTAAAATTTTGCAGTGTGCAAAATAATTTTTATTGAAAGTATAAGTGCTAAAATTCAAAATTTTTAAACTTCATCGAAAAAAATATTTTTGATTTATAAAAGACTTATAAAACACATTTGCATAAAAATTCAAATATAAATCAAAATAATTTTTTAGTAACTGTTTATAAATGTTATTAAGGTATTGTAAAAAACTCGCTATACAAAAAGTTTGTTATAAAAGTCTGATTTGTAAAACGCAATGAACTTGAGTTTAACTGTAGAAGCTGCTGTGAACTTGAATTCAGCTATTTAAAAATGTTTGCAGAATTGATAATACAAACTTAGATGGTTATCAAATAAATTCAACCTTAAGCTTTTTTAGTAATTTTTTTGTGAGTTTTTTATAAGTTTTTTATTTATGAACAACAAGGCAGAATAAATATGTATAGAAAAGCTGAGTTAACTGAAGTTTTTTTGTAAATTAGTTTGTCGGTTTCTCTTAGCGAGAGAGAAATGATGAAGAGAAACTGCATATAAAAGAATTTTGTTCACTCAAAAATTTTTTCCCACGCAAATCTGTGAATTCAGCTTAATAGAATCAAACTATGTCATTTCATAAAACAAGATATGTAATAATGAATTTTGAAATTATTGCTTAGAAATAGAATCTCAAAAATTAGTCAAGAAAAAAAAGAGCTTAGTTGAACAGTTTAATATGAAAACATTACTAGAAATCAATAAGACAAATAAAAAGTACAAAAGCAGACCAATTTGCTAGACCTTATTGCTATAAGTGTGAGAAAGAGCGACAAATTTTATAAGCCAGCTGAATTAACTTTTAATAGCCTTACTTGAAACTTTTCAGATAATTTAAATAATAAAAATTAAATTTAGGCTAGCTGAATAGGTGTTCTCATATATTTTCCAATAAGACTGTACAAGAAGTCAATCGGCTATCTAAGCTAGTTGCTGCTTATATGCAGAACTGGTTATAAATAAAATTATAAATAAAATGGCAAAATTCATTCTTGAATTATGGCATAATGTAAGTAAGCAGCCTCATGTTCTACTTGAAAGGTTGAAAAATGTGTTATGTATGTAAGAATTTATACACATGTATATATTTCTTAAATGGAATAAAATAAGTGATTTAAGAAAACACAGTAGACTAATTCGCTAATTTTTATTGCTATAAATTTAAGAGAGAGCAAAAAAATTTTATAAGCAACTATATTCAGCTAGCTGAATCGCCTTTTAAAGGCAGTCTGGAAACTTTCAGATAATTTTTATGATCAAAATTTAATTTAAGGTAGCTGAATAGGGTATTTTTATATATTTACAAAAAAAGCTCTAAGGAAAGGCAATGGGCGAAAGTCAATGAGCCAATTCAGCTAGCTGAATTACTTGTTGCTAAAACAAATAACTGTTTTGAAGTACAATTTTTTAGTTAAAAACACAAATAGAATTGAGAAAATTATTCTTTAGTTTTGCTAGTTAAAATGTTGACAAATACATATTCCCCCCCCCCCTCCCATCCTTTTAAATATAAAAAGTTTAATTTGCAAAGTCTTAATTCAGCCGAGAGAAATTCATACGGCTGAATTAAACCTTTGCAAAGAAAACTTTGCATGTGTAAAAGGCGGGTATGGATGTATATGTAAAAATTTATTTGTATATTTCTTTAATATTTATTTTTTGGAAAAAAGCTTATACTCCGGTATTAATATTTACTGGTGATTTTTAACAATATTTTTTATTAAAAAGAGGACAGCAAGACAAAGTAGGTGATTTGTAATACGAGTACAATTATAGTTTTGCTGTATTCTTTGCACCAAAAGTAAGAAATACTTACTGCCAAAGGATTCAATAATCATGATCAATAATCAATAATCATGATTCAATAATCATGATACGATTTTTCCTAAAATTTTATCTTATATAAAACTGCAGACAAATACAATAAGAAACGTACAAAAGGTTAGTTATCTTTGAAAAAAGAACAAGCTTATTTTTCAGTAGACAATTTTAAATTTAAATTTATTTTCTGTTTATATCCAAGCTATTATGCGTACCTTTAAGGTATTTAATACTTACTTTTATAGAAATTTTAATGAATTTTTATTTATACATACTTTATTATTAACTTAAGTAACAATTTTGAAATAATATTAACAAGCATATATTATTTTTTTTTTTTTTTGCAAACAGTTCAATGCTAAAAATTTTTTAAATGTTATCTTTAAAAAGTGGTACAAGCATAAAATATTTTAGCCTTTGCACATAAATTCCAAATTAAAACTCTTATATTGTGAAATTAAAATTTAAATTTTAAATGAGAAAAATCATCACAGATTTTCACCATGAAATTTTTCTTGGCCTGCAAATTTTTTTTTCACATAGATAATGAAAAATATCTCAATCTCTGTCTGTCACACACTCTGTTATTAACAAATAGGAAAAATAGTTTTGATACAAATTTCCTAAAATATTTTAAAAAATTGCATATTATTTTGTGAAAGAATTCTCACGTGTCACTTAAACTCCGTTGCATGCAATAAAAATGATTTTTGTTTAAGTTATTTATTTTTTATTTTATATTTAGTTTTTCTAGAGTTATCATATTGTTACTGTACACTCACCTTACAATTGGTTTTATTTTTTTTTTGAAAAATATTTTAATTGATATTTATTAGAAAAAAAATTTATAAGCAAATCCTTTATTTGAAATTTAAAATAATTTTTGGTTTGATATATTTTTTTATTTTTCGGGTTAGTTTCTTTTTATTTTAGTTTTATTTTATTAACTTTTTCTTTATATTAAATTTAGCCGACAGTGTTTAACCGCGCCGATGTCTTCGAATGCACTGAAACACAGTGGCTGCATTACTTTTGTAAATGTAGTCTACACGTCTGAAGAAAAAGTTGCTCAAAAATTTATGCACAGCAAACAGTGCAGCAGCAGCAGTAGCAACAGCAGCTACAGATTAAAAGCAGCCGTTACTTTAAGAAAATTTTAAGCAAAATTGTCTCAATGTTTAGCAAACATTAATTTCAATATTTTTATTTTTTTGTTGTTGTTGAAGTTTTAGTTCTGTTTCTGTTTTAAGTTTTTTAAATTTACAAAATTTAACTGGATTTGTTTCGAGCTGAACGCAAACAACTTTTTGCACATGAGGGATGACATGAAAACAGGCTAAAGTGTCTCTTTTTTTCTAAATTGCTGCTAATTTTTCTATTGAGTTCTTCAAATATTATGTAAATATGGCACACCTTTATTTTGTCATGAAATCCATGGGGGCTCAATAATACTTTTAATAGAAAAAAAAAAACAATTATATATGTGTATTAAAACTTTTGCATAATATTTGCTTTTAAGGTGATATGATTTGAAAATGCAAGGATTTCCTTGCTTTCCCAAGTAAGCACTAAAAAATTAAAACTCAAGCATTTGAAATTGAACTGGAAACAAAGTTAAGTTCAAGCATTTTTTCAAGTAATTTTCTAGTTTGAAAATATAAAATAAAAGATTGTCAAATACGTAATTTGTTTATTATTAAAACTGAAATTGTGGTGAAAATATCAAAAATACATAAATAAAAAAGTGGTGAATTTCGGAAACAAAGGTGAGTAAAGTCGTGCAAATAGTTGCGAAGGCAGATGTGCAGAAAATTATTATTAGAAAACAAAGAAATTGCATTTTGCTTTCTATTTTAAAAGCCTTGTTTTTGCTGCTTGAAATACACTTGAATTCAATTGTAATACAAGGTTCAATTGTAGTATAATTCAAGGCTTGAAATACACTGTACTACAACTGAGTTGTTCGCAATGAATTTCACCTGTGCACAGTTCACTTTTCAATGGAGAATTCTAATAAATTAAAGTGTAAATCAAGTATAATTCAACCCTTGACAATTGATTGTGTGGCTTGAATAGCACTTGTTTTATTTTCTTTTTATTTTATTTTCTCTTATTGCTTAAAAACAAACATACATATCGTTACTTAATATATAAAGGCCCTAACTCATTATTTTTTTTTAAATCGAGATTTTTTGTATATTTCGATAGAAGAACATCTAATTTATCGAAAAATGCAAAAAAACCTTGATTTCAAAAATATAATGAGTTGGTGCCTTTCTATATTATAGTAATTGTTACCATTGCAATATTGATTGAAAATAAAATTAATTTTTTATTCAACAAATCAATTACAATTTCCATTTAAAATAAAATGAAATAAAATAAAATAAAGGTAAAATAAAATCGACAAGAAACCAAAGCCTATGGAGTCAAAATGTGGTATTGGATATGTGAAAGAATTTCCAAATGTTTTCACTTAAGTTGCTTTGGAATGCCTTCGGCTTGTAAACCAAGTTTTAGTAATATGAATTCTTAGACTTAATTTGATGGCTTCATAGTAGCAGTGTCTTGTTGCTTTCCATTTATATCAACATACGGAAAGCCATTCAAACGCTTGGATGTCTTAACATCTTCGCTGCTACAGCAGAAGATTATTCCTAGTGGGCTATAGCGGAATGTTGAGCTGACTTTTTTCAACCAAGGAATTTCATGACATTTATCTGGACAAAAGATGACATCTTGTTCCGCATAAAACTGAAATTATTGCAAACAACAAACGTATGTAAATATGCACACAGACACGGATATAACAAATGATTAATTATGTTAAATATGTTTGTATGACCAACCTCAAAGAATGGCGAATTGAATGCTATTACGACAATTTCATCAGAACTATTTTTAGTTGAACTTAAGTAATTCCAAATATACATGGGAATTTCATTGTATTTGTAGTCAACTAATTCCTTTAATGTATAATTTGTTTGACAGGTTTCAACTATGGGAACTGCAGCAACTGCCGAAACACCCGCCATTATATTATACGATTCACGTTGACTTTCAACCTGCCTTGTCAAAGCCTCTTCATAACGTTTCCAATTGCCCAAACGTAAACTTGGCCACCAGGCCAAATCAAGTATCGAACCCAATTGATCGCTACTGAATTTATTTAACATGAGGGTATTTTGTATAATCGAGCTGTAGTTATATTGGGTGAAATTCAGCCAATTTTGAACATCTTCATTATCATAATCAGTTTTTATAACACTAAGATATTATTAAAAACAATATTATATGTTACAAAATTGTAAAAGAAAATTTTTATTCAAAAATTACCTTTTGTAGCTAAAGGTTTCTTTAAGGTATTTCAATTCCAAACTTGGTGCATTGGAGTCGCTTAAGATACTTGGATGCTGCAAAAATAATTCATTAATAAATAGATAATTATTGTAAATATGATAAGTTATAATTTATATTATCTATAATCATAAATGGGTACAGCTTTCAAAAAAATAAAAAAATAAAAAAATCGTGCAAATAATAAAATTATTCTATAGAGAATAGGTGTTCTGTTCGGGTGACATTTCACGCGCTTTTTGCATTTTACGCTATAGGGTATTTGCATCTGCACAATATCTAGCAGATTTTAATTAATATCTTTATGAAAATCTATACCTTTTACACCAACTTTTTTTTTTACATTTATCAAAAACAAAACCCATTAACTGAAAAATTTCTAAAACTACAACCAAACAACTGTAAATGTAGCCAATTCAAACTCAAAAATTAATCTCTTTTATAAATATGTTGTACAGGTTAGTAAAAAAGAAATAAAAATACTAGACTTAGATTATATTTCCTACAACTCTACTGAAAAATACATTTTGTATTGTATTGGAAATCTATTAAAAATCGGCAAGACTTAGCTCGAAATCTCGTAAGTACTATATTCCAAAATAAAGTAAATAATCTATTAGACATACGAGCAATAAAACAACCTTAAGCATGGTGAATAAATTTGAGACCACCGGCTCCATAAGTCGAACAATACAGAAAAAAATTTCTTCAACCCACAACTTTATAAAGAAACAGAAAATTAATTAAACTTTTATTTGATTCAATTAAAGTTTTTTAAATTTAGGTTTTTAAGCAAAAGATCAGTTATATTTTTATTTAAATTTTTTTATCAATTTAATTTTTAAGTGCAATTAATTATTTGTTTTAATTAAAGAAATATTGAAAAAATAATAATTATAAAACTAATAATTAAAAAAAGCCCATAAATCAATTAAAATTTTTAATCAATTTCTGTTTTCTGTAAAAGTTTCATTGACTCAAATAAACTTTTAATTGATTTTAAGTCAATTAGGTTTTTAGATAGAAGTTTACTTGTTTGAATTAATTATTTGTATATTTTTTAATTAAAGTTGTTTAATTAAAAAAATATATTATTATAAGCCACATGATCATCATCAGCTTTTATGTGTTTGAGCCATGATGTGTCATGTCTTTGGAAATAAATTTCAGCCTCATATACATACAGAATCCGTAATATATATAAAAAAATACAAAATTTATTTTGGGTTCAAAATATTCTAATGGGTATACACAGAAAAAATAACAATGTAAAATGTCCATGGGAAAATTTTAATTTAAAATATTATTAAAGTTCAAATCATGATGGTATATATGTATGTAGTATGTGTCTAAAGTATATTTACGGTTGTAGTGGTTGCAGCGGTAAACGCCTTTACTCCCACATGATGTGGCTCGAGTTCAAATCTCGACCGGAAAGCAAATTATGTACATAAAAGCATTTTTCTGATGCATCTTCCAATATACTTAGGTAAGCTAAATAATCCATAAAATGCCATGACTACTATAAAATTCAATTCATGTTGTTTCAACCTTGAATTAATGTTGATTAAACATGGTTCTTTATCTTGTTCTAACTTGAAATAACTTTGATTCAACATGATTCTTCATTTTGATTTAATAGTATGGGAATCTTAAATCAATATGAAATAAATTTTGTTTCAAAAGAAAAAATTTTCTTCGATGATTGCTGTAAATTCTGTAAGATTAACAGGAAACACATATGAAACAAAATTATTGCCAAAAAAAGGTGAAATAAACCTTGTTTACGAAGACTTTAAGTTGAAAATTTTCTATGTGTAGTATAAATAAATAAAGTATTTGTTATCTATTACTTAAAAATTTGTTTTAAAATAGGAAATTCTGGAAATTTTAGAATATAAAGCTAAGAGTCTTGAATTTTAAAACAAATCTTTAAGTAAAAACAAATTCTTTTTATCATTCATACTACTACGTCATGTTACTTAAAGATTTTTTCTCTAATAAAGCTGAAAACTTGCCATTCATAATTATGTACGTCTCTAAATACTAGGTGAGCATTATCCTCAATTATTTGATTTTTTTTAACTATAAATTACTACACAAAGTGGTGCACATTCGGGTCAATAGCCCGAATATACTTCAGCTCCACAACTTTTATTGTTCCAGAGATCATGTGATACTATCTAACAAACGATTTTATATATAGTGGCATTTTCATGGAAAAATCAATTTTTTTGTCATTTGCGACAACAAGCAATTAACCCCCTGTTTGTGTAAGATGTTTGAGCTAGAAATCGTAGCGTTTTTGTAATAGATAAAAGGAAACTTGTACAACTTTTCTTTAATCTATTAGAGAAACGCCACGATTTCTAACTCAAACGTTTTACACAAACAGGGGGTAAGTTTGTATTTTAGAACAATGTGACTTGTCTTAAAGCTTTATTTCATATAAAATTGTTGACGGCCTAAACGAATATATCAAGAACTAAAAAAACTCAAGTTTTCTTTGAAACAAAAACCAGCATATATATTTGGTGTCGCACGCGACAAAAATTTTACATTCCTGTGGAAATGCCTTTGTATAGATATATATGTATAAACAAATTACCGTCATTTGGTTTTAATGCAAAAACTTTTCTAATTTAAATCGTTTAAAAATAAAAAAACTTCTGCTTTTTGAAAGCCGCATAAAATAATTTTTTAAAAATATTTTTTTGATATCGAGGGTTCATATTCAAAAAGTGCACAGAAAAAAAAACAATGTAGAATCGTTAAAAATAGGGTTAATTTTACATTTTTTGGCAATGATTTTACTTCATATGTGTTTCATGTCAATTTAACATGATTTATAGTAATTGTCAAAGAAAAATTTTCCTTTTGAAATAACTTTATTTCCCGTTAAATTAACATTTAGGTACTGTTAAAATCGAAATGAAGAATCATGTTGAATCAAAGTTATTTAAAGTTAGATCAACATGAATGTAATTTAATGTAATAATTGCATTTTATTAATTATTTAACATAGACATCAGAAAAATGTTTGTATTTAAATTAAATTTGTTTCCCCAGCCAAGATTTGAACTCGGCACTCATCGCGTGGGAGTGAACGTGCTTACCCCTGCAGCCACAACAACTTTAAATATTAATAAGATACACGCTAAATATGTACCATCTTGAATTAAATTATAATTTAAAATTATTTCTAGACATTTTACATACAATTTGTTTGAAAAATTTTGGTTTTAGTTAAAAAAAAACTAAATGCTTTGACTTGAACAATTTTAGTAAAAAAAAAAATAAAAAAAATACTTTGTTGACTCCAGGATTCGAACCTGAGATCCTCCGAATACAAGCCTAGTACACTGCCTACCAGCCAGCAGCAGTTTGTTGGCTGTTTACAAACAAGAAACAACAACAATACAAAAACAACCTACACAACGTGTATTGCACAAAGTGTATTGCAGCTACATATGAACAAAGCTAATAACGACCCACACACTCAAACAACATAGTAAATTTAATGTGATTTGAAAGAATTTGAATTAAACTTTTGGCATGTTGATTTTACATTGGTATTTTTTTCTGTGTGTGCTATCTGCAATTCTTGAATATTTTAGTAGACAAAATAAAACTGTTATTTTCTTTATTTGATGAACATTAGTAGAATTAAGATGTCTTCTGTAAATGCTACTATTCATCAAAATTTAGTTATAACCCTTGCACTTTGAGAAAATAACAGTTTTTTGCGCTCTTCTAAAATTTCCAAGCCTTGCAGATAGCACTTTTTGAATATAAACCCTCGATATGTTCATACAGATTTATGTATTATATTTACCAAATGCTGTGAGTTTTTGGGTGTGAACGTGTAGTACAATGTTTTAAAAGACAGATGTTGTATGTCGTAACAAATACCACCCAAATACTGGTAATCCGTCGTTTCTACGTCTATGGGTCTAGCTAAAAGATATGACGTCGTATTCGAAGGACACCAAACGAAATTGTGTTGTGTCTCGTATAAATTCCATTTTTGCGGTGAGCACTGGAGTCTGCGCTCATAAATATAGCCATCTTCAAATTGCAAGTTTCTATTATTATCGCATACTATTTTTATTATATTTTTTGTTGTGGAGGGACTAAAATAAAAAATAAAAATCAATTAAATTTTATATATGTATTATTTTCTGTTTGTTATTAAAAAAAAAGAAATCACATTTATTTATAAAAAGATTTCATTCTATGATGGATATTAAAAAAAACTGGACCCGATTAAGGAATTATTCCTTGATCAAAAATTCATTATATTTCAATTAAAATATACAATAACAAAGTTTCAGATCAATACTCCATTCTGTCCTACATACTAACCTTTCAAATTTGGTGTCACAATGAGCTTCAATTTCTTGATTTTCGAAAAGCGTGAAAACATCTTGATCTTTATCCGATATTAAATTAAATTTTTGTGAACCGATAGTTTTAAAAAAATTGGGTCGTAAGGAAATATCTTCAGAAATATAAAGTTCACAAATACCGAATGCTTTTGATGTTATATTTAATATGCAAAATGCAATAAATATAATGCTTTCAACTTTTTTATATATGTTAAGAGACATTTTGAATGTCCAAGACTTCGAATATGATTGACTAAGGTGGACTAAGCTGGCTGCATCTTTTATACTCGTAACAACTCTTGGAGTGGGGAGAAAAAGGGTTACCGAAAATGTTGTGTTATCAGAGAAGGCTTTTGATAAATTCAGCAATTTTTATTGATTAATGTGATTTTTGGTTAAAGTTTGCTTTGTGTGACGATTATCTTTGCGTGCCATAATGCAACATAAAAAAAGCTAGTTTTGCAGAATACACATACATATGTATGTAATCTTTCAATTTACTTAAATACAATTAAATGAAGAAATTAAAATACATATTTTATATTCTCAAGAGATGCACGTAGAAACGTTAAAGGCTCAGTTAGCTGACTGCAACGGAATGTAACTGCAACGTAGAAAACAGCTGATCGATATTTTTATGTGAAAAGTATGTTACGTTACATTACATATCTATAACCATTTTCATTACTTTTCACATAACGATCAGCTGTTTCCTACTGTTGCAGTTACATTAAATTACAGTCGGGTAACTGAGTTTGTATACAATATTAAATATGATATAATGAGTTTTTCTGCATTATTAATACAGATATGTTAGATATGTTACATATTACAAATAATCGTTTATAGCAATAAAATAACAGCACATGCCAGGAAACCCACTGTCAGCTTGAGGCATTATCACATTTTTGTTTATTTTGTTTATTTTTAATTCAAAACTGCTGAGTACAGCAAAATTCTGAAAAAAACAAAGAACAATTAAGAGATTATCACAGTGGGACTAGTTCGACCCTTTGAGAGATTAATCTAATATGAGTTGCAATAGATGTGTTGGTGTGTAAACGAATTTATGTGCTGATAAGGAAAGGTAGTCGGCTTAGCATATGTCTGTATAAATACAGATGTACAGTGATTACCAGTGAAGTTGAGCTTCTCAGAATGAAGAATTTACAAATATAAAAATTTCAGAAATAAATTAAACAATTAAAAAAATACCTTAAGGTATAAGGATAAATAAGAACAATAAAAATTTGTGTGATTCTTATGCAATTCGAAAACTTTTACTTTTGCTTCGAATTCTGTGAAAACACACTACCCCACTGTTTGGAAACTATTTTCTTCCGAGAAAAAGTGAAGACAGTCACTATATTTTTGTACTTACTTACACTGCTTGGTAAGGAGTCATTAATTTTTTTTTACTTTTCGTAAGGCTCTTGATAAGTAGTGGCTAAATTTTGCTGTGAACAACTGTATATGAACATTCAGCATGTAATAATTTCCTTCTACTTTTATTGCACAATGGGATGATTGTCTTATACTACTTCTTAAAAATGTTCAAGTGTAGAGATAATATTAAATATGGTTTGAAAGTTATTTTCAGTAAAGTTTACTATATCCCAGCTCCTTTTTTCATCAAGCTAATTAACAGTTTCTAGAGTACTTGAGCGGCTCAGCATTTCAATTAGTGCAGACCAGGTTCAAAAATTGAAATATACGATTGTTAATTGAGCTTTCGTTTGAACTATTATATGAGTTAGAAATCTCATTTGTTTCAATGAAAGCTTAGCATAATATCTCTCTTTGTTCTGAGTATTTTTTGGGATAAAGTTCTTATCTGCGGAATTCACATAGCGACTAGCTTACAACAACAACAGCTAAACTCCTCAATAATCAATTTCAATGTTTATTTAATAAAAAATATTTTACTGAATAAGTAAAACAATAATTTGGGATTTTTTATTTTAAACTTAAATTTAAACAATTCCAAAAAAATATCATTTTCAATGTTTTATTTTTATTTAGCTCGTATAAAAATCAATATAAATTTAAATAATTTATTTGTTGTTGGTTTGGCATGTCTAAATGAATTTCGTTTCAGCTAAGCAACAATTCATTAGAGTTCATTATTTGTTGTTTTCGAAAGAGTGTCTTAGCCTACTATGATTTCAGTTTTGTAATTCTCAATAATTTATTGAGAGTTTGTCTATAAAGATTGGGGTTTTTATAAGCTCTTTTGAATTGTGGTTGAAGTCTAGTGAAGTGTTGCTTAGCAGCAACGAAATGCATCTAGACATGCTAAGAAAACTAATTTTTTTATATAAAAAAATATATATTTTACTAAATTATTCAAATAAAAATTTGAGAAAAATAAAACGATAACAAAATTTTTAAATCAGTCTTTGCAATTCTATAAAAAGCTCCCACTACTTTTCATTACAAAATGATTTTCATTTGGGTACTCAATACTTTTTCATAAATTCATATAAGCACACAAGATTTTTATAAATAAAAATAAAAACTACACTTTGAAAAAATATTTTTAATCTTTAGTCTTTGACGAGTATTCGTAAACACTTGTTAAGCTTAAGGAAGTTTTTAAATACGAACTCTTATATAAAAATTCTGTCATTAAAACTACATTAATAAATTTTAATAGTCACTTATAAACATAAGTGTTAAACTTAAACTGGCGTGTTGCTAATAAATAATTTAGATTAACAAAAAGTTTATTGTTTTAATTCTTTTGTAAACCAAAATTATTTTTATTTTATAACCAGACCTCAAGCTGAACGGAAAAATTAATAATTAGCAAAATAATTTTTTTTATGAATGAGGCAGTAAGACGCTTATGTAGCGATACATCTTTATTTTATTCATTCACTGGGAGCCTTACAAAAATATTTTAAAGAACAATTTTCCAAACCTGTTAGTATACGGCCCTAAAATAACCAGCGTAGAAGAAATCGAATAGAAAAAAATCTTAAAAATACATTTCAGCTTAACAATTAAAAAATTATATAAATCCATAATTTATAAAATTGTAAGTAACTAATGATTCAATTGCCCCATTGTGAGATGTAAGTACGAGTGTTTGTACGCAACATTGTATTCAAACAAAATTGTTTTTTTTGATAACGACAATAAGATCGAAGTTCCTGCATAATAAAATGTTTATGTAGCTGATAATTTTATATTTTTTGAGAAGAGTTTTTTCCCTTTTATTTAAAACCATAGGCTTAGGTTTTCAACCATGTATGTATGTAACTAATAGTTATAATAAGATTTACAAGAAAGTTTTAGATGAAGTTCGTATAATATTTTGTTTCAGCTGAGCCAGAGCCTTTCCAGCATAAAATTTCAAAAAAGGTAATCGGGTTTGGAAATAAGCATTTTTGGTGGAAGCTCTTCCGTACTGGATTACCAACTTAATGGGGGCTATTCTGGAAAACGCGCCGAAAAAAAGAAACTTTACGTTCAAACAAAAAAAATTTTCAAAAATTGTTTTTGTTTGCCATGTATTTCTTAAATGAAATAAACGTAAGAATTTCAGCGCGTTACTATTTCTTTTAAAAACGGTTAATTTTGTATGAGAAAGAAAAACAAATTTTTTACATTTACACAATTTTGTTTTTGTTTTCCATGTAACTTTCACCAAGTCGACGCGTATTTCAGAATAGACACCAACGATTTTAACAAGGCATGATAATAATACATATAATAAAATTAACATCACCAACATATCGAGCCTTATTTTCGATTTGATCGTAAGCGACATGTTATCGAAAATATTCTTTTTTTTATGAAAATTAAAATTTTATGGGCCTATCCATAGTTTAGAATTATCAACATGCCAAAATTGTTGAAAGACAGAAAAGAGTAAAAACAAGATTCAATTAAAAAATTAATTAGTGTGTTTTTATAGATATTGTATCTATTCAGGCTTTCAAGGTCATTCAATTTCTTTCAAATGTAAATAAAAGACGTATTTTTATTTTATTTTTAATGTATCCGACGTTTCGTTGGTATTTTCCAACATCTTCAGGGATAATTATATTTATTGAAATATATTTTATCTTTCATTCCAATTTACTTTTAAGTTTTTGAGATTTATTTTGAAGAGACACAAAATGTACAAAATAAAACACACAACGTAAAAAAATTAATTGCAAATATAAATAAAATAAAAATAAAATACGACAGCCTTTTCTTAACTTCTAATATCACAGTTGGAATTACACTAAAGTCTAAAAAATTAATTAGTTCTCAACCAATCACGGAAATTGTAGTATTAACTCATCCATTTTAATTAAAATTTTTTTGTTTTTTTCCATTAAAAAATATTACATTAACTAAAAATGTAATTGTTGGTTTTTTAAAGATTAAATTAAAATTTAATTGAAATATTTTTAAAGATTCAATTAAAAAATTAATTGAAATATTTTTTTTAATTCAATTAAAATATTTTTTAAAAATTGATTTCAAATATTAAATAAAACAAAGAAAAATTTTTATAATATAAAAAGTGTTGTTATTTACATATTTTTATTTCGCACACTATATAATAAAGAGTCACAAAATTTCCAAAATAGAAACATTTGTCTATTGTACCATAAACCTAACTGATGCATCGTATGGATTTTGAAGTTTGAAAGGAGCGTAAAAATACAAAAAAGTAAAAAAAAAGTAAAAGTGCGTAAAGTGTAAGTGTAAATTTGGAATATCGTAGCTTTTCTTTGAATTGTGTATTTTGTGATTAGATTTTAAAGAGAGACTACGATATTTTCCACATGTACTTATGCACGACCATTTGCATCGAACCCCAAATACCGACAATATACTAACTTTACCATTCAAATTTTGTCTATAAGCTTGCATTTCTTATTATTATTGTTTTGTTATTTCTCAACACAAGGAAACAAAATGAATTTCTTTCTGTCTTTTTTTAATTTCATATATAATTTTTATTCAATTTATGTGAAAATTACTACGAATCAAAATAAAAAATTAATAGCCTGTTTGTAGAACGCGACAAGGGCGACTCACGACGAGCCGTTTCATGGACGACTACGTAATGAAAAGCGTTTGTATAACGCGACTCGACTTTGTCGTGCAGCTTACGTTAATTCGCCTATATATCCCACCCTGTGGCAAAACATTATGTTGCCAACATGTCCAAAAATTGTTTTCATTTATCTTTTTTCATAGAAAATTATAAATTCAACTTGAAAAAATGGTAACCCTATTCTTGTGTTGAAAAAACACAATTGACAATTGAATGAAAAATTATTTGTATGTATTTTTTTATTATTTTGTTATAAAAAAATCAATTGTTCTTCAAAATATCTGCTGTTATTTAAAGAACAAAAATTAGGATATGTATGAAAATGTGTAAAATCCATGTGAGTGTATGTGTATTGTCAGTATTTATTCATTTTGGTGCACTTTTTTTGAACACGATTATAATTTTTCATTCGCCCATCTTGACATTTATAATGAGCCAAACCGTGTTACACAAACCCAAATAAATTGAGAGTTGTTACGTTTTTTAATTAAAATCGTCAACAGTCGCGATCTAAAAACCAAAAAAAGAAAAATGCTAACATGTTAGCGATTATTATCGACGAGTCGTGTTCTACAAACAGGCTGTAAGCTGAGTAATTTTTTTTCCTCCCATTTAAAATATCAAAACTAATCAAAAGATTAATTGAATATTTTAATTGAAAATATCATTTCAAAACAATGTGGCATACTATAAAATCAGCTAGATTTTCATATATAAAAACAAAACTTACATTGTTTACATATAATTAGTATGTAATAATTGTTAACCATTTTGTATTCACTATTCTGAGTTAAGCTCTGTTGATAACACTTTTTTTGATGGAGCAGTAAATTCAATTAATATAAAAATATATTCAACTAAAATATTAATCAAAAAAATTATTTGTTCTAAGCAATCACTTAATCGATATCAACAATAATTTTTTCTGTGTAACTTTAAAGTTACAGGCTGTAAAATTTTATCGTAAGCGACACTTTACACAGAAAAAATTATTCCCAAAAAATTTTCAAACAAAAGTTTGTTTGAAATAACATTTTGATTCAGTAAATATTTTTTACTATTCCAGTCAATAGTTTGATCAAATTTTGTTTTAAGCAAAACAAAAAACAATATGGAGTGAAAAATTCTAGTTGATACAATTATTTATTTTATTTACATTTTATTTTCATTAAAAAACTTTGTTGAATCAGACAATCTCTTGATTGAAAAAATCAGGGCTTTTTTCCAAACAAATTATTACAAAATTTTGCATTTGAATTTACAAATTTCTTTGTAGGACCTAAATTGAATAAATTAGTATTTGATTCAGAGAATTTTGTGTTTGAAATGGAAAATTAGTTTTTTCTGTGTACATACAAAAACATATTTGAATATCAAAAAAACCTTATTAAATTTTTGTCGCTTACGATAAAATCGGAAATAAGGCTCGATATTACCTAAAGTATTTTAATTATATATTATTTGAGAAAATTGTTTTACGTTAAAAGGTAATAATATTGCGAATCATAAGCAGTATTGTTAGATGTAGCAATTTCTCGCCAAACGTGGCGATTTTTCAGGTTGTTTGGCGCCTAAATTTTTGATTTGGCGACATGGAAATTCTTCTAACGATACATAAATTTTTTTGGCAACGTTTAAGTCTATTTTCATTTTAACACACAGAAAAAAATATGTTTTCAATTCAAGCACAAAATTCTCTGAATCAAATATAATTTTGTTCAATTCAGGTCCTACAAAGGAATTTGTAAATTCAAATACAAAAATTTTTAATAATTTGTTTGATAAAAAATTCTAGATGTTTTTCATTCAACAGATTGTCTGATTCAACAAATTTTTTACTGAAAATGAAAGGCAAATACAAAAAAAGTCTTCTGCACAGTAAGCAATTTCGTTATTGGAACAGAAAGCTTCTCGAAACAATTTTGTTACAAATGTTACTTTATTTAATTTTATGATTTAAACGATTTCACTTTATACAGATTTTTATTGCTTATAACAAATTTGAGCAAACTATTTACTGGAACAGTAAAAAAATATTTACTGAAACTAAATTTTATTTTAAACAAACGTATCGAGCCATAACCCCAAAAAAAGCTTAAGCGACATATTTTTTGAATTTCGTTTTTTAATGAAAATCGATTATCTACAATCGTGAATAAACGATTTTCCTCAGAAATTAAATCTCAAAAATTATGTCGCTTAAGCGAATAATTTTTTTTTGTGCAATATTGACTTTCAAAATTTTTGTCATTCAGGAAAATCAATTTATTGAAAGAGTAGTTTTAAAAATAAATCTAACCAAAAGTCGTTGATAATTTTTCAAATACTAAAGTAATTTACAAGAAATAATTATTGGCGATTTTATTTCTACTTTTTGCGAATTTCTGTTAAATTTTCTTACAATTACTTTATAAAAATTTATATTAAAAAAATGTTTGCATAAAAGCAAATTCATTACCAAAAATATAATAAAAAAATACTAAATAAAATAAATTTTGACGATTTTTAAAATCAATTTGGTGAAATAGGAAATAGCTATGATTAACTATGTTTTCTTCGATTTTTTTTATAAAATATATTTATTTGCAAATTTTCTTTTAAGTACAAGGTAAGTTTAAAAAAAACTTGCAAATAAATATATTTTCCAAATAAATTAGTTAAAATGTGATCGGTCCCATTGTGCATTGTGTAATAATTCATCATGAAGTGCTATTTAATGATATGTCTGGTACAATACTGATTTCAGTTCTTAAGTGAAGTGTTTGCCGAAAGGATGTTATTTCATTTCAAGATGAACGCTTTAATAAAATTATTTTCATTTCTGGTGTGTTTGCCATATATTAAAAGTGATTGTTCAATCAAATATACCAATGATGTGGACATTGCACCGATATTTGAAAGAGCTATGGGAAAATTTAAAATCAAAATACCTTCTAGATCGAATGATGGAGTTCCTGTTTTAAAATTACAAGAAGGAGAAACTGTGCATGGATATTGTGACACATATTTTAGGTAGATAATATTCATTTAAATTAGAAATGCGTAACTCTCTTTTGAGTAGCCAGCCTAAATATGGCATTTAAAGCTCAATTATATTCGCATATTGGTCAGGTAGTGTAAACCTAGAACAAAAAAATTATTTTCAACTAAACAAACTAAATAAACATTAGGGATTTCAATTATTCATTCATAATAAGTGCAATTGAAAGGGTAGCAAATGGAACACATTGTGTTGATGAGAAAACAAAGGTAGTAAATTTTACCTTTTTCTATTTCTTAAACTGTTTTAAAATCTCAAAATTTGAGGGTTTCTGATATGCAGTTTTAATAAATTATCTCCACTTATTACTTCACTTTATTAAATATTATTTTAATTATTTTAATTCAATTATTATAGTCCTTTAGTCTATAAAACAACACAAATAGTTCGTTATTATTCTAACTACGATTGGCAAAAACTGTCTTTCGAATTGAAAAATGTAGAGAAAACAATTTCAAACCAAACAGCAGTTGTCTTTAAGTGCAACGATGGAACTTTATTTTCCAAGGATCACAAGCTTGTGGAGCAAATGTTTTCATGCGTGCAACCCATCTGGAAGATATATTCAGCGAAAAAACAGTACGACTGGTGTGAAAATAATCAAAATTCAAGTACCTTTTTACTTGCCGCACATAAAACAGCAGAGAAAAATGTCTTGGCTGCCTTGTGTTACAACATTCACCAAATGTCACTACAAACTCTAGTTTATAATACAACATACTTGCAACATGGTTATTTTAATAAGGTGAGGTACTTTAAATATATATAATATCAGCCTGTTCAACGATGTCGATCGAGTTCGTTCGTTTAACAACTTAAATTGAAAGCAACAACGAATTCAATTAAAATTTTATTTCGACATCGTTATTACAGGTCATTTAAATTTCTTAATTAACTTTATATTTTGCAGCCAATGAACACGACCCTGACTAAAATGATGTCCTCTGAAAATTTGGACGAAGATCTTTGGAATGTCAAAACTGCAATTGCTTCCGATTTAAGGTACTGAAAAAACCAATCAAAAGAATTCATAAAACATTAAAAAAATCTCATTCCAGTAATTCGATTGTACAGAAAAAATTATCGGAAATGAGTAAAACAGAAGATTGGCTGAATTTAGCAAATTATGAAGTTTCGCTGATTTCACAGGATGAATTGAAAATGAAATTTTTTAAGGAATATGAAAACATGTTAAATATTGTTTGGTGGCGCAATTTACGTCTTGGCAACTGGAAATGCTTTCAAAATAGCTTGACAAACTATGCTTACAACAATAGTTATGAACTGTATTTGGGAACTTCAGGTGTAGTCCAGTATCCAACTAAGGATAAATATGATAAAGAAAGATATTTGGAACTAAATGTAATGAGCAATGATGTACAATTTTTGCTTCTATTTTATATAAACATATGTGATCGATATTTTTTTTTGTTTAGCTCGGCTTGCAAAATCAGACAGTGCCTGCTTACATATGGACCTATTTGAAATCCAATGACAATTTGAACAAGGACTTTGTAATGGTTGGTTTCAATTCACCTTATGCCGAGGTAAGGCTTTTTGCATATGATTTACTGAAAAATCTTAAAACAGAAAAACATATGTATGTATTTTTAATTCTTTAAAGTATTTCACTACCGAAAAAATTATATTCTGCCCCGATATTTGTTCGCAAATTCCATGGTTGAAAGAAATCTCGGCCTCATTTCGTTACGCTTACGCTGGCATTATGTTCTGCTGTTCCACGGATTTTATAAGACAAACCAACTATCTGCAGGGATTTCCTATTGAAACTTTGCCGCCACAGCAAATCACTACAACTACTCTAGCAACAACTGTAGTGGAAAGCTTTTCTACAGAAATTGTAAACGATCTTTCAAAGTTTATGAGAGTTCATGAAACTGAAAATGAACTAAAAGACAATTAATAAATCATACATTCATATATACATTTATATGCGTAATGCTGCGGTAATGCCTTAATATAAACATAAACTTTAACATAAACATAAATATAATAAACAAAAAATAAAACAAAGTATGTTTTGTCTTTTGCTTCAACATTTCATTTAATTTTTATTTGTTTTGAATAAAATTGTAAAAATAACAAAAATATTTTAAGTATCAGCGTTTATTGAAGTTATCAAATAAGAATGGTTCGCATGAAGTTGAGAAAATTTTATATTTAATGGGTGTTTTTTTAAAACGAAAAACTTTGAATAAAATAACATTTGGGATTGTATAATTTCAAATCAAAAAGTAGCCTTACAATAAAGAATTACAGTTTGAATATAATCACGTCAGCGATCAATTTGAAAAGATATGATGTATTCCACACAGAAAACATTATTGTTGAATTTTTTCCAATTAAGTGAATGCATAGAAAAAATAATATTTTTGAATTCAGTAATCCATCAATATAAATCGACTTTCGCTCGGAGTGTTATGAAATGGTAAATAATTATTACACATTAGTTGTATTTCTATGTGAAAATCGAGCAGTTTCTTAGAGTATGTATGCCACATTGTTTTGAAAAAAAAAACATTTTAAATTAAAATATTGAATTAAACTTTTAATTGGTTTTAGTATTTTATATGCAAGCAAAAAATATACTCAAGAGCTAAAACATTTTATGTTTACCCCTACGCAAGACTATAAGCATCAAACACGGAATAAAGCCATTGCAATTTTCTGTACTAAAGTCCTGTACAAGACCACTTACAAGAACTTTTAAGACGAGGGATTTTTCACATGCTTTACTACAGCAAAATCTTCTAAAACAAAAGCTTAACAACACTGTTGGCAAGACATTTGTTTCACTTATTGCAGGTTTACATAGTAGTAAAGAAGAAAATACTTCGTGACTGAAAAATTTGTGATGCTTGCTTCTTCATATGCATTTGCGCGTGTACAAACGTCATGCATGTATGTACATACATACATATCTACATAAGTTGTGTGTATGCTCTTTTATTTTTCTCCGTAAATACAAACGCACACATGCATTGACATTAGTTGTGTGCGCTTGCTTTAAAAGTAACCTCCCTTAAACACATATAGCTTACCATCTAAATCTTATACATACTCTCAAACGTACAATACAATACAACACTACTTCTTTTGAGTGTTTGTTATGAACAAGAAGTCTTGCCGACATCGCTTGCTAACACCAATACATCCATCTTAATTTACTTATAATAGGACAGCATTTATTATTGGTTTAATATAATATATGAAACAAGAATATATGTATTTAAAAAACAAAACATATTTACATTTTAAGACTGTTTAAGCAGGTCTCTAATATATAGGCAGCTCCTAATCCTCTCTTGTTCTTGGTGAATTGACAAAATCTTTCCTTCTATGAGCACAAAAACTTTTTGGATTTTCCTAACATTAATTACACTATGCAACAAATTGAGACACGTTGATATGATTAAAAAAGTGGTTCAACTTTACCGTAGCTACAACTTTTTCAATATAAAAAATTTAAGATAGCAAAAATTTAGAGTCCTTTTAAGTTATTTTGAAAAAACTGAAAAAAATTATTTTTTCTAATTTTTGCACAAAAAAGTGCTTGGAAGACTAATGTAGCTAAATACATTACTTCTATATATGTATAGCTAAGCGCTTTCACTAAGGCTGAACTAGCTATTGGCTAAAAACTGATGACATTATTTTTTGAGACTGAACTGATTTTCGAAATCTTTGGAGGCCCATAAAAAATTGGTCAAAAAAATCGCCAAACTGGGTATAGGGTCTTACTACGCTTTAGTAGTACTATCGGACTAGAATCGAGAAGCATGGTAGTTCCGGCCTATACACCCAATGTGTATATTTACACGGAGCACTTCGTCGCATTTTTAACCCCCTCATAGTTTCGTTCGCCGCATCAAAGAATCATTAATTAACAGACATATAAACGAACCTGCTTATTCTTTTAATTCCTTAGAAAATATTCAAGATTATGATAAGTGATGCCGTCCGTTGTCAGACTGAGGACCAACAACATTTTGGTGTTTTTGACCAAATTCAAAAAGTAAACTAATGGCCTGTTTCACAATAGCGAAACGAAAATTTCGACTTACAATTTATATAAAAAAAAAATTAATTTTCATATTTTATTGTTGTTTTCAAAATAAATTACCAGTCGAAAGTTTCGTTTCAATTTTCTTTCGTTATTGTGAAACAGGCCATGACTAAATATTGAATTAAATTAATTGGAGACAGATTACAATATATCTTGCGTTGAAAAAGTTTTACTTAAACAACTTGTGTTAGCTTTATGAATGTTTAAATTTTTCTTTTAATGTTAAAAGGGAAAAAACCAAATTTTGAATTTTCATTTAATCGCCAATGTTTTTCTCATAATGAGTTCTTATCAGTGAACATTTTTTTATTTACTTATTTTTTACAGCTGCATTCAATATTATCAGTTAAAGCAACAGCTTGAAATAGGGATCATAAAAACAAACAAAACTAAATTATCAATTAAAGAAGATTCTGAAATAAGTGCAGCAATAATTAAGTTTGAACCAGAATGGAATATTTGTTATCTGTGCTGCCAAGCAAATCGCCAGCATCTGTACCAATTTTCCCACCAAGTTTAGATATAATAATTCTGCCAAAAAACGGACTTCAATGCATAGATCTGATAGAACATTTTTGAAAAAAAAATTATGGCACCACACTGGAAACAAACTCTTTCAAAAAAAATAAAAAATTTTAAATCAATGGGTTTCCCTCCGCCCACTTTTTTACATGCAACATTGTGTGTCTTTTAGAGCTCAGGGTATGTGTCAATTTTTGTAAAAATCGGCCATAATAAATAAAAATAACTTATTAAATTTTAATAGGCGCGACTCTGCCTATTTTTTTAATTTGAAGATTGTGTCCATTTTAGAGCTCAAGGTGTGTGGTATGATGATTCGTAAAAATCGCTTAAGTAAAACCACGTGAAATATAAAAATAAATATTAAATGGCGTAGCCCCACCCATTTTTTCAAAAATTAAAATTGTGTAATTAAAAGAACCAAAAGAGTTTGCAAGGTTTCGCAGCAATCTAATAATTAGAATATCATAAAATCAAATAAGAAAATTTAGGAGTGTGTTTTCAACTACTGGGACCAATTGGACAAAAAAGCTATATCTTCTATAAAAAAAGTCGGTTAAAAATATACACGTGTTTTTGCAAGCTAAACGAAAAATTTAAATATAATATATAAATGCAATCTATATAATATATAGATTATCTTTAATATATATATAATCCCGCTTATTGCGAATGGCGTCGTCGACGTCACATCAAGATGACAGGAAAAATTGGCACTTGTATACTCTTATCGGCAACAATTGGATCTTATTGACAATCTCTTACTAATCTGTAATAGCCTGTTTGTAGAACGCGACAAGGGCGACTCACGACGAGCCATTTCATGGACGACTACGTAATGAAAAGCGTTTGTATAACTCGATTCGACTTCGTCGTGCAGCTTACGTTAATTTGCCTATATATCCCATCCTGTGGCAAAACATTATGTTGCCAACATGTCCAAAAATTTTTTCATTTATCTTTTTTCATAGAAAATTATAAACTCAACTTGAAAAACGGTAACCCTATTCTTGTGTTGAAAAAACACGATTGACAATTTTATTATTAGTTTGTTATAAAAAATCAATTGTTCTTCAAAATTTCTGCTGTTATTTGTAGGGATGAAACGATACGAGTAAACACAAGTAAATACTCGATACTTTTTCTTAGAAACCAAGTACTTTTGGTATCGATACTATACTACCTAGTACCAAGTAGGTATCGGTAAAAAGTACTCGTATCGGTCAAATATACTAATTTCTTATTGGCTACAAAAAAGTTCAACATGTCGCCAGCTTAACACCATTTTATTTGTTCGTGTTAAATATAAATTTATATCTAGAATATATATTAGAGTAAGTTCGTAAAAATGGGATCTCCCAAATCAAATATTTTATAAAAAAAGGCGATAAAATTGCGAACTGAAAATTTTTTTAAAAGCGTGCGTTATTGCGGGAACAAAACGAATTTGCACAAACTTTTAAAATGTCATCTCGACTGTATCTACTGCTCCAGTCCCGCCCAAACGTGGCGATTTTTCTACTTTATTTAGCGACTAAGTTTTTGATTTGGCGACATGTCGATTTTGTTGGCGAGAAATTAATTTATTGGTGATTATTATGGCTATGTTTTTAACAAATTTGAACTTGAGAGTTTTTGTAATTCAGGAAAATTAGTTTGTTGAAGGAGTATTTTCATAAATAAATTCTACTAAAACTCGTCTGCAAGAAATTTAAACAATTAGTTTTTTCTTATATTAATCGCTCCGGAAATCAGAAGATTTTGTCGACTAGTCGTTAAGAATTCTTTACGAATTAGGAGCATTTGGTTTGGTGGGTATTTAATTTTGTTTTCCCTACTTTAAATCATGTGAAAAGCTTGACCAATACAAGTAAGTATCGATGCTTTTTATTCCATACTGAGTATGTATCGATACTTCTGAACCGATGCCGTATAAAGTAAAAGTATCGATACCTTAGTGGTATCGTTTCATCCCTAGTTATTTGAAGAAAAAATATTATGGTATTTATGAAACTATGTGAAATTCATGTGAGTGTACGTGTATTGTCAGTATTTATTCATTTTGGTGCACTTTTTTTGAACACGATTATAATTTTTCATTCGCCCATCTTGACATTTATAATGAGCCAAACCGTGTTACACAAACCCAAATAAATTGAGAGTTGTTACGTTTTTTAATTAAAATCGTCAACAGTCGCGATCTAAAAACCAAAAAAAGAAAAATGCTAACATGTTAGCGATTATTATCGACTAGTCGTATTCTACAAACAGCCTGTAAGGCTTTGTAAACTAATTGAACATATTAATAGTAGTCAATTGTTGTCGACAAAGAGTAGACAAGTGTCAATTTTTACTGTCGTCTTGATGTGACGTCGACGACACCATTCGCAATAAAGGGGAATATATAGATTAATTTTCTTGACTTAAAAAAACTAATGAATATGTCGAGGTAAATTAAGAGAAAAGTTACTTCCTTTTAATACCTCTTGGCAATTTCTAGACTTAAATAAATAATAAATTAAGAATAAACCCAATAGCTCCGAAGTAAAGTGCATTCCAGATTATAATAGATCGTTCGAAATCAAACCAGAAGGGACAAGAAGTTGATGTAATTTGTTCACAAAGTATTCTATCTGTGCACGCAAAGAAAAGATATGGTTGTAGAATGATTGAGAAAACAATATTATGTTCTCAGAAACAAATGTGTGGTCAGTGAAAACAAGTTATTGTTATTTTAAAAACGTATTTTTTAACGGTAAGCAAAGCAATGTTTACATTTAATAATTACATTATTATATTCATAAAAAAGTGTGATATGGTTAAAGTTTAACCATATAGTTTTGATAAAAATGTATGTAATTTTTGTTATTATTTAAAAATAATATAACGTAAATAACAATATAATGTTATCCAAAACCATACTATGTTAAGTTTTAAAAAAAATCTTTTTCAGGAACATCTTCTGTCAGTTCATTGTTCATTCGTTTGTAAGCTATCGGTATTGCACGCGTCGTATTAAATAAATTAATAAAGTACAAACAAACAAAAGGGTAGATAAATAACAACATATACGTACATATGTTTATCTCTTTATACAGGCGTGTCTGTATTTCGAGTATACACACACATGTAAGTATATATTTCTATACATACATTTTATTTCAACAATATTAATTTATTTTTATTTCGGATTTAACGTACAGCTGTTTTAAACAAGAGATATACCAATAAATATATGATTGAACAACAAAATATTATAATTATATTAAGTAATACTGTTGTCGTATTTAACAGTATTCTTATAATATAAGAACATTGTATGGTGAGTTTCAATTATATTTTAGTCACATCTAACAATAGTGTTGTCAAATTTACAATAATAAGATCAGGTGTAAGAAAGTTCATTGTTTTTGTTGATAATATTATTATTAACTCAGATAATAATATTATTGAAAGTTTGGTTTTCTATTGACATTAATATGATTTAACTACAGCCATATAATTCAATCATAGTATGTTGCTGTTTGAGTATGGTTACCTCAACCATATTTTTTCTTTGCGTGTGGAGATTGCCATGTTTTTGTACATCTATATTACTACAGAGACGATAAAATGCACATCACTAAAGTATTTTTATTAATAAATTCTCCTACATTTCACTTATGCCTCAAGTTGATAAAATTGTTTTGCGTTGAGAGGCAACAATATCAAGAATCATAAACTCTTATAAATCTTTATTTTCTCGTACAACAAGTCTTTTAGTGATAAACTGTTATCTCAATTATTTATTTCTTATATAAGTTTTTTGTTTTAAATATCATGCTATCACACTGCACAGTGGATGCGGTCATAGAGTGAATGGAAATTTGTTTAAATATCGGCTGAAAATCAAATTCTAAAATATTCACTTATTTCTTTGATGTAGACAATGCCTGTAAAATGTGGCTAAATAAAATAGGATCTAAAATTTCTGAAGTAAAAATTAGTACAAAAATATAAAGCTGGTACTTTAAAACAATGAAAAAATAAATTTATGAAAAAATAACATAACGTTTAGTTTATCCAAAATGTCAAAGAATTTGTTTAACATAATAATAATAAAAATTATTCACATAAAGTTGAAAAAATTTCTCCACGGCAGCTGCCACTAACAAAACTTGCAACGTTTAGCACTTTTCACAATTTTTAAATATATATTTTCATATTTTTTAAGTTGTTTTCAAAGAATTTTTTAATCAAATATTTTTCATATAGAAATTTAAATTTTTTTTTTTTAATTTCTACTTGTAAAAAAATTTTGAAGTTTCCGATGAACTTTAATTAAAAAAAATAAATAAAAAATAGCTCAGCTATGCTGGATAAAGTACCACATAATAAAAAGAAAAAATTGGCAATAGTTGAGAATTTTTTAATAATCAAATAAATCGCAAGGGAGATGATGAATTAAGTGCCAGTGAAATAATATCTAAGAAATATGAAACATTTCGCAAAAAAAAAAGAAAAATAAAAAAATATATAAATAACCAATTAAAAATTTTATTGAATCAATTAAACTTTTGTTTATAAAATTTAATCAATTGAGAAGTTTCATTGTTAAAATTTAATTTTTAATTGATTTTTGATTTTGTTTTTGCGAATAAAAGTGTTGGGTGGGTAAAAAAGTATTCTGGATATATATATGTGTATATGTATACATATATTTCCTTTATTTATCTTAAAAAAATATAATGTAGATTCAAAAAAATACAAACTAAAATATTTAGATAAAACGTTCACTGGGAACATAGGGTGTCAACTGGATAAAAAAAACCTTTTATTGAAAAAAATATGTTAGGAAGGGTGATGTTACAACTCAATTCCACTTATATATATTCCATTGGGTCCATTGTAATTAATAAGGAAAAAAAATAAATAAAAAATAATCAATTGAAAGTTTAATTGGGATAATTAAATGTATGTTTACAAATCTATCATGACTTTATTACAGTGAACCAATAAAAATCGATACAGTGTGCCAAAAGGGGAATCTTGGCTCAAGTAAACTATTTGTATACGCACCAATGAGAGAAAAAAGCACAAACACCACAAATGTTTCAGTCACGAACTATTTACTTCTTTACTCTTATACCTGCAATAAGTTAAACAAATGTATTGCTGACAACGTTGGTTAGCATTTGTTTCAGAAGATTTTCCTGTAGTAAAGCATTTGAAATTGCCCTCATGTCGTCTTGTGCAGGTCTTTAATAGTTAAATAATAATTTTTATAACTCCTACTCTCATTTTTTACTTCTATTATTGTTTAGTAAATTTTTATAAAATTCAAAATAATTTTATTTTTCATTCGTGCAAGACAAAAAGCACAAAGAATATGGCATTTTTCGTCAATCAGAGTTGGAGACGATCAAATAATCAGATGGCAAATAAAAATACATAATATTTTTGATTCTCAACAATCAGTGACGACAACCCGTGTACACAAAAAAAAAGTACAATCGTTAAAAATAGAGTTAATCTTATATGTTTTGGCAATGATTTTGCTTCATGTGTTTATTGTTTTAACTTAAAAATTTCCAAAAAAAATAAAAAAATTGTCTTGCATTAATTATGTGATCGGTCCCACTGTGCACTTTGTGACAACTTATCATGAGGTACTGCATATTTAAATATATGTCTGCCACACCACTGAATTCAGTTCTTAAGTGGAGTGTTTGCTGAAAGGATGTTATTTCATTTCAAGATGAACGTTTTAATAAAAATATTTGTTTTGGTGGTGTGTTTGCCAAATATTAGAAGTGATTGTTCAATCAAATATACCAATGATGTGGACATTGCACCGATATTTGAAATAGCTATGGGAAAATTTAAAATAAAAATAACTTCTAGATCGAATGATGGAGTTCCTGTTTTAAAATTACAAGAAGGAGAAACTGTGCATGGATATTGTGACACATATTTTAGGTAATATTCACTTTAATTCAAGTAGTATTTTTCCCTCAAATTTGTAACTCTCTTTGGAACAGCCAGCCTATTTACCACACACATACGGCTTTATGTATAATCAAAAAATGGCATGAAGTTAGAATAAGTGGGAAAATTTAACATGATCTTAAAGAATTTTGCCATGAAACTTCACATTAAAAATCACCCTAGAACTTAGTAGTTGGTTAAAACTATGTATTGCGATTATTTTTAATTTAAAATTGTATAGAGGAACTCTTCAACACCTAATTCAATTTCATCACTTATGCTAACTTCATGCCAGTTTTTGCTTATATTCATGGCCGATAGTAGTTTTAGCACAATTATGTTCGCATATCGGTTAGGATGTGTAGTAAGTCTAGAAAAAAAATTATTTCAAACTATACAAATCACATTAAAAAATTTTGTTTTCCATAACTCCTTCATGATAAATGCAGTTGAAAGGGTAGCAAATAGAAAGCATAATGTTAATGGAAAAATAGTTTTATAAAATGGCATTAATTTTATCGTTTACTATTTCTTAAACTGTTTCAAAATTGCAAAATTTCCCTCCAATTTATATTATTATCTCGATTTATCTCTTAACTATATTAAATATTATTTTACTTATTTTATTCAATATTATAGCCCCATAGTCTATGAAACGAAAGAAATATCTAGTTCATATCCTCATTACGACTGGCGCGTCTCGTCTTACGATTACGAAAGAGTGGAGAAAACAATTTCAAACCAAACAGCAGTTGTCCTTAAGTGCAAGGATGGAACTTTATTTTCCAAGGATCACAAGCTTGTGGGGCAAACGTTTTCATGCGTGCAACCCATCTGGAAGATATATTCAGCGAAAAAACAATACGACTGGTGTGAAAATAATCAAAATTCAAGTACCTTTTTACTTGCCGTACATAAAATAGCAGAGAAAAATGTCTTGGCTGCCTTGTGTTACAACATTTACCAAATGTCACTACAAACTCTTGTTTATAGTACAACATACTTGCAGCATGGTTATTTTAATAAGGTGAGTTAATTTGAATGAAAAATTGCATTGAGAAAAAAATAAAGGAAATATTTATTAGAATATTTTATTTTTATTTAATGCGTATTAAAAAAAAATAAAATACATATAATATTTCTATATGTCAATCGAATACGTTCGTTCGATAACTTGCATTGCAAGCAACAACTTATGAACGGACGTATTCTTTCGAAATTATTGTAAAGGCCATTTAAATTTCTTAACTTTTTCTTCAAAATTAAAGAGAAAGAATATATAATGTAAAGGGTGATTTTTATAGGAGGTATATTAATTTAGCCCTTTATCACCCCTTGTTAAAGATATGTTACAAACCATTAAATCTCTATAAAAAATATTGATTAAATTTAATAATTAATTTAATTTCAACTCAATGCGGTAATGCTTTTCGCCACATTCAATATGTTTTGTGTTACAAAACATTTAAGGAAATGAATATGTATTAAAAACAAATTTTTACTTTTTTTGGAGGAGCTTCACTAAACTGCATTTAATATCAAAATTTAAAAGACCAATAACTCGAGAAATACGGGTCGCAACAAATTTTTTCTTTAGTCCCTTTGTCTTATTTTTCAAGTTTCTATCAGATAAGTTATTTAAAATTTTTTTTTGAAATTCTTCACAGTTTCCTATGAAAAGTTCATAGTCCCATAAGTCGGAAAATATGGGTCGCAGCCCACTTTTTTATTTAATTTTTATTCCTTATTTTTCAATTTTCTTTGACATAGGCTCCTTTTTAATTATTTTTAACTGCTTTACAAAACGGCATTTGCTCCAAATATTAATTTTTTTTCTTCAGAGACGAATGAGACAACTTTTCTCACACATACAACTATAGTTGTATTTTTGATACCACTGATTTAAAGCAACCCTAAGGTTTCATTAAATCAATGTTGCCGTAGTGCAATTTTTCTTTAAGTTAAATTATCGTCGTCTTACTTTACTTAATTCTGTGAATGCCCTAGTCAATTAATGTCTTGATTTCTTAAATATTGTGAGTGAAATAATTTTTTAATTTGAATTTCTTATTATCATTATTATTGGCGTTCTTCATTCACATTTCCTTCTTTAAATTAAAAAAATCCTAGAAGAAATGCTGTTACTTTTACTATGAGCTCTTAATATCTTTTAAATAAAAATAGTTTCCGATGTTGCGTAATAAAGGGTTAAGTTGGCAACACTTTTAAATCTATGCTAAATTTGGTTGGCATTTCAACGTGAATAATAGACTGATGCCTGAACAACACTTCCAAATTGTGCAAATTTATTTTGAAAATCGTAGTTCTGTGCTAAAGACACATCACGCACTACATTCATTTTACGATCAACATAATTGTCCATCAGAGCAATTTATTCGATTAGGTTAAGTTAGGTAAGGTTAAGTTGAAAAGAGGAGCAATTACGCTCATGTCCGGAAATATACACATAAGCCAGAATAGGCCTGTTGTACGCTCTCATATAAATTAAACCACTTTTATAGGAACTCAGTATCGTTCACGTAGTTCCTCAAGCTTTTGCAGTCAATACCTCTAAGGTGGGTAATGTCTGGTAAGGTGTCATCCCCAAAATAAATCGGTTAACTATGGAACGTTTTCGTACCACGTTTACTCTAAATGATAATACACATCCACATAGACGTCGAGCAGGACGTACAGAAAAAGTCATTGCTGCTGTAGAGCGTAGCGTACAGGAAGACCAGCTCTAGGAGCCATGATTACTTACTTTTTCGTTCATCAATAGAATAAGCATGATGTGTAAGAGGTTTGGTAACCGCATAGTTTCATATTTTGGTCCCAAGAGCGTGCAATTTTACGCTGCTAGACTATTTCCTGTGGGTATATTGTTAAGTCGCTAGTCTACGCCAGCAAGCCCAAAACAATTGACCACTTGAACAACAACAATCACCACGATATTGCTAATATGCGGCCACAAATCTTGTACCTCCAGATAAGACTTCATTCGAGTCAGCCATGGCGGTCATATGCCAAAAGTGATATTTAAATTATAAAGCCAAAAGATTACCTTTCAAGTAAAGTAAGTTTCAAGTCAATTTAAAAAATTCTTCTCTATTTTAATCCATTTTAAAGTTTTATACCTCCCTAAAAAAAACCCCTATCTTTATGCATATATATAATTCTACTGTTAGTGTCTATTTCACTGAACTCCTCTTAAGCGGCTGGACCGATTTGAATGGATTTTTTTTGTATACGTTTGGTTGGTGCCCTGGATGGTTTAGATTTGTAAAACTAGGACCAGGATGGCGATAGGGAGAAAATTTTTAACCCTTCGAAACGTTCAAGCCGATTTTAATGAAATTTGGAACAAAGATAGATCTGCGTCTAAAAAGTCACATAGGCTATGTATACTTTTAAAATTACGATTAGGAGGGCGATAGGGAAAATATAGTGCCCCTTTGAAACGTTCAAACCGATTTTAATGAAATTTAGAATACATATAAATCTGTATCTAAAAAGTCACATAGGCTATATAGATTTTTAAAACAAGGACCAGGCGGGCGATAGGGGGAAAATCTCTGCTTCTTCGAAAAGCTCAAACGATTTTAATGACATTTAGAACATAGATAAATCTGCGTCTAAAAAGTGACAAAATCACCAGAGCCGTTTTAAGTCTTGGGAAAATTCTAGTATATGTTATTTACATACTACATACATTTTTGTATAATATTTCACTTTTCATTGTCTTTAAATTAAATCTAATGACTTTTCTGGCAGCCAATGAACACGAACACGACTAATATGATTTCATCTAAGTACTTGGACGAAGAGCTTTGGAATTTCAAAACTTCAATTGTATCTGATTTGAGGTGCTTAAACACCAATAAAAATATTAAGAAATAAATCATAAGAAATAAAATCTCATTCCAGTGAATCGGGCCTACAGAAAAAATTATCGCAAATGAGTAAAACAGAAGAGTGGCTGAACTTAGCAAAATATGAAGTATCGCTGATTACACAGAATGAATTGCTAATGAAATTTTTTAAAGAATATGAAAACATGTTAAATATTGTTTGGTGGCACAATCTACGAGTGGGCAACTGGAAACGCTTTCAAAATAGCTTGACAAATTATGCTCACAATAATAGTTATGAACTGTATTTGGGAACCTCAGGCGTAGTCCAATATCCAAGCGAGGATAAATGTAACAAAGAAAAATATTTGGAATTAAATGTAATAAATAATGATAAGGGATTTTTGCTTGAATTTAATTAAATTTCAAATATTTTTTTCCAGCTCGGCTTTCAAAATCAAACAGTGCCTGCTTACATATGGACCTATTTGAAATCGAATGACAATTTGAACAAAGACTTTGTAATGGTTGGTTTTAACTCACCTTATGCCGAGGTAAGGATTTCTGCATATTATTTATTGAAAAATCTTAAAACACAAAAATATATGTATTTTTAATTATTTAAAGTATTTCACTACCGAAAAAATTATATTCTGCCCCGATATTTGTTCGCAAATTCCATGGTTGAAAGACATCTCGGCATCATTTCGTTACGCTTACGCTGGCATTATGTTCTGCTGTTCCACGGATTTTATAAGACAAACCAACTATCTGCAGGGATTTCCTATTGAAATTTTGCCGCCACAGCAAATCACTACAACTACTCTAGCAACAACTGTAGTGGAAAGCTTTTCTGCAGAAATTGTAAACGATCTTTCAAAGTTTATGAGAGAGAGAGTTCATGAAACTGAAAATGAACTAAAAGGCAATTAATAAATCATACATTCATATATACATTTATACGCGTAATGCCTTAATATAAACATAAACTGTAGCATAAACATAAATATAATAAACAAAGAATAAAATAATTTTTTTTATCTTTTGCTCATTTCATTTTTATTTGTTCTGAATAAAATTGTAAAAATAACAAAAATATTTTAAGTATCAGCGTTTTCTATAAATATGGAAGTTATCAAGAAGGAATGAGTCGCAATGGCACTAGTGTTTGAGATGTTGAAAAAAATTTATTTTTAACGGGTGTTTTTTTTAGAAGGAAAAATAAATAACATGTGGAGATTGTTTAATTTCAAACCAATAACTAGCTTAACAGTAAAGTCTAGAATTTGAACATAATCAGGTATATGATGAAAAACGATCGTTTTCGAAACGATCGATTTGAAAATATGTGATGAATTTCAATCGATTTTGAGGATGCTTTTTAAGATAATCTCGAACTACTGACCTTTAAAAAGCACACTAGGAGATAATATATAATCAAGCTGTGAAACGAAATTTATCAAAACTTGTTGCGAAAAATGTTGAAAATAAATTTTAGAATAATTGACAAAACGATGGAAGTCCAATTTTCAACCATACAACACGGCGCACAGTGGGACGGATCAAAAAATTAGTGAATACATGGAGAGCTCTTAGAATAAACTGCATGCCCCAACAAAATCTTGAAGTTTAGTTGAGGGGGGTGGGGGTGAAGATGGGTACACGCTATACAAAGTAATTATTATTTTTTCTATATCTGAAGAACTACAATAGTGGGACACATTAAATTTGATGTGCGTAATTCCTAAAACAAAATGCATATTCCACCAAAACCTTGGTTCTATAGGAGGGGGGAAACTGATACCCCCATACAAAGTAAGTATTAATTAAGTGAATAACATGAGTTATCTTTATATAGCAAAACAGGAAATAAATGCATATAAACGATGCTTAACCAACAAAACAAACAAAAATTCATAATTTTTGTATTCACGCGCGCTCCTGACGCATTGCCTGCCATTGATAGACCTCAGATACGAATTATCTAAAATAGATTTATTAACAAGCCCAAAAAAGTTAGCTTAAGTAATTTTTTAAAATCATTGTAATAAAGAAATACAACCAAAACCATACACGTGCTTTACACGTGACTCATGCATGACTCACGCGTGGCTAATGCGTGACCCAGGCGTACCAAGCATTTAAAACAAATGGGAAAAACGTTAAGCATTTTTTATTGACAAACTCAATGCGCGAGACTATCACTATATCTAACATAAGTCCTGAGGTGCAACGTTGCGCAGCATAAATTTTTTCTAAAATAAATCTCATTTGCTTAAAAGTTGTAATAAAATTAATATCTTTGCCTAATTTATAACTTTATGTCCATTTAAAGTTAGCAAATCAATTTATTTTAGTGCATTCCCAATATAAAAAATTAAAAATAAAAGTTCTTTCAAAAATTATATAAATTTAGGCTAAACCTTTTAAAAATACATAACTGAACTTAATGATTGCATGATTTTTTAAAATAACTTCAATTAAATGGGATAAATTAAATGGGATTTAATTACGTAAAGTTTTTAGCTTTTTTGCGCTTATTTTTTAGTTTTCTCTCACGATTTTCAACTTGAACTCTGTACCGTTACGTATTTGACATTTATTTATTTATATCAAATTTTAGGCTCTTTAAAAGCCTTGATACAGAATAGACAATACTATCATGATGGAGTCTATGAAAATTTTCAAAAGACAATAACAATTCATCCGATCCGGGTTGTATTTTTTTGCGGATCTTGCCGGTTTGTGTAGAATAGTGAGATACTTCCTTAAGTAAATACTTTCACTTTCCACGCTACTTGAAAGTTTTCTTAAATTAATACGTGAGACACCGCTTTTGGCCCCCTAAGTGCGTCGTTTGCTTCAGGAATGTGGTACCTCCAGGTGTTGCTGGTCTAAAGTTTCTAGAAGCCTTTCTAAGCAGCTCACCCATTCTTCCATTTCGTAAAATATATTAATACCTAGCTCAGAAACTTTTCGCGCTGTCCTAACAATAATAATAAGGGTAAATAAAATCTTTCACATAAAGATGGTTTGGATCGCTTTTCAAGGCATCAGGCTGGATTTAAAGTAAATTATTTTATGAAAAAAATTCTATTAAACTTTTACGAGTTATGGTTCTTAGTTCCACGAATTTTTTCCGTTTTTTGTTAGTAATTGAATACCAAATAAAATTTTTTCTGTGTACACTTTTTGCCAGCTGGCAATTTACATTTTCCAATCTCTGTCTACAACCTATAACCTATAAATTGTTTTCAGATTATCAAAACAATTAATCAATTCTTTTGACTTGCAGCAGTTATTTATAGTCATTGATAATTTCAAATTATAATTAGTGTTTAACAGTCATCCGTTCAGTGCAGTTGTTTCTTATCAGTTCTAAGAATAAAGAAAATTTTTTTAATTTTCATTTAAGAACCGAAAGTTTTTTTCATACTGGCATCATGAGTAAAATTAAAATTAAACTCTTAGTATCCTTATGCATATTTAGTTTTATGCAAATTGAAATTGTTGAAAGTACTTGTGAAATTCCTTATCCAGCTGATATTGAAATTTCGCCAATTTATGCAAAAAATCTAGGAAAATATACTTTACACATACCATACAATGGAAAGAAGCTGACACTAAGTGAGGGTGAATCAATCCAGGCAATATGTCGCACAAATTTCAGGTAAGCTGCAAGAAAATCCCTTTTCGGGTGAACAAAATGAAATGATAAATTCCAACAAAATTTTGTTGCCTGACAATTAATATTGGTTAGATTAACTTGATAGTTTCTTTAATATTCGTTTATAAATAACTTAGTTTATCGAATAAATAAAATAAATTGTTCGCAGCTTACTAAATAACTATTGGCTAATTTTCTTAGCAACAGACACATTTTTCAATAAAACAGCCCATTTATTATCTGATATTAAAAGTTATTAATTGTTCAAATTTAAATATAAGCAATATAAAATACTGCCAATAGAAATGTTTGTTAAGAACTACTTATATGTTTCTAGTTCTATTTCTTATACGGCAGAAAGGAAAGGCTATGATCATTATCACTACAGTAAGACTTTTTACGACAACATAGTTTTATTAAACCAAACCTCCATTAAACTTGAGTGTCGGAACGCCCAGCTTTACTACCGAGATTTCATTTTAAAAGAAACTGTATTGTCGTGTAACCAACTCAACTGGGGCGTTTACGATACGAACGAATCTTACGAGTGGTGTGAGCAAAATCAAAATTCTAAAACATTTTTGCTAGCAGCAAAAACCAGCCAGGATCATCATATATTAGCTGGCATTTGTTTTAATTTAACTGACTGGTCCTTGCAAACAATCACTTATAATGTCACCAATGCGGGATGGAAATACAATAAGGAAATGGTATAAATTTAAAAAGTAAAGAAGAGAACATTTTCATTACATCCTTCCATTTCCAATTTTGCTTTTAGCAAAGAGACATAACAAAAACCCAACTGAAATCATATCAATCCTTAGGTGAGGATGTGTCGAACTTAAAAAATAACTATTTTGATTTCACGTAAGTAATACTACATACTTTTCTTATATTTACTTAAGATTTTTTCAAAAATATGTTCTATACTTCAGGGCAAATGATTTGCAGCAACAGTTAACGGAGTTAACGAAATCTTATGCATGGCTTAGCTTAGCCAACTATGAAATATCGCCAATTGTTCAGGGTGATTCATACGAAAACTACTTTAGTGAATTTGTTCATATTTTGAATACAGTTTGGTGGCGTAACTTACGTTTAGGCAATTGGAAACTATTTATGAACACTTTGGAAAACTATGCCCACATAAATAGTTTTCAAATATATACTGGCACAGATGGTGCCGTTAAGATTCCAGCAAAAAATACTGCAGATATACTGGAAATTAAGGTAATGGCTTCAATGCATTAATTGGTTTTTTTTTATACAGTAGACAAATGCTTACATTTGTGGAAATTTTATATGGCATCTCGTTTTTAACCCTCAATCAAAAAAGGGGTCTTATAACAAGTTTGTAGTGTGTGTCTCGGTGTATCTTTGTATGTGTGAGTCCACGTACAGACAAAACCGCTGGACCGATTTTGATTTAATTTTTTCTATTTGAAAGGTTAATCGAGAAGGTTCTAGTTATGTTTTAAGAAAATTGGGTCAGCCATTTAGAATAAATCAAATCTTTTCTAGATATATTTGGGGGTTTTTAACATTTTAAATTTTTTTAATTAATAGATTTTTTTTTATATTTTATATTATGGGATTTTTTTTAAATATTTAAATTATTATTTTAATTGCATCTTTAAAATATATAACAAGTTTTTTAATTGAATCTTTAGGAATATTTGAATTAATTTTTTAGATGAGTCTTTAAAAAAATTCCAATTAAAAAACATTAATTAATTTTTTAATTAATGTAAATAAAAAAAATTAATTAAAATAATTCCACCAAAAAAACCGACTTCAGTGCAAATATCTGATAGAACATTTTCGAAAAAAATTTATGGTAACAAACTGAAATAAATTCTTGAAAAAAAATTGTTTTGAAAATATTTTGGTTAAGAAGAAGTACTAGATGTATTAAATTAAATTTTAAAAGGCGTACCTCCGCCCTTTTTATAATACCACATTTTTTGTTTTCCACAGCTCAGGGTGTGCGTTAAGTCTCATGAACCATCTAAAATAAAATATTAATTTTTAATTCACGTGACTCCGCACATTTCTTTTAATGGAAGATAGTGTATATTTTAGAGCTCAGGGTGTGTTTTAGGTTTTATAAAAACTGGTTAAGTAGAACCACGCCTAATGTAAAACTAAATTTTTATGGGCTTAACATCCCCTCCCCCCAATTTTTTCAACTATAAAATTGTATTATTACAAAAACTGTAGGTGTTTTCTAGGCTTTGTAGCAATCGAATAAGTAGAATATCACAAAACCAAATTAAAAAAGTTGTGGGCATTGAAAGCCATTCCATTCCCTCTCAGACAAAAAATGAGGATTTTTAAAATCGGTACCGATTTATGAAGCAAAAATATCTAGAAAAAAACACCACCGAATTGATAAACTCCTCCTCTTTTGGAAGTCGATTAATAGTGGAGTTAAACTAATTAATATTTTAATTGAACATTGTTTTTATTTTTTCTGTATGTATGTATATGTTTGTTATAACCCTGCAAAAGACCGCTTACAAGAACTTTTAATAAATGAGAGATTTTTCAAATGCTATACTACAGAAAAATATTTTTAAAAAAACACTAAGCAATACTGTTGTCAAGACATTTGTTTCAGTTATTGCAGGTATAGGAGTAAAAAATAAAATACTTCATGATGGAAAAATTTGTGATGCTTGTTTCTTCATACGCGTGAGTGCATATACATATGTCATGCATGTACGCAGGTTGTGTGTATGATGTTTGTTTTTCTGCGCCCATACAAACGCACACATGCATTGACACTAGTTGTGTGCGCTTGCTTTAAAACACCACCCTATACACAAAATATCTTAGCATCTACATCTTACACAAACACCCAAACGTACAATATGCAAAATAATAAGCATGCACTCATCAATACTACTTGTTTTGAGTGTTTGTTGTAAACAAGAAGTCTTCGCGACATCGCTTGTACTCACTCATATAGGTATGTACATGACCATCAATACATTCATCGTGCTTCGCTTATTAAACGACAGTATTTATTATTGGTTTAGTATAATATTTGCCACGAGAATACATTTAAATAAAAAGACTTATTTACATTTCAAGACTGTCTACGCAGGCCTCTAGTACGTACCCTTATGTATAAAAGCGGTCTAAGTGATATGTATTTTCGCCACGAAATATAAAAAAAATTTAATAAATATTAAATAAATTTATATTAATCGAGACTCGTGCAACTCCAAATGAAAATTATGCGATTTTAATCAGAAATAATTTTTTAATCCATAGAAATTGATACTGATGAAGTGTGTGGCTGCACAGAAAAATATCATGATTTCTCCCAGATAAAAAAGGCTATTTTAATTTTTTTTCTTCTCTTTAGAAATTCACGTTAATTAATAAAAACATTTCATTCTGTAGGAATTCCACAGAATGAAGTTAATTCATTCTAGTTCAATTAAATTTAAATATCCAGCCATAACCACCAACAAATCTTAACCAACAAATTTTTTTTTATATCATTTGTTTTTTGACTAAAACCGATTATTTACAGTCGCAAAAAATCGATTTTGCTAAAAATATTATTTTCGTAATTTATGTATGTATATCGCTTTAAAATATTTTTTGCTTTATTCAAATGTAATCTACTAAGTCTCGCGAAAAATTAAATATTTAACTCAGAGCACTTTCATAATTATGAGAACATATAAATGTACTCCGAGGAATATCAAAAATAGTTTCCAAAATCTAGCTTCCACAAGAGCATGTAAAAACATTCCAAAACGAATAAAATAACCCTTGACCTGTGATTCTGGAAAGCAAGACCTATTTGGAATAAATAATTTGATTTCTACATTAAAAAAAGTATTTTTTATAGCCAGTTTTCGTTTTGGTCCTTCTAATATAAAGTACATACTTGTATTTTATTTTTGGCCTTTAATTTCTTAAGGCTATTCCAGACTAGTATTGATACTTTTGACGAAAATTCATCCCTGGTCTTATATTTTTTTTTCAAAAATTTCCACAAAAGTATTAATACTTGTATTACAGTCTGAAGCGACCTTTAGCAAAATTTTCTAAAAAAATTTCAAACACACAAAAAAGTAAAATGAATTACTTTGTAATATTAATTAAAATATTTGTAGTACCAATTAAAAAATTAATTAAATTTTCACCTATAAACAATTTGATAATATCAATTAAGTTTTTCCAGTCAAATTAATTAATACAATTAAAAATTTAATTAATATAATTAATTAATTAATTAATTATATTAATTGGTGAACACTTTTTTCTTTGAAGATTTAATAACATTTAAAAAAAAATTTTATGCATCCGACTTAATTAATTTTTTTTTTTTCATTTCAGAATGGCTATTTAAACAAAACAGTGCCCTTATACATTTGGAGCTATTTAACCTCGAACGATAATAAAAATGAAGATTTCGTTATTATTGGATACAATTCACCTTTTGCTGAGGTCTGTAATCCATTTAAAAAAAATAATAAAAATAATAAATTTAAAAATTTTTTTAACTCTAGTGGTTTGACACCAATGACGTCGTTTTTTGCCCAAATATCTGTTCTCAAATACCCTGGCTCAAGGAAATCTATCCCTCATTTCGTTATGCAACAGCTGGCATTATGTTTTGTTGCTCAACTGATTTTATACGGCAGACAAATTACTTGCACGCTTTTCCCATGGATGTTCTGCTATCACGTGAAAATCAAACTCAACGTACTCGTATTTTAATAGAAATAGAAGATGTTAACGAAAATTCGAAAAATTCAAGTGTTGTAGAAGCCGCTACTACTCCTTATCCTCTCGCCATGGATGATACTGAAGCAACCAGAGAATTACGTTTGATAATTTGAAAAAGAAGAACTACAAACAGTAAATTTATTAAATAAGTAACAATAATGGGAGTTATCATGGTTGGCGTATTTTCACTTCTACTAAGAAATTTTGATCCTATAATAGAGAGAGAAAGTTGCGGCGTTCTTTAATCTATTGCAAAAACATCATATCCAAAATACGCCAAAAATAATAATAATGATAAATAATTTTGTTAATTAAATTTTGCTTTAAAAAACTAAATAAAAATTTTATATTGTTTATGCATATATGTACATACATACATAATTTACTTATTTATTTATAATTTAATTTGTCTCCTAAGAGTTGAGTTAAGAAGAACGATATGAGGATTAATTCTGCATCACTAACTAAAAAAATTAAATTTTTTGAGTAATAACCCGAAGGGCCGGACGCACCCCATAAAATGCAACTTATCTGTATGAAATTTGTTTGTATTTCTTTTTTACATAAAACTGAACTGATTTTGGGGGTGAGAGTAGAAGAAATCAAAAAAAAAAAATAAAGAACGGGCATTCTTATATACATACATATATAGTAAAATTATTGGTAATAAATTTATTTAACTTGATACGATTTAAAAAAATCGGAGAAGAGAAACCATCATGTTTCAAAAAATTTACTTTGTCCATAAAAAATTTGTTGATTATTACAATTTTACTTTTTTTTTACTAAAGTGAGCATTAATTTAAATCAGCTACGTCCAAGCCATATGAACAATGTGTAACCTTTTTTAAAAAGCGTTTTGTGCTTTCACATCGACGTGAGCACAACAGCCAACGAGATCTCAGCGACAACCATGCTTGCTCTTATTTTTCAAGGAAACAAAAACAAATTTAAGAGCTTTCAAAGCTTTTTTACCTCAAATGCAAATATCATAGTAAGTGTGTTTGAACGTAGCTGATTTAAAGGCAAGCTAATGTTAGATGGTAGACGATGCATCCTCATAGACAACTTATACAAATGCAGATTTTATATTCCTATTAGTACTGCCACTATTATACAAAGCTGATCCCTTGGGGATGCTTACAGGATGGCATATCATCTGGGATTTTATCATGGCCAAGTTAGCTTTGAGGCGTAGCAGGACACCTCTGGTCTTAGAACATGTGAAGATCTTTTGCTCTTTTTATAACGAATCATTTTAATGAAATTCCAACTAGCTGCCCTGGTACCAAGACTAACTCCAGGTTGAAATAAACCAGATGCGTTGACATTAACTCTTTTCTCGGGCAAAGGTTTAGATGAACAGTTGGGCAGGGATATAAAAACTACGAAAATAGCGTCACGTAATATGTGAATAGCCCCTAATTGTTCTAATTCCATAGCATGACTTGTAACTGTCTTTTCCAAGCATTAGTTGCATTAATATAATTGCTAAATTCATTGCCATTTGTCTGATTATAATGTCAGCTGGCAGCAGATTATAGTAGGGCATTATTGTGAAAAGATCCTTGGATGAGTGTGGTAGTTGAAGCACCAGCAGAGATGCGAAGAGTTTTTTGTCTTATCTATCGATTGGTGGCTCTTAATAATTCAGGCCACCATATTATCACACTATACATCAATGAAGGCTTGAATAGTACCTTGATGGTCACAAAATATAATTTATAGGAAATTTTGGTGTGCACTATTATTTATTTATTTATTTATTATTTATTTTTTTAAGTTGAAGTTTTTTTTGTAATTTTCTCAGAATGAAAGTAGGTACTTCATCTGCTTTGAATTGAAAAGACAAAGTTGCTCTTTCATTCTCGAAAAGCTTAAGATTATAAAAATTCACAATTAACAATCAAGCCGTAATGATATTAATTATTGTTATGCACTGTCAATTAAATGAAGTTAGTTGCACCAAATACTCTCAAAACTTAACAATGTACACAGTTATCTAGAGTGATTTTGGGTGAACAGTGTGCATTTGCAAAGCTTTAAAAAATTTGGAATTTAAAGAAATACAACTTAAGCACTTGATTTTGAATCTTTACTGATGAACATTTAAGAACTTTATTATTTGACATATTGTCATAATTATATTTTTATTAGAAATTTATTTGCGCCAATGAAATACGTATATAGACCACGCTAAACCACCAGCAAATAAATTTCAAATTTACTTATGAACGCTATAACACATTAAAATTATATTAAATTGTAAATTGAAAAAAATACATTTTATATGAAATTTTTTAAAAATTTATATGAAAGTATTTTGGTTAGTTAGTTGATTCTCGGTTGTTTATATACATTTTTTATCTTATTATTGTTGTTGTTTTTATTTTTTAATCTTGCTGTTTGAGTGTTAAAATTCCAGAAAGCTGCTCTGACTTTGTTTCAATAAATAGCCAACAAAATCAAGGCTTGCTTTCATAGTATTTAAGCACAACGTTTTTTTTTCTATATTTTTTATATGACAAGTGTTTATTTTTTTTTTTAATAAAATCTTCTTAATTATGTTAATAAAATTTTAAAATATTTCTTTAGCAAATTGGTTTGATCTCCAAATATTATTGCACTCTTAATAGAAGAACTGTTCGTATTAGAATTCATTATCGCACTGAATTTAATAAATTCTAACAATTGAACTATTTCAAAACAATTGTAAAAACAAAGGCTCCAATTTCTCTTAAGCTTAAACCATTAATTACACTAATGAAAAAAAATTTATAAATTTTCAACCAAAAAGCTATCAAAAATAAACAAAGATTAGTCCTAAGCATACGCCTATTTAATATATGAGAGAAGGTTACAGAAAAAAATTACAATCAGTTTTTGTTTAAATAAACAGGTTTTTGAAACTGAAGCTGGATTAAGTAACTCCTTGCAAACCGAAAATAGTACTATTTATTGATATATTTATTCACTTGCGGTAAAGATAGTCTCATTATGTAATAAAGTCCTGCACAAAACCACTTACAATAACTTTTAAGACATGAGGGATTTTTCAAATGCTTTACCACAGCGAAATCTTGTAAAAGAAGCACTAAACAACACTGCTGTCAAAACATTTGTTTTAGTTACTGTAACTATAGGACCAAAGAAGAAAATACTTCTTGACTGACAAATTTGTGATGCTTGCTTCTTCATACGGATGGGCGCGTATACAAACGTCATGCATTTACACACGTTGTGTGTATGACATTATTTGTGTGCGTGTGCTTTAAAAAACTACCCTTAAACATATAAAAGCTTACCATCTAAATCTTACACAAACACACTCAAACGCACAATATGCAAAATAACAAGCATACACGCATCAACACTACTTATGTTGATTGTTTGTTACCAACAAAAAGTCTTCACGACATAAAATCAATACATCCATAGTGCTTCACGTACAAAACGACAGCATTTATTATTGGTTTAGTACAATACATGCCAGGAAAATACATTTAAAAAACAAGACGTATTTACATTTCAAGACTGTTTGCACAGTCCACTATTATGCAATTTCTTTTTACGATAGAGCACAACTCTATTTGGACCACCATTTAACTTTTTTTATCATGTTGCAACTCCACATACAAAATGTCGAAGAACACAAAAAAAAACTAAATAAATTTAGGCTGGTGATATTACTTTTTAACTTCAATCAAAAGCTAATATCGCTAAAATATATTACTGAATAGTAAAGTCGATAAATCTTCATTGTATTTATTATAGCGATACGATTATAGTAATAAAAGTTACTAAATCCATTATTTATGCTTTAATGATAGTTCACTGCATTCAATAAATAAATTATATTACATGTAATGTACAGCATTTTTTTCGGGTGTAATTTCATTGTTATTGGTTGCTAAAAATATCTCGTCACACATTATTTATAATAAGTAATAATAGAAAGATGAGACTGTATTTTATTTTTTATATTTATTCTGGATTTTATTACTATTTTTTCGTTAATTAGTTACACTGTACGACAAAATAGAAAATAAAAATTTTAGATAATTTTTTAAAATCTATTACATGAGTAGGAGGAGATTTAACGAGCGAAATGAGCTATTATACCTTGGCTCCTCAAACTATGAAAAATTAATTTATCTCTTAGCTACATTCCACTTAAGGGTCATTCACGTACTGCGCACCCACCGCACCTTTTACAATATTTTCAACCCTCCCCCTTCCTAGAGTGTTGCGCAATATAGCCATTTAGCTAGAGCAAGACCAGAAAAGCTTTTTTGCAGTGAAAGTCGTTACAAGATACCTTGAAGATGCAAAGGACTTCCGTACCATTAGCCTATCTTTTTTATACCCTTTACCAAAAAATTGTAAAAGGGTATATATAGGTTTGTCATTCCGTTTGTAATTTCTACAATATTAATAAGCGACACATAAAGTATATATATTCTGGATCCTTATGCATAGGGAAGACGAACAAGCGATGTCCGTCTGTCCGTCTGTCCGTCTGTCTGTACGTGAAATCGGTTTTCCCAAGCTCCCAGAAGAGCTAGAGACTTCGTTCTTGGACTGGTGTGTCAGAAATTTTCCGAAAAATTTTGCTATTGAAATTCAGCAAAATCGAGCAGACGGTTTCAGAGCTGGAAACCTCATACTCAATATTCCCATAGAAAATAACTACCGAAAACAAGTTTTCATTACTTTTTTATTAAATTAACTTATTTTATACTTCGGTATGAATAAAATTGGTATTTATAATTAAAAAAAAAAATTTTAAAATTTAACAAAATAAAAAAAACGTTTCCAGGGTTGGAAAACTTTAACTTATTTCCTAATAATTAAACATATTTCATGTTTTAGGAAGAAGGCTATTTTCTCAGGAACGGTAAAAGCTACGGGTCTGAAATTTGGACAGTGTATGTAGAACTTTGGTCGCTACAACAACAAATATATAAAAGCTAAAAATTAAAGGGTGTTCCAAAATGAGTGACGAAAACTTTTAAAATCCCATGTAATATACATACAATTGTATTATGTATGTACATATGCATATTGACACTTGAAATTTGTAAAATTAGTGTATTTTTATATATGCTGCAACAATTAACACTAAAATTAAAAAAAATTTAAATTAAAGGGTTGTCCATCAGTTAATGCAATTTTGACTATGTAATTTTAACAAATTGCTATATCTTGGAAACCGTAAGAGCTAAACTGTTGAAATTTTCAAAAACGGTAAAACTAAAAAATCCAAAAATTATAAAATCGCCAAAAATTTAAAAAAAATCGCCAAAGCGAAAAAAATCGCCAAAATAAAAATAAACGCTAAAATTAAATAAAAACGCCAAAAAACCGCAAAAATCGCCAAAACAAACAAAAAATGGTTATATGAACAAAAATCGCCAAAAATTAAAAAAAAATCGCCTAAATGAAAAAAATGGCCACAATAAAAAAAATCGCCAAAACGAAAATAAATCGCCAAAATTAAAAAAAACGCCAAACACTAAAAAAATCGCCAAAACAAAAAAAAATTGCCTATATGAAAAAAAATCGCCAAAAATTAAAAAAATCGCTTATATGAAAAAAAATCGTCAAAATCAAAAAAAAACGCCATAACGAAAAAAAATCGCCAAAATTAAAAAAACCCCAAAAACCGAAAAAATCGCCAAAACGAGAAAGTGTCAAAATGAAAAAAAATTCACACCATGACAAAAATCCGCAAAAATCGCCAAAACAAAAAAAAATGCTTATATAAACGAAAATCGCCAAAAATGAAAAAAAAATCGCCTAAATGAAAAAAAATCGCCTAAATGAAAAAAAATCGCCAAAAACAAAAAAATCGCCAGAACGAAAATAAATCGCCAAAATTAAAAAAAAAAAACCTCAAAAACCGAAAAAATCACCAAAACAAAAAAAAATTGCCTATATCAAAAAAAATCGCCTAAAATTAAAAAAACCGCTTGTATGAAAAAAATAGGCAAAATCAAAAAAATCGCCAAAACAAAAATAAATCGCCAAAATTAAAAAAAAACGTCAAAAACCGAAAACAATCGCCAAAACGAGAATAAATTGCCTATATGAAAAAAATCGCCAAAAATTAAAAAAAAATCGCCTAAATGAAAAAAAATCGCCAAAATCAAAAAAATCGCCAAAACGAAAATAAATCGCCAAAAATAAAAAAACGCCATGAACCGAAAAAAATCGCCAAAAAAAAATTGCCTATATGAAAAAAATCACCAAAATTAAAAAAAAACGCTAAACACTGAAAAAAATAGCCAAAACAAAAAAAAATTGCCTATATCGCCAAAACCAAAAAAAAAATTGCCTATATGAAAAAAAAATCGGAAAAAGCACCAAATTAAACTTAATGCCTAAAACCTGAAAATTGCACAAAAAGTATGAATTTTTTCACAAAATTAATATGTACCTACATACATATCTCTGTGCTTATGTATGTATCTCTATACTACATAAACGCACTTTGGTAAAGGGTATATAAGATTCGGCACAGCCGAATATAGCACTCTTACTTGTTTTCTAATCAAATTACCATTTCTATCTCATGATTTAATTCTTATTGTAATTGTATTAAGATAAAAAATGTTAACTATTAGATATGGGCCAAATGAACAAAAACGTAGCTTATGCTAGATAGTTCCAAGTAGTAGTACTAGCTTTATCTTTTCAGCACTAGCTAAAGCTAGTAGTTAAAGCTCGAGAAAGTGTGAATAACTCTTTGCTAGTGCTACAATTTAAAAAATTTAACAGCTGGCAGAAATCACTTATGTGTTTCCACTTTTTCTCTTTTAAATCCCGGCATAATATTTTTTGGAATTTGGATGTATGAATTGTTAATTTATTTTAGCATTAAATAATTAGTTTTATTTTTAATTAAAAAGGCATGTCCAAGGACGGTAAATTTAATAAATAAACTTTACTCTTAGTTTTACTGTTACATTTTAAAATGGACAGCGACCTAAAAATGAAAAGTAAAAATCATTTACGTTTACTTTTCTGGAACATGGCTGTTCAGTACGGAACAAAGTTTTTGTGAAAAATTAAATTAAGTGCTCAAAAATACTTAATCATTGACATTTTTAATTTTTACTTCGATCAAAATGTTAATATTTTGTTCACAAGTTTCGGCGAACTTATTGAAACATTTGCATAAACTGTGAAATAATTATGCCATTTACAACAGTTTTTGGCAAAAACAAATTTTAAATATGCATTCAGTGCATAGATGCATTCAATTTAAATTTATTTCCTAAATACCAAAATAAATATCGACAAAACGTATTTATGCGGTAAATTATAAAAATAAACATAGTGGCAAAGTTGTATAATGACATTTCGTATTACTTAAATCTGTTAATAAAACTAAAATAATCGGATGGATGAGAACGTGTTCTTATGCGGTATTCTTTCCTTTGGCGAAGGCGCATAAAAGCAGGCATATTTATATTTAAATGAAAATATACGAAAACAAAGTTTTATGAGTATAAAGCAGCACCTCACTCAGCTGCTTACAAAAATCAAAGCATAATGTAGTATTTTTAAGCATTCACTACTTTTTTATCACACATTTCTTAAGCCAAAGCTGGAAAAACTAGCATTTACTACACAGTAGAAAGTACTAGCTTTATCTGATTTTTTTATTCGCCTCAAGGCTAGCTTAAACTTAAAAATATCCAGCATAAGCTTTAGCTACCATTTTATTCACACATCCCAATATTTGTCACCTTTCTCTTTCGCTTAAGTATATTTCTACCATTTTTATTCTTGTTATTGATATAAGTTTCACCACAGTCTGCGATTTCTTCTAAAACTTTATCTGCTGTCTTTATCACTGAATTATCTAATTCATCTGCCAAAGGCTGTGCATCATCATCTGAATCGGGGACATGATCGTCCGACGATCTTGCAGAGAAGTCTGTACGATTCTCATCATCTGTTTCAGGCATCTCTATGTCCGATGATCCCACAGCGAAATCAGACTCATCAGTCTATGGAGCAATTTGCACAACTACTGGTGGTTTCGTGTCACAGCCTGTTGATATTTACCTTACTCACTTCACTCACATTATATAATAGAAGATACTCACTCAGGCGTTTCAAATCCATATTTTTAATGAAAAAACTTTCTCTGCGAACTGAATTTGCAAACTGAAATTTCAAATGATTATAATATTTCCTTGACATTCATGTAGTCAAAACAACGTAAACATTGGATAGGGTTCCATTCTTGTCAATTGTTGATGAAACTTTCGAATTTGTATTGAAAATAAAACAACTTATGTAGGGTATAGAAATGGTCGTAATAAAAGCAATTCTCAAACAATAGTGTATGTTATTATGAGTTAAAGTTTTAATAAATTGTATTTATTTCTACAGGCTAAAATGGAGTATAACGCGCATACACTTTTATTCTTTTAACAACTTTGGAGTGGCAATTTCAAGTAAAATAGCGCATATGAGCTTACACACTTATTGAAGGAAATTTTTTAACAAGAAATTATACACTATTTTTTCCAATGACATTTTGAACCACTATGTTGAAGTAGAATTTGACGAAATTTTTACCAGACATAGCATGATGGGGATTCTAAATATGCAATAAAATATAATATATATAAATAAATATAAATAAAATAAGGGCTATGAGTACACACGTCCTTATTTTATTGATGGTTATATATATTAATTCAAAAAAGCGATGAGAGACAATGTCGCAAAAATTTATGAAGTTGCAGAAAAAATTAATACTGTTTCGACTTTATTTTGTAGAAAATTAAATCGATTCAAAAACATTCCAATTTCAATATACCAAGATTGCTAAATTCTAACTCCTTTATGTAATTTTGCTCCAAAAATTATTTGTATTTTCCGGTAACTTTAGACTTGAAGAGTATAGTTAAATTTTTAAAAATTACAAAATTACGGGTGGACTCACAACTCACAAGTAGGTACTTTAAAAAAAATTACTTTGGTGAAAATTGGAAACCTTGTACAACATGTGATTTAATTTTCAAGGCACCACGTATTTTGGTATTTTTGTGTGAATTTGTTAACATGAAAAAATTGGCCACCGTTATGTAATTCAATACCTTAATTTAACTATACCTGTTTCAGCGGAAAAATCATGAGCGAAAAAAAATAACCAACAAAATAGCTGCTAAGCACAACTAAAAAGAATTTAATACGCCTCATTGATACCAGAGGCGCTGCAACTTAGTATTATCAGAAAGCAGAGTTATAACATAATGAAGCTTTATTCTAGCTCTTGCTTCACCACCTGTCTTCTCTATCACTATATCCCTTTCCTAATAATAGTAATAGTAATAGTGATAGCGGCTCATTGCCTGACTATTACTTCTTTTATAAGGTATCAGTCCAACCAAGCCGCAAGGTCCTACTCTGATAGAGCCTGTTCTTTTGTTTACGACTATAAAATAATGGGTGGCGGAAAATAATAAAGGCCGTACGATTTGCAAGTTCAAACATCGTCTTGATGGACCAATTGAAGCGTTCAAGCTAGAAACGGTAAGAAAATCCTCAAAATGGTCATTGTCTGACTGTGTTGATATGAAATGAGAACCACTTCCAAAAGTACTCAAAAGAGAAAAAATAAATTTCAGTAAAGTGCGACTTTGACTCGCACACAAAAGCGTTCCGTACTGCATAATAGTTTGTAGTGTTGTGCTTGTTTTTTTTTGGTTTTGTTTTTAATTCATATTTTTAGATTTAGGGCGATTTCTTATTTTTGGCGTTTTTCTCGGCTGAGGCGATCTTTTTTATTTTGATATTTTTTTTTGGTTTTTTTGCAACACTTATTTGTAGTTTTGTGTTGTGGTGATTTTTTAGTTTTTCGACGACATTTTTACCTCTGGTGATTTTTTGGCATTTTAGTGATTTATTTTATTTTTGGTGGTATTTTTCAATTAAGAGCTTTTCTCATTTTGGCGATTTTTCGTTTCGGCATTTTCTTTTAATTTTGGGTTTTTTATTTTTTATGCTATTTTTTTTGGTTCTGCTTTGTTTCAGTTTTAGCGATTTTTTTAGTTCTAGAGCTTTTTGTTTTAGTGTTTTTTTTTGGTTTTTGCTGATTTTTGCATGTTTTAAATTTTGGGATTTTCTAGTTTAAGCGTTTTTGAACATTTCATTTGGCATCTTATGGTTTCTAAGAAATAGCAAGTTAGCAAAATTACATAACTAAATTACATTAAGTGAAAGAATACCCTTCAGTTTTGATTATATTTAATTTCCGAGTTAATCGGTGCAGTCTGCATAAAAATATATTAACGGTTTGTCCCGCGATGTCGACATCGTCGGCCTTGTCGCACACTTACATTAAAAACAAAGTGGAAGGTTGTCGACATCTTCGGACAACTGTCTATATAAAATTGTCGGTATATTACATCAGAACTTCAAGAAATTTCGTTGCTGGCCTTGTAATACCCTTTAATTTTTAACTGTCATATATTTTTTTTTAACAAACACAACCAGCGAAGCATATAGCTTGTCTGCGGAAAACACTCAGCCTCTATGGTGGTAATCGAACCCATGACCTCTGAACTAAGGGGCAAGCCTCACTACCTGCGACCCAAGGCGGCTAAAGTTTTGAATATTGCGTGAAAATTTCAGGTCGTTGGCTCTTACAGTTCTTGAGAAAACAGCATGTGACAGCCACACAGACAGACATAGAGAGAGACAGTCGGACCGACATTGTATCGAAATTAATAGATTGGATTCTATGACACTGAAATATAGTAACATGTATATCTAAATAAATGTATTGAATTTCACAAAAAAATAAATAAACTCAATTAAAAATTAAGCGCCTGATAATTTGTTAAGAGACAAATCATTTAAAAATTACTCGTACAAAAAAAATTATATTTCTACCAAATGAGTCAAGTCGTGTATTAAAAATTTTAACATTCCATTTAATATATTAATACGAGTACAAACATTGATTTGTACATGATTCTATTGGTGGATAATGTGACTTAAATTTAATTGAATTTGTTGTATTCGTATTGTGTTGTTGCTGCTGTTGCTTTATATTCTACAAGTATTATTAAGTGTTACATGGTAAGTACGTAAAAGACCTATTGGTTTGTTGTTATAATGTATTGTAACGTTAATTCTGCTGCTGGCCAAATTTGTGGTGGATATTTTGCCGCAATTACCAATTTTGTGCCATGGTGCAATTATCTACTGGCAAAAATTATACGAGCTCAAGTTGGCAACAAAAAAAAAAAAAATAATAATAATAATAACAATTGAGTTTTAGTAACCAATTATTTTATTAGCAGTAAGGGGCAGTAATACAAAGTGTTATTGCTGTTGTTTAGTGTGCAGCAGCCAGCAAATGGGAATTACTTATATTTATTTAAGTGGTTAGTGTATTTGTAACAACGTGGAAATGCAGGTGATGAACTCCCCTTTTACTGATCATGCATAAAAAGTTTCTTTTGCCAGATGCTTAGTAGAAAAAAATTATATAACGAAATATGTATGCAGATTAAGGTTAAACTAAATAGAAATAAAAACCCATATCGGACTTTTACCCGATATATATGTATAAACTATCAATAAGACGTCGCGCAGCAAAAAATTTGTCTAAAGTTTTCAATTGACGATCAAATAAAACCTTCAATCACATGGTTGTGTGAGTGCAGTCGTGTTTTTTCGGCTAAGCGTACGCATTGTCGTCAGTGATTGATGTGGATAAAAAAAAATGGATGTTTTTTTGAAGGCTAATTATTTGATTGTCTCCAACTCTGATTGATGAAAAAAGTTTATTTGCTTTGTGACGACTTGGAGAAGTGAGCGAATGGAAAAAATTATTTTGCTTATTTATTTGTTCTTTGAGAAAAAACCAAACGTTCAAGAGTATACAAGAATTTATATTGTTATTTATTATCAATATCGCACAGAAGAAGAAGGAGAAACATTGTACTATATTCTTTAATGTGCTTATTAATTTGTTCTTTTTTTATATGAAAATTTCATAAAAAATACTTTAATTAATTAACAAAACTGAACTTGCCGCTCATAACCGCATTTAAATACAAAAAATGCTCAGCATTTTACTTGAACGTGGGCGTAAAAGGACAATTAAACGACACTTATACTTATTCACTGGTGGATGCTTTTGTTTGATCGTCTCCAGAGTCAATAATAGTGTGGACAAAAGGTACCAGCATTTTGGTGGCAACTAATTAGTAAGCATGGCGTTCGCTGAAGTAGTTATCACGTTGACTACAAAACCGAATCTTCATGGGTTCGAGCCCAGTCTCCGACAGTCAGTTGTTGTAGGAAAGTGGCGTTTTCTGAAGTAGTTAGCTCGTTGACTACAAAACCAAAGGTACTGGGTTCAATCCCCGAATCCGGCAGTCACAACACTACGCATTTTTCTGATGTGCATTAGTGTACCTTTGTGTCAGTTGTTGTAGGAAAGTTTAAGTGATGAAGGCATAGTCTCTGGTCACTGAACCATACCGACTTCAGCACATACTAATCCTATTGTAAAATCAGAGCGCCCTACTTCGTTGTGTAGCAGAATTATCAACGAAGTCAAATAACCAATAAAATGGTTACTAACCACAGCTTACAAAAATTTAATAGTAGTCATTTAACACCAGAGATGCTGCAACACTGCATTTTTAAAAAAAGGTTGAAAAGGCTGAGTTGTAAAAGAACGAAGTTTTTCTCTTTCCCTGTCTCTTCCTACACTGCTTGTCCTCTCTATCACTATCCCTTTCATGAAAAAGGTAACACCTAGTAAAATAACCTTTGCCGAAATAAAATAACCAATAAAATTGCTACTAAACACAGCTTCAAAATTTAATATGCCTCATTGACAAAAGAGTTGCTGCAACAGTGCATTATTAAAAAAAAAACAGAGTTGTAAAAGAATGAGAATTTTCTCTATCTCTTCCTTCACTTTCTGTCTTCTCTATTACTTTGCTTTCCCTATTACCCTCTCGCACTATCTTCTCTTCAACTCCCAGCTAGCACAAAGGGATCATTGTATTGGAGTTGGACTCTTAATGTCAACCTTCCTTACCAGCAGCTTGCTAACCGAACTTAACCTAAATAATTATAATTTGACTCATTTACTTCTTAATCGTTGGCCAGTTTAAGAAATAAGGGGTAAACCTTACGAAAGTATTTGGGTTCTTATTGCAATTGACTAGTTAATTTTCTACAGCTAAAAAAATATGCACCTAAGTAAATAATAAAAATAGCAGGATCTTACTTGTATCGTATTTTTATATATTTCTTTTTTTATCTAAACTTTTTTCATGCTAAGACTGTATTACAAATCCATAATAAGCTAAATTGAAAAACTAAAGTAGCTATTATGTTGACTACAAAGCAAATGATGGTGTTTGAGAGCTTGATTTCAATACGTATCCTGACTAAGTCTTATCAACATCATACATGCATAGAAAAAATATGGTTGAGGTAACCATAATCAAACTGCAACATACTATGATTGAATTATATCGTTGTAGTTAAATAATATTATTGTCAATAGAAAAGAAAACTTTTGATAATATTATTATCCGAGTCAATAATAATATTATCAACAAAAACAATGAAGTTAGTTACACCTAATCTTATTATTGTAAATATGACAACACTATTGTTAGATGTGACTAAAATATAATTGAAACTCAACATACAATGTTCTTTTATTATAATAATATTGTTAAATACGACAACAGTATTACTTAATATAATAATAATATTTTGTTGTTCAATCATATATTTATTGGTATATCTCTTGTTTAAAACAGCTGTACGTTAAATCCGAAATAAAAATAAATTAATATTGTTGAAATAAAATGTATGTATAGAAATATATACTTACATATGTGTTTATACTCGAAATAAACACACGTCTGTATAAAGAGATAAACATATGTACGCATGTATATGTTTTTATTTATCTACCCTTTTTTTGTACTTTATATATTTATTTAAAAAGACGCGTGCAATACCGATAGCTTACAAATGAAACACTGAACTGACAGAAGAGGTTTCTGAAAAAGATTTTTTTTAAAAACTTAACATAGTATGGTTTTGAATAACATTATGTTGCTATTTACATTATTTTATTTTTAAATAATAACAAAAATTATGTTGCAGTCATACATTTAAAAAAAAACTATATTGTTAAACTCTAACCATATCACACTTTTTTATGAATATAATAATATAATTATTAAATTCAAACATTACTTTACTTACTGTAATAAAATTAATGTTTAAAAAAAACAATAACTTGTTTTCAACGACCACACATTTGTTTCTAAGAACATAGTATTGTTTTCCCAACCATTCTACAACCATATCTTTTCTTTGCGTGTACATATATATATATAGTATATCTGATATATATTAGAGTCTGTGCTAATATATGTCAATGTTCCATAGTCAATGTTCGAAGGAGTGTTCCATCGGCAAAGCAAATTAACTAATAAAATGGCTACATAGCTTAAAGTAATTAGTCTACTTACCACCAGAGGAGCTGAAAAGATGCTCTAAAAATTAACAAATTGCACAATAGCAGATTTGAAAAACGATGAATGATTCATAATAAGTCACCATATGTCCAACTTAAGTTTAAAGTATATTTTTTGTTTGTCTATTGTAGACCTAAAGTGTATTTTTCACAAAATTAGATTTTAAAAATCTTAAAGTATACTTTTTATACTTTGCATAGAGCACCGGCTGAAGTAGTTAGGACGTTGACTAGAAAACCGAAGGTCCTGCCCGGTCTCCGACAGTCGTTAAATAACAACAAAACGTGTTCCAATATAATATTAGTTGCAGGAAAGTTCAGGTGATGAAAGAATAGACACTGGTCACTGAACCACACCGCCTTCAGCAGATATTAATACTAATGTAACATCAGAGCGCCCTTTTTCGTCGGTTTTGTGTAGCAGAATTATCAGCACAGTGTTAATTGTTGTAGTCTGCATAAAAATATATTGAACGCCTGTCCTACGATGTCGAAAACGTTCAACTTGTCGACACTTAGATTAAATGGTTACTAAACACAGCGCCAAAAATTTAATATATCTCACTTGACACTAGAGGCGCTGTAACAGTGCCCCATTGAAAAAAATGCAAAAAGCAGAGCTATAAGAGAATGAAGCTTTCCTCTCTTCTCTTCTGTCACCACCTGTGTTCTATATCACTGTCCCTTTCTTAAAGAAGGTAACACATAGTTTGTAATAGTAATAGGCATTCCTTGCCTTATTGTTACTTCTCTATTAAAAAAAATATGTATGCTTAGATCGGGCAGTTCTAAAACCACCCTCGCATGATTTACTTTAGGAACACAAAAAGCCACATCATTTATTTGAAACCGAGATCATCCTCAGAACTCATCACCATCAAAAGTATTCACACATTTAATTATAGATCATAAAAGCTTAGTTTTAACTCAATGTGACTTTTACCGGTACATTCTTTTTTTTTTGTTTTCATTTAATCACATGTACTAAAAATAAAACAATCAGCTTTTTGTTTGCATTATTTATTTATTTATTTTTATTTTAGTTGTTTGTCTAGTCTTATTTAGTATTTCTTTAATTTTTGTTTCTTTCTATTTTGTCCATAATTGCGAAGATCATTTTAAGTTTAAGAATTATTACTTTTAGATTTGACCTCGTTTTCAACATTCATGCATTCATGTCTGTGTAGTCGCATTGTTTGGGTTTTATTTATTACTTTATTTATTTTTTATTTTTCAATGGTCATGTTCATTCATTTGTACAACAACATTGTTTAGTTTTAGCTACTGAATTTTTAAGTTTTATCCAAAATCTTTCATTATGGGTATCACATAGTTTTTTTTTGTTTTTTAAACATGCTCAGCAGACATGAAGTAGAACTCCAGTTTTGGTACAATTTAAGATATTTTTTTTTTGCGCAAATGTTTTTGTTACTCATGCGTTTTGTGTGTTGCTTTTGCAAAAAAAAAAAGATTGTTGACAAAAAGTTTTGCCTTAGAACATGATCTGGTTTAGAGCGATCGATGCACAAATAAAATAGTCAGGCAAGTTACATACATAGACTATGTATATATCGTTGGCTTAATATAGAAAGGCCCTAACTCATGTTTTGTTTGAAATCGAGATTTCTGCATTTTTCGATACATTAGATTTTCTTCTACTGAAGTATACAAAAAACTCGATATCAAAAAAATAATGAGTTAGGGCATTTCTATATTAAGGTAACGATATACATAAATATACTTTAATATACATATACCTATATTTGATTTACATTTTCCAAAAGAAGTAAATTCGAGAGGAACGCATGCATACTTGGGTGTTGCTCAGGTTCTTTGAAATATAAAATGTGTGAGATCAATTAATTTTTCATGATGCTTATATTTATTTATAAAAACACTGTGCAACAAAATTCTAGAGATATATAAGATTTATGTAAATGCTTTAATATATTTTTTTCTATCATATCTAAAATTGTCAAGATCTTTTCGAGTGATTTTTATTTTATTTTTGTTCTATTAAACAGAAATTTTCAATTTAAGTCGAATTTGGTACAGACAAATAATTTTAACCGGCTTATATATTTTGTATTATTATTATTACTTATATATTATTTATTATTATTTTAATTGAAATTTATTTGCCGATTTTATTCTTTTGTGATTTTCAAAAATATTAGTATTTTAGAATTCTCAAATTGTTTCTGAAAATCTGTGTTAAGATAAGAAGTTCATTGGAGACTGTTAAGAATATGGATTTGATGTCTACTGATGCTTTGGCAAAGCACCTATGAAATGCATAAAGACATGCTTAACCATTATTAAAATAACCTTATAACAATATGTCAAGTAATAAATTTCTTAAACATGCAGTGGTGGATAGGCAGAGCGGCTAAATTTATATGACATAGTTCATATAAAATTAAACACACAGCCAAGGTTGCCAGAAATGCAATCTGGATTTAGCAGATTTTTACCCTCCAAAAAAGCGAAATGCAATTTTGAGGATTTTTGGCCCAAACTCGGAATTATAGAGCATTTTTTTACATTTTTCCTAATACTACTACTAATTATTGTTTCTTTTATGTGTGAGCGACTCATAGTTTAGGGAGTTAGAATTTTTGATAAAGAAGAAGTAACTTTGGCAAGCTTCTGGAAACGAATATCTGATATAAAACGCGCTTATTCTGATTACAATTGAGTGTGGCAATAATCTGTAAATGTCGAAAGAATTTTCAGTCAAGTAAACTTGAGTAAGACAAATTTTCGAAGTCCGCTGCATATTTATGTGACAAATCCCAGTAAAAAAAGAGACTCCAAAAAAGTCATGAAAATGCAGAGTTTGCGATCTGGAAGTAGTGAAAATTTCGATCCGATCTAATGATTTTTACATAAGGTTGTCATTGCAAGAAGTTCTCTTTTTCGATGCTTGGTCACTGAATTGGAAACGATATTAAGAAAAATTCACTGTTTTGTGTTATATAATAATATTTTTATCTAGAAAAAATGGTAAATAGTTGCCTTTTTTAACAATTCGTTTCTTTTTATACGAATTTAAGCCCGAAACAGTGTTTTCATGTAAATTTAAGCAAGTTATTTGCTCAATTTTAGACTAAAAATAGTTCATAAATTTCTTTAAAAAAAATAATTTTTTTTTAAATTCTGGTTAGTATTTTCTAACACTATGGAGGAGTTAAAATGTTTTGTGTTACTAAAATAAGCTTCTACATGGTTTTTTGCTCACTCTCGGCAAATTAAAAATATCGATTTTTTGGAAGCACTGAAAATGTAGTTCCACTAGAATGACTTCCATTTTTTTTCACTGGGTTTAAATGTTTTTTTATACATATATCCGATTTATTTTATCATTCATTTTATACTATTTGCACATAGGTTAGGAAGAGTGGTGCTACACCGCACCTCCACTCGGAGATCTTTTGCCGTTCAGGCAATCAGAAGAGAGGTTTTGCGCGCTATTGTAATCTTATTAAGATAAATTTTAGTTCTAGGAGCCCCAATTTTGGTTAAATCGCTACAGTAAAACCAAATTGAACTTTTTTGCATACACTACGACGATATACATATATTTGTTCCTTTCAACTCCTACAAGGAGCATAGGGCCGTAACAATATTTGTATGGAAATTTATTTTTTAAGTGTTTTGTAACCCAAACAAATTTTTATGAATATTATTATCCATTATGTTTGTGTACGTAATTCCTAATAACATATTGATAGTCGTTCTATAACAGCTACGTCCAAACACACATACACTGATATTTGCATTTGAGGTAAACAGCTTTGCAAGCTCTTAAATTTGTTCTTTGCGAAGTAAGAGCAACAAGCATTGTTGTCTCCTGTATTTTTCTTGTGGATTTTGTACTCTCATCGGTGTGAAAGCACAAAAGTACTTTTGTAAAAGTTTGCACATTGTGCATATGGCTTGGACCCAAATTTTTTGGTTGAAGTTTACTGATGAGTTTCTTAAGCAGAAACGTAATGCACATTCGTCATACATTAAGGACTTATATTCATAAAAAATAAATTGTGCTTGAAAGTTATTTTAAGAAATTTTTTTTCTTTTAAATTAAATAAAATAGATTTTAAACAAAGTTTAAATTTTATGAATATGGGTTAACGAAAAAATATTAACGTTAAACATGTACATTGTACAGTCATATTAATGTAAATTTTTTTAATACAATATAAAAAAGTTGTTTTAAAAATTTCTTTGAAGATTTTTTGAAGATTCCAAAAACAGAATGCAGATTTTGAATATATTTTCGTGAAAAATTTTTAAAATTTGCAGATTTTATCCTTGGAAATTCTGGCAACACAGCACACAGCTACATATATCTAAAGACAAAAGGGCAGATACTTTTGTCTTTACAAAATAGGACCAAGACAGAGCAAGGAGCATTTTCTACTTCACCGAAACTATCTAAACGATTTTTATGAAATTGAAAATATAGATCGAAATCCAACCAAGAGGACAAACTTGCCTCACATTTTTTTTTAACTAAGCCCATGAAAGGGCAGGTAGGTGATTTCTGCCTCTCCGAATTTAATCCACCGATTTTAATAAGATTCTAAGAAATTATGTATCTCAGTCTAAGAAAACACACAGAAAAACAACTTCCTGCAATAAACACGTTTAATTTAAAACCACCAAAAATATATTAAAAATGTAATTGAGTCAATTAAACTTTTGTCTAAAATTTTTATTTAATTAAAAGTTTAATTGACTTAATAAAATGTCTGATTAATTTTTTTTTTCAAATAAACGTGTTTATTTTTTTAAAGCTTAACATTTTTTGTTTAAGCTTAACATTTACCAATATCTTCAAAATATGATTCGTACACTTACTTGAATAATAATTTGAAATAGTAATCAAATTTTTTAATAATAGAATACTCATTTTGTTTTTTTTTTCAATAAAATTTCAAATATTTGACCAAATTATCTTGATTAGCATTTATGTAGATTTTTAATAACTTTTTATAATACAAATAATAATATTATATATATATATATATATATAACTTCGCCTCCACCCACCCATTGTGATTAGATTAGGTTGCTTCACTTTCATCATCATAAAATTCAGTACTTTCGTTATTAAAGTTATAAGGAAATTTCGTTGTAGCAGCTGGCTTATGTTTCATATAATTTTCAGGAAAACCAACTAAATATTTTGAGGATCTAACATCCTCAACATCGCAGCAAATAATACGACCCATAATGTTATACCGAAAGTATGAGCTTACCTCTTGCAGCCATGGAACTTCATGGCATCTATCTGTGCAAGATATAATATCGTCTTGTGAGTAAAACTAAAAATATATTTAAAAAAAATATTTAGTTGAGCTGAATAGAAGAATATATCTAATTAATCGTATGTAGGTAAGTAATTCTATTACCTCATTGAAGGGAGAATTGAAACCAATAATCACCATCTCATTGGAGCGATTGTCCCTGTCGTGCAGATAATTCCATACATACAGAGGTATTCTTTTATTTGTATCGAATACAACTTCTTTCATGGTATAATTCTTTTGACAGTTCTTTATTATGGGTGCCCTAACGGAACCAGAAACACCCGCCAAAATATCATAAGTTTTATTATCCTTTTCGATATGTTCCTCTAGTGCCTTTATATAACGTTTCCAATTATGTAGACGTAGATTTGGCCACCACAAGAATTCCAGCAATGCAGCAAATTCATCATTGATATCACTATGGAGTTTGTCATGCTGTATTATTGAACCAAAATCATACTTGAAATCAGTTATCCAGTTTTCAAATTGGGCCTCTGCGAAAACACTTCCTGAGATACTTTAAATGCAAAAGTAAGAAAAAATTTTAAATATGTGCAACATTTAACATTTCAAGTTTACCTATTATAACCAAAGGTTTCTCTTATGTACTCTATTTTTGCACCGGATATATAAAAGCCAGCCAAAAGAAGTGGTTCCTAAATTAATTAACAAATTTTTAACTAAATCAATACAATTAATAAATTATTTAGTTCATTAAGATGTACCTCATTTTCAATTTTATTTGGCCCCAAAGTATAATACACTGAGTGAAAGGAGAGGCTGTAAATATCGTAACAAATGCCAGCCAGGTAAGATTTTTTTGAATGACCCGATTGATCTCTAGCCAGAATGTATGAAGTCACGTTAGATGGACACCAACCAAAATTAATGGATGATTCATACAAATTCCACTTTAAAATTGAGCATATCAATTCGGAATGATCATAGTAATCCATACCACGTATTTTTTTGTTGAAATAATCAGTTTTTATGTATAAAGAATCCACATTGCAATTGATATAAAGAACATTTGTCCCTTTGTAAGCTTCAGGACTATTAAAGAGAAAAATAATCAAAAATTTAATTTGTCTTGAGTAAATTTTACTTTTAATAATTTGCCTCTAAATATATTTTTTTTGCTATTTAAATACAAGAAAATATTTAAAAAAAATTAATTATTTTAATCCGGAATAATTTCTTAATCGGGCTTAACCCATTTACGCCTGGCGTATTCATATGAGGACGGTTATTCATATGCCCACATTATTTATTTCTGATACTTTATATTCTGTTTATAAGCAAATTTGCGTTGAAAAAGAATGTGACTTTAAAATAAAATAGTACCTTTTACGATTATGTGCTTAAATGATCTAAAATTGAACTTTAAATTTATTAGTTTTGCAAACTATTGTGTTGACCAAAACTGCGTTTACTTTTTTTTATATTTTTTTGAATAAAATTATATATTTTTAGTCTGGATTTATTCAAATACATTCTCTTTATCAAATTATTATGAAATAGAAAATATATAACAATGTTTGGCCGAATGGAGGCATATATTCCTATGATGTCATCGAATGGGTCCAATGGGCAATTTGCTACTAATATTTTCTGGTTTTTATTTTATTACAACTAGTTTCTAGATATATTCGAAACTTTAATATGTATTACAGAAAGTGGATTTAGGATAAGTAAAAAAAAACTAAGCTAGGGCAGAGTTGGACTATCAATTTGATTCAGCGAATGAAATCTTGTTTGTGCGGTGGATTGATAATAGCGTTTGTACCATGGCAACAAGTCACGACTTTGTTAATCCTCTGGGCAAAGTAAAAATATGGAGCTCTACTGCTGTGGAAAAAGTGGGCGTTAACATCCCTTTACTCTTCCGAAACTATAACAAAGGGATGGTTGGAGTCAATTGCAGCATATCGAGAAGCGATAAGAGGCAAAAAATTGTGGTGGGTAATATTTACCTACATGCTAGATTTGTCTGTATCTAATGTCTGGCGGCTATATCAATTGGCCCATGAAGATAATATGGACCAGCTACAGTTTTGCCGAAGTATTTGCAGACTTTATTTAAGGCAATTAGGAGCTGGAAAACGTCATAAAGCTTCCTCGCTACTTCGAGACATGAATAACGATAACACCGGACACTTTCCTGAAAAGCTGCAGAATCAGCTGAGATGTACCATATGTCACATGAAAGCTCGTTGGCAATGCAAAAAATGTATTAAAATGCTGTGCATAGAAAAAGGGTGTTTTGAAAAATTTCACACATATGTAAGCCCATTGTCCTCATTTGAGGACGGCCATTTTTCCCCACATGAATAATTGTTTTGTTTTTTCTTTGTTAAGTACTTATTTAGATCCTAAAAATTAATGAATTAAAGTTTTTTTTAAAACTTTCTCCTTGTTTATGTTTGGGCCCAAGAAAAAAAATTAAACCAGACTTTATTAGCTGGGAGAACTACCGATATATTTCCGTGCAGTCACGCACTTCATTAGCAGCCATGTCTATCTATTTGGGTGGAGATTGTTATTAACACCAGCTATTTAACGTAAATTTTTAATCAAAATGGAATACGAAAAATGATAATATTGTGTATACAATTATTAATTTACCTGTGCAGTTGGTTTCTATTTTTCAATACATGAACTGCCAGGCAAAAAATTTCAAATACAAATCATTAGTTACAGCACTGATGAACTCAGCTTTAAGTATGAGTAGTTCTATTTCTGGTGAATCATCAATGAATTTAACACATGGTTGTCATAAGAATACTAAATTCAGTACCTGTAGTGATTGATATGCAATGAAAGTGGAACTAGTTTCGATTTTTGTTTTGCTGGGTGTGATTGCCAAGTAAACATAAATATATTTGTCACGTGTCCATGATAATTTAAGTGAGACATTTTTTTAAATTTAGTTGAACTAGAATGAATTTTAATCTGGAATATTTTCTTAATCGGTATTTAAGTTCAGTATTTTAAATTTTTATTGAATGAAATATGTCTCACATAAATAATACAAACAACTACACTGATATGGCAAAAATTATTTTGTCCAACAGTTGCCAGGGAAAATAAAATATCAACCAACTCTGGGAGCATCTAAATAATAAATTAACTGCTTCTGGTCAACCAATAAAAGAATCGAAAATGTGACAAGTGCTTTATACTTTAAGTTTATATTAATAAATTATTACGAGTATTAAACTATTAATTAAATGACATACATACATACAAACATATGCTTTTGCTTACAATTTGTTCAGTTTTCTGTGAAATAAATTTATTTGCCATTTTTCAACACTGAAATAAAAACTCGATTCGCTTGGTATCGAGTGTCATCATTAACAAATTTCTCGCTATCGCAATTAATTTCTATCTGAATGCAATTTCGATTACGATTGCAGGAATTAGCCACCTCATCTCACTTACCTTTCGAAAGAAGTATGACAACGTGCCTCGATTTTTGTTTGTTCATGCAATGTTAAAGTTGTTCCACCGGAGGTGTTTATTTTTAATTTATGAGTTCCAACGTATTTATAAAAACTAGGCCTCTTAGCTTGATCAAAATGAATATTCATTATGCAATCACATAGTGTTGTTGTAACTAAACCAAATAAAATAATTATATAAAAACAAAGAACTTTCGCGCTTGGTAACATTTCACTACTTCAAGCCTTTGTAAATAACTAGCAATTATTTTGAATAAGTTTCACTTATATACATACATATACTCGTACCATGGAAATAAAGGAGCGAAAGGGTGTTAAGAAAAAAGTGTTATTTTAATGTTATTAGTAATTACACACAGAAAAAAAGTACCAATGTAAAATCACCATGCCAAAAGGTTTATTTAAATTCATTCAAAACACATGAAATTTAAAAAAAAATAATATGTTGTTTGATTGTGTTGGTGTTTATTTGCTTTGTTCATACCTGCAATACACTTTTGTATTTAGTTGTGTAGGATGTTTTTGTATTGTACACTGTACTAGTCTTGCATTCGGAGGATTGCAGGTTCGAATCCTGGAGACAATTTAAAGTATTTTGTATTTTTTTTTAACTAAAACTTTTCAAGTCAAGGCATTTTGTTTTTTTTAATAAAACTAAAACTTTTCAAACGAATTGTATGTAAAATGACTAGAAATAATATTAAATTATAATTTAATTTAAGATGGTACATACTTAGTGTGTATCTTAATTATATTTAAAGTTGTTGTGGCTGCAGGGGTAGGCACGTTGACTACCACGCAATGAGTTCCGAGTTCAAATCTTGGCCAGGGAAGCCAATTTAATTTATATCAAAAAATTTTTCTGATGTCTATGTCAACCACACGTAAATTAAGTAATTAATAAAATACAATTACTACATTTAATTAAATTCATGTTGATCTAACTTGAAATAACTTTGATTCAACATGATTCTTCACTTTGATGTTAACAGTATTTAAATGTTAATTCAACGTGAAATAAAGTTATATGAAAAGGAAACATTTTTTTGACAACTATAAATCATGTTAAGTTAACATGAAATACACATGAAGCAAAATCATTGCAAAAAAATTTAAAATTAACTCAATTTTAACGATTCTACATTGTTTTTTTTTCTGCGTGTATTCTAGAAATTCCTTTAAATATTTTTTAATAACAAGTCTTTTTGAAACACTATGTAAAATAAGCACAAGTATCTTATTTCTTATCGTAATAATAGTGAGATTTGAGTGTCTTGAAATCCTGCATCAGCATATTTTTCACCAGACACACTCATCGTGCAATAATTAATGATTATAAGTGGTGTTTCGCTTGGAGGTACTTTTTTCCAGGAATTGAAAAAAAAATAATACCACATAATACCAGATGATAGCCTGACGATGACAAATTTATATAATGTATAGCAAATTGTATTAAAAGCTTTTGTGGCAAACTAGTAGTTAGTCTAAATTTTAATCACAGTATTTTCGATGGCGGGGAGATTTTGGAAAGGAGCTTAACATTTCGCACTTTTATATTTTTATGAGGATTTGACTCTTTTTAATAAAAAGTATCATTTCTATTTATGATAAATGAGTCCGTTGGAAATAAATCGAGCATGATGGATGTCGGCTGGCATACCTTTGAAAAATTAACTTTTAAGCTCTGAATAATAGTACGTATGAAATTTCGTTAGAATTGTTTGGATAGAAATATAACGTAAATTTTAGTGGGAATAACCCCGCCTTCTCTTCTATTAATAAAGTAAAGTCTGCTTAGCCGAATTACATAAAACAGCAGATTACGAGTTGTATAGACGTTGACATGCGCACTTTTGAAAATGCAAAATTATAGACTTGCATAAGTGCAATGTGAATGCTAAAAACCTTTGATTTTAATTTGTAGTTCAGAGTCTAAAGGGTGTGGCCCTGCCCTTTGGTTTACATTTTCAAGTTTTAGATTTTTTTGTACTTTGGAACTCACCTAGGCCTGTTTGTGTATAAAATTTCAGCTCTATAGTGCAAAATATAGCATAAATTTTTAGAGGCGTAGCCCGCCTCTGTGATCTATCATTCCTTGTTTTCGAACTTTGTTAGTTTGTAGCTCACCTAGGCCTTCATGTACATATATAAAATTTCAAATTTAGACATAAAATGTAATTTTAAATTTTTATGGTTGCGACCACGCAGACTTTTTCCACTCACGCTCAAAATGAATGTAAGGTTTCCTAAGAAATGGCCAAGGAGAGGTACCTAAGTAATAGGTTAATACCTGCTAAGGCGAAGTAAATTAAAGAGAAAGTTAAGATCTTATGGGCGCAGTTACGTCCACTTTTTAAAAACAAAAAATTTTATTCCAGGTTAAGTGCAAACAAATTTGTGCGTGAAGTTTCAATGAAATCGCTGGAGTTTGAAAGCTTTAATTTTACTTTTGAGTCTTATGGGCGTAGCCCGGTCGGCTTCCTGGTTAATACTTTCGGACTTTCAGACCTTTGCTCTTTTTCACTCAGCAGAGATTTCTAGCGCGAATTTTAACTTTACGCTTTTATGACCGTAATCAAGCCTACTTTTTCATTCACTAAAATTGTTGATAGGAAAGGGTTGATAACATATGTATATATAAATATTGATATTTAAATTTGGTAAGCCGCTGTATATAAAGAAGAATTATAAAATTATATAGGGGTGGTTATGCCCACTTTTTAAAGCCATAATTTCAAATCTTGCAGCAGTGCAATTTGTCACTAAAATCGCTGGAGTTAAACGGTATAAATTTCGTTTTAACATTCTGAACTTTATGGGCGTAGCCCACCCCTCTGGTTACTCGGTGACTTACTTGTGAAGCAAATTTGAGCTCTCTATCTATAGCCCAAGTGCTTCTTAATGTAGATGAGAGTGAGTCAGTGCATGTATCTAAAAATATGAATTTCTTACACCTCCATATCACAGGAAGCTTTCATTGTAAAACATTCAAACTTTGCATATGAGGTACATCAATGAAGGCACCTTACGTTTTAAATTTCAACTTTTTAAAATTGAGGGGAACAAAGTTAAAAACATAAATGAAAGGCTTCTTGTTAATATTAAAGCTGCGTGCAGATTTAGGAACTTAAGCTGGCGCAATACTAGAGTGAGGCTACACTCAGAAAAATATGATGATCTAAATTTAAGAACTAAATTCTTGAATTTAGTTTGCACAAATCTTAATATTTCATTCTGGAAATTTGGAGCTTCTCAAGTTTAAGCATATATTCTTTATTTAGAGAATGAATTCTTAAAATCAAGAACGTGGTCTAAATCTTTAAGAACTCATTTTTAAAATAAAGAACAGAACGTAATTTTAATTGTAAGATTATATTTTTAAATTTTTAAGAATATGATTTTAATTTAACATTTTTATTAAGAACAAAATCTTAAGTTCTATTTTAAAATGAGATTTTATGTGAGATTACAATGTTAAATGCGACCTTAAAAAATTTGGATTTTATTCTTGAATCAAGCATTATCTTATTCAACAGACTATTAAGATTGGAATGATTTGATTTCGAGCGTAAAAAAATTATTTTAGCGTGTTTTTCCCATAGTATAGATTTATTTCTTAAATCAAATAGAATTTATTTATATTGAATACATTTAAAGTCCATACAAACCTTCCTATGGGTAATTCCAGAAATAAAAACAAACTTTTTACTTATTAAAATATATTTTAACTAAATATATTTCAAGTTGAATGTATACAATGATTTCAGCTTAGTTTAAAAAAACTTCAAGATTTATAATTATTTAACATTTACTGACGGCCCTTTTCACAATGTACAATTAAAAGCTAACAGGGACTTTAACAGCAAGTTTTGTATAAAGAACTGTCAGCTGAAGTTCACGTTAAGTCTTAATCATATGTACATGGTGAAAATGGATGAAAACATATTAAAAAATATTAGATTTTAATTTTAACTTATGTATTTAAGCCACATGCATATTCATAGATATATATCTATGTAAGTATTTTTTTATATATATATATGAGCATTTCTACAGATAAGTGAACTTTTTGTCATTTATGACAAAAGAAAATTTAAGTTTTTCTTTATTTCTTTATAATCTTGCGTAGATCATAAAAATCGAGCCACATTGGTCTGATATATGTACTTGACAAAGATTTTATATTTCTGTGGAAATGCCCATATGTGTGTATGTAAGTGTGTGATGTGCTGTTATACAAAAAACTTGTCCTATAGTGTAATTTTCCTGATTGGAAAATAAATTCCCTCAACTGTCAACAGTTATTTATAATAAATATTTTTTTTATATCTAAAAAATCCTTATCTACCGAGTAGGAGTTGAGTGTATGGCCCAGCCCACATCTACTTAAAAGATTTAATTACATTAAAAGAGAGTTTTAAAAATATTTTTAATTATCAATAGGACTTATTGTAACGTATTGTTCTTAAGAATATCGTGCAATAACAGCCAAAAAAAAGCATACATGGGTATTCTGTGAATCGCGCGTATTTAAATCGCCTAATTTTCAGGCAAAAGCTCCAATAAAAAGGTGGCTTGTTGCAGCTTTTTAATTGGTTTTGATCTTTTAGATCTTTAAGATAATTTATATTAACTTAACTTTGAATGTATTAAATCGTCCGCTCAGCAGAACACAGTTTTTTGTTTTTGGAAATCGCACTTTTGAAAAACGTGCGGCTTACACAACACCCCTGTTAAGCGAAATAATTTTCGAACTCAATTTTTTAACGAAAATTTATTATTTACGATCTTAAGTCATCGATTTTCTTCAAAAAATTAATTTCATGCGGTTGTGCCACAATAAATGATATGAGGGCATTTTGGGAACTGTTGAAAAAATTACCTTTGAAAAATCTCACCTCTCAGAGAATATATTTTAATTGGTGTGAAAAAAATATTTTCCTTAAAAATATAAATATTTCTAATTCACTCAGACAACGTCATAACTTCAAAAAATGGAATTTTTGAGTTAGCGAAGTAGAATTATTCCTGTTATCTTACTTCATATTGTTTAAGAATTTCATACAAATATCTTGTTGAATCAACAAGAGTAAAACAAACATAATTTTCTTTTACCAAACAATTTTTTCTTTTTTGAGTTATGACGCTGCTTGCGTAAATGAACAAATGTTTCGTATGAGTATTTATTATATTACTTAAGTACCTAAGGTATAATACTTATAGGCCAGGTGTTAAATCACGGCATTCGATAAAACTCGTAACTTAAAAATATTTCCATATAAACTCTATTGAAATTTTTTTAAATTACGAGTCGTATCGAATGCCATATTTTGCCAACAGGTTCCTATTTCGTACCTATAGTTTGAGCCAAGCAATTTCACTTACCATTAGACGCTATTTTAAATTTTTACTAATACGTCCAAATGTATGTATATCTAATGTACTAAATGTCTATTAGCCCCCCATTTACAAAACCACGAAAGTCGTCTTTTCTAAAATATTTTTATTAAAATCATTCAGAAAACTTAGTGCTTTTCTTATACGGCCCTGCTCTGTAAACCAATCGATTGAAATTGCACGATTTTAGAAAACTAACTCCACTCCAGCAATAGAAATATTTTTCAAGATTTTTTTAATTTTATTTTTTTATTATTTGATCCACAAATATCATACCTGAAAGAAAGTTATCTGGTTTGAATTTAAACACGTCTGCAGGACCATTATGATTTTTTTTGAAACGAGAAATTTTCTCGGATCCCATTTACAGAACAGGGTCGATAAACTCCCTACTCAAGTCGACCGTCTGGGGTGTGGCAACAAGGTGTTATTGTTCCTAAAAGTATACTCCTAGGGCTTCATATCTACATATGTTTTTTTATGTAATCATAAGCGTGAACCATTCTGGGGATGCATTGCCCCCCAGAGATTTGTTGTTGCCCCTAGATTTATAAAAAACTTGCATGTAATTATTTTTTTTATTATAACTCATGACAATCACCAGTCATAATGCCCCCTTGAAAAAATGTATAGATAAGCTAATGCTTTTAATGTTTTTAATAATATTTTTTGCTACTTTTTATATATAAAAATTTAGAGAAAAAAAATTTTTTTTAAACAATCTTTTATTTGTCTTGTGTTTGGAACTATGATTTTTATGATGAAATCTTGCAAATCAATTTTGAAGCAGATATCTTCAAAGCATTGAGCTCAAATTTTGTATACAATCTTTAGTTTGAAGCACAATGCATTGTAAGCTCTATGAGTTCATTCTTAATTATTGAGGCAAGTTCTGAAAATCAAATTTTTTCAAATCACTTGTGATTTTAAAAGTAACAATGGTAATGCAGATATTTTTTTGCTCTTTTTTAATATCTGGAAGAAATTTATATATATGATTTTAAAAGCATCTACAGTACCATTATTACTTTTAAAATCACTTGTGATTTAAAAAATGTGATTTTCCGAACATGCCTGATAAATTATTTTTGATGTACTCTTACAAAAGACTTATCAAATGAAAGGTCTTGCTGAGACAAAACTGAACAATCAAAGTGGCATGACTCTTAATCCAATATGGCGGACTAAGTTTTTAATGCTTCTCCACAATATGGCTTTCAAATGAAGGGGCTAGCCACGAGTAACTCGAAAATTATTATTAACGTCACCATAACTCCTGTCCAGCAATAATGAAAAACTAGTTATAATTAAAAAAAAACTGCATTAAAAACGAGCTTTTAGTTGAAATGCACTAAAAACTAAATTTTTCTAATTCACATTTAACATCATTACACAATTTATATGGTATAAAACGTCGTCGTAGATATCGAGCTATAACTGCCAAAAAAGCTTAAGCGACATTTTTTTAACTTCTCTTTTTTGGTGAAAATCGAAAATTATGTCGTTTAATTTTTTTTTTTTGAGGTTTACTCGCAATCTTGCAACAAGCTTATAGTTATATTATTTAAATTGTTTAATGCCATTATAGTTAAATTAAAAGTTATTAAAGGAAAAACTTATTTAATCTGTTAGAGCGTTTTTAAATAGAAGCTTGTTCTAAAAGAAGGTTTTTTTTTTAATTTAAATAATTTTTTTATTGTCTTGTGTTCGCTGGATAGGATTTAAAGTGATGTCCTTTAAAAAAGTAATTAAGCTTAAAATTTTAAAGTTTTTGTTTGTTAATTTTTGTTTGTGATTATTTTCACTTGCGTAGAAATTGGGAACCTGTAGCTCAAGCAATAATTAATAATAAAGATACTTTATATATCTGATTTGATCAGGCTAAAGATCGTATCGCTTTATAAGCCAAATTACATTTGATAATTATTATTGAACATATAACACCAAAGATAATTGAAGAACGGAACAACTAGCTGTTTTCGAAGGCCACTAAAGCTACTCATTAGTGTGCTTTGTGTTTGGTCCACTGTGTGTATTGTGAGTTGATGTAGATTTCTGCTTTATATACGCAACTTTTATTGCAAATGGAATATGTGAATTGTTTTGATTCATCGTATTTTAATTTGCTGAAAGCTTTTTTAATGAAAGATAAATTTAACCACCTCTAAATTTACAACAGTCTTGCCATTGTCGTTTGTCCTTTACTAATTATGCACATGTTAGTTAATTTGCTTATTTTTTGTTCTTTGATCTTTTTGTTTGTTACTATTAAGTATATTTATTTAATTTTTGCCACAGACCCTTGGCTACTAATTTAAGTTGATAATTATATATTTGTAGCCAGATTTTATGAAACTTATGAATAGATTTTGAATCTTAGCAATTATCTTTTCCCCCTGCGAATTTGTATAATTCTAATACTGCCCTCATATCATCAATAAAATGTTTTTAAAGAAAGATAATATGTATTATGAAAATATTATAAACAAAAATTTATTTACTTATAAGTATCGTATACGGAGTTATACGATAACGCTATTTTTCATTTATGTCTAATGATACAATATTTATATTTTAAAAGTAGGTTTTTATGTATATTTAATGTATGTTTGTATTTGTAAGCTAATTTTTATTATTTTAATAAATAGTAATGACTATGGTTTTGTGTATTTAATAATTTTATATATTGTTAATATGTCAAAAATATATAATTTTTTATCTGCATAAATTTGTATAAATTCTTATATCTGTTTTTTTTAAGTTTAAGACTTAAAATAAAGAATTTTTTATATAAAGAAGGCCAATCATTTCCTATTTATTTCCCTGCTTTACCTTAAATTATAGGTATTGTAGTACTTATCTTCTCTCGCTGCATTTAATGGTAATGAGCAACACGATATTCATGCTCTTCATCGCTGACGTACATGCGTGTTAGATCGGATGCCACAGAAGCACTATCACTGCTGGAGAAGATAGAAAAAAAAGAAAAATTAAGGTTAATTCAAACACGTTCTGTGCGAATAAAAATACATATCGAGGGTTTATATTCAAAAAGTGCTATCTGCAAGGCTTGAAAATTTTAAAAGAGTGCAAAAAACTTTTTTTTTCTCAAAGTGCAAGGGCTAATAACTCAATTTTGATGAATGGTAGCATTTACAGAAGACATCTTAATTCTACTAATGTTAATCAAATACAGTTATTGCTCTTGGACTTAGAGAAAATAACAGTTTTATTTTGTATACTAAAATATTCAAGAATTGCAGATAGCACTTTTTGAATATAAACCCTCGATATATAATATTTACACACATTTGTGCATACATACATACATCGTTAACTTAATATAGAAAAGCCCTAACTCATTATAATTTGAAAACGTTGGAGTGGTTAAAGCTACATTACCTTATGTTAGTCTATTTTCTCTTTTATTAGATTACATTACGTTACGTTACATTACGTTACGTTACGTCTCAGTTAAATTTAGTAACGTAATATAACATTAAGTATCTTACAGCTCAGTTAGCTGACTGTAATGTCATGTAACTGTAACGTAGGAAGCAGCTGATCGATCATTTTATATGACAAGCAGGTTATGTTACATCACATCTCTATAAAATTTTCATTAATTTTCACATAACAATATAGATCAGCAGTTTCCTACTGTTGCAGTTACTTTACATTACAGTCGACTAAATGAGCTACGCCACGTTGGTTTAAACTTAAGGCTCAGTTAGCCGACTGTAATGGAATGTAACTGTGACAGTACGAAACACCTGATCGATATTGTTATTTGAAAGGAAATGTATAGATTCGTACGATCCGATCACGTTACATTGCATCTTTATAACCATTTTCATTATTGACTATGGCTACATGATTTTACGTTATGCAACTGCCCATTCGTAACGAAGTTTTCTTTATGTTACAGTACGTTTCCCTATGTGATAGAACAATACATTAGACTAGGTTGGCTTAACATAGGTCACGTTATATTTCGTTGCGTTATGGAAGGATAAGGTGCACTATGTTAAGCTGCGTTAGGTAATGTCATTCATTAAAATATTGGTTCCCATGAAACCTGCAAACCTTCTTAGAAAGTCTACAGTTTAGGGCAGTGGAACTTAAGTGAGACTGTTTGAATTTTATTATTTTGAAGGTAGTTCGTCAATTAATGTTTTTGTATAATTTATAAAATTTTATAAATAGATATGTATCACTTTGATCGATTTTATATATTAGTAATAATAATAAATTCTACATACTTTGCAAAATCTTGTTCGTATGCTGTTGCAACCATGGCGCATAGTTCTTGTTCCAAATTGCCACTGCCGCTGCGTGTGTAGAAACCAGATGAGGCTGAAGAGTCATTACGCCCCAGTGACTTCATAGCAGAGTCATCATCGTCGCTGTGATTGATGTAAGTAATCGGATTATGCTGCTCTTGTTGCAACAATTGTAATTGTTGTAACAATTGGGCACTATTATTGTTAATACTCGAATTATTAATATTGAAGTTATGTTGCTGTTGTTGCTGTTGATAATCTTTCAAACTGACACCCAAAGATGCTGTCACTTGAGTTGAGTCTGCTGCATTATTAATTAACGAATCCAGTGATGCGGGTGCTGCTGCCGCAGTTGCTGTTGATGATGGTGCTAATAATGTTGTTGATAATGGTATAGTTGAAGCATTGCTTGTTAGTGTTGACATTGTTACGGCTGCTGTTGTTGTTGTTGTTAGCGCATTTAATGATGCTGAAATTTTCGTTTTCTGTTTTGTTGTCTGCTCTTTTGCACACTCATTGTTGGCCGTTTCATGTTGTAGACCAATTATTTGGTTGATTGATGGACATGGTAACAGTGTTGCTGGTGATGTTGTTAGATTCAGAATTGCACTTGTTGCTGTTGCCATTGTTTGTGTCGGTGTTGTGTTCGCAGACACTTTAGTTTCAATCGAATTACTGCAAGGTATCTTTGTGGTGGTTGTTGTTGTTGTTGTAGCACAACTATTTGACAAAGTTGTAGGTTTGATGTTCGACATCCAGGTGTCTGATTCACTGCTACAAATAATAAAAAAAAATTATAAAATAAACTTAGTTATAAAATAAACTTAGTTGTTCATAGAATTTTGTAATAACTTGTGTAAGACCAATATCAAATATTGCATATAAGCAGGTACATATCGTTGGTCACAAGTAGAAAGGACCTGAGTCAAATAATTGTAACTTTACAGGAGAAGATAAAAACATACAAATAAAAAGTACAACTGCTTTGTAAAACTGCTTGCAAAACACTGAAAAAAATTTCGGCAGAAATTCAATGAATTTCAACATTAATCTAATGAAAAATTCATTAAAATTCACGCTTCGTTGGATTAATGAAACCAGTTTCGTAAAAAATTATTTTATTGAAAACTTCATTAAATTTATTTAACAGTGTTATTAATGCAGTGCTATAACTTCATCGAAACAATAAAATAATTTCATGAAAAGAATAAAATAACTTAAATATAAAGTGGTTTCTTAATAATTAGAAAATATTGTTGTCATAAATCCAATAAAATATTGTAACGAAACCAGAATATCAAGGAAGTAATTCCAATGAAATTGTTTTACAATATTCATGAAATTTTCATTGGATTTGTGAAATTATCATTAGATTTGTGAACAATTTTTAATGAAATTGTTTCATTGGATTTATGAAGCAAAACTCTTTCGGTGAAGCGTTATTTTTTACACTATTGTAATAAATTGTTGTGACGATGTTTATTTGTGTGAAATGTATGGGAAGCACTGAAAAACTGAATTTCGTGAAAATCCGAGATAGTGTCTTTCTACTTGTGACCATCGACATATATATTATTAATAAAAAACGGTTCCACAATGCAATGTTTTTTTAATAGGATATTGCTTTTCATATCAATAAACAATTATTAATACCAGCTGCCAAAAGTTGTAGCTTTTTTTAATTAATTAGGGAATTTTGTTTTTCGAGAAATATCCTCAAAACACAGTAATACGGGATTTAATAGAAATGAATTTGTATTTATGGAACCTCTAAGTAATTTGACAGCAATCTTAGCAGCTAAAGCCTGGTATTCTGTTCACAATTTCCTTCGAAATGCTACCAAACTACATATAAAAGTATTTGGTATGAAATATTTGTGAAATTCGCAAAAGCAGTACTCTGTTCTTGTTGCGAAAAAGACGTAAAATTATCTGGTGGCATGTTTTTCCATGCAAAATTAATCTGGCATCATTTCAGTTTAGCTGCGAAACAACATAAGCAGTGTTTTTTTCGTGCGGAATGTTAACAATGTTGCATACATCCAAGCGATAAAAGCGCGAAATTTATTCAAAAACCGTTAGTTGGGCTACATTTAGTACATGTAAAATTTTTCAAGCGAAATAATCAATTGTACTGCAAATTTTTCACATTTTCGAACAGGGTACCAGCCTTAAGCTTAAGCTTTACGATATATGTATATGAATAATAGCTTTTGGTCCCATAAAACTGGTCACTTGGAATCATCTGGGCCAAAGATGCCAAGCAATTCTGTCAGTAATTTTTAAAAGAAATCTTGGTGGGCCATTAGTCATAAGTAGCACTAGTTTTGGCTGAATTTGTTTAAAAAAAACAAATATGTACAATTTTTTATTATTATTACCTAAACAAAAAAACAACAAGAAGATTAAACAACTAAAGTTGTAGATATTCCTCATTTAGCTTAATTACCAAAAACAAAATTCCAAAAATAAAAGTATATTTAAAGGTCAAGTGCGCATAAGATTTGCAAATAAAAACTATAAACTATATATTTTATTATACGAGTATTAAGTTACCAGGGCAGATCAACAAGTACGAGACTTATTTAAATTATATTTTTTTTATAGAATTTGTTTAATAAAAAAAACTCTTTTAAAACAAAATTTCGGACTTTATGACCTGCCTTCGTATATTAATTTTAATTGAAAAGATGAACAAAACATTTAGTAAATATATTTTAAATTACAATTTTAGTACCTTTAAAGGCTTTTTTAAACACCTTATCAAAGCAAATCAAAGCACTATCAAAAAATTTATTATTTAATGAAAAATATCAACAGAAAAAGACAACAACCTACATCAAATCATGATTTACAACACCATAGTTTTTTAACAACATAATTTATGAACACTAAGCTTTTAACAATAGAAGAGTAATGACCATTTAGTTAATGACAAATGACTGCCATCTGTATGAGATTGGTTGTAATGTAATTAACTAAATGTGAAACTATTGCCCAAATAAGGGAGTAGATTAAAGGAAACCATAAACGAATTATTGCGAATTATTACGAATTATTGCGCTTAAAAAATCTATAGAGATGAGCGAGATTGGTAGAAAAGTAATTACCAAAACCAAGCTTTTGAAAAAATAAGAAATAAATAAAAAATACATTGATGACTCTCATTAGAGCCCTTCGTAAAGTTTCTTGAAATGAAATTACGTCTTGCTTTTTAAATGTATTTTCGTGGCATGTGTTATACTAAACTCAATAAATGCTGTCATATAATGAGTAAAGCATGATGTATGTAGTGATACTCTTGTATATGCGTGTTTACAAATGATGTCGTGAACACTTCTTGTTCGTAACAAACAGTACATATATCACAAGAGGAAGTAGTGTATTCGCCTGCTTACAAATTGTGGTAACAACTACATATAATGAGGGTGCTGCCACTGCGGATTTTTAGATTTTTACTGTTGCCGTAATTTTCCGGAGATGTGCCGGGGAACTACTGGGATTTTTAGCTTAATTTTTGGAAATTTCCAATATGGTTAGTATCTTTGCTATATAAAAAAAGTTTGTGGCTTGGATAAATGGTTCGTGGCAGTGATAGCTGAAGGTGTCTCTGTTAAACTACAGGAGCATTTACGACTTATCTGTATGTACATGTATGTACTTGTATATGTACTTGCTTATTTACTTCTATACCTACAATATTTTAAACAAATGTCTTGCAAACAGTATTGTTCAGAGATTGTTTTTGAGTTGGCTGAAGTAGTTAGCACGGTGAATACAAATCCGATGATACTGGGTTCAATCTCTATATCCAACTGTCATTAAAATAACAACGACATGAATTTTTCTGGTCTGCATTAGTAACACTTTGTGTTAGTTATTGTGGGAAAATTCAAGTGATGAATGCATAGTCAATGGTCACTGAACTATACCGACCTTAGCAGATACTAATCCTAATGTAAATTCAGAGCGCCCTACTTTGTTGTCTAGCAGAATTATCGGCCAACCAACAGCTTCAAACAAATTTAATACGCCTCACTTAACACCAGAGGCGCTGCAAAACAGCATTATTAAAAAAGAAACGTGAGTTGTAACAGAGTGAGAATTTTTTCTATTTCTTACTTCAACGCCTGTCTTCTTTATCACTAGCCCTTTCCTAAAATAAGATAACACCTAGTAATAGTAGTAGGAATCCATTGTCTGAGTGTTACTTTACTTTAAAAAAAGTAGTTCTTTTAAAAGGTCTTATGCAGGGCTCTAACTGTCTAGCTTCATTCAACACAGCAGGCTATACGAAAACACGGCTCGACTTAAAATGCCGCTTGCAGAATTTTCGCCAGCTACTTAATTTATATTTTTTTCTAGATGGCAGCAGCATCATTAGCACCTGATATTTAAGTTTAAATAAATATTTCAGTGCTGCCACCTTAAAATATTTCACATTTATAAATATTAAATTACTCTCTTTAAAATGGTGCGTATATCACAGAAATAAATCAACTTCTCTCTTCCCATGAATTTTAGGTTATTATTTCTGTTAAATAATATGAAATAATTATTAAACATAATTCATTCAATATTTTATTTTAAACTGGCAGCAATATGTTTGCTCAATGTCGCCAAAATAAGAAAAGAAATAAGTTTAATTGGACTAAAACGACAAAATCAGTATGCGGAACAACCTGTCACCGTGTAGCCTTGCTGTCGTCAAAATAATCATTCACATATAAACATGTGTATTCTAATTTTGATAGACGAGTATTGAAGCCGCCAGCTGCGGTGAATGTGTTTAATGCTTCACTCTTGTATATTTGAAATATTTAATAATATTAGCCTATTTAAATTTCACTATCGCTAGTAATATAGTTAAAAAAATATAGAAATATATATTCATATTATATATTTGCGTACTCGTACATACACAGATATTTTTTATTATTTTTCAATCCCACTGAGATCTTTCTTTAATTAATAACCAAGTTTTTATAAAATTTAATCATTTTCTAAACTATATTGCACCGATACGAGTATAAGTTTGAGTTTGGAAAAATTTAAGTTTTTATCTTTCAAAAGTCAACCGCACAAAATGTATTCATTAATTACATCAAAATCAAAAGCACGTGCTACCAACAAAATTATAATATTCGTCGGCAACAATTTGGCCAACGTCATCATCACATTCTAACTTTGATTTCATAACAATTTTATGGGCTAGAAAAAAATAAATGTATAAATTAAATTAGCATCAGCAACAATCGGTCTGTGTCAGCACCAAAGAAAAATTAGACAAACAACCGCAATTCACGCTGCAGGTAGAGCGATAAGCAAACTTTAAGATGCCAATACGAGCAAAGTTTTTAGCATTCGCAAGATGCCAAACGAGTTATTGTGATTTTTATTAAATATACGAGTAAGATGTTTATTTTTCATTCTTACTTTCAATATTAGAGCAAAAATTTAAATAGAAAAAAACTTGTTTTTAATTTTGGCATATATTTTTTTTTTTTTAATTTCAATGTTGTTTTAAGAGAATTTAGATGGAATTCAATAGTTATTTAAAATTATTTATTATATCGTTAATAGATTTAAATTTTACAGATTTTATCGCAAATGAATGTCATAAATCAAAAAAAAAAAAAAATTTTTGAGCATTCCAAAGAAAAAGTATTGCTTGGAGTTATTTAAGATTCAATCAGACGTTTTATACAATAATGCCATAGCCATAACCATTGCCATAGCTACAAATATATTTTGCTTCACCTATTAGTGCTTCCATAACCGTAAACAGCTGTTTATGATCTTACTTGTTTATGCATTGCAAAAGTGCAGCAATAAATATAGTGTCATAACCGCAAAGAAAAACGTAAGCGACATAACTTTCTAACCTAATTTTTTTTACCAAAACAGATCATTTGCAATCGTAAATAAACGATTTTCATTAAAAAAATTAGGTCCAAAAAATTTGTCGGTTAAGCGGTTTTGGCGGTTATGGGTCGATATGTGTAACCAGCAAACAGCTGTTTAAGATTATGGCGAAAAAAGAAAACTCAATTGGTTTCTATGGATTTGGTTATCTCAATGGCGTTATGGTGAGTCACCTATAATAACTGATTATAATCAAATGCAGTTTTGCCCATAAGCTTTGTTCGAACAGCTGATAAGTATGCTTATGGTTATGGCTAGCGTTTTGAGTTTTAAGGAAGGCAAATTAAATGAAATAATTTTTAAAGAATAACTAAACAATTTTATGGCGCTATGAAATGAGTTCTAAGGAATTAACGCCCAAATAAGAAATGAAGACCCAAGAGAAAATTTTTGGAACTACTCCCAATATAAATGAAATAAAGCCAAATTAAAAAATCCCAAATGAATTCAAAAACAAGATGAAATAAAGCACATAAAAAAAAATGAAATGAAGCCCAACCAAAGTCAAATGAAATAAGGCAAAAAAAATTAAATAAGGCCCAATTAAAAATCTTCTTATTTAGTCCTTCCTTTCCTTGGTCCCTATTTCATAGTGCACAATTGTAAATATTGTAATAAACAGTAGCAAAAGGAGCAAAATGATGTTTTCGAGGCCCTATACACTTTCATTATCCTTGGTCCACTGTGTATGGAGTCAGTTGATGGAAATTTCAGTCATACATACATATTTTTCAGTAGAAACGGCTTATGTGAATTGCTTATCCATATACAGCCTGTTCTTATTTTATCGTTGAAAACAATAATCAAATAACAAATTTTTTTTCTTTCAATGTAAGTAAGCAATAGAAAGCTTCTTGTGGACATCGTGGGCTAGACCGATATTCTTCAAGCACTGATTTTGATGTTGCACAGTGGAAGTTTGGTGTTAAAACTCCCATTTTTCGACCGCTCAATTTCAAAAATCGAATGATACAGTTTTATAGAGATATGTATAAACATGCAATGAGACTTGATGGATTTAAAGAAAACAATTATTTAAAGTTTTAAAGGGTGCTAAGCAAGAAATTACATAGATTTTCACGCAATGCAGTGTTACATATACATATGCACCCTTAATTACGAAAGTGGTCAAAGTCATATATTGATCTGGTCGAGATATTTAGTAGATTACATTTAAACAAATCAAAAAGTGTTTTTATATTATGCAGCATTTTAATTTAGAGATGTTCTAGTTCCGATTTATATAAATTTGAAGTTTTTCAAAGATTTATTTGATAAATCGAAGTAAAAATGCACATGACTTATACCATTTTCATAATTCAGGGCACATATGTATGTATAGTTTTCCTGATAATAGCATTTGATTTTAATATATTTAAGTAATTCTGCAAGAAGAAACTGACATTAATGCAAAGATCTGATGGAACATTTTCGAAAATAAGTTACGGAACCAAATTGGAAATAAAGTCTTTCAAAAAAAAAATTTTTGACAATACGTGAAATATCAAATTAAATTTTAAATGCAAGATTGTGTGCTTGTCAGAGAGCTCAGGGTGTGTGTTAAGTTTTTTAAAAATCGGTAAAGTAGAACGACTTAAAACAAAATATTTAAACTTAATGCGCGTGGCTCTGTCTATTTTTTTTAAAGGAAAATTGTGCCTATTTTAGAGTTGAAAGAGTGTGGTAACTTTCGTAAAAATCGGTTAAGCAGAACCATGTGAAATGTAATAATAAATTTTAATGGGCGTAGACCCGCCCATTTTTTCAACTTTAAAATTATGTAATTACAAGAACCACTGGTTTTTTGGCTGTATTTTGCAGCACTCAAATAAGTAGAATATCATAAAATTAAATTTTAAAAATTGTAGGTGTGTCCAGACACATTTATTTACAATGGGACCAATTGAAAGCTATACGCTCTCAGACAAAAAAAAAGCATTTTTACACTCGGTCTAAAATGTAAATCGGTCTAAAATACAGATTGATAACCTTTTTTGAAGTCGGTTAAAAATACAGAATTGCCCATAAGGAACAAATATAAGAATATCATAATCCGTTAAAAAGATAAGAAAATTTTAAATTTTGAATGACAAAAAATATTTAGGTCCACTTTCCCTCTGGTTGATCTTTCTTTTGTCTTTTATTCGATTAAAAAATAATAGTTCTCGGAATTTTTCAGAAGTAAAGATTAAAGTTTTGCTTTTGGGCAAAAATTTATGAAGTCATCCCACTATGCAATATCATAAAACGAATACACGACTCAGTTTTAATTCAATATTAATGGGCATCTTTTATGATTTGTATAAGCGTAGTTTTGTTTTAAAAATTCGAGCTCTCAAGTGACACATCTCGAACAATAATTATGGCTTGTGAAAACGTGAATACTACCCAACTTATGTCTACAGACTGCAGACCTGCTTTGGTGAAACAATAATTTTTGTTATGGGCGCTAAAGCTACTAAAGGAATAATATTACGTTTTGTCATTAAAGCGCTACATTATGGATTGAATGTGTATGAAATTAACACTTTTGCGAGAAAATAATTTTTCTCTACAGATTATTGGATGTCGTAGCACAAGTTAAAAATTTTGTTCTAGGATTTTTCGATGTTTTATTTATTGGTAAGAAAGAGCGTAAAGAATTAATTAAAAGCAAAGGACATGAGATATACTGGGAATAAAAAAATAACATAAGAAATAAAATTACAATAAAAACAATAATTAAATTGGACAAAATAAGTTTATAAGAAATTAAACTACGGTAGCATTGATTTAATAAAATCGTAGGGTTACTTTAAATCTGTTGTAATGTAACAAACACAATCTTTAATTAAGAACAAATTTTACAATTTCAAACTAGATATTATAGCAAGGTTCTTGTATTAAAACATAATTAACAATTGCCTGTACTTAATGGTTTTTATGAGGATTAAATATTTTGTTGCATATATGTAACATGGCGCCAGAAATGGATAACTAAGTGATTCCATTCAAAAATACTTTTCACAATAAATAAATTGTATACAAAGTTCAAATTACATTTAATTAAATCGCAATTAAATCTCGTATTATTGAGTAAACAAAAGTATATTTTTGCATTTAAATACGTATTTGTTTTATTGTATCCTAATAATGTAAGTGAAAAATAATTACACGTTTATTGACCTCATGTTTTGAAATAATTATAAGTAGTATTGCATTAATTTCTCTCATATTAAATAAATATTTTGGGTAATTAATGCAATCTGAGGAAATAAAATGCCGTTAAAATTTAATCGAAAGTATTGTTTGGAAGTGCGCTCAGAATGTTTTTTTTAAAAAATTTCTTGTTTGTAAGCGACATAATTTTCGAAATAAATTTATTGGGCAAATGTAAGTTATCGGTTTAATAAAAATAACAAGGTCCTAACAATGTATCGGTTATCATTTTTTGGCGGTTATGGCTCGATGTGTGCGAAACAATAACCGATACTTGCTTGATGGCCATTTATTTGAGAATTGCAACTGGATACCAACATTGCATGTTGAAAAAAAACTAAAAATTTTGTTCTTGTTGGTGGTAATAATCAACCGAGTAGTTTTGCAACAACACTTTGCCATAGTACCTAATAGTGTCCTGCACAAGACTTTACTACAGCGAAATATTCTAAAACAAACGCTAAACAACACTGTTGGCAAGACATTTGTTTTAGTTGCTTATCTTGCCAACAGTGTTGTTTAGCGTTTGTTTTAAAATATTTCGCTGTAGTAACGCATTTGAAAAACCTCTCATGTCCTGAAATGTCTTATAAATGGTCTTGTGCAGAACTTTAGTAAATAATCTACAACACGCACAAAAATTTCAGTGACTTGAAGCTGCGTACATGCAAGATTGTTTTATTGTTGACTGTATAAAATATACTACTTCAGATATAAATGAATTAAGAAAATGTGTTTATTTTAAAGGGTCTTTCGATAAGGGCTTCCTGCATTTTAATTAAAATTAAACAAATTGTGTGTGAGATATTATCATAAATTTTCATTCCTTTCATTATATATGGAGTATAAATTTTTGAAAATGTCAGCCCCGTCTTTGCTGGGTAGTTCGCATGCGAAATGTAAACTTCACATCAACTCCACGTGACATAACCAGGCTTTCAAATCGTTTATGCAGAATGTGCATGGGAGTTTAAAAAACACATTATCCACACATGGGCATAGAAAAGCCATTCTCCCCACCAAAAACAATTGCTGTTGACCCACTCCCCTTGCATTATCAAAAGTTGCATGTCATTATTGCATTCAGTCCAATGTATCCAACCATCCAACTCTGGCCAAAATAAATTGGTAATCATTGAAATATAGCGCTCACGACCCAAAAATTTGCACATGTTATTGAATGCACATCCGTTTGTGGTTCGTGGCAAACCAATTCAATAAATGTAGCTTAAAGAATCGGCAAGCATCGACTCTCAAAGATGGAAAGGCATTATTGGAGAACCCTTTAAAATTAAAGAATGAAATAATTTAAAGAACATTTGCAACTTTTACAGCCTGGTGAACACTTATACTGAAAACTTTCTATTTTTATTGTCGATAGAACGTTTTCCGTCGATATCGTGGCCAAGGCCGTTAAAGAATTTTTCATGCCACAGAAAAAATAAATGGCCAATCCCACGATATCGTCAACGTTCGATTTATCGTACATTTACATTAAAAATAAACAAATTTGAATATTTTGTTGATTTTTTGTTGTTTTAAATGTAAGTGTGTTTTAAATGTAAGTGTGCGAAAAGTCGAACATTGTCGACAGACATCGTGGGATTGGCCCAGAATCACTCATAATTTTTTTCCAATGAAACTTATTTATGCTTAAATAAAACAAAAAATTTTTTGCAATTATGCTTGATCACAAATGAGCATGATTGATGATGACTTGAGCGGCGCCCATCTCTTAAATTTTGTTCAGTTTCAACTTTAGAGCACAAAAAATTCCATATCTGCGCAATCTTGAATCTATAAAACACCTTAAATGTACTCGTAGTAGAGTTCACTTGTATGGAATTCCAATTGATGCGAACACAAGTTTTCTATCACAAGCCATTTTATTTAAATTTGTCGCATTCAATTTTATGTTACATGTTGCTTAATATCGGTTTTATTACAAAGTAAAACGCCCGAATACTTATTTCAGATGTGTGAATTTATTCGAATGGTTTGAGGTTAATTTTAAATGCCTCTCGGAAATATGTCCTCCTCCATTATTACAAATATTATTTTCAGCGTTAATAAAGTGTTAAAAATTTTAGCAAAAGAGAAAAAAACATGAGTTAGACCTTTTAAAAAGCCATAAAAAATTATACATAAATAAATATGTAATTTGTTTTCCCTTAAGCCGTGGAATTTGGTAGTTTGTTTGAGCAAGAAGAATCATTTAATGTCAAAAGTATCTGGTGCTATCAGGGTACACTTTCAACTCGTTTGACACCACAAAGTTGCATATGTAAGAATAATTGCATTACTATTCAATTCATACCAATTGCATCAGACATTTCACAGTAGTGTCTAAGGGAGAAAAGATGGTAATAAATCTATATATTTTTAGCAAATTCGGTAGTAACGTGGCCAGAAAATATTGCGGAAAATCCTCCATGAAAACGCACCCAGTTATCTTGTAAACTATCTTCACTACTAATGCTACAATTTTGTTTAATAAACCAGAAATGAAGCATTTTCAGTATTTTAATTTTATTGGTGGTCATTGTAAGGAACTATTGAAGATTTTAACAAGAAAAAAATGTTATTATGCTTTAAACAAGTGCCAAGTGTAGTAAACTTTTGCTCTATTATGAAATGTTAACAAAAAAATTAATTAATTTGATTTATGCCTTGATTGATAGACAGTTCTAAAGGTGTTACTGTAATGAACGAGGCATTCATTCATTCATTCGCTGCAAAAATTAAGGCTGCTCTTGTTGTTGCAATTTTTACAAAATATGAGAACCAAGCAGAAGTCAAGCCATAGCAAATAGCTGCTGCCTTGGTGTCTATTATTAAGACCATATGAGTAACATTTTCAGGTAGTAAAAATATATTGTTTGTGGCCAATAATGCTAAAGTGAGCATATGCTTATTATTTACACTGCAAAGCATTTCATACTTCATAAAATTGCCCATTGTTTTGCTTAAATAATGTTTGAATTGTTTTTATTTTTTTTTTTTTAATTTTTGCAAATTAGTTACTGAACTTTTGGATGAAGAAAAATAAACGTTTTTCTTTACACTTTTTTAAGAAGCGGTTTTGTTTTTATTAGATATTATGTGATGGCTGGTGTGTACCAAGCCCACTTGATGCTTTTGCTATTATTAAACATTTTAAGGTCATAGAAAATGTTATAGAATGCAATATATTCATACTTATATGCAATTGATGCATATTTTACAATAGATATCTGAAGTGTTTAGCGTCAGCTGAAGACTTTTATATGCTACGTAAGTTACAATTCTTATAAAATTGTCTTTGTTACTGGTATGAAAAAAATATTTCCATAAAATATTCACTGAATTATAAATAAATAATTTTATGTGACATTTATTATTTTTATTTGAGCTGCAATAAATTTTAATTGAGGAAAGAATTTTTGAAAAAGGCTCAAGTTTCGTATTTTTTAATTCTTTTCGTAGTAATTTAGAGCTTATTTCACCAATTATATTTATTAGGTCTGTTCATTTACTTTCCCAGCAGAAACTAGCAATGAGAGAGTAAGGCAGAAATACTCTCCTAAATATGAAAAAGTAACTGAACGCATGGATGGAAATTATGATACAATTGTAGTTTTTTTTAAATTGGCATTTAATATGAAATTCTTTATACAGTTTTCATGTATTTTTACTACTTTTATGCATTTTTTATAATTTTTTAATTTTATTCAATAACAAATACAAAAATGTCACTTTCCAACTCTGAATATACATGACAAACAAACAAAATTATGTGTCATAAAAATTGAATTTATGTGGCTTAATGAAAAAATACAATAAATTAAGAAAACATGCTTTCATTTTTCATACGTATACATGTTTTTTTAACAAAGAAATGTAAATTTTTTCAAGTTTTCCTTTTTCAGATATTTTTTAAATAATTTATTTGACAACAACACACAGAACAGGTAATTGGATAATTCTTGCAAGTAAAAATTTTACTAGTAATAATTTGTAGGATTTTTTTTGTCTCTCAATTTTTCTCCCTTGTGACGCTCTCTCCTTGCAAACTTTTTGAGTTAATGAGCACTTTCAAGTAACAATTGTTACAAATTCTTAAAAATTTTTAGTAAATGAACAAACCTATTATGTCTCAATTAGTATTTAAAAGTTGTTTTTCATTAAAAAAAACGTATTGATATTTCAATAGAATAAGTGAAATTATTACTTAATGTGATATTCTAAAGAAGGCAAGACAATTTAAATTAAACCAGTTGGAATAAATCAGTATTTTCTGAGGCACTTCATCGTCATCTACGGCTATCAATTCGAAGAGATAGTGACTTAGTGGCATTAGCCGAATTAAGTAGCAAATAAATTAAGTAAAGTGCAAATTTTACTCGCAGACGAAGGGTTCCGTAAGGACATTACACATACACAGTGGCGGATTTATGTTTGATGTCGCCCTAGGCCGCGTGAGATATGCCGCCCTTTTTGCTCTATGAAGAAAAGCTTTTTTAAATTAAATATGTAATTTACAAATATTTAAATTACACAAATCCGCATGGTCCTGACAGGTTCGAAAGTACCAAGCGTAAATAAATCACTATAAATAGTTTGGCGATTTTGGTGACCAATCAATTTTTATAAATCTCCATAGATTTCGCAAATTAGTTCGCCCTCAAAAAATAATTTTATAATTTTTTGCCTACAGCTAATTCAGACTTAGTGATGGCGCCTTAATATATATATGGAAATAATGTAGCTAAGAGTCCACTAAATAAGTCTCATTAACATATTACACCGAAAAAAAAATTTATTTATGAACTTTTATTTTGCAAAAGTAATTTTTTTAATTTCTTTTAGAATAACTAACAAACAGTACTAATTTTTTCAAACAATATTTATCAATCTAATATGAACGTGCGAAAATTATATAATTAATGCACAATTTTCTGTTGAATTTCACTAACCCTTTTTTCAAAAAAAAAAAGTATAGTCTAGCAAAAAACGAAAATTTATGATCAGAGCTTATTTAAAAAAGCAGTCAGTCAACCGATAACTGTTTCAACATGTTAAACACTTAAACTCTCCGTTGTCTAAAGCTTTTCATTTCTGACTATTAACTTGTTCAGAAGCAGAAGCATAAGAATTACACAAATCAGAAGTTTTTAAACTCTGCTTCTCAATAACTCCTAACTAGAGTACGCTCTGGTTTCGTGAATAAACATGTAAAATACGCAAGCGACTTAAAATAATATCATATAAATCTAAAAATAAATTACATTGCACCGATAAATTAATTATAAATTAATTTGAAATTTATTTGCTGGTGGTTCAGCTTGGTCTATATACGTATTTCATTGGCGCTTGAACCAAATCATCAGTAGACTTCAACCACAAATTTTGAACAGTCACAAACCTCTTACTTTATGCACAGACTTTCAAAAACTATATGAGAATTCATAAAATAATAATATTTTTGAAAATCACAAAGACAAAATAAGCTTAGTATGCTTTGTAACTCATACAAAACCCAGCAAATAATTTATATTCGATATGAATCTATTTTATTTTTCTACACCTTTATACAATTTGAAATCCATTGGATAACAATAAAAGTAATTTCAAGGCAAAATGAAAAATAAAATCTAAAATTTAACATTTAAGAAATTTATTATTCGACATATTGTCGTAATTATATTTTAATTTGAAATTTATTTGCAGGTGGTTCAGCTTGGTCTATAATAATTATAAATAAAATTATGTTCTATAGTTTTCATTAATATGTAAAAAGTAAAACTAATTCACTAAAGATATCAATTTCAAACTATTCAAAATGTTTATTTTTGGGGTTCTTAAAATTTTGCCGCCCTAAAATCATGACGCCCTAGGTCTGGGCCTATACGTAAATCCAGTACTGCATATACATATAATAATAATAATATACGAGCTTTACCCCACAAGGCTTAAGCGATTTCTCCTTTTTGGTGATTTTTCTTAGTGTAAGCGTTTTTTTTAGTTATGCCAATTTTTCGACTTTCGGCGATTTATTTAAGTTTAAGAGATTTTTTATTTTTTGTGCTTTTTTTCGTTGGGCGATTTCTTTATTTTAGAAATTTTTAGTCTTAAGAGTTTTTAAAAATGTCAAGAGTTTGTCTTTTACAGTTTTCAATATACAGAAAGTTGTCAAAAGTACAGTACACCCATTAATTTTAATTTTCTTAAATTTACATATGTATGTGTGCCATGTGCCATACATGTCTGAATCAAACAGTTTTTTATTAGTAATTAGTGGTTACGCTTTTTTGGGCACATGGCACACAAGAAATGCCAGATGTAAACTCAGTCTAACTTTGCAAGTTTCAAGTTTTTCTATATAATTGGATGTACAACAATATTGTAGTAGAGTTTCAACATTTTTCGTTGTTCGCTTTAAAACACCCTTTAATTTTTTAATGTCAGATCTTTGTTGTTGTAGCAGCCAAAGTTAAGGATATTCTGTGAAAATTTCAGGTTCGTAGCTTTTACAGTTCTCGAGACAGACGGAAAGACGAACATCGCTCAGTAGTAAATAATCATAATTAATATTTATCGTTTTTGCTATTCAGTAACATATTTTAACAATATTTGCTGTCGATTGAAGTAAACAAAACAAAATAACAACCCCAAATTCATCTAGTTTTCCCTTAATTATTTTTTGTGCTATTTTCTTATATTGACATTTTATATACAGGGATGCCATATCATGTACACTATCGTTAAAAGAAAATTAGAGAATCACATTATCGCTGCCGCAAGCGAATATATATGTCGATAAATATTACGATTTTCGATTTGCAAACAGTTACTAAATTCAGGTACTGCAGTGCGATTCACAAACTTTTTTAACGATAATCGCATCGTTAAAATAATAATAACGAAAATTTATCAAATTTGCTATTCAGCTGTAGTCTAATGTCAGCTGTGTCGTTATTTAAGCGACAATAATTTATGTGTTGTTAATTTTATCGACAAAAATCAACAGAAAATATCAGTTGCGTACTATCGTTAAAAAGAAGTTACAGAATCACACAATCGTTATTACAAGCGAGAAAATTTGTAGACAAAAATTACGATTATCGGTTCGCAAAAAGTGTCTTAGTCTGTCTTAATTCGAAATCCGCTTAGCAACTTTTACATATTTTACTTTTACTTTTTTTTTGTTATAAATGACAAGCTTTTAAGCCACTGTGCAACACAATGACTTCATATCAGTTCATGATGTTCGTTGCACAATATTATGCAAATGATTTTTATTTGATCTGAAAGTCTGAAATATTGAATACAAGTTTTTTAATTTATTTCTTAGATTTTGCAAATACATACATATATTTCTTTCTTTCTTTTTTTTCTTGCTGTATGAGAATATTTCGATTCATTTGTTTATCTTAATGCTGGCATTATTTAAGACTTTAAACATGACTGGACACATTTGACAATATTAATCGAAATGTCATTTAATATGGAATAATTATAATTAAAAACCAAAACAAAAAATAAAACAAATAAACAAAAAAAAAAGTTTTTTTAACTCTGTAATGTGCTGATCATATTCAAACATTGAAATATGAATAAAACATTTATGAGAATCAAAAAAAAAAAAAAAACTAGCGAAACTAAAACAAGCAAATATTTGTTTGTGAAACCAACTCTTATCAAGATTATGTCCAAGCCATATGTGACAAAAAATAAAAATTGCAAATATTTACATTTTGGCTCAGTATCATGGAAGCATGAATGGGACAGCGGATTTTAATGCACAACACCTACAACTGAACAAGTAGTAAATGCTTTTGTGAATTTTAAAGCACTGCCACTGTAAATTCTCTGGTATTATGAGTAGCTTCCATTCTGACATTTGGAAGACGATTTGACCACATCATCTGGCGATACTTCTTAGGGTTCCAAAGGTGGAAAAGAATTCTATTGTTTTCGCTTCGAAGTCCATCTGTCAGTCAAAGGCTGTTTTCTTGAGAAACGTAAGAACTATGGACTTGAAATTTTCACAGAACATGTACAAATTTTTGCCGCTACAACAACAAAGATATGACAGTTAAAAATTAAAGGGTGCTCTAAAGCGAGCAACGAAGCATGCTGAAATCCTAATGTAATATACAGACAATTATGTATATATAGACACTTGAAATTTTCAAAGTATTTTTATAAGGACTACTCTAATTCACATTGAAATATAATAAAAAAAAATCATTATTAAAGGACATTCCATTAGTTAATGTAGTTTTGAAAACTTTTTGCATCTTGAAAACCGTAAGAGGCAAATTCTGTAAGATTTCAAAAAAAAAACACTAATAAATCCTAAAATTAAAAAATTCCGAATCGAAAAATCGTCTTTATGAAAAAAGCGCTTAGCTGAAAAATGTCAACAAAAATTAATTAAATCGTTAAAATACCAAAAGTAAAAAATTAAAATAATTGCTAAAACTAAAAATATGTTTAGCAAAAAAAAAAAAGGAATTGTAAAAATCGCCAAAAACGAAAAAAGTTTGCCGGTTGCTCAAAGTTATTTAAAAAATTTCTACATCAGGTCAGATATTCGATTTTATAGGCTAAAGTTCGTATAGTAGTACATATGCACTGTTCTTTCGCAACCTTTACTGTGCGAATCAAAATCCCAATTAAGTAAGAATTTAGTTTTTAAAAATAAATGGGGCAAAGTCATAGTAAAAACAGAGTATACTTTAAAAGTTTAGAACCAGTATTTTGCATGGAAATACTGGTTTTAATTTCTTAAAGTTTACTTTATTTTGACTATGACTTTGCCTCAATGTATTACCAACCATCAAAAATTTTAAAATGTCTAGAAATAATTGTTTTAAATTCAACATTAAATCGAAAAATGAATCAAAACCATTCTTTGGGAGTTAAGGACAATTTGTTTAAATTTTAAGAACAAGTATTTATACAAAAAAATAAAAAAAATCCGACTGCAACTAACTTTGAACCGTTAGATATCCTAAATGGTCACTCGAAATGAAAAGCAATAACAACATATTGAATTTTGACAACTGACACTCTCGGGATTACGCCAAATCGATTGACGTAAGAATCATCACAATCGGTCCGGCGTTCGGTTTATATAGTGCCGCAAAAGAAACCCACGTGCACACATACATACAAACATACATACATACATACATAGACTGATGAACACAATACCCTTCTTCGCCTTGTGCAGTCGGGTAAAAAAAGTAGCCCAATATGTGCCGCAGTAAATCAGATGCTTGCCAAATTAACTTAAATGTTATTCAGTGCCAGTGTGAACACTTTTCATTTCATTCGCATTTTCAGCTTGAAATAACTTAATTTCATATCGCCCTGAATGGGCTTAATAGGCATTCAAAATATTAAACTCGAATCCGATTTAAAAATTATTGGTGATTAAAATTCATTAAACTTAAATTTAATAAAAAAAAATATGTAAAGATTCCAAAAAATAGTTTTCTTAGGAAAGCATTTATTGTCTTGTGCTCAACTGCAGGTTGTCTAACATTAGACACTATTGTAAACAGCCCTCATATTTGCTTTAAATTATTCAAGCTTCCACTTCTGTTTTTATTTATTTCTACTTATTTTTTTTTTAGTTTTTGCTGGAATCATTTAATAATGTTTATTTAGTTGGCACTTAAAGATTATGAAATTCGAGTACACCTCAGACATGAATTTCTGTATAGGTATCTATGTAAAAACATACATATGCACAAACATATATACATATGTACATACTAAAGTCCTGCAAAAGACCACTTACAAGAACTTTTGAGACATGAGGGATTTTTCAAATGCTTTACTACAGCGAAATATTCTAAAAGAAATGCTAAACAACACTGTTGGCTAGGCATTTATTTCAGCTAGTGCAGGCATAGGAATAAAGAAGAAAATGCTTCGTGGCTGAAAAATTTTGTGTTGCTTGCATCTTCATACGCAAAAGGTGCGCACACAAACGTCATGCATTTACACACATTGTGCGTATGATCTTTTATTTTTCTGTGCACATACAATCGCACACATGTGCATTCTCATTAGTTGTGTGCGCTTACTTTAAAAAACCCCTCTTAAACACATAATAGCTTACCATATACATCTTACACACTCAAACGTACAATATGCAAAATAACAAGCATACACGCATCAACACTACCTCTTTTGATTGTTTGTTATGAACTTGAAGTCTTCGCGACATCACTTGTTAACACTTATATAGATGAACATCAATACATCTATGGTGATTTGCTTGCTAAACGACAGCATTTATTATTGGTTTAGTATAACACATGCCACAAGATTACATATAAAAAACAAAACATGTTTATATTTCAAAACTGTTTACGCAGGTCTTTAATACATATTTATGTTTTTTCGCATATTTTTATATAAACATCATTTGAATCAAGGAAAGTTCATTTGTTATAATAACGTTTTTCGCGTTTGTCTAATAAAAATTGTTAAATAGAGCTTAAATTTTTTTTATAAATTTTAAATTTATTTAGATTTAATTACCATCAAAAGAAAAAGAAAAAGCTAACGTGTTAATATTTTGTTATCATTAAATTCTTCTTTTTCAATTACAATTTGTTTCAATTTAAGTATCTTACTTCCCAGACAGAAATTTACTGCCTGTTTTAAGCAAACAAAAACAAAACTTCATATGAGAATTTACATTAAATGAAAACAATAAAATTTAAAAAAAAATTTAATTTTTTATAAACTCTCACATGAATTTAATTTGATTTTGTAAAAAATAGGCGAATTAATTTTGTGTTTAAGCTTTGATTTGAAAGTTTAATTTAAATCCTGTGAATATATTGTACATTTTTGCTTAAAATTAATGTGTCTTTTAAAAATTTAAAAATTAAGCAAATAAATTCAGTAAATGACAAAATTTTAAGGAGAGTTCATAAAATAAAATGTTGCGTACATTTTAATATAAATCATTAATATTCATCACATTATTGGGGTTAAAAATAAGCAAAGATATTTTTTGTAATAAATTAGATTTATTATTTACACTTAATAAAAATCATTCAAGTTTTGAAAAAATTTGTATTATAAATAAAATAAATTAATGGCAAAAATAATATACCCAGGCAGAAATTGTGACTTTGCCCAAAAAATATGTACCACCACAACACTGTAAATACAAAATTACGCCTCTTCCAAAATTTTTGTACCACTACAGTACTGTAAACACAAAAATACGACTTAAAGTTTACAAATACCGCGTCCTTAGTAATGATATACCACTACAACACTGTATTTACAAAAATCCGACGTTAGTTTCCCAATACGCCGTTTACAATAATTCTATACCGCTACAACACCGTAAATACAAAAATTTGACTTTAGTTCCCCAAATACCCTGTTTACAATAATTCTTTACCGCTTCAACACCGCAAATACAAAAATTTGACTTAAGTTGGGAAATTTACATTGTGATGACCTTAAAAATTTGTATTTAGAGTGTTGTGACAACATTGAAAACAAGAGTCGGAGGACGGTGATTCGGCGTTATCATTTTAATGTTATGAGAACATTAAAATTTTGGTAAACGAATGTTGTACTGATGTTAGTTGTACCCGCAGACAATCGTAGCAACGTCGTGCTGATTGTCTTTTTCTGCCTGGGTATCTACATATAATATAAAATATCATAAGCCCGCGCACATTATTGGGCAACAATTGCGAAACTGTGCCACAAACCTGCAAATTCGAAAATATTTTATTTCGTTTCGCATTACACATTGGTAGGAAAATTTTAGCGTTTTTGATAGATATCAAGATACAAATTTGTAACTGTCGCTCCAGAATAACTGTATTATTTATATTTTATTTTCTACTGTGATTTTTAAAAGTCACTAGTTTGAGATTGTTATTTTCAAAATCGATCGAAATTCATCACAACTTTTCAAAAGAATCGTTTTAAAATTGTTTTGAAGACAATAATTTTCCATCACCTGCTTGACATGAACTAAAAAGTTCACCGGTTTTTCTTTAAAAAAAATCCATCAGTATTTTGAATTAAACAAACACCAAACAAACCAAACCTGGTCACCCAAATAAATTATTTGTACATGTATCCACATCTTGCATGCATGCCCATCTACCGCACACAGTCCATACTACTCGTATGTTATCTGACATCAGAACTTGTTAAATTTTAAATGAAATCAACACTGCATGTATTACCATTTATTGCCAACCATATTAAGACAGCAATTCTTATGTCAAATATACATATATTATTTTTCTTATTTCTAAGCGAAAAGATATTTTTTATAGATAACGTATAAAACTGTTAACTATTATAAATTTAATGAAGGATGTAATTGAAAATTATAACGTCATTGTTGTTGTGTTAACTTTTAGTTTTAGGTAAGCACAAACAAAATACAAAAAAAAGTATATTAGGAAAAAATACTCACGAGATATTTGTGGTTAAATTGGCTAAACTGGCTGTTGCAGCAGCAGCACTTGTTATTGCCGCTGAATTCGAGTTGTTGCACTTGCTGCGCATTACCAATTGCAACCAATTGGGGATTGTGGGTAATGATGTTGGCTCGGGTGTATATCTAATAAATGAGTTGTTAGAAATATTAAAAAAAAAGTTTTTTCTAAAATTTATAAATGTATTTCAAAGTAGTTTGTAGTGTTAGTAATAAAAAATCGATTAATTAATATTCTTATTACTCGTTAACATTTAATAAGTCCTAGTTTACACTATGCTAAGCTGATTAGTTTGTATGAGGGAGAGAAAGAGATGAGAGAAAAAGAAATGAGTACTCTATTTCATATTCTGTCAATACGTTTTGCTTTCTCTCTCATTTCTCGTAATGTTAAAAAGATAATTTGAAATTTATTTGCTGGTGGTTTAGCTTGGTCTATATACGTATTTCATTGGCGCTTGAACCAAATCATCAGTAGACTTCAACCACAAATTTTTAACAGTCACAAACCTCTTACTTTATGCACAGACTTTCAAAAACTATGTGAGAATTCATAAAATAATAATATTTTTGAAAATCACAAAGACAAAATAAGTTTAGTAGGCTTTGTAACTCATACAAAACCCAGCAAATAATTTATATTCGATATGAATCTATTTTATCAATGAAATACGTATATAGACCAAGCTAAACCACCAGCAAATAAATTTCAAATTAAAATATAATTATGACAATATGTCGAATAATAAATTTCTTACATGTTAAATTTTAGATTTTAGTTTTCATTTTGCCTTGTAATTACTTTTATTGTTATCCAATGGATTTCTAATTGTATGAAGGTGTAGAAAAATAAAATAGATTCATATCGAATATAAATTATTTGCTGGGTTTTGTATGAGTTTCAAAGCCTACTAAGCTTATTTTGTCTTTTCAAAAATATTATTATTCTATGAATTCTCATATAGTTTTTGAAAGTCTGTGCATAAAGTAAGATGTTTGTGACTGTTAAAAATTTGTGGTTGAAGTTTACTGATGATTTGCTTCAAGCTCCAATGAAATACGTATATAGACCAAGCTAAGCCACCAGCAAATAAATTTCAAATTAAAATATAATTATGACAATATGTCGAATAATAAATTTCTTAAATGTTAAAAAGATAAACATGTGCATACACAAAACTAATTATAAAAGATATAAAGGTTCAGTTACCCGACTGTAATGTAATGTAACTGCAGCGTATGAAACAGTTGATCGATATTTTTATATGAAAAGTAGCATACGTTACATTACATCTCTATAACCATTTTCAATACTTTTCACATAATAGTAGCGATCAACTATCTCCTACTGTTGCAGTTACATTAAATTACAGTCAGCTAACTGAGCCTTAAGCTGAAAAATAAGGCTCGCATTGTAAGATGGCCGATGAAAGTTCAAGGAAGAAAAAGTGATAAGCTTAGCAATAAGACTTGACTAGTGTGAACTGGCACTAAGCCTGTTAGCCTTAATAACATTTTGTTTTCAGTAATTAGGAATGTATGTATGTAAATGCAAAATTAATTCAGGGGTGTTGAAATTAATTATACAGATAATTATAACACTTATTATAAATTTAAAAAAAAAAACAGAAACATTTACCTGATTATGGAATTGCATTGCTTGGCATTCGGCATGGCAAACATCTCGCTGGTCTGTGAAGTTTTTTCAAAAACATCGTCCACTTCTGGTATGGGAGCCAATTCTTCGCTCTCATTGAGATGGCTGTCAAGGTTGGACATTGAACTGAACGATTTGCGTGCTGTGGGTGCATCAAAATGACATTTTGATGATTGGGGCACTTCCGAGTCGTTGGCAATGTCAAACTTATGTATATCAAATTTGACGAATACTACAATACGAATAATGTAAAGAGAAAGAGAGAAAGAAAGAAAAAGAGAGAGAAAAAAGAAACAAGGCGTAAAAAGGTAGCAACACAACAAATATCAAGTATAGTAAAATGAAAATAGCGACGGATTCATTTGGCTTGGATAGCTTTTCTCCCATAAATTGTCTGGTACGAACGAAACAAATAATATTAAATTTAATATAATTCATAAGCACATCGTGCCATAACCGCAAAAAAAACTTAAGCCACCAAATTTTCGAACTTCATCTTTTGACGAAAATCGATTACTGGCGCTCGTAAATAATGGACTATCGCCAAAAAATGATTTTCGCAAGCAATATCGCTTATCTGTCAAAAGCTATGGCACAATATGCAAAATAAAAATTGTATGTAAACAACTTTATTTAAATGATTTCGCTAATCTGCTTAGAGCCACTTTTTGAGTTTTAGTTTAAATGTAATATTTCTTTGCAGGTTTTGAGTTTTCGTTTATATGAATTTGTTTACTTTTGTTAAGCGCTAATCGCAGTGTTTCATCTTACATTAAGACTGACCTGACATTTGAAAAATTGTAACAACTATAATTGCTGTGTGTAAGCTCAATCTAAATAATTCGATTTTTTTTATGATTATTATATGACCTTATATGTATGATAAACAATGCGAAAGATTCAGGATTATGATGAACTTCTAAAAAAAAACTAAGCAACTGGAAAGAAAATACCTGACTTCGAATATTCGAAATTATCTCTCAATTTGTATAGCTCTCGTCATCTGTTTAGAATAGCAGGACCATATTCTCGAAAAATTTAAATTTCATAAGCTCATTTGGAATTTTCGAAACTCGAAAAAAACTACCTTTAATTCATTCATTCATCAGTATTTTTAACCGACTTCAATTAAAAATTAGTCTCTTTTTTAGGATTTAATCTGATCAGTTGTACAGGAATTGATTTTGTGGATATTTTTGAGAAGGTGTAACAAATTTCGAAGAGTTAAAATGACTTTTCGAAAAATTTTTTTTTTCGAATTTAGTTTTGCTTTTACTTTCTAAGTGTAAATTAATTTTATTAAATTTAAATATTAAAAAATTCATGTTTCTTATAAAAAAATCAAGTTCAAATTTTCAAATTAAAAATGTATAGAAGTATTGTTTTTAATAAAAAGAATGAAGTTCGTATTTTCGAAGTTAAAAATATATTTTTTTAGTGTAATTTAGATTGAAAAGTAATTTTTTTAATAAAGAAATTAAGTTTGAATTTTTAAAGTTAAAAAATATTATTTTTAGTCTAATTAAGATGGAAAAGTATTTTTTTAAATAAAAAATTAACTTCGAATTTTCGAAGTTAAGAATATATAATTTTTAGTCCAGTTTAGGTAGAAAAGTTTTTTTCAAATTTAAAAATATTAATTTAGTTTAGTTTAGATAGAAAAGTATTTTTTATATAAAAAATTAAGTTCGAATTTTCGAAGTTTAAGAATATATTGTATTTAGCCTAGTTCAGATAGAAAACTATTTTTTTATACAAAACCTGGCCTGATCTGCAGTCTTACAGCCTTTAATCTCAAAAAGTATTTAAAAAAAATTTTATTAAAATTAAAAAAAAATCAAAGCTAAATTTGGTTAAGTTTCTATTTTGTTGTGGTTTTTTTTAGTATCGAAAAAACTTCAAGACTATAAAATACTAAAACCGTAACGTTTTGATTTTTTTATGGAACTTTTAGAGATAATTTATACATTACAGCAGTTCAACGCCGTTGCAAAAATAAAGTTGTGCCAATCACCCCCAGGATGATGACATATATTTTAAATACATTTTTAAAACTTTCAATTAATTTCTAAAACATGCAATTTATATTTTATAACATATAAAGTCAGAATTTTTAATACAACTGCTGATAGTTTGAATAGATGGTCTATTTAGTTTTTGATGGATTTTGAATTGGACGCCAAATTCTAGACACGGCTTCACATATTTAGCGTCTTTAGATATTTCAAATCTCGAATTTATTCGAATCCCACTAAAAGCTTTAAAGCTCGAGCTTTTATAAAATTAATTTTTTGTCTTATATATTATAACTTATTTTGTTTCGAAAGGGCAAGTTTCGAATCAAATTCGATATCGAGTGATGTTTCAAAATATTTTACATTTTATCGGGGAAGTAGCGAAGTATTGAATATAATTATAATAATGTTTTTTTTACAAAAAATTAAGGCCTCAAGCTCAATTAATTTATATCTTGTGATAACAAATATTTTGATCTTTTTTTTTTGTTATATAATGCAGTAATTATTTGCCCCCTGTAATTTGTTTAAAAGAGGAAGAATATTCAAATGCATTTCAGCAGTTTGAAGTCATTTAAGTTTTTTTTCGAATAAGACAAGCTTATCAGTATTATATTATTTAAAAAATTATATCTTTAAAACGAAATTTAGATAGCGCCAACAACAAACCGGACAAGAAACTCTGAAGATGTGGCTCTTAGCAATTGCTTTGGCTTATAGATTATAAGACAAATTGGTTTTCTTCATTTCATTTCAATTATAAATTTTTATAGTTTTAATATATCCAGAAGTACCAAAAAAATTCTTTTAATTTTGGGCGCCTTTTTGTCATGTCGTCAATCTTGTTTTTCGAACTCACATTTTTCCAATGATCCCAGTTTCTGGGCTAAATTGAACATCATTTCGGGTGTCCAAAAGTCTGGTATGCGTGCAAACACTGAACCAGCATCAGCCGGTAGTTGAAAACCCAATTTATGCAACAGCAAGACAAATGGTTGATACATCATTGTGGTAGCCTGTTCATTGTTCCACTGGACCACGGGAATGGATTTATGTTTCACTAGAAGAAGAGAAAATAAATGTAGCATTATAAATTTGAAGCCGTGCTATTGCGGATTTGACTACCACAGGGACTTATTGGGACTTATTTCATCTTGAGATTGGTTAGGCCTTATTTGATTTTTGTTGTTGCTTTATTTCATCTCGTGCTTGGTTTCATTGAGCTCTATTTCATTTATATGGTGTGTTTTTTTTCAAAAATTTTCTTTTGGGCCTCATTTCATTTTTTGTTTGTTTTATTTTATTGGGACTAATTTAATTTCTTATTTCGGGGTTATTTTCTTGGGTCTTATTTTATAGCGCAAACGTGGGCTAAGATATATTTCTTTGGTCGAGATATTTAGTAGATTGAACAACTTAAAAAATATTTTTATATTATGCAAGATTTTAATTTACAACTTCTATTAGTCTTAATTTATATAAATTTGTTTAATATTTATTAACAGACTTATTTATAAAAAATATTGAGACTTTATAAAGGCTTTATAAGAAAATTTTTTTATGGAAATTTGTTTTAAAAATCCTTTACAAAGCCTTAATAAGTTTTATAAATAAAGCTGTAAATATTTATTGAAGTTTTTTAAAGTTATTTTTATTTCGCAGCAAAAATGCATATGTTTTAAACCACCTTCATAATTAAGGGCAGATATGTATGTATGTATGTAAATATATTAAATTTAATCTAACAACTCACTTATGCAATGATACGCCACTGGTTCCATAACAAATGTCAAATTTTGATGATCCTCTCGCAAGGGAGTTTTTCTTAAAATCAATTTGATATAACAGCATTCCAGTAAAATTTTTTGCAAACAAACTAAATGTTGTTGTTTCTTCTCTTTAACTATGAGATCACGAAGAATCTTTAAAATTACAACAACAAAAAATTATTTCTTTATTAAAATAAATTCTTAAGCCTTAAGTTTAAATAAAATAAATTACTTGTACATCATCCGAAGACTTCAGTTTGCTAGGCATCGCATCCTTTAAATCAATACCCGACTCAGTAGTGCTGGAAGTGGGAGTATTTAATAAAGTGCGCTGATATTCTGCATCCTCAAATTTCATCAAATCGTCATATTCCACTAAAGTGATAATGTCCTTGAAAAAAAAAACATATAAAATTAGTTATTTTTTGTCAGGCGCTAATGGTAAAATCTGTTATACCTGCTGCAATAATTGTTGAATTATGGATATTCGAGACTTTTGCTTGTTGCCATTATTGCAAAAGAGTTTAACAATTTTTCCCACTACATCGCTGTTCTTCTTGCTCTGCACATAATACCAATACAAAGTATCCATTTCCTCTTGGCTCCAAGTGCTGTTTTAAGACAACGACGATTAATGTAGTTTATTTAACATAAAATAAAGAAATAATTACAGCAATAAGTTTACATAAGACAAAACTTAATTAAAAGTACTTTAGCATTTAAGTTTAATAGGCAATAATTCTTTACAATATTTTAACTCGTGATTTTCTTTTCTTTTCTTTTAATTTGTAGCCTTTACAAATTACAACAAAAGAAAGTGAAGTTTGAAACATAAAAATTGTTTTAGGCAAAACTAATAAAATTAACAACAATAATAATAATAACAATAATAATTTGAAATTTATTATCTGATGGTTCAGCGTAGTCTATATGCATTTCATTGTTGCTGTAACAAATCATCCATCAGTAGACTTCAACTATACATTTTGAACAGTCACAAACCTCTTATCTTTGTGACTGTTCAAAATGTGTGGCTGGAGTCTACTGATGGATGATTTGTTACAGCAACAAATAAAATGCATATTAAATGCATATAGACAACGCTGAACCATCATTAAATAAAATTCAAATTAAAATAAACTTCTGACAATATGTCGAATAATAAATTTCTTAAATAATAATAATAATAATAATAATAAATATTGCATTTTAGATCATATTCAAAAGAAATTTCAAAGTGAGATAAAAAGGAGAGAAAAAAGCCACGCCGCTCCACAGTTTCCAAGTGAAAAATATTGTATTCATTGTCCTCTCGCAACAGCAAAATAGTTGACAAATCCCACTAAAGAGCACCAGATGACACTTGCAGCTTCAACAAAAACTAACTGTTCGAACCAATCAGCAGCTTTAGGTCATCGCTATATTGGCCACCTAATAAAAAGATTGCTAAAGAAGAATAAGAAGAAGATTTGTTTCACTTCCATAAACGAACGCTACCTTGAGTAGAAGTGGTTTATTTTAGTGGATTAAGAAAAAACCAATTTTAGTTTGAGGCAATCATAATTAAAACTAAAAAATATGATAAAATGCTAAATAATAATAAAAAATATTTCCAAATTCAAACTATTCTTAAATCGTTCGTTTCACAGTTTCAAACTAAAAACTGACTAACAAAAAAATAAACTGATTTTTTGATAGCTGTAAAATATTGTAAAAGTATTGTGTATTTTGGGTATTTTTGCGGGAAAGTTTTGGAGAACAAAGATTCTTACCACACTGTTGTTTCCATGTTGTGCTCCTTTGTTAATTCAGTCAAAGAGGTTGACGGCAAGGTGAGCGGATTTTTCTGTGGTGTATTCATGAATTTATGTATAACATATTCTATTAAATCCGACCAGTCCTAAGAAATAAATCACAAGCTTAAAGTTAATTTTAAGATTCTTTAAACATTTGTATGTAGTTTAGAGATGGACAGTAAGCAATTTTCACTGCGGAGTTTTCTAAATTCGCAAATAATACTGTACAATATCAAATTGCAAGCCACGCACTAAATACCAACCAGAGAACAGAGTGAATGCCTTATTTTGTTGTTTTGAATGCAATAATATGTATTTTATGTAAAATTTTATATTAAACAGTTATTTGAAATACATTTCAGATATATTTTATTTAATGTTTTCCAAATTTTACATTTTCTATTTTCTTTTTTTTTCTAACACCATATATATCGGACTTTTATTTTTTTTTTAATTTCTTCCCCCACACTGAATTTTTTTTATTTATAAACATTAAAATCACTTAAAATAAAGTTGTTATTTAAACGTGAGATAAGGAATACTGAATGAATGGTATGAATGAAATCCATTCTTTCATGCTACATCATTTCATTTTGCTGGTAGTGTTATATCGGCATTGTAATAATAGAGTGCGTATGAGCAATCAACAAATCGCAATGAATTGTATCATAGCAATTATATTTGTTGTCGAATAAATGCATGGCAATAGCAACGAATTTATGAATTGTTTTCAAAAGCGAATGGTCTCATTCTGTTCTCTGATACCAACCTCGTTTTGAAAGTTAACGTCTGAGTCTTATAGAAGAGTCTTATAAAGAGTCTGTGCGACTTTAACCCCAACACGAAGGCTTCCGTACTGCGTAATAATTTTCAGTTATGGCGCTTGTTTTTTTTTTTTGTTTTTTTTTTCAATTTGTTTAGTATTAAGTTTTTTCGATTTTTTCAAATTTAGTCTTTGTTTTTCGATTTCAGTGATTTTTTTTTACTTTTTGGCGATTGTTATTAGTTTTGGCGCTTTTTTCGGTTTTTGGTGATTGTATTGCATTTTAGCCATTTATTTTACGTGATCTTTTTCATTTAAGCGATTTTTCGTTTCGGCATTTTTTGCGATTTTTGGTTTTAGCGATTTTAAAAAATTATGAGTTTGCCTCCTACGGTTTCCAAAATACAGTAAGTTTGAAAATTAAGCAGGCAAAAAACCTTTTAACTTTAATTTTTAATATTTTAGGCGAATTTCAAGTGACTGTGTGTATTAGAGTCCTGCATAAGACCATTTAAACTTGTAAGACATGAGAGATTTTTCAAATGCTTTACTGTAAATGAATTGCATATTGCCAAAAGCATTTTTTAGGCACGAAATATTTATAAGCTTCCATAATTATTCTTTGCTGTACAAATTTATTAAATTTGAACTTTAACTTCGTTCGGTGTGCATAAAAACAGTAAACAAAAAACAAGGAAAAATTTCGTACATGCGTGCACAACTTTATTCGTCGCTTGCTCAGTGGCGACTAAATAAAAGAGCACAAGCAGGAATGTGTATGTGTGTGTCCACAATTGTGGAAAGACGCGCGAGTTACCAAGAATGAAAAAATAAAAATCATTTCGGCGCATTATGGAACTCTGACGTCACTCACACTGTATTCTCATTGGCTATTAAAATTCAGATGCAGAACTATTACTCATACAAACACTGACATTTCATATTTGCTTCTCTTTTCGTTTTATTTCATTTTTATTTTTCTTAGTTTTGCAGCTTTTAAACAACAACATTTAATATTTTTTTGTAGATCTCTCTGAGTAAATTAATTACAGAGCTGCCAACTACAACAAAATAATACATAAATTTTTTGCGAGAAATTATAAATTTCAGATGTGATACAGACTTGCGACTTTAGATTACTACGTCATAAAACGGTAAATCATGCGCAAGGCGTAACCTTTATTGTATCATTCTTGCGGGTTACTGCCTTAAACCAGGGATTATCAAAAGGCCACCCGTGGGCACTTTGTTGTGCTCTTTCTTACACATACACATACATTTCACGACAATGCATTTAAAAAACAAGACACATTTACATTTCGGGAATGCTTACGCAGGACTCTGATGTACATTTTTTTGCATGGTACATTCGAATTTTTATGTGTCATTGCTCGCTTTGGAACACCCTTTAATTTTTAACTGTCATAAATTTGTTGTTGTAACGGCCAAATTCTGTGAAAATTTCAAGTCTGTAGCTCTTACGGGTCTAGAGAAAATAGTCTGTGGCGGACAGATGGACGGACGAATATTATCGTGTTTTATAATTTTTCTGTCTGCGTAATTTTATATTCAAACGTTTTTATTGAGTTATATTTATATTATATAAAAATATATTATATATATTATATTATTTATTTATATTACTCAGTATTTCCTAAGTTACTGAACGTTACTGGAAAAATACTCGAACACACCTAATATTAACAGTTTGCAAGGAGGGAACTTCAACAGCCCTTTAAACAATAATCAGACGTAAGCTTTCAAAACATCTATATATACATACATATAGTTGTATCTAGAATCATTCAATAGAATTTTGTTATTTTGAAAAAATACATAATCTTTCTGGAAGATATAAACCTAGATTTTAAATTTCGAATTTATAAAAAAAAAATTAATCATTATCATAATTGTGAACAATTCTTTTTAAATGCGATTAAGTATACATGCTCTCACGATCCCATCTCTAACTGAAATCGTAAACTTACATCACACAGTTCATAGTCAGCTTCCCATATACGTGAAAAAGTCTTTAGTATGACCGGCTGATAGAGGGTGCCGATTTGTCCCAAATCGCCACCGACATGATGCATCATTGTAAATATACAATCATTGACAAATTCCCCATTATTATTGAAGTTGTCCAAAAGTATACCATAGTAGTGCATTATTTCCAAAGTAGCAAATCTATAATTATATACAATATTATGAAAAACAAATTTTATTAAATAAAATTCATATGAAAAATCAGTTGAAAACATTAAAAAATTTTGATGTAATATAAAATGAAAAACTTTAAAATTGTACGGACTTATGGGATTTAAAACTTCAAAGTAAAATTATTACTTTGCAATCGAATTTTCATTTCGATAACATTCAATAAAAATTATTTAATATTCTTCCATAATCCAGTTGTCAACATTGATGCCATGTCAATGTAAAACCGCAAAATTTGGGAATTGTTATTGACAGGGTCATGCCATTTTCTATACCTCTAGTGGTCTCCACTAGCCATGAACTTGGTATGGGCATCATGTGGGACATCGTAAATGGCTTATGGATACCGCTCATGTCCATGTTTGGTCCATGATCTGACATGGATTCCCGTACATATGTCTGAGCAACAATGTTCGCAATAGAATGAAAACAGACAGAACAAGATTGGTAAAAATGCCATCTCTATTGCGCTACCGCAAAATACTCTGATATGCCATATACAGACATGGACATGGCACGTATTCACCACAGGTTGAATTTTTCACAGTTGCTCTGCAGGCGTCGTATCCATGTCATGCTCATGTCTATAGCTCGTGAAGACGTAGGGTTAGGCAACAGAATAATTTTGCCAATAGCCCTAAATTGTACTTGATAGCGATTAGGGAAGCCCAATTTTTTTGGTATTGTATTGACGTGACATCGATGTTGGCAACTGGAATATCAATTGAAAATCTGATACTCACTGTGATATGTGCTCAATCATTTTAATGTGTACATCATTATTCGATTTCGTAACACTGTCCAATATTAAAAGCAATATATGATTCGTAACCACTAAATCCTGTAAATATTGTTTCGTGTGCAGGCTGGGATTGAAGCGCCGCAATAGCAGCACAAACAGATTGCGTAAATCTTCGGTGCTGCTTATTTGCAATTGCAATAAACGTAAACGTTCACGATCCTCATCACTTAAGTGAGTTACTTTCTTGTAAGTTTCTATTGCTTGCAAAAATTCACGTATAGCCGTCACGACCAAATGCATTTGTCGCAAGTATGGTTTCAAATCAGTGCCCTCCTGGCGTGAATTCAATTCCAATTGTTCGCACAACATTACACCCTCGTATGTTAAATAGCTGATGACCTCGAAGGTCAGTATGGTATTAACGTGTTCCATATCAAGTTCCAGTTGGGCGGCAAATTTCAAAAAGTATGTAACCAACCAAAAGAAATGGGAAGTATCGATTGGAATATTCTGCATTAAGAAGGAGAGACAAAAGTTAAAAAGGAAAAATGTATTAAGTTTTGCGAAAGTATGCTTACCAGATTTGTTAGCAATTGGGAGTGAAGTTCCTCCACTAAATTACCGTAGCCCTTTAATAAAAAGTCAACAGTGAATTCCTTTAGCAGATTGGATATATCATCATCAGTGGGTATATGCTGTACTAAACCCTTCATATTTATTCTGTAAATGCAATTAATTAAAAAGCACATCAATTTTGTATTCAAAAGGGTATCATTGGATGTAGGTTCCCAGACGCAGTTACCTAGGAGAGAAAACTAATCCTGGGTTTCGTTTGATTTCATTTTTAATGTAATCCTTGTCTGCTGTAATTATTATCTCTTTATTGTCTATAGGGTCAATGTGGAACAAACGTGTTTGGGTTACAAAGTTGAAGGGACTTAAGTATATTCGCACTTCATACATCCTAGGAGGCATACCCTTTTCTCTGACGTCCATCATAAATAGCAATCCTAGCTTTTGTGTAGTGATGCACAACTGTCAACCTAACCTAGATGCGATGTATGTTATTGCTAGGTGAAGAAGGGTGTGATGGACGAACATTGGCGGTATAACCATCATAAGCGGTGGCGGATAAACTGTCTTCTTGCAGACGTACTGGCAGCCTCAGACCCAAGATTGGACGCATAAACCCAATCAAAAAGGCGAATAACGAAACCTCAAATAAAAATTGGAGGCTCTATGCCCCCGTAGGAGCAAAAGGACCAACATGAGAAGAGAAGCTTAAGAACACACTGAAGACCCTAAGTTAACTGGATAATCACACACGTAGTAATTGCCAGCATTACTGCATCCATCCGTAAATGATCACAATATTAAATCACTTTTCAAACCTCAGTTTGATGTTAATTCTTTCACTCAGTACATCCAGCAGTTCTCCATAAAATTATGAATACTTTTTTGAAACCACAATTAGCAGAGTTCCCAATACCCAAACAAACGTTCCCAAGCAAAAGTAAATAAGTTAGTTTGTTGCAGGGAAATCGAAATATGTTCAAGACCCCCGACTAATGTTTTCAAGGAATTCAAAAGCAAGAAAAATTTTATAAAGTTTCCTGTAAAACTCAAGGCAATTAAAACCTGATGTGTAGGGGTTGCAATTTCTCAAACCTTTATTAACTAATAAAATTTATGGATTACTGAATATTTCTGTAAAGCAACTTCATCTGGGAATCATTCTAAATAAATTGCAAAATATAATATTCCACATTGCCTTCGAAAATTGCACTTTTAATACTTACAAGCTGCTTTTACTTCTTTTCACCAATTTCTTACGTCTCAGTTCCTTCTTGTCAATGACGGTCAAGACTATTCTATGCTTAGCTCTGACCTTTGAACTGAAAGGCGGTTTCTGATGTTGGGGTTTACCTTGCGGGCTGTCGTCGTCATTGCTGGAGGTTGAAATGGATTCTTGGTTTTCAACTTGGGTGCCATAACCACAATCCGAATGTTCCGATTGTGAAGAAGGACACTCTCTTTTCTGAGGACCACAATTAGTCATTGTTAGTTTGATGTAGCCCGAGTTGGGTGATTTTTGAGATGACTTGGATATGGCTGTCACGGCGTCTTTATCGATATTGTGAGTCTTTGACCCAGATATTGAGCTCTTACGAGGTAGTGCCGGTGGTGGCATAAAATTGGCCTCATCATCGGCTAAATTGGAAGTGGTGGAATCTTGTTCAGCTGGTTGTTGTGATTGACTTGTGTTTGCGGGTTTGTCGTCATAGCTAGTGCTGAAAGTATCTATAGCAGAGCCATTTGACTGAGTTGCTACTTCGCCATCAACGTCTTGACCACTAAGTAGAGTTGATTTGAAAGTAAAAACTTCTGCACAGTCAGTGGCACTCGCATCAACCTTGTCAGTGCTTATTCTCAACATGGAGTCTTGATATTCTTGACCCTTGCGACTCACCTCTTGTAAAGTGGCATCGGTTTCTTCACGCAAAGCTTGTCGACGATCTTCGGAATTGCCATTTTTGTTGCCTGTACTTCCTGTCAAAGAACGAGCCGTTTTAATTAAGGCTAGTTTAGCCAAATGTCAACTACAAGGTGATGACATCGGCCTTCCTAGCTGCTCATCTTCACAGCACTTACCATTATCAGATGAATCAGATGTGGGATCTGATGTCAACATGGGACTCGAATCACAACTACCCTGCTTCGGCGGCGATGTATTGCTTTCATTGTCCTCCGAGCTTTCCGATAGCGAAGCCTCAAACCACGAATTTAACAATTTCTGCAACGTGCTAGCATGTTGATCTTTATAGATCAGAGCTATTAATTGCACCATTGTTACACCCCAAACCCCCCTTTGCGGACAAGTCATAAGGTATAGCAGTAGCTTGTCTATGCTCTGTATGAATAAGTTCCATAAGATAGTATTCTGCATGGATGCTGAATGTATAGCGCCCGACTGATTGTGGGAAGTCGAAGGCATTAAATAGTTGGCACTTGGTTCAGGAATATGTAGAATATTCCTCAACAGCAGTAGACAATTGTTGATTTGATCGCATTTCTTGGGCGATAATTTTGATTCGGACTCCAATATGTGCTTAATATATTCAACTAATGATTTCGTACTCTTGGCATCAGTGAAGGCTTCTTTGCTCGTATGCAATAATTTATTCAATTCAAAAATCGTATGTCTGCCCACTTCAGTGCGATACATAATATCAACCGAAAACAAACATTCAACGGGTACAGTCAAATTTACTAATATACGTATAACCGAGTCAAGAACTTCTTCATCTTTTGCATTCTCCAATAGAGGTATCAAATCGGATCGTACATTTTGCCCAAAGCCAATAGCTCTTCGGAAGTTTCGCAAGGTTTGATCTTCGTAAGTCAGTTTATAGTTTATTTCATCCAGTATGGCTGGAAAAAGAAATGTATTTGTATGCATTAGCATTTGTGTTAATTGTTAAATGTCTACATAATAATTACCTAATGCATTTGCACTAACAACATATGCATCTCCCTCAAGGGAGCCCAATGATGAGAAAGAACTATAAAGCTGTGGGGTTGCTAATAACCAGTCCATTACAAGATTTATATAAAATTACGTTTGTAGTTTATGATCCTCGTCGGTGGAACTCATTTGGATAAATTGTTTACTTCTTAGGCAAAAATCCTGAAATTATTTGGATAATTAAAATAAAATTTTTTTTTTAAATACTCTCGTATAAAAAGTTAATATATTACATGCACGCCACGTATGCATTCCAGATAATTTAAATTTTTTAAAGGTTATAATAAAAATAATAATATGAGTCGTTTATTGTTCACATTACGAAAAGCTTTTACGAAAGTTTAAACTGTGTGATTTGAAGGTACAATAAAGGAAATCTAGCATTATACGATGGGCATTTCAATGTTAAAAACCATATTTCAAATATATTTGAAAAAAAAAGTTTTTTTCCTATTGAACGTTCTTTCCTCGTACAATGATTTATCTTGTGCAACTAGATTTCTAAGTAATTCCATCTGCATTGAAAACCAGCAACTCGGACTTGTAGTCAAGCACCACACATGTTGCAAACACGCTTTACACAGCACACGGCAAACTCAGTGCGGTTCAGCTGCAATCCATCATAATAGTTGTTCGTGTTCAACAATGTGCAGTTTACACACTTTTTAAGTTTGAAATCAGTTGGTGGCCATGAGTGAAGGCAAATGAAATGGAGTGGGAGTGGGAGTGGGAGTGCTGACATACAAACACAAAATACAGACAAAAAAAATATAGGGATAAAAATAAATAAAGTCTGTGCGAGACGTATGCCCTTAATTATGAAAGTGGTCTAAGTCAAATATGTCTTTTTGGTCGAGAAATTTAGTAGATTGCATTTGAATAAATTAAAAAAAAAGTATTTTTTATCATTCAAAATTTGAATTTAGAGTTGTACTAGTCTCGTAAATGTATATGAATAAATTTATTTAATATTTTTGAAATATTTATTAAAGGTTTTCAAAGATTTATGTGATATTTCGAAGCTAAACTGCACATGACTTAAGCTACGGTCACACTTGTCAAACATTTGCCCAAGAAAGCGTAACCAACAAACACTAATGAAAAGAGTTTTGATCCAGACATTTGTTTATCAAATTAAACAGTTTCGAACACAAACTAATAGACAATATTAAAGAATCCAACATTATTGGCTACTCCTTAACTTTATAAACTTTTGTCTGAATTGAAAGATTTTTCATTATTTGACAAGTGTGACCGTAGCTTTAGACTACTTTCATAATTAAGGACACATTTGTGGTCTAAGTCATATATTTCTCTGTTATATTTATTCTATTATATTATATTCTCTGAGATATTTAGCAGATTACATATGAACAAATGAAAAAATATTTTTATATTACGCAACATATTAATTAGTCACTAATAATTGTGACTATTAATCGTAAATATTTTTTATATATATTAAATATTAATTGAAGGTTTCCAAAGATTAATTTGATATTTTGAAGCTAAAATGCATATGACTTATACCACTTTCATAATTAAGGCCACAATTATGTATTTACTTATGTGCAATTATTTTTAGGGTACTTTTCCAAATAAATCTTTTAAGCATTTGTAGGAAGGTTGTGATAACTGAAAAATGGATTCAGAATCGGATAAAAAATTTTGTTGTAAAATTTTTGTTTGTTATGAAGCTTTTTAAGTTATTATGTTTATGTACGTAATTTTCAATGATATTTTGCGAGTTTTTTAGTCTTTCTCAAGAATGTTTTGGTTGAAGTCTAGAGACGAGTGAGTATTTTAAGGAGAAACGAAATTCATGTGGATGGTGTTTAACCAACAACAAATAAAAATTATTCATAAGATCAGGTAAATATAAAAAATATGTGTATTTTTTAAAAGAAATTCAGGAAGAGGAAGACATATATATATATAAAACAAAAATATAGCTAAATTGGAAATTAAGAAACCTCGGTTTCCGGTTTTAAGATATTAAAACCGGTCAGTTTCGGTTCGGTTTCGGTTTCGGTTTTAAAAATATGCATGTATATAAATAGGTATGTATGCTTGAAAGATAAATGATTATTTAAAAATAATCATCCTACCGTGAAAAACAAATAGAATTTTTCTTTCCTTGAGATTTTCATTCCCCTAGAAGGAAAAAATACTATCTTAAATATCCCGTAAAATTTTTTCTTCGCAATCCGTCCACTTGAATTTAAAAAAGGGAAAAATATTTGTAAAACTTAAAAATTAATTGAAAATCGGACAAATTTAAATTTAATAAGAAAAATCACACAAATTTTAAGTTCTAAATGAAATTTATTTAATTTTAAAGTGGTACTCATGGAGGTGCTTCTGTTGATTTAGCTATTTTTTCATTAAGTATACCACCGTGGTCCACCACCATGAAATTAACAGTCCGTGAACCAAAGAGATTCATACTCTATGAAAAATCGTAGGCTTTACTTACTAATCTTTTCCCAAAAATAAATATTTATAACTTTTAATATATAATTCTAAGAAAAATATCGAAATTATTCGATGTAATAACGCAGTTCACCTGCAAAAATAAAGTGAACCAAGGAAAAGTGAAAATTTTCACGTGAAAATATTATTCCTGACAAGGGGAACCAAAAAAGAAAAAACATTTCTGGTACAAATTGTTTGAGGGAAAAAATTCTTACTATAGGAGTGATAAGGTTTCTCTGGTTTGTATTTGTAATACAGGTACTTTTAAGAATAAAAAAATTATATTTAATTATCCAAGTAATAAAATTTCAGAAACGTAAATCATTCAATGAAGTGCCGTTTAAACGAAATCTTATTTTTATGTAGAAGGAAAACCCTCTTACAATTTCAGTTGAAGAGGGCTTTGTTGTGTCATTGCCTTGTGAAGCAATAATATCGAGTATTGAGCGCAACATTATCGTAAGCGACAATAACCAAACTCCGCAGGAGAACGTTTTTCCCGATTATTTCCAAACGTATGGATAAAATTTAAAATGTTTTAATGCAGTTCACATTTGGCACTAGTTATGGCGCTTACGATAATTTTTTTTTTTCATATTAATGGAGGAATTTAAAAACTTTTGTCGCTTACGATATTTTTCTTTTTGTGTTTTTTTATCTAATAGAAAAAGAAATTGGTACATTATGTTGCCAAAAGCAACCAGAACAATATTATTTTGGCCATAAATAGGTATTATAATAAACAGTATTATTTAAATATAATAAAGTGCTTTATTAATAATTATGTTAGGTATTTAGTGGTTTTGTAAATATCGGAATCTTTTAATTTGGTACGTGATTTCGTATTTATATTTTTCGCAAATATTTCATGTTAATGTTTGTTGGTGGAAAGACTTTAAAGCGGGTTGCCACAAAAAAATTAACCTCTAAAAATTAAGCGTTTTTTAACTAAATTGGGGCTGCTGAAAACAAATAAAGTCCATATTAATTTTTCTTGAAAATCGTTTTCGAGATATTCGCAAAAACGAGTTGATTTTGCAGCTTGCAATAATAATTAAAAAAATCTTTAGAACTGTTTACAACAAATTTACCATTGTCGTTCATTATTTACTAATTATGCACATGTTAGTTAATTTGCATTTTTTTTTTGTTCTACTTGTTGTAACTATGTAGTTGTCAGAATATTTACAACTAACTTTGATGTTATTTGTTCATTAATAATTATCACATGTTATTTGGCTTAAAAAAGCGATACGATCTTTAGCCCGTTCAAATAAATCATGAATATGGAATCAAATGAAGTTCCAAAAAAAAAAATTAACTTAAATATTTTTATATGCAATCATATTCCCTAATTTTAAACCATATTCTTCGTATAACTATAAACATCCAACAACTATGCTTATAATTTTTTTTTTTAAACTACGACACACAAGCAATTATGTGCTAATTCACACGGTGAAATTTAGGACGGCTATTTTTCTTAAATCCCTTTTAAAGTTGCTACCAAAAATTCCTTGTATTCATACGATGGTATTTTTTGGACGTCTAATTTTAATTGTCTCCACCCATATGCAATCCCGGGGCCCCAGCTAAGGGTAATGTGGTTTTTTCCGCTGGCGGACCTTTGGCCCATTACCCGTAAAACTTATGTTGTTACTATCCGATCTCTGAAATAACAGAGCAAAGGATGTGCACATATTTATAAAAGGAAAACAATTGATTAAATACCGTTGTTGTCAGCTAGGTGCAGCGTCACCTAGAACTGCCCCTGAGTTCAAAAGACGATAGAGGTAAAGCCCTTGTGGTGGAACTTCGAGGTCTCACCAGAGGCTACTTCTGGTGCCACGGGTGCCGGTTGCCCGACAGCTGAGCTGCTCAGAGATAAATGCATTGCGGTTGCCAAGATTCTGTGCTAAAAAGGTTTGTCGTCCTTCTATATAAGGGCGGTGAACATATGTGTCAGATCGTAGTAGGTACAAGATCTTGGTGGCGTGCTTGCGTTCTTCTCGCGCGGGTGGTTCCCGCTGCTCTGAAGTTTGAGTGCATGTAGCGGTCGTCAGTATCCCTTGCTAAAATACCGAGTTCGTCCTACCCCACGGGGTTAAAGGGATGATTTTGGTATGTGTGGAGTAAGGCACTGGATACTTGGCGACACAGGCATGCGTTCGTTACGGATGAGTGGTAGCTGTGCCGGCAATGGTTGAGGAATTCTCTTGGGGACTACGCTATGGTGTATACACAACACTATAGCGTGGAAGCCGGAGAATTATCGTGGTGGCTGTGGTTGCTACCAAAATCGCTGGGAGAATAGTCTTGGCTTCCCAGTGTTAAATCAATGCTAGTGATTGGCGTGACGCGGTCAGCCAGACACTATTCTAGGTGCTGTTGCCATTCAACAGAAGCTGCTATGGGCACGGACATAGCAGCAGAGTTTAGATAGCTCAAAGTACCTAAGCAAGGTACTTGAATGTAGTACAGGGATAACTATATACAAAAGATTGCAATCTATGTGCCTTTTCGGAGTGGACATAGGTTCATTCTAAAAAGGGTGCATGGGGGCGTTGGTCTGGCGTCTAACCCAGCACCCGGTGCTTTGGCACCCGTGAGGTAAGGCTGTCAAGGCAGGTACTCACGGAAAGCTTTTGCACATCTGTCTCCACCCATATAGTCAATGAGCTAGAAGAGTACTAGTTAAAAATAACAATAAGATAGAAGAGTAACATTAAAACGTAACAACAATAACAACAAGAATAATGTAAACCATGGAACACAGAAATCGAGTCACTATTCTACCCCTCTTTCTTCTCTTCCCCGTTCGCTTACCAACAAAAAGGTACGTCGAAAAATAGACTTCATAAAAGTCTTTGTGTGAATTAGGTGTATGTATAACTTAAATGTATGTACATATGTATATGTAGACTGTATAAGCTACAATCATACGTATGAGTATCAAAATACTCTGACTACTAATCGACTATATATGCGTGTATAGAGGCCTATTTTATTTACACACAAACATACATAAAGAATGTTTCCAAATAGGCACCCATACATTCATACATTCGTAGATTCCATTTTATATACACGAATGTATGTATACGGTGGTGAATGATCAATAAATATCCCGAGTACCATACATATACTTTTTTTGGTCCGACTAAATATCCATAGCCTGAGTATAAGCATTCTCAGTCTATAAGTATGAGAGAGAGAGTCAATGCGTTTGATACACATGTGCCTTTTTATTTTTAGTTGTAATGTGTTTACTTATTTAGTAAAATACTTTTTTTTTATTAAAAGTACATTGAAATTGAGTATTGAAGGCTTATCCGGATTATATGCACATTTCACTTTTGCTAATGCAGAGAACCTTTACCTAAAAACTTCTTAAAGCAACTACAGCTATTATGTTGAACTTTCATTCCTGACCTTGTAAAAAAATCAATCTTTTTTTGTGAAATTATGTGATCTCAGTGTATTATTATCTTAATTCAATATTAAACACTTTAAAAAAACAACACCCTATATAAAAGTTAAAAATTCCAAGAATGTTTGTAGATGATTGGTTACAAAACAAATCAAGTTATGGAAGGACACCCACCTTTATGCTGAAAAGAAAACTGTTAAACAACGAGTTTAGTATGGCTTTGATTCTTATGAAACAAACAAAAAGAAATATGCAATGAAAAAAAAACTTGCTATTACCCTATTTTAAATATAAAGGGTGATCCATTTCGAGGTTCCCTGCTTTTTTAAAGAAAAAACACAGACAATTAAAGTCTACTGCAGAATTTTTATTATCATTTGAAAAAAACTTTATTTGGCATTTATGTTTTGAAGATTATGTCTATCAAATGTTGGGCGTTGCTACCTCGCAGACGGTCCATCCGTTGAGTCCAATTTTCGATGACTCGTTCGAGCATTTTGACTAGTAACTGGCGAATGACACGCGTGAAGTTTTCCTCCAAGGACTGAATCGATGCGGGGTTTTCCGCATAAGCTTTAGACTTTACATATCCGCCCAGGAAACAGTCTAACGGTGTGATATCACACGATCTTGGTGGCCAATAGACCGGCCCAAAATGTGTGCTCACTGAAATGTTCTCTCAATAAAACCATTAATTGATGCGATGTGTGGGAAGTGGCGCCGTCTTGCTAAAACCAAATGTCGCCGAGATCACGAGCTTCAATTTCTGGCATCAAACAGTCGGTTATCATGGCACGATAACGGTCGCCATTGACGGTTACGTTTGCAGCGGCATCATTTTTAAAGAAATATGGACCGATGATTCCACCGGCATACAAACCACACCAAACCGTTGTTTTTTCTGAATGAAGTTGCAGTTCTTGAATCTCTTCAGGTTGCTCTTTGTCCCAAATGTGGCAATTTTGTTTGTTTACATACGCATTGAGCCAGAAAAGGGCCTCATCTCTTAACAAAATTTGCTTCGAAAACGTCGGATGTTCTTGGAACTTTTCAAGAGCCCATAGAGCAAAGCGATGTCGTTGTTCAGGCGTAAGTCTTTCCATTATGAAATTCCTAATAATACTAAACAAAAATAACAAATAAATAATAAATAGCATGGCACGACTCACGCGTGATCTGTCAAAAAAAGGCTATTGAAAGAAGTATCTCTACTTGGATCACCCTGTATGTACGTATGTATGTATGTATGTGTTATAAAAGCTTTTGCAAATGTTACAACAGGTGCTTTAATACTTTCATATCAAATCATTTCATATCACGTTAAAAAAATACGTTGTCATTGCAACTCCTACACTATTGGCAAGTGACATTTGAGGAGGCAATAGCGAACTAAAGCGAAGACATGTTTCATAAAAAGCACACGAAAGAAAAATACTCATTCTCGGTATGGAATTATTTTGGAATTCTATAACAGGATGTGTATGTCTTACATCATTCCTTTTTTCAGGAGATGAGACTTAAATCTTTTTACTTAATAAATACATACTACTTATTATACATACTCGTGTGTATATACTTAATATTACATCTCCTATTGACAAACGAAAAATACTTCCATGCATGTAATTTCATGAATTTATTATTTTATGTATGTTTGTAAGCAAACCAAACACCCCCAAATTAAAAAAACTGGTAATTTTTGTTAAATTACTCTCACGCTGACGGGAAGTCTCAATCTGTTTAAAACAGAATTTCATAACGTTGTTTACAAAATTTTTCGACTACTCAGTTTCAAATATGGAAAAATATTTGTATTCTAAAAAAAAGAATAGTTTGGGCTTGAAGTAGACGTTAAAACAAAATGTTCACACAAATTTTGACTAAAGCATACTTGAAGTAGAAATGAATTCTTTTTTTTTTTTTTTTGATACGGCCAAAAATTATTATTTATTTAATGAAACTATTTTTTTAAGCTTTAGGTCAATTTAATATATATAAAATAGTTTCATTAAATATATACAAAAGATCGAAAAATTAGATAAACAATTATTATTTATTTTTTATTTGCTTGGAAAGTTTGTATTTTTACTTTGAAAAGTTGCAGTAAGGTCCATGCAAGGGCTCTAAGCCAGAAATTACTTATGCTCTTACACAATTCAGTAATCCATATGAAATGTTTAATTTAATTCATAATACTAATATATTTTTAAAATATAGCATTTCTTCATAATTTCGTATATTTAATTATATGTGAACTACGTGGGTAAGAACAGATTTGCAAACCAATTAATATAGTTTATATCGGGTATATTGGCTTTTCCACATATTGATAGAAAGTTTTACGATAGTGCCACGGGAGTGTTTTGGGTCCTCAGAAACGTGGTGGCTTAACGTGTTAAAGTCTTTCACTTCTGGCAAGTTCCACTGTCATAGTCGTTCGAAAATTCCATCTCTTTGTATAAAAAAAAACATACACAAAATACATAAAGCATGCATGCATATAAAAATGCATCCATGCGTATCTACACACGCATACATACACACATACATACATACATACATACATATGCATATGCAAAAAAACGTCAAGTACTTATGTCTGTACATGATTGATTACAAAACAAATAAAGTTAACAAAGAGGGCAATAAATCCTTTCTGCTAAAAAGGACAATGTTAGACAACGTGTTTTGATTTGTATGTATGAAATTAATAAAAATTAATATATATATATATATATATATATATATATATATATGTTTCTGTCTCATAAATCTCTAGTGCTGCCATTTTATTTAAAACATATCATGCATGTTGAATAAAAAAAAGCTTTCGAAATGGCCCTTAAAAGCTTTCTTAAGTTTTGCATATGTTTCAACAGGTGTTTTCGTGTGCCCACATCACGTTAAACTAACATTTATACTGACAAATACAAGTCCAAGACTAGGGCATGTGACATTTTTTCTTTCAAACACAATACAAGCGTTATTACGAAGAGAAGCTGCATAACAGTCACAAAATAAATTACAATAACCCATTTGAGCAAAAATGTTCTAAAGATGTTATGGAAATAATCAAGAGACATTTTTAATAAATTGTTTATGTGATTACTCGTACATAGAAGGAAATATGAACTTGGTTGCAATACAAATTTTAATTTCTAGAAAAATGGTTTTTTGGTGCTTGTGTGTGCAAAAAAAAAAGGATCACACCCATTAAAGTTTACTATGCTATACTAGGCTCAATGCATCTTGGAAAAATGTATACATTCGATGTACAAATAATGCACTGAAAAATTTGTGATGAGACCTGATATTCAAAACAACAAGCGGCGAATATAATCAGCTGAGCAGTTGAGTTGATTTGCCTTGCACTAATGCTAGAAACACAAGTAGGACGAACGACGAATTTCCTCCACGTCGCCGAATTCATCGATAAGCATTCGCTGCGTAATGCTAGGAATACAACTGGGACGAAAAACGAATTTTTCGGTGCGAACTTTCGTCATAAAAAATAAAACACATTTGTGCATATGAAAATGAACACAACACGGCCGTACAACGAAATTAGTTGTGCGTGACGAACTCTGAGATAGATTTATTTCTATTTTGTACGCCGACGAACGACGAAAAATCAAAATTGAAAGAAAATTCTCTCTCTCTCTCTCTCTGTTTTTATACACACAACAACCAACTTTGTTAAATATGAGAGAAGAATTCGGTGAGTAAATTCGTCGTTATTGTGCTTCACATGACGAATTTACGCAGCGAATGCTTATGGACGAATTCGTCGACGTGTACGAAATTCGTCGGTCGTCCCAGTTGTCTTTCTCTAGCATAAATTTGTCGTGGGAAGTACAATAACGACGAATTTAATCACCAAGTTCTACTAGGAACACAACTGGGACGAACGACGAATTTTTCGGTGAGAACTTTCGTCATAAAAAATAAAACACATTTGTGCATATGAAAATGAACACAACACGGCCGTACAACGAAATTCGTCGTGCGTGACGAACTCTGATATAGATTTATTTCTATTTTGTACGCTGACAAACAACGAAAAAACAAAATTGAGAGAAAATTCTCTCTCTTTCTCTCCGTTTTTGTACACACAAATTGGTAAGTTTTTTTTTGGAGCCAATAAAGAATAAGTACGAAATTAATGAGTTTCTTTGATGTTTTTAAATTTTAAAATCTTACAGCAGACATTTATGACAAATATTTCTGTGTATCATTTTACATCGTCACATAAAGTGACCTTTTGTCCTTTTTTCAGAAATTATGCATAAATATGTACTCGTACATAAGTTTTATTTGCTGTTTCAAGACAGCAGAAATCTGTATAAACATTTCTGGGAACCACTCGCGGTTACATCTTTTTCATGAGCGTAATATCTCAATAAAACCTTTTGCTATGCCCATGAGACACGGTACCTCGGAAAAAAATCTAAATGCAAATGTATGCAATTTTTTGATATGAGAGAAGAAGTTCTTGTATCAGTTCTTCGTAATTTGCTGATCTCATATTTCCAAGCAAAGTTCTTCTTTCTTTAGTGAACAACTAAGATTTGAACAATGCTTTAAACATTTCTCATACTTGGGGACCAAAAAAAATTAATTCCTTCGATTTGGTCTCACTTGGCAAGGGTTTGCAATTAACCGCAAAGTGCAAGAATGTTGCGAACTGAGATTCCTGCTTGATTTATGAATAAAATTAAAAATTTTGCGTAGCTTATTTTATTTCCAGCATTCCTAGCATCCTGATCAGTAACAAAAATTTAAAATATTTGCTGTTTTAATTTTTTATGAATTTTTTGACAAACAATATAATAATTTTGCCTTAAAAATGTTTTTTTGCCAGTAATTTCTAGATAACTACGAAACCTTTGAAAACTGAAAAAATATATATTACTTTGGCTCAAGGGTAATTTTATTTTGTATCTTTCAATGTTTAATTTATTAAAATCGAACAACCCTTTATCGAATGAAATAAGTTAACGTGACCGCCTTGTTTAGGAGGTCATATTAGCCACGCTCATTAAAAAAAAATTTGTACGTGATAGATAAAAACTGAAATCGAATTTAAATTAGAGCATTAATGTACCTGCATAATACATACAGCTTATTTACTCAAAGAACCTCATAACTCAAAATATGAAATTTCATACAAATATCTTGTTTACTCAACTCTTGAAAACAAAATAAAATTTTATTTTTCCATTAAGTTGTGTGTAAGTTGAAGACTTTAAAGTATTAAAATTTAAACTCCTTTTCTGGCAAACAAGTTTTCTTAGTTATGATGTTCTTTGAGTAAATGAGCGATATTTTTTTAAATATTTATTTTTATGGAAAATAGTGTAAATGATGGTTATAAATGATTCATCATTACAGTTTATCTAAGAAATTATTTCCTTCGAATGATGCGAACTTTAGTCATTTATAACTGTTTTCAACGTTATTCAGAATATACAGATGAGTTTAACCAATAAAAATTTTTTTTGCAATATAACCGGATGCAGCAAGCAGTGATTTAAAATTTATATTTTTCCTAGATTTTGTCACATTTTTATGTGGCTGAATGCATTTGCAAATATTAAAAATTTTTTCTTTCAACTGAATTTTAAGCGACTTGTATATCTAGAAGACAAATCGGCACTTTATGGCTGTGTAGACGTTTAACTTTGAATTGGCGCTTGTTTTTTATATATTTTTATTTTGCATGCCTACTACTATTACTAGGTGTTACCTTCTCGAGGATAGGGATAGTCATAGAGAAGAAAGTTGGTGAAGAAAGAGATAGAGGTTTAAGCTTCATTCTTTTTTACAAATCTTCTTTTTTGCACGTTTTTGATAGTGCAGTGTTGCAACGCCTCTGGTGTCAATGAGGTGCATTACATTTTCAAAGTTGTATTTAGCAGCCATTTTATTGGCTATTTTACTGTGCCAATAATTCTGCTACACTATAATGATGATATTAAATGAATATACTGAAAATGCTTATTTTTTAAAGCATTTTGGTGCATAACAATGTGTAAAGGAGTTATATTGCAGTAGATTTCTTCCTGAGTCGTTCCTTAGTCGCCTTACAAAGTTCACAGTTCGCCAAGTGAAAGGCAGCAAGCACATGATCGCTGATGATGAAGATGTAGCGCCCTTTAACATGGCGTGTTATTTCGTTATGATACTGCTGCTACTAGCTGTAGCGAATTATGGCATATAACAAACAACTTCCCTGACCTTAAATAGACGGCGAACTTTGGTTATAGCAAATTTTTACTTATAAATTTATACGCTTATGATATAAAAAAAAGATTGCGTTGTAGCAAAATAATTAAATGTGTTAGTTTTAATTTTCTCGCCTTCTTTATATATAATGACTTAAATTTTCATATAATAAATAAAATTTTATACATTCAAAATGTCCCTTAAACGTCTTCTGATGTAATTGGAGTAGAGTCCATCACAAGAACCAAAATCAAAATTTTAGTGACTATCATACGTAATAAATAAGACATATAAATGCACCATATGCATAGAAAATTGGAACTGAGATTTAGATGGCGAAAAATAAAAACAATAATTTTGGCCAACAGATCAGATGGCTTGTAAGCATATTAAAATAAAATAAATTTTATGAAGTACAAATAAAAATATGCCCTAAAAGCCTCAAATATGCTCTAAAAATTGCTTAAGGTTTCTGTGTAAGACTGAAATATGCAAAAAAAAATGCTTTAAATGCTTTTACTCCTATCTTATCCAGTGCAAAAAAACAGCAAAAGTAGTAAAATTATGCTATTTTTCCGACTTTTTATTTTTTTACTGTACAATCACAACTTCTGCTTACTTATTTTTCTGCCAGTGAAATTCAAAGAGTCGCAGTCAAATTTATATACCCAACAAAGAGCTCCAGCTGTCGACATGTTCGTACAGTTTTCGGTTTGACTGACTGCTGCTTTAAGTAATGGTAGAATTACTAAAATCGTATCGTGCTGTTGCGTGTTAAGGCTCAATTAGCCGACTGTAATGTAAAGTAACTGAAGAGAAAGTGCTCTGAGTTTGTTAATCCGTACACGCATAAATACATTTAGACATCATTCATTAGATCTAAGTTGGAATATGCTGCCGTTATATGCAGTCCTCATGTCTCAAATCTTATCTCTCGTATTGAGAGACTTCAACGCACCTTTCTTAAATTTGTTACACGCTCACTATCATATTTAATATCTGTTCCTTAAGAATCTAAGTGCCTTTTTATTCGCCTACGTACTTTCGAAGGACATAGAAAACTCCAATCCGCCCTTCTTGTGTTTGATATTATTAATGAACACATTGACTGTCCTGATTTGCTTCATACTTACCATTTTTTATACCTCCTAGAAATTTCAGATTAACTAAGCTGTTTGATGTTCCTTTTCATTGAACTAATTATGCTCGTAATGGCTCACTAACACCTGCTTTAGCGTTTCTCAATGAAATTAACTTTAAATTTCAAAGAGATTCAAAGTCCTACATAGAGTTCAGTACTACTAAAAATGAGTTTAAACTTGTTCTTCTAAGTGTGATAAAATAATATTGTTATTTGATATTTTGCTTTAATTTCATAACTTTGTTTGTACATTCACTAAGAAATTAATTAGCTTTCTTTATTTTTATTTTTTGTTGATCTTTTACTATTTATATACATAAGTTATTTATTCTTAGCTATTAAAAATGTTTACTTTATATCGTTGTCTGAAAGGACTTTCTGTCCATAGACTGAAATAAATAAATACATATATTTTGTATTTTCTAACCAAAAAAAAACTATAACGTAGGAAACAGCTGATCGATATTTTTATATGAAAAGTAGGTTACGTTACATTACATTTCTATAACCATTTTCATTACTTTTCACATAACAATATCGAGCAGCTGTTTCCTTCTGTTGCAGTTACTTTACATTACAGTCGGTTAACTGAGCCTTTAGCTGACACAATCCGTTACATTTAATAATCATGTTGATGCTTATTGAAAATGTATTGGCAACGTTTGCTACGTAAAAATCTTTAGAAAATAAAATTTTACGTAGCAAACGTCAACTTCTCGTTTACATACATACATTCACATGTATGTATAAAGCAAAGTAACAGCTGACACTTTTGCTGCCAGCCTCATATTTTTACTAAAGGGCCACTCAGACTATTATAACTTGTATAAATACATGTCAGAAATTCAAATAATACGTGTAAGTGCGATATTGTGAATCCATAATGTCAAAACGAATGGTAAATAATACGATTAAAATTTGACATCCCATAATACTTGACCATTTTTTGAAATTTTTCTAAACGATAATACTTTTCCTCTGATCAGAGTTTTATTATTACGAAATGCAAGCTAACAAGTAGTCTGTTTCGACGCCGCGCCGTTGCCGTGCCGTCACTTATGGTATATATTTTTGTCTTAAACTGGAAATAAATACTATATATGCTTGTCGTATTGAATAATTTTTGGTGCAAGGCATATCTGAAAGTTAACGAAATACAGTATTTACCGCTTATATGCATTTCGTAATTTGCTCGACATTTAGTGCTTATGCATTTGCAATGCATGTAGAAAAACTCGTTTAGTTGCATTGGTGGTGCTTATATAAAAAAGATGTTATATATGTATTTAGTAGTACTTGCACCACAATTTCAGAAATTTGATTGTAAAAACAGAATATGCAGGCGCATTGCTAGTTTGTTTTGTGTTTTTAAACATTTTTATTGAGATCAATTAATTTGAAACAAAAATAACTGAAAATAAGAAGAGTTCACAGTATGTATAGGTTTTCTAAATTCAATTTCATTGAAATAAATGCGTATGAATATATATGTACATGTTATAATTTTGTTGAGATCAGTGCTTTGACTTTAAAATTATATTTCACCTTAAATACAGTCGGTTTTTAATTAATAATTTAAGAAATATATAATTTAAAGTTAAAAGTTGAAGATTTGAATGCAATTCATTTAATTTTTTGCGATGAAACAATTTTTCTACGTTTGTTTTATTTATGATGAAAAATTTAAACAGTGCATATATGAGAATTTTTGAATGCAATTTCTCAAAATCCTATATAATTTTGGTGCATAAAAGCGAGAAATGGATATAAGCGAAATGCATATATTAAAAAATATTGCGTGTATTTTATATACAAAAGAAATATTGTTCAAGTTCGGCTGCATATAAACGATAAATGCTTATAACCGGCGTGCATATAAGCGGTAAATACTGTAATCGTATTTTCTATTTCTTTATCTTATTTGAATCAACTACTTTAACCGCCTTCAATTTTCAAAGGCCTGCACTGCCACAACGTGCATGAAATTGCTCTGCCGCCGGAAGTCAACGAATAATGTAGGCATGTTAATCCTCACAGCTGTTTGCTTTATACTTGTGTTTTTAATGTAACATGAGGTGTGATGGTGTGAACATAAAATGCTACTTTACATTAGATTTTTTTGACAGTCGAAAAGAAATTCCTATAATGACTGGCCCTTTACTAACATCCAGACGACAACTTGAAAAGTAAGACCATACAATTTGACTAACGAAGCCATAAATACGAAGTTAACGAAGCAGAAATGTGTCTTCCACGTCGACGAATTCGTCGATAACCATTCGCTGCGTAAATTCTTCATGTGAAGCACAATAAAGACGAATTTACTCACCGAATTCGTCGCTCATATTTGATAAAGTTGGTTGTTGTGTGTACAAAAACGGAGAGAGAGAGATAGAGAATTTTCTCTCAATTTTGTTTTTTCGTCGGCGTACAAAATAGAAATAAATCTATCTCAGAGTTCGTCACGCACGACGAATTTCGTTGTACGGCGGTGTTGTGCTCATTTTCAAATGCACAAATGTGTTTTATTTTTTATGACGAAATTTCGCACCGAAAAATTCGTCGTTCGTCCCAGTTGTGTTCCTAGCATGAAACTACAAAACCAAACGAAAAAAACACACAACATCTCTACTACGTTAACTTCCGAATTTATTTAAAACAGAATTCAGAAAACTTGTCGAACATGTCGACAGCTGAAGTGTTAACATTTTTTGCCACTTTTGGCTTTTCAGAAATAGAAGTATGAGCAGAAGCACCAGAGAAAACATGCATTTGTATATTTGCGGTTTCCCTGTTCATGAATAAAGGTCAATTGGCACAATTTAAAATTCATATGGTAAATTCCATAAAAACTCAAGATTTTGTACATCAAAAATTGAGTTCGGCATATTATTCGATGAGGGTATTTTGGCTTCCACTGCAGCAGAGACTATTAAGTTTAGATTAGAAAACTTTCCGAATCCATCTTCAAACGAATTCAAAAAATTTAAACGAATTACACAGTAACTGAAACCGGTCGGTTTAAGTAAATTTTAAACCAAAATCGGAGTTTCGCAATTTATCGGTTCATAGAAAACCTAAATTTAAATATATTTAATCAAATGATTAGTTTTAACTCAGAGCGTATATATGAGGGATTTTTTTAACGTTAAGTTCGAAATAAGGGACCTGACATTACTTGACAGGCCATAATTTTTACTTATATACAAGAAAATCTTTACTATTATCGTATACTGTACCTAATTGAGATCAAATCCATAGTACTTAGAAAGCAAAATGCTACGGACATTTATCATCTTTTTTCTAAAAATTTTAAAAATATATGTTGTTTGTTAACTGTTTTTTACAGGAGAGACAAATAACTGAACTACTTAGATAGAGACTAGCAAAGAAAAGTTAGTTTTCTTTATTTTTTTAAGGTGGGATCGAACTGGGGTTAAATGAAAATATTTCGTGACATCATAGATGTGTACTTGGAGAACCCGAAAAAAAATATAAAAAAGCATGTATTGTGGACATGTCTAGTTTTGTTCGCCAGCTCCTCATGCACATATGTTTATGTCTCGTTAAATTAATTTTTGTCTAGCAATCGACCCACTGTAGCCAGACTGATAAAGGAATAATGCTAAATCTTTATTTTTTTATTTATGGAACGAATTACCATTTTTCTGCTGGATAAAAAAAAGTTTTTTTCTTTTGTTAAATTTCCTAAATAATGAAATTTATTTATTTGACATATTGTCAGAAGTGTAAATACTGCAATAATTGAAATTTATTTGCTGGTGGTTTAGCAGTTTGTAGCAGTTTCCAAGCCTACTAAGCTTATTTTTTCTTTGTGATTTTCAAAAATATTATTATTTTATGAATTCTCATATAGTTTTTGAAAGTCTGTGCATAAAGTAAGAGGTTTGTGACTGTTCAAAATTTGTGGTTGAAGTCTACTGATGACCAGCGATGCCAATTTAGCGCGTTTTAACTATGCCAAATGCTCTTTTTTTCGTCTCAGCGCTTTTTATAAAAAACGCGCTAAATTATCGCGTTTTGAATAAAGTCCATAACATCATTTCAATTCAATACTATACAATACTTTTTTATTTTTTTTTGTATAAGTTTAACAATTTGCTAGTATCCGAAACTCTGATAAAAATTTTCAAGTTTGTTATTGATTCAGCTGTCGCAAATAAAATTACCTTGACTATGGTTAGAATTAAAAACTCATTTTAATACTGTAACCGTCTAATTTTTTTGAAATTTAACAACTAAAAATATGTATTAATGAACCAAGAAGTTTACATAACTTATTAAGCATCTATTCTAGCAAAAGTACAAAAAAGCATTTGAATCGAAACTATTCGACAAATTATGTATACGTTGTTACAAGGTTTGGCAGTTAAAATTAAACTAAAAACTTTATATATATACGATTATTTGGAAGGCGATTCTTATTCCGTATTAAATAATTTTAGTTATTTAAGGCTTTATACAAAAAAAAATAATTTAGGTTTACAAAGCGATTAACAAACAAATTTCTATTTAAAATTTGCTTTGTAAACCTTTTTTAAACTAAAACTATTTTTTCTGAATAAGGCAGTATGTACATATTTAATTTCGAAGAAGCAATATTGAAAAATGTAAAAAAGGGTTACTAAAAAAATTTTATTTACTGATACATATGTATGTACATACATACATCGACTTTTATTAAAATTTAGCGCGCTAGAAAATAGTGCGCGCTAGAAAATAGTGCGTTTTGGCTATAAATAGTTGACAATGTTGTAACTTAGCGCGTTCTAGCGCGTTTTTAAAAGGGCAATAGCGCGTTTGGGTTGTAAATAGTTGGCACCGCTGCTTATGACTTGGTTCAAGCGCCAATGAAATACGTATATAGACATGCTTAACCACCAGCAAATAAATTTCTATCATAAATAATTTTATACATATTTATTTATCTTAAATTATTAATGCTGAGCACTGTGCAACGCAGACTTTAACTATTTGTTTCATTGTATTCTTACATAATAATAATGAATAATTTTAACTTACCAACTCTTTGTTGCTTAGTTTTTTTTTCGGAAATTAATAATCCAAAAGATACCGGAGTTTTGAATTTTCTTATATAAATCCTGTTGTACTTAGTTTTGAAACTGTGATATTTTATATTAGATATTTAAATAAAATTCTTTCGGTTTTTTGTTAAAAGTCAATATAATGTCATGTACTTAGTTAATTATTATATATGTATATATAAAATAGTTTTTTCTATTTCATATTTTATGTTTTTATGTTTATTATAACTTTTTAAGTTTTTAAAGTAAAGCTTTTCTAAATTTTAATAGTTTGCAAGTTTTTTAAATAATGCATTTTAATAAATAATGCATATTTTTGTTATCTTTATTAAACTTTTTTTTCATATTTACACGTAAAAAACGTGATTTAGTTTCTGGAAAATTTATTATTCAACAAGTCACGTTTTCTGACATTCGAATAAAAATTGCCGTTAATCTTTTATTTTTGCACTTTAATTTTCACTGTTTAGTTTTTTTTTTAAGATAAAATTTTCTGTTTAAACGAATTACTTTTATTACAAATTTTATATATTATATACATATAATTTGTATGAAATAATTGTTTTAAGCGCTAGTCTGTTTTAAGCATCCGTTCAGTTGCTCGTTTCAACTATAAGTGATTGGAAATATGCATTTAATAGACTTTCTTGGCATACGAGTGCTTGATTTTTCTCTCTGCTTGTCTGTCTTTGTTTACAAGTCTAAGCCTCTGCTGCCCCCCACATCTGTAAAAATTGCACTTTGCAATAGTTCAGCACATTCTAAATTGCATGAGTTTTGTTTACCGGCCGACATATGAAAGCTTTCTTTGCTAAAGAAAAAAGCTCGCGATGTTTATCTCTGTTCTAGTCTTTCAAACGGTTGTAATTGTCAGTTCTCCCACTTACACCAATGCACGTTAAGGAAAACGTTTTAGTTTTTCGTTCTGTTTTCGTTGTATCTTTTATTTTGATTGAACTTAACTCACGTGTACCCGCAACGTGTAGCACGTTCTTTAGTCTCTCTTAATAATTTTTTTATTGACTTTTTATTGCACATCGTATACTTTCGTTTTATTCTCTGTTGTTTTATATTGCATTGACAGAAGGGAAAATTTTTTCTTATTTATACACGACGTAATTCCATTACGATTGCATGAATGGAGAAGTTGAAATTAATAAGCAACGACTAAATGTATGTACATATGTATGTACATATGTATGTACATAATATGTGCACATGTATGTATATGATTTAATATATATATATATATACATATATATGTATACATAATATACATAATATGAAACAATTAAAACAGGCTCTTTGACTCCGGTCAGATTCAGGTCCTTGATATTTGATTTGGATCGATGATTGGTTTTATTGATTCTCGCTTGGTGTCGATGATACGATTTAAACAGGCTCATTTAATGTCGATCAGGCTCGATGATTCGGGCCAGACTCATGGATGTCGGGTTTGTAAAATATCGAATTTCTACTGTACATACAATACTTGGTCAGACTAGGAGAACAGTCAGCCGCAGACGCTGCAAGAACAGTCAGCTGAAGCCGCTGTGAAAACAGTCAGCCGAAGCCACTGTGCGAATTTATGTATGTATGTACACACATGTGCATCTACTTAGGCCTGAGTCAAAGTACTTAAGACATATAACCTACGCTTTCTGGACAATATTCCGCTCAAGAAAATAAATTTTACGAATCTTTACAGTAGAATTGCTGAGAAATGCCATGCTGGTGTTACACCATTTACTATTATCACATCATCTTCATTTTTTTTTCAGTTTGTATCGTTAAGACAAAAAAGAAACTTTCTCATTGACATCACTATTTTGTAAAATTTGATTTCTTATCGCCGTCATTCTATTGTATAATGTGATTCAAATTATAACTAAAACTTTATTAACTATACATAACTTTTTACAGCTGTTGTTTCTTTTGCAAAACAATACAGACTAGTACGAGAATCTCCTTAAATTTTTTTTTTGTATACAAACTTTCCATATCCATCTTAAGATATGATGTTGCAGCAATATTTTTCGCCTTAAGTTTGCATAGATATACATACATCCCAGCATACATATGTACATATTTATGTTTAAATATGTTAATATAAAATGAAAAACAAAAAATAATTAACGTCAATAAGTAATAAATACGTATAAGTAAGTAATAACGTCAATCAACTGCATACTTAAAATTAACTCAAAAAAATAAGTTTGTAAAAGTTATAACTACCATATTTTTTTTTTAAATTTTGTTTATTGTACAAAAAAAATTAACTGGGCTATAAATCGTCCATAAAATTAAATGGACATTTCTCGTACACTATAGATTGTTGATTTTTCATTCAAAAAATTTAATGGTCTATACATCAACCATTTTTTTATAGAAAAATAAAGGGGACACCTGGTTAGAGCTATGCTGCTTAGCCCTATAAAACACTCTTCTTCTTGTTAAATAAAAATGCAGTAAAATTATTTGTATTTTTAAACCCCTTTATTTAATATTCAAAAACTTAATTTATGTAACTAAGAAATGTGAACAAAGAAATGAAAACAAAAATAAATTTATCACACTATTGTCGATTATTTTTTTACGAAAATCGCGTCCTAGCTTCTGTATCTGACATAAAGAGCATAGCTCTAAAAACTAAACATATCGTCGATTATGCAGACAATTAAAAGGACAAATCTTCCATTTTTCATGCAATAAATGAATATTGTTAATTTTTTATTTAAATGGACTAAATGTATACTCCATTCAAAAATTTGTATATACTAAAAAATAAATGGACTTTTGTGCACGAAAATTCGTCCATTAAATTTTTTTCGTAGAAATTTTTTTTGCATGAAAAATGGATGATGTATAGTAAATTTAATTTTTGGCAGGAAAAATAGACGATATGTACTCCATTTAATTTTATGCATAAGGAATGGACATTGTATAGTCCATTAAATTTTTCCAAATAAAGGTTTTTTTGCATAAGGAATGGACATTGTATAGTCCATTTAATTTTTTTGCACAAGAAATTACCGATGTATAGTCGATTTAATTTTTTGCATGAAAAATGGACGATGATGATGATATTGGTGATTAAATTTTTGGCATGGGAAATAGACGATGCATAGTCTATTTAATTTTTGCGGGAAAAAAAGAAATGGACGATGTATAGTCCATTAAATTTTTGTCATAAACATTTTTTTCATAAAAAATGGACGATGTATTTATTTGTTTTTGCATGGAGAATGTGCAAACCATAAAATGTTTTCATAAAAAATTTTTGGCATGAAAAATAGACAACATACACGCAAAGAAAAATATGGTTGAGCTAACCATAATCAAACGGCAACATAAATAATATGGTTGAATTATATGGTTGTAGTTAAATCATGTTATTGTCAATAGAAATAATATTATTATCTGAGTTAATAATAATATTATCAACAAAAACAATGAAGTTTTATTGCAAATATGACAACACTATTGTTAGATGTGACTAAAATATAATTGAGACTCACCATACCATGTTCTTATATTATAATAATATTGTTAAATACGACAGCACTATTATTTAATATAACAATAATATTTTGTTTTTCAATCATATATTTATTGGTAGATATTATTTTTAAAACAGCTGTGTGTTGAATCCGAAATAAAAATTAATTAATAGTGTTGGAATAAAATGTATATATAGCAATGTACATTTACATATGTGTGTATAATCGAAATACAGACACGTCTTTATAAAGAGTTATACATATGTATGTGTATATATTTTTATTGATATACCATTTTGTTTTTAATTTATTTATTTCAAACCACGCGTGTACTATCCATATCATATAAACGAAACACTGAACTAACTGACAGAAAATGTTTTTGAAAAAGATTTTTGTAAAAACTTAATATAGTATTGTTTTGGATAACATTATATTGTTATTTACATTTTATTATTTTTACATAACAATAAAAATTATGTTGTAGTCATAATTTTTTTAACAAAACTATATTGTTAAACTCCAACCATATCACACTTTTTTATAATAATGTAATTAATAAATTCAAAAATTACTTTGCTCACCGTAACAAAATTAGTGTTTAAAATAACAATAACTAGTTTTCAACCACCACACATTTGTTTCAGAGAACATGATATTGTTTTCTTAACCATTCTGCAACCATATCTTTTCTTTGCGTGTATTTTCGTTAAATTTTTTCATAAAAATTTTTTTTGCATGAAAAATACATATGTGTAGTCCAATTAATTTCTTGCATAAGAAATGGACGATGTATAGTCTATTTATTTTTTTGAATAAGAAATGGACAATGTATAGCCCATTAAATTTTTTCTAATTATACGATGTGTAGTTCATTAATTTTTTGCATAAGAAATGAACTGGTCTAACTATTTTACTTTTTTCATAAAAAATTTGACTATGTATAGTCCATTTAATTCTTTTAATTAAAACTATATGATGTGTAGAGCATTTAATTTATTGCATAAGAAATGGACGATGTTTATATAGTCCATTAACTTTTTTCATGAAAAAATTTTTTGCATAACAAATAGACGATGTTCATAAATTTTTTTTCTTCAGAAAATACATATAGTTTGGCATGAAAAATGGACGATGTATGATTCATTTATTTGTTTGCAGTAAAAAGAGACTATGTATACTCTATTTAATTTTTTGCATAAGAAATGGACGATTAAATTTTTTTCATAAATTTTTTTTTGTCATAAAAAATATACGATATATTTTTTCATAAAAAATATTTTTGCTTAAAGGTAGAGGATGATTTTAATAGTTTAAACAAAAAACTTTTGCATGAAAAGTGGACGATATACAATCCATTTAATTTTTTACATAAAAAATGAACTATACATCGTTCATATGCATGGACTATATACATACGTACATCGTCAATTTTTATTTAGAACTATTATAAATCGCCCATTTTTAATCCAAAATTTTTTTATGCAAAAAATTAAATTGATTTTATATACATACATCGTCTATTTTTCAAGCAAACAATTTAATGGACTATATGTATATCGTCCATTTTCCATGCAAAAGATTTATTTAGCTATACGTAGTTCATTTTTAGTGCAAAAATTTTTTGGATGTAAAAAATTAAAAGGACTATAATACATCGTTAATTTTTCATGCAAAAGATTAAATCGACTGTTAGGTGACAAAGCTAATGTTAGTTGAGAACAGTGATAGAGTCATTAGTACGATTAAATAAGCGATATATAATTGTTTATCAGTATTTAAGCAGCTCTCGGCTGGAGAACAGCTCTTGCGTCATCGTAATTATTCCTTAAGTACGGTCAGGCTTGTGTCTAGTCTTGCGGTTCTTTTGTGGAATTTCATTGGCAACCACGTTTCTACTTCCTATGCAAAGGCATAGATCGTGTAGATTTAGTCACAAAAACAGTTTTAAGAATACTGTTGATAACATCATGAATATATCTATGGTCTAGTCACTCCGTTCATTTTTGTGCAAATATATTCTGTAAATTTATTTTGTAGAATATGTACCAATAAATAAATAAATAATATGTAAAAAGCATTGGAATATGCCTAAAAGTTTCATTGGTCTTTACTTTCTGTTGCTGTTCTGTGCTGTGCCATTCTGCTTCTAAATTTGAGTACTTACTTTTTCTGTAGTAACTTATTAGCTGTGTCTGTTCGGAAGGGTCGCAGTTTTGCACTAAAGCGATGAGATTTGCATCGGCCATTGTTATGTTTCAATATAATTAATTTTTTTCTTTTAAAAATGAATTTTTTAAATTCTAAAAACACAGTCACAATTTATTTTAATTTAATTATGATGTCACTTACAATTACTTAAACATTTTTTGATTTTCACAGTCGAACCGAAACAGAATAGAACAAAACAGAAAAACTAACGACTTGTATTATATTATTATAAACAAAAAAAAGTCACCTGATTCGTAACAGAACAGAAAGTAAAAACTAATTCTGGCTTAAATCTAGAAAACTTGCCCCATTAAAAGTTAAGGGTGTTATTTTGTAAAACGGAACATTTAGCGTCGACAAATTTTGTAAGTATGTACATATGTATTTTGTTTTGCAATTTAAATTTTTTCATATAAAATACAGCGTTGCACTAGCAACACCATGAGCATGCTCATGTGTTTTCAGTTTAGTAAAATTCATATAGACAAAAGAGAAAATTACTCATGAACAGTCAGTGCAGTGCTCTAATAGAAAATTTGTCAAAGCTCGGCATTGCGTTTTACAAAATTACTCCCTGAAATTTTTTTATAATTACTTTTATTTAAATTTTCTAAACGAACGAAATTAAGCTTGTTATTTAATTTGAGAGTACAAAATTTGTTTAAATGTAAAACAAAAAAAAATAAACTTTTGAGTTTAGTTTCTATTCTCTTTTTGGAAAACTTTACAGCATTGAACTTGACATTGATTTCGATATTGTGCGTATTATTTTCTAAGAAAATCACTACAATTGCTGGTTTTCCTGGAAACACGTTCCTACACAGTTTTAATATTTTTTTGCAGTTGTTTTAAGAAAAGTTTGAAATATTGCCGACTGCAAGTAACATATTTGACGCAGTTGTGTGCTAAATGATTTTAAGTTTTTGCAAAGAAAAGCTACATATGTATTTACCAAAGACCTGCACAAGACCTCTTACAAGATCTTTTAAGACATGAGGAATTTTTCAAATGTTTTACCACAGCGAAATGATCTAAAACAAACGCTAAACAAAACTGTTGGCAATACATTTTTTTAACTTAATGGGAGTAAAGAAGAAAATAGTTCGTGACTGAAAAATTTGTAATGCTTGTGCTTTTTTCTACGCATGGGCGCGTATAAAACCGTCATGCATGTACATACATATATGCCTATATAAGTAGGTATATATGTGCTCCGGTCCGCTCCGCTCATAATACGACAACTTTTACTATTGGTTTAGTATAATACATGTATTTACATTTTAAGACTGTTTACGCAGGTCTCTACTATGTACACAAATACGAATATGATGCTAGCTGGCAATGTTATTATGTCAATATACCTCTGAACAATGACTTGCAACGTGAGATGAAAAATAAAAATGTTACAAATACAAATGTAAGTTCATACGATTATTTACATAACAGGGAACAATTTTAACTTTTACTAGTTTGAACAATATGAAAATGTGTGGTACTAAATGCCACTTGTACATTTTGAGTCAATGGAAAATTTAAATAATCGATATTGTTTGTAGACTTCTAATATTAAATCAAAGCATCTAATTCAAAAAAAATATGAGAGTGAGCGTCTTATTTGGCCGCAACCACAATATATAAAGCAAAGTTCGCAGTTCCTTGAATTTTTTTATTTATCTGGTGTATTCTGAAAATCACTGTGATTTAAAATTATGTGATTTTAATGACAAGGTATTAACGGCTGACTTGTTAGAGGTTTTTTATTGCATTTTATGTTATTGTCATTTATAACAGAATATTCTGTTCCATTTTCCATTTGCAATTTTTTTAAATCACTGTGATTTAAAATCTAGCGCAACACGCTTTACAAATCCCCGCATTGATTTTAAGCGCAGCTACTCTTATTCACTTCACTTTAGCGAAATATCGCTTTACTGAAAATATCGTATTACTGAAAAAAAAGCAAGCCCACAACTGCGAATCGTATGAAACTTGCTTCGCTTTAGTGAAAAAATAGACAATGACAAATCTATTTATTACAAATTGATTGTATAACTTAAGGCTGAAAAAATTGTGCATGTTTTGTGCGTTAAAAAATTAAATGGCAAAATGCATTTGTCATTTTCACTCTTGCGTACTTTATTGTATTTTTCTATTATATTGTACTGATTTTGAGCAGTACGCTTAACTGTAACAAATTTCAGTAATCCGAACTACGTTTTAGAGAATAAATTGAAAAACTGGAAAAAATTGGGTTTTAGTTATTTCCACTAAAGCGAAGTCGAATGTCTATATTTTTGCTTTAAAAGCTATGCACCAAGCAAAAATTTGTGCTTGCCAATATTAATGATATTTGGCGACTGAAATTCACAGCCATTGATTGCCACTTGCCATATGTAGCAAGATTTTGGCAACTGCTGGCAACGCAACTAAATTTCGCGTACCACCCATGCCTTTTCTAAATCTTTTAAAAATCGGTAAACGATTTGTTCACCTCTTCTTTGCGCATTGCATTACTAAAATTTGCTTCTTAAGACTTTTCTGCATTTTCTCTATCTTTTATGCAAGACTAGAGACTTTTTTCAAGTTGTAAAATTTTTTATATGGTAAATATTTACGAAAACACAAAAAAACCCAAAGAAGATAAGTATGTACATATGTACATACATATGTATGTATGTATTTGGCACGTGTAGCCTTCCACTTAAGAACTGCTTCAGCTTAATATGCCTTATTTTACACATACATACATATGTACATATGTTTCCATATCTCTTCGAAAATATCAATAAAATAAATTTTGATAAAAATGCTCACTCATAAGTTTTGAAATTACTAATAATTTTCATATCGAAATTGAATTGAATTTATGGTTGACAAAAATACTTACTTTTTATAAATTCCTGGAATCATTTGGAACTCACATAACTTTTTTCTGTTTAATAGTAGTACATAGTAAAGGAAAGCGGTGCAAAGTGCTTTTCACAGTGGTTCCTACACGAAAAAAAGGTAGTACACACAGAAAAAAATACCAATGTAAAATCAACATGCCAAAAGGTTAATTAAAATTCATTCAAATCACATTAAATTTACTATGTTGTTGGTTATTTGCTTTGTTCATAGCTGCAATACACTTTGTGCTTAGTTGTGTAAGTTGTTTTTGTATTTTGTTGTTTTTTTGTTTGTAAAGAGCCGACAAACTGATGCTGGCTGGTAGGCAGTGTGCCAGTCTTGCATTCGGAATTGTATGTAAAATGACTAGGAATAATGTTAAATTATAATTTAATTCAAGATGGTACATATTTACCCCCTTATGCAAAAAAATATTTTACTTTGGCTTTAAAGTTCATATTATTTGCCAAGCACTTTAAGGCTAACATTGCTTTGTTAAGAAATTGTATGCAAATACAACTTTAATTATTTTGTTATTTAATAATAAATACTGGTAACACCACCGTGTTCAACAACCACTTCACATCTTATGATGTACAAAATTGAACAAGATTTCATTCGGGTATTCAAATATTTTTTTATTTTATTAAATAAATTTTTATTTTCTTGAAGTAAATCAACCTAATTTAAACAATATGAGCTTCTGACGTGGTAGGAACATAGATAAACATTTCTATGAAGTATACGTAAAAAAATATGAGGAACAAAGAAGAATTATCAAAATTTTTTTTATTCGAATGCAATGAGTATTTGAATATCCAGCTTTTTTCGATTTGTTTTGATTGTATGTACAGGGTGGCCCAGAAAGACCGAAGTGGTGTGAATTCCTTATAACTTTTTATTTAAGACATATTTTTTTAATTTTTTGTTTTTTAAATACAGTAAATTTATAGGGAATATTTTTAGATTAGTTATTAAAAATTGTATCCCGCAAGTGGTGGCCATTTTCTGCTTTGCACAAATGTGCTCTTTCCATTTCCATTATTCATAACTTATTTATGAGTGACGAAGCCCATTTCCAATTAAATGGGTTTGTTAACAAGCAAAACTTTAGGATATGGGCTAAGGAAAACCCGAGAGTACTTCATCAACGACAATTACACCCAGTTAAGTGTACTGTTTGGTGCGGTGTTTCTTCAGAAAGGATCATTGGCCCATATTTTTTGGAAAATGAAAGAGATGTCGCCATTTCCATCAATGGTGATCGATATCGGGCCATGTTGGAAAATTTTGTAAGGCCAGCCGTGGAATACCGTCCGCAAATATGGTTCCAACATGATGGAGCCACAGCGCACACTCCGAGGGCCACAATGGCTATTTTACGCGACATCTTTGGGGAAAGAATAAATTCGCGTAGAAGCAATTTTAATTGGCCTCCGCGTTCCCCGGATTTAACCGCTCCAGACTGTTTCCTTTGGAGTTATTTAAAAGGGAAAGTTTATGTTAATAAGCCTAGGACTATTGAGGAATTAAAAACCAATATTCCAGACGAAATTAACAACATAACACCGGAAGTTTTGCGAAAGGTCATGGAAAATGTGTTGAAAAGAGATCATTTGTGCGAAGCAGAAAATGGCCTCCACTTGCGGGATATCATTTTTAACAACTAATCTAAAAATATTCCCTATAAATTTACTGTATTTAAAAAACAAAAAATTAAAAAAATATGTCTTAAATAAAAAGTTATAAGGAATTTACACCACTTCGGTCTTTCTGGGCCACCCTGTACATCACTAAAACATTTTTGCATAATTGTATTCTTTTATATTTTCTTATGGATTTTGCTATGTATTTCGAATGAATTGGATAATTTGGTGATGTTTCCCATTACATGACAGAAATAATAAAATTAAGCTAAGAGCTAGCACTTCTAGCTTCATTTTCAGATGCAACATGAATCAATACGTGCTATATTAACAAAAATATTTGAGGTACAAAATACACATTTTGGAAATATCAACTTAAAGTAATTTTAAAAAACGTGGGTGCCTACTTTAGAATTTCGATATAATGATTTTTTTTAATACAACTTTACTTAACATTGCTTGGCAAAGCTTTGTTAAGTTTTTTTTGAATACGACCCTTAGTGTGTATCTTAAGAATATTTTAATGTTGTTGTGGTGTGGCTGTAGGGGTAAGCACGTTGACTACCACTCGATGAGTTCCGAGTTCAAATCTTAGCCGGGGAAGCCAATTTAATTTAATTTATATACAAAAATTTGTCTGATGTCTATGCCAACCACACGTAAGTTAAATAATTATTAAAATACAATTATTACATTAAATTAAATTCATGTTGACTTAACTTGAAATAACTTTGATTCAACATGATTCTTCATTTTGATTTTAACAGTACTTAAATGTTAATTCAGCGCGAAATAAAGTTATTTCAAAGAAAAATTTTTTTTGACAATTACTATAAATCATGTTAAATTAACATGAAGCACACATGAAGCAAAATCATTGCCTAAAAATGCAAAATTAACCCTATTTTGTTATTGAAGCTGAGTATTAATGTGTCTGGCACCCGCTTCAGATATAAGTAACTTTTATGCAAATGGAATATGTGAATTGTTTTGATTCATCGTATATCAATTTTCTGAAAGCTTTTTTGTAATGAAAGCTCAATAATTTATATAAATTAGAAAAAAAAGTTATTTGACTTTCAATTGAAATATTTAGTTAAAGTCTACTGATGATTTGGCAGAGCACCAATAAAATATGTATGTATGTATATGTAGATAATGCTTAATCAGCAAATAAATTTCAATTAAAATAAACTTGTGACAATATGTATGTCATATAATAAATGTCTTAAATATTATTTGGCTTTCGTTATGAATGATTTTGTAATATTAATTAAAATATTTGTAGTATCAATTAAAAACTTAATTAAATTTTCACCTATAAACTATTTGATAATATCAATTAAGTTTTTCCACTCAAATTAATTAATACAATTAAAAATTTAATTAATACAATTAAATTCTTAATTGAAAATATTAATTGGTGAACACTTGTAAAAACAATTAATCTAATGTATATTTCTCCGGTTATCCGAAATGTTTAAAAAATTAAGCAATAAGGTCACACAACGTTTAACTTTTATGCACGCATAATTTGTAATCGAATTATTTTTTCAGATTATATAGACTGATTACTATTTTTCGCCTTAGGAAACACGGTGCGTTATTACCTGATAAATAATATATAATTAAATCGCATTAAATTGTGGGAAAAACAATTATATAATTTTTAAAAGATAACAAATAGTCCATACCAACTCTTATCTATTTGGTAATAAAAATGCGTGGATTGGAATATCTTAAATAATTTCAAGTTGTAGTAATAAAAATAAATTTAAGTTGTATTTTTAATAAAAAGGAAATGTTTTACTCTCGAAAAATAGTGTGTTAAATAAAATTTAAATGAAAATTCGGCTTATTTTTATGGCTAAGCAATTGTTTATATGCATTTCATACCCGCTTTTAGAACTCATCAGTAGACTAAAAGGAATGAAATGCGTATAGACAATTGCTTAACCATAAAAACAAGCCAAATTTTTTAAATTAAATAAATAAAGATTTTATGTCAAATAAATATACTTCGGTATTTCATGTATAAAATTGAAGTATTAAAAAATTTTATTTATCGGCTCTCAACTCCAAATTCATTCTTTTACCCAGAATATTTTACTATGTTTTTTATTTCAAATTTACAGATTTACATTTCGAATGAATCTTTTGTATCTCAAATTCATATTTACATTGAATATTTATTATCAAATTAAAAATTCTAAAATATATTACTTGAAACCATCAGATATGTCAACTTTGGACCAGTCGCACTTTATTTAGTAATCAAAAAGTGGGCTAGAAGTTGAACTAGTACGACGAGCAATTTATAACAACTTTGAAAAGAATCCAACAAAAATTTATTTTAAAAAAATTCGTTGAAACTCACTTATAAAATTTATGTAGAACGGAAATTATAAGCTCTTCATATTGGCGCTTACTCATAGTCAAACCAAAGTATACTTTAAGATTTTAGAACCAGTATTTTGTATGACCTTTAAAGTCTACTTTGTTTGTGGCGATAATTATGCACCATTGTTTTTAGTGTAAATCGATTTTTTTTATTAATTTCTATCATAAGATATACATAAATATAAACATATCGAGCCTTATTATTGATTTAATCGTAGTAGTATTAAAAAATAAATCACCTTTATTCTAATTGGCGTCGGCAACATAACTCGAGGTCGTTTTTAATGTTTTTTTTTGGCAAATTGGTATTCTCGTAGATAGTATTGCCATTTATCGATGACTGTCAACATATGTTTGGTATTCTGTAAAAAAAATTGATGTTGATGTTGTCGTTCATTTTGTCGTCAGTGTTTTTGTTGTCGTGTTCTGTTGTGTGTATACTAGAGAACTGTATGAACTGTAAGTTTTTTAACATCAATATGTAAATGATATTGCTTGCAGAGTTACCTCTCTAACAACTGACTGTCATTAACTCACTCTCCCTTTTTTTTTGGTGCTGTTAGTTAAAATCAATAAAAATTGTTAATGTTTTTGATTGTTTTGTATAGCAATCAAATAACTCACAAAAGCATATTGACTAGATCAGGGCTATTCAACCTGCGGTACGCGTACCACTTGGGGTAGGCGAAACTTTCCCAGGTGGTACGCCAAATCTCCGAAAATTTTAGCATTTTTTTCATAAATGCAATTACTTATTATGATGTTTAATGCAATTAATTATTATTATGTTTAATTTCCTTATTTTATTTTATTTTTAGTTGAATTATAAAGTATTGAATTCGCCAAGATCTCCTAATTTTTATTTATGTATTTAATTTTATTTATTCTTGTTATGTTTTTAATAATTTTATTTTCTTTTAAATTTCGTTGTTTTTTATTATTAATAAATTAAATGGGTTAACCCCCTAATTCAGTAAGAAGAATTAGGACGTTTTTGTTTGAAAATACTTCTGAGTTCTTGTGTTTGAATTCAGTAAATTATTTTCTTCAAAAATAGTTGTTGTCTTTGAAAAATAAAAATATTATTGCCATGTTTTTAAAACATAAAAATTAAATTAAATTATTATACAATCGTTCGAAAAATATATGAAAAAATATGTGTTAGAAATAATATTTGGAACAAAATCATAAAGCAAATACACGAACTTTCTAGCATTAATTGTCGTTTCAAAGAATCATAACAGCTGCTTTTTTTTCGTCCATAGACAAGACGGCACAATCGTCGAACAGAATTAGGGCATAAATATTTTAAAATTGTTTGGTTATTTATTGCCATACTTGTTTATGGACATAATTTTTTTTTTTGTGGTATGCGAATTGTTGGTTGTGACTTTTGTGGTACGTGATCCAAAAAGGTTGAATAACTCTGGATTAGATGAAATCTTAAGTTAATAAAATATGGTGTATTAATAATAGTTTTTCTCGTATTAAAACAATTTATAAAATAAAATGGGGCTAGCTATTTTATTTTATAATATTACATAAAACTGTATTTGTCAGAAGGAGTTTTAAGAAGTATTCAAAACAATCATACTGATTCATTGCTTTAGTGAATCATATGTATGAATAAAGATTGCAATCAGTGGCATGCATTTATTAACATTGATTGATAGGAATCATGCAATAGCATCATTCATTATTTTAATGTTAAGTGATAGCTCAATATTAATTTTAGAAAATGCAAAATTATGCTGTTTGAATCGTAATTATACAGATCACTGGTGTATACCTCAACAAATTTGAAAATTAGTTTAAATAGTAAAATATAAGAAATACCAAGGCTTTGTAAATTACTGGAGCATGTTAATATAGTAGTCAATGGTTTTCGACAAATAGTAGACAAGTGACAACTTTTACTGTCGTCTTGATGTGACGTCGACGACGATATTCGTAATAAGGGGAATTATGGATAAAACTAAAATTACCAACCCCAAAACAATTTGAAAAGCTTGTGAAAGAGTTCAATAAAAACCTTTCTTTCGCAGGGACAGTGTTCCAAATAATTTCGGCGCACAGTGGAAAAGTGTTGCGACTGCACTAATTTCCCTCGGTCCAACAATAAGAACTAGTGGTGGATGACAAAACGTAAGGTAAAAAGTGTGTTGGGAAAGTATACTGTATGATGAAATTATTTTTACAGATCTGGCGGGACTTGAGGTTTAAATTAAAAAAAAGTAAACGTTTATCTAATCCCTTTGAGGTTCTATTGTATCCAATACATGCCCAAATGGGGTTTTATTCAGCCGAAAATAACTTTAAAATATTAAAACGATGAACATTACTCATTATTTTGCACAAATATTTCTAAATTTATCACTTACTTTTCCTTGGGTAACTGACAAATGCATGACTTTTGTCTGAGAAATCTACTTTTCACTAACAAAATTTATTTTTATTTTCTTCGTCCCAATAGGAAAGAAAAATATTTTATTTTAATTTATTTACAAAGCTTTTACTTATTCAAAAACTATTTTACTAAAAGTAGTAAACAAAATGAATCAGCTGACTCAAATATTGGATAAATTAACATTGATGTTGTGTCAAACTGATGTTGTTTCAAGATTGGCGACGATGTTGCCGATACCAAATAGAATAAGGATAAATTTTTTTTATTGAAGTGTAAATTTTATAAGCGTACCCATAGTTTTATGGGTATTTATTTTACATATTATACGAACATACAAACTTATGCAAAACTAGCTTAACACGGTGTGTTTCGCTACCCCTCCCCACGCTTCAAAAAAAAATTCAATATGAAAATTGGATTTTCCCTCCACCCGCAGACCGAGAATCAAAAATCAGACTTCACAGTGTCACCCGCCTGAATATTCTAAAGATTCTCTGAAAATTTCTTCAAAATCGGCCCAGCCGTTTTGGAGTCCATACGTTACATATATACATACATACATACATACACACATCCTGTTTTATATATATATATATATAGATATATTTGAATGTTTAAAAAAAAGCTACTCCTGTAAACTTTAATTTTTGTCTCTTTCGATTAAATCGAAAATAGGGCTCGAAATGATAACGCATTTTTCCAGAATTATTATTTATGACATACATTTATGTATATTAATGTACATATGTATGAAAGTATGTATCCATAAATTAAAAAAATATTGAATCACCCTTATCATGGGTATTTGTTGTCAAAAACGTAATTTTTGCATAAATAAGTAGTTCATAAATGCTTTGAAATGGATTTGTTTTATTAACTGCGTATATCAATTAGATTAACCAGGCTAATTGTAAATTTTATAACACACATACATACATATGTATATTTTAAGTTATCAGCTGAAACGCAAAAATTTATATCCGCTGTAAATTAACAACTAATATTGATTAGATTAACTAGCCAAAAACTTAAATTTATTTAAATCGCAAAACCAACTTTTATTGGTAGTAAAATTAGCAACTGAAACTGTTTATATTAATCCTTCTCGCTACATATCGAGTCTTATTTTCGATTTAATCGTAAGCGACAACAATTAAATTTTTCTGGAGAAGGTTTTTTTTTAAATACTCAAATATGTTTTAGATACGTAAATTTCGCCTACAATAAAATTTACAGCCTGTATCTTAAAATATATCAACAATTTTGCCACTTTGATAATTCTAAACAATGGGTAGGACCATCAAATTTTAATTTCAATAAAATAGTTAATATTTTGCGCTTACGACTAAATCGAAAATAGGGCTCGACATGTTGGACTTAGCCTTTTCAAATTAAACAAAATAGTAATAAATTCTATGAAAATTCAAGCTAAAAAATTCGGCCCCATGAAAAATCGCCCAAAAATAAGAATTGGCAAAAATTTTGGGCAATTTTTATTTTTTTTTTTTTGGTGATTTTTCATTTTGAAATTTTGGGCGATTTTTATATAAAAAATGTTTCCATGAAAAATCACCCAAAACCAAAGCGCACGAAAATAAAAATTAAAAATCACCCAAAAAATTTTTCATACAAATTCTAAGTAATTTTTCATATGAAAAATCGGCCAACAAATTTTCAAACATTTAAAAATTAAAGGGAAAAATACACCCACATGCCATGGTAGAGAAAATGCTTAAGGCCGTCCAAAGGCCGGCAGTGCAGGAAAATGTTATTAAACATAAAAACTTTGCAAAGCAGAAAATCTTTATTATGCAGCGCCGTGTCGGGAAACACCATGGTGGAGAAAATCCTTAGGCCCGGCAGAAGGTCGGCAGTGCACGAAAGCGTTCTTACGCAGGAAAACTTTGCAATGCAGAAAATCTTTATTATGCAGCGCCGTGTCGGAAAAAACCATTGTGTAGAAAATTCGAGAACGAAAAAATATTATTTACGCTTCTCTATAACTTTTGTTCTTTCTTTTTAATATAAAAATGAAATTACTATAATTTTGAATATTTTTTCGATGTTTTTAATATTTAATATTATAATAATATTAATATTTCATATTTTTGGGCAATTTTTAATTTTATTTTTTTTTGTTCGATTTTTTATGGAGCCAAAAAATTCACATGTAAATATAAATAATTGTAAAAACAAAAATAATAAATTACACTTACCAAATTGCCTATATGAACAACAAAAAAAAGTTATATTTGAAATTCAACTTCATCCTGCATGCCAAAGCGTAATTAATATTTAACTTGGTTGTTGTAAATAAAAAAAATGTTTTGTAATAAAAAATTTACTGTAACAAATCTTTAACTGCCTCCAATCGCAAAAAAAGATTTGCACTAAATATAAAATAATAACTACAAATTGGTTGTATTAACCGAACAAAATTTGGTTAGTTGAAATTTCAACAAAAATTTACAGTTCAAGTTGTTTATATTCATCTACGAGATTTTTTTCTGTACTGCATATGTCAACCCCTGTTTGATATAATTTATCTGCAATTTACAAAAACACATATGAGGTATTCAAACGGTAGTCTTAAGTGTTATGGTGTAATAATGTTTTAAAATATTTTTTTACAAAAAAGCAAAAACAATGGCACATAATAAAATAATTTAAACATTTATGACACTTAGAGTCAATTTCACCAACTTATTTAAATAGCAATTCATATTTAAAAGTCATTCTTCCATACAAAAATTGATGAAAATCGACATTTAAATGTGAATCGATATTTAAATAGAGTTGGTGAAATTGGCCCTTAGACTACCGTTTGAATTTCCCAATTATATTTTAATTTTATGTAATGTGTTTACGTTTAATTTTTGGCAAAATTAATGCATTAAAAATATATGTATGTATGTATGTATGTATGTATCAGTAATTTATATCACACATCGTATTATGCTCCACAATTTCTATTTGTTTCAACCGTGACGTAGAAATGCATAATATCAACTAATCTTTAGCATTACCATCTGCAGCTTCCTATTTAGTTACCTTTTCACAGCTGTTGGCTCCGTATTTCCAGTCATAGTTCGTAATGTGCAACTACAGCATATGCATTATAATGCACAGACCCTTATACTTAATTAGCAATAATGTAAGAACGTTCTTAATTTATTAATCATTAATTTAAGATACGATTCTTATTAATTTGAATAACACTTTTTGTTTGCAGTTTAAAATAAAACAAAAATTTATTTTTAAATTACTTTAAACATTAAACATTACATTGCATAAGTATTTTTTAACAAATTACATTTGCATGTTTAATTAATTATTTTGTTCTCATACTCCAGCGAAACTGCGAATCCAGTCGCGCACATACGCAACTCTCGAATAAACACCAGGATAATTAGGCTTAGCACAGCCATAGCCCCAGGAAACAACCCCCACCAAAACTCCCGATTCATGAACTAAAGGTCCGCCAGAATCACCTTGACAAGCATCTTTGCCTCCCTGAATATAACCAGCACAAAGCATGCGCTCCGTAACACCACCGTATTGTACATATTTTTCTGAACATTGTTCTTGATTAAAAATGGGAACTACGGCTTGACGCAACCACGCGCTTGATTCAGATGAATTTTGAGTATTGCCCCAACCAGATACAAAACATTTGTCACCATCCTGGAAGTCTTCATCAGCATCTGGTAATTCAATTGGTGCCTTAGTATCGTCAAATTGAATTCTCTTCGAGACTTTTAGGAGAGAGTAATCATAGTCTATTTTATTGTAGTTGAACCTATTGTGTTGGACAATTTTGGAAACTTGCAGGATTTCACCTCCTTTGGCAGCTTGTGAAGAACCTACGCGTATCCTTAGCTGTTCAGCGGAGTGACCACTATAAAATAAAATTCAACAAAACATCTAATAAAGCTGGTATTTACCGCGATTTTAGAAAAAGTGCAACCCTTATCTAATGGAGTTTATGAAAACTTTCAAAACGTAATAACAATTCATTAGCTCAGGGTTTCATATTCTCATAAGTAGTACGATTATATACTACATAGTTTTTAACGGACTCACTAGGTACAATGTGCTGCAGTTAAAATCCATTGAGGCGCTATAATAGAACCACCACATATGTGCCCATAAGTTTGCAGCGATACTTGATAAGGAGCATCTGTAATATTTATTTGATAACCTCCCACAATACGACCATCTAAACGTGGACGTGCTATTATATCTTCAGCTGAAATTTGTTCTCTTTCCTCAACTTCAATTGCGTTTGTAACAACACAAACGGCTAATGCGATGGCAATGTATTTAAACATTTCAAATAAATATGTCTACCTCGGTATTCTAAGACTATTGATTGGACTGCGCTTCAGATGGTCGAATCGAAAACTGTTATAAAAATTTAAATTCTCACAAGCTTTTATACATTTTTTTGTGTGTGTAGTTTTCGAAGTGACCGTACATTTAGCCATAAATTAAAGTGTAAGTATGTTGAGTTTTTGCACTTGAACTTGTATTTGAAAATGCTAGATTACATATTCTTTAACTTGTCACAAAGATATTAAATTTTTTTTAGATTAGTTATTAGAAAATACTATATGTGTATGTACGAGTGTGTAGATATTTATGGAAAAAAGGAAAAACCAATCATAAAAAGTGTGTAGTATCACGCGTGTAGATTTCGTATTTATTTTATTGCACTAGATTATTTTATGAACGTAGGAAAAAGGTGTTCATAAGAAAACCATTTACGACGTCTGAGAACTATAATTTATGTTCATATGTATACATATTTACTTATGTGTTTATATCTTTTCATTAACTACTGAACAAAATAAAATAAGTTTTGATAAAATTGCGCACACTTAAAAAATTTCAAATAGCTAATAATTTTCAATCAAAATTTGATTAATTTTTACCTGACTACCATGAATGGTTGTATTATCGCGAGTTCCTTGTAAATATTATTATACATTTTTTTTTACCGATTATCTCCCAAACAGCTGCATGGATGTCGACAATTAAGGTTTCATTATATTCGTCTTAATCGCCCAAATGTTCTTAGACAAACAAATAAATGGAGCATTTTTCGCGCGAAATAGTAACACATCAATAAAACTTTTGTTACCAAACCTATCGAGTGGGGTATCAACATAAAGAAAATTAAAAGGGGATTACAAAAATGTATATAAGTTATGTTTGAAATTTCTTGACAAAAAAAAATAATAAAAAACTATGAAGTGGGGTATCAAAATAAAAATAGCTGGGGCACTAAAAAGCTTAAAATCAGGGACCGTAACGGCTATAATTTTTATTCTAAAAATTACTTTTTAATCGTTATTTCTTGATTTTTATTTATTCCTCACAAAATAACAGTTACCTTTTGATTTTTATTTTTTTTTGCTTAATTTTTAGGGTTCCGTACACCAAAGGTGAAAAAAGGACCCTATTGTTTTCGCTACGCTGTCCGTCTGTCCGTCACACGGTATTTTCTCAGGAACCGTAAGAGCTACGGACCTGAAATTTGGACAGAGTATGTAGAACCTTGGCCACTACAACTACAAATACATGAGAATTAGAAATTAAAGGGTGCTCCAAAACGAGCGACGAAAAATGTTAAAATCTCATGTAATATACATACAATTGTATGTACATATGTACATATATTGACACTTGAAATTTGTAAAATTAGTGTATTTTTATATATACTACAACAGTAAACATTAAAAGAATAAAAAATTTAAATTAAAGGGTGGTCAGTTAATGCAATTTTGACTATGTAATTTTGACAACTTGCTATATCTTGGAGACCGTAAGAGTTAAACTCTTGAAATTTTTAAAAACGGTAAAACTAAAAAATACGAAAATTACAAAATCGCCAAACCGAAAAATATCGCCAAAACCTAAAAAAAATCGCCAAAAATTAAAAAAAAATCGCCAAATCGAAAAAAATCGACAAAATTAAAAAAAAATTCTAGCACTAAAATAAATCGCCAAAGTCGAAAAAATCGTTTAAATAAAAAAATCGCCAATATGAAAAAACGCCAAAAACCGAAAAAAATCGCCAAAACGCGAAAAATGCGCCAAAACCAAAATAATTGTTTATGTGAAAAAAAAATCGCCAAAATGAAAAAAAAATCGCCAAATTTAAAATAAACGCCAAAACAGAAAAAAATCCTCAAAACGAAACAAAGTGCCAAAACTAAAAAAAATCGCCAAAACCAAAAAAAAAATCACCTACATATACGATAAAAACGCCAAAATTAAAAAAATCGCCAAAATAAAAAAATCGCCAAAATAAAAAAAACGCCAAAAATAAAAAAAACTTCAAAAACCAAAAACAAAATCGCCAAAACGTGAAAAAGTGCTAAAACTCAGAAAGCGCCAATAAATTCAAAAACCCCCAAACTCAAAAAAACAGCTTAAAACCGAAAAAGCCCAAAAACGAAAAAAAATGCCAAAACTATAGTTAATATTGTTCGTATTGAATTACATATCTCGTGCCCGTACGGAACCCTTCGCGCGCGGGTCAAAGTCGCACTTCACTGAATTTATTAATATTTAGAAAGTGTAATTTTTGCGTTAAAATTAATATTGTCCGTTTTAAAATTGAATTTATCGCCAGAGTCTGTAAAAAAGATTATTATATGTTAAGTTAAATTTACTTTTTTAAAGTTTATTCATTTTAAAAATTTAAATTTTTTTGAGCAACGAAATAAAAATCAGAAAGTAACTGTTATTTTGTGAGGAATAAATAAAAGTCACAAAATAACTCTTATTTTGTGAGAAATAGTTAAAAATCAAAAAAATAAAAATCATTGCATCTATAGGCAGTCCATGTAACATGGAGTACCTTGGTATATTCCTTTTGCACGTAGGACTTCTCTATTAGTGTGATTTTTTCAGTTTAAATTTGAAAAATAATCGTGATTTGCGAGTCCTGCTTAAAATAGCAAATAAATTCAAAAAAATCAAAAATCCCGACTACCTAAGAACAACTGAAAGGGAAAAAACAATTCCAGTAGGACTTTTATAGTCGGGAGCCACAATTAAGAAGATTTGAAGATTCGATTTTTAATGCTTCCCGACTGTAAAAGTCACTGTGTTCCGCAATAATGGACTTGTTTTTTTCCTTTTCAGTTGTTTTTATATAAAATGATTTTTTGATTTTTTTAATTTATTTGTTATTTAGTTATAGCAAATACTTTTTTATAAAAAATAGACTTTGGAAATTTCAGATCTAGGCGCGCGGCAGTGCGCCAGGCCAAGTTCCGGCCAATGCACGCAGTGTGTATATTTACAGGAAGCCATTCAAGCTGTTTTTACCCGCCTCATAACTTTGATCCCCGCAATCCTAAGATTATGATATTTAAACCATAATTAGAATAAATTCATATAACCTAATATGCGAAGTTTGAAAGTTTTACAATGAAAGGTTCCGGATATATAGAGGTGCAAAAAGTGCATATTTTAAGACATACTCACTGACCACTGACACACTCATCAAATTGATGAAGCACTTTCGCTATTGCTAGAGAGCTAAAATTTACACGAGAAGATCTAGGTGAGCAATGAACCAGAAAAATCTGAAATCCCGAAAATTTTAACCAGATTGGGCTACGCCCATAAAAATTAAAATTTGTGCTATTGAGCTGAAATTCAATATAGCTAGGAAATAAAATAAAAAAATCGGAAAATGTGGAAATTTTGGCCAAGTGGGCGGGGCTACGCCCATGAAAGTCAGAACTTAAAAAGCTAATATAAGGCGCTTTATGGAAGCTATTTTATTGAAATTTCGCATATATACTGCGGTAATGCAAGGCTATAAATTTGTTAGTAAAAAAGTGGGCGTTGACACGCCCATACAATTTAAACCTCATATTAATGCCCTGCAGCTCAGCATATTTAGACATACTATTTATGTGGTTATTATTATCCGTTTGCAAGGAAATTTGACACGAATACTAAGCGCTGGCCGAAAAAAATTTTGAGTTTGGAAAAGTAGGCAAGGTTACGCCCATAAAAATTAAAAATTAAAAGTTGCCCTAGGGAGATGAAATTTGATATACAACTAGGTCTAGGTGAGAAAACAACTAGATAAATCTGAAAACCTGGAAATTTTAGTTAACGAGGCGAGGCTGCGCCCATAAAAATTAAAAATCAATAGTTGTGCTTATGAGTTGACAATTTATACACAACTAAGTCTAGGTGGGAAACCAACTAGAAAAATCTGAAAACCCAAAAAATTTTATCAGAATGGGCGGTGCCACGCTAATATTATTTTGAACTAAAAACTTAATATACAGCTTTTAATTCAAGCCAATTTAGTGAAATCTTGCATACGCGTTGCACGTGCAAAAGACTTTAAGCTATCACCTTAAAAAGTGGGCGTGATCATTCCCATAAAATGTTAGCCTTGTGTTTAATCTACTTTGGTCTAGCATATTTTAGAAGAAAATTAGCATGAATTATAAGCGCTGCTCACAACAAAATTTTGAGTTAGAAATAGTGGTAGAGGTAATGCTGATAAAATTTAAAGGTATAATTCACGTTGGAGAGCCGAAATTTTATACACAAATAAGTGTAGCTGCGTAAGCCAATGGGAAAATTTGAAAACAAAAAAGGTTTTACCCGGTATAGGGGGCCACGACGTTAAAACTCCAATTCGCACTAGCGAGCTTAAATTTGATACACAAATAAATTTAGATCAGAGATCACTAAGAAAAATCTGAAAAACCAGAAGTTGCTATCAGGTGGTGGAAATAAGCACTTCAAATTCAAAATTAAGATAAATTTTATTAAAACTTTTCATACACATTTCACTTATCCAAAATAAAAGATTCCTATTTTGAAAAGTAGACGTGACTTCACCCATAAATCGTAGTTTTTTCTTTCATGTACTTTGGTTTAGCAGTTTTTAATTTATTACTCATATATTTCTCATTAACTTTTTAATACCAAAGTTTGCGTGAACCATGAGCACTAGCAGATACAAAAGTCGGCGGGACCAGGCCCATAAATATTTTACATAATATTATACTCTAGAGAGCTGGCATTCTTACACAAATAGTAATTGATGTACTTAATTGGAAAATCCAAAAGTTAAAGCACCATCTACCCTATTAAAACTTTGCATGCGCATTGGGAATATCCTTTTGATTTATGTCTTTTGGCTAAGCAGACTTTAATAAGTAAATATATTGAGAAAATAGACGGCGTCACGTCTACTAAAATTTAGGTTGTATTTTACATGTTTCTTTCCAGACGACTATTATCAGATTGCGTACACCCATCACACTCTAACCCATTATTTTATGCAACTATACCATTTTCAACTGATACAGTGATCATTAATAGAAATAAGATATACTATAAACTTTAAGTTTAAAAGTGTTATTATAGAAAATTTTTCAAAAAAAAAGTCGTCAGATCCTCACAAAAACATAAATGCGCAAAAAAGGCCAAGTTCCTGTTCAAAATTTCGGCCAGTAAGAGTAGTGAGATATAAATTTTGTCCAAGTTCTTGTTTGCCACAATACCTAAGACAGAAATATGTTATGTATTATATAAATTTGTAATCGTAAGGGTGTCATATAATTTCTAGATAAACTGCTAACTTAGCAATATTTTTACTTTTCTAATAAAGGAGAGAAAAATTTTTATTTGTTCATTTCTTTAAATCGGTAAAAATATTTTCAAGTTAGGAGATTGTCTAGAAATTATATGACACCCTTACGATTACAAATTTATATAATACATAACATATTTCTGTGTTAGGTATTGTGGCAAACAAGAACTTGGACAAAATTTATATCTCACTACTTTTACTGGCCGAAATTTTGAACAGGAACTTGGCCTTTTTTTTAACATTTATGTTTTTGTGAGGATTGAATATACATACGTATGTGATATAAATTTAAAACCACAAAATCTGAAGTATTTTGCTACTAGTAGTTATCATTAGAAGCAGAGTTGTAAAAGAATGAAGCTTTCCTCTATATCTTAAGTCGCCAGCTGTTTTCTCTATGTCACTATCATTTCCCTATCACCCTCTCTTAGTGTGTTCTCTTCAACTCACAGGTACGATAAAAGGGTCGTTGTATTGGAACAATTTTGTGCTATTGATATCCCTTTTCTATTCCCTAAGATCTGTAAACCAGCATGAAGCTGTCAACAGCAGCCTGTTATTTTCGACAATGGGTAGGGTTACGTCTATGTTGACAAGTGGAATAAAGGTGATTCATTTTTTTAAGTAATATACATAGTTATAAACATCTTTGAGGAGGTACAAATGAAAAAAGTATAAAAATATTTGAGTTTTTTTTTGAAGTCCTTGATTTTTTACAATATTGAAAAAATGTTTTGACAAATTGTATGTATGGGTAATTCCATTTTAAATCAACAAAAAAAAACGCAATTTTTCATCTAACCCTCTTAGAATTGCACAAAAATTGGTACGAATGCTCTATAGTACTAAAATAATATAAATTCAAAAATTTTGGGTACCTAGCTTTTGTGGTTCCCGAATTATGTCGCTTCAAAAAGTAGGGAATTCATTAAAAACACATACAGGGTGGCCCAAAAAGACCGAAGTGGTGTGAATTCCTTATAACTTTTTACTTAAGACATATTATTTAATTTTTTGTTTTTGAAATACATAAAATTTATAGGGAATATTTTAAGATTAGTTATTAAAAATTATATCCCGCAAGTGGTGGCCATTTTTTGCTTCGCACAAATGTGCTGTTTCCAACACATTTTCCATGACCTTTCGCAAATCTTCCGGTGTTATGTTGTTAATTTCGTCTCGAATATTGGTCTTTAATTCCTCAATAGTCCTAGGCTTATTAACATAAACTTTCCCTTTTAAATAACCCCAAAGGAAACCGTCTGGAGCTGTTAAATTCGGAGAACGCGGATGCCAATTAAAATTGCTTCTACGCGAAATTATTCTTTCACCAAAGATGTCGCGTAAAAGAGCCATTGTGGCTCTCGAAGTGTGCGCTGTGGCTCCATCCTGTTGGAACAATATTTGCGGATGGCTTTCCACGGCTGGCCTTACAAAATTTTCCAACATGGCCCGATATCGATCACATTTGATGGAAATGGCGACACCTCGTTCATTTTCAAAAAAATATGGGCCAATGATCCTTTCTGAAGAAACACCGCACCAAACAGTACACTTAACTGGGTGTAATTGTCGTTGATGAAGTACTCTCGGGTTTTCCTTAGCACATATCCTAAAGATTTGCTTGTTAACGAACCCATTTAATTGGAAATGGACTTCGTCACTCATAACTAAGTTATGAATAATAGAAATGGAAAGAGCACATTTGTGCGAAGCAGAAAATGGCCACCACTTGTGGTATGTCATTTTTAATAACTAATCTAAAAATATTCCCTATAAATTTACTGTATTTAAAAAACAAAAAATTAAAAAATTATGTCTTAAATAAAAAGTTATAAGGAATTCACACCACTTCGGTCTTTCTGGGCCACCCTGTATAAGTGGTCTGCATCTATAGCTCATATCTTCAAAAGTTTTTAAGATACAGGGTCGAAATTGGTCCCATTTAATAGGTATTGAGAATAGCTTTAAAAATGCATTTAGTTTAACTTTTTTCTGGAACTAATAAGAGCTCACTCAAATGTTTTGACACAAAATGGAGAAGAGAAGGTCAGGATTAACATACGTATATTTCTTTTAGAGTTTTAATAATTTAATTTTTTGAGATATAGTTCCCCAAACTTTAAATCATGTGACAGTAATCTTTGACCTTTCAGAAAAAAGTTTAACTAAATACACTTTTCAAGCTATTCTCAATACCTATTAAATGTGACCGATTTCGACCCTGTATCCTAAAAACTTTTGAAGATATGAGCAATAGTGGCCGACCACTTATATGTGTTTTTAATGATTTTTTCATTTTTTGACACGCCATATCTCAGGAAAAACAGAAGCTGGAAGTCAAAAATTTTATATTTATCTTAGTTAAGTAACGTGCAAAAAGACAACATAGTTTCATAAGATTCAAAGGTGGTCGGGAAAATCCGTTCGTCGGTTATAAAATTTTTAACCCGTATGTATTACTGACATATGTACCCTTAATTATGAAAGTGGTCTAAGTCATATATTTCTCTGGTCGAGATATTTAGTACATTACATTTGAACAAATTAAAAAGTATTTTTATATTATCATATACATACATATATCATTTTAATTTAGAGTTGTACTAGTTTCGATTTGTATAAATTTATTTAATATTTGTTGAAGTTTTTCAAAGATTTATTTCATATTTCGAAGCAAAAATTCACATTTGTACATGCCAGCAAAAAAATTCAAAAAGGTAATTGGGTTTGGAATTAAGCATTTTTGGTGTAAGCTCTTCCCTACTGGATTAAAAACTTAATGATTTTAACAAGACGTGAGACTAAAATAATTGATTCTTAAGAAATACTTACTTTCCATTTGGCAACTTGTTCACGTAATCTATTTAATCTAAAAAAAATCATCCTCCTCATTTAGCCATTTGTAGATAATTATTTTTAAATTTTAGGTAATGTGATTTGTAAGCGAGTAATGAAGTTTGGTAATCAGAAAAGTAAGTTATTATATGGCAAGTATTTCTGATGTGTAATTTTTTGCTGGGATAGTTTGAAACTTTAAAAATTTCAGATTTTGGTATAGGTATGCAACTATAATTTTTGGCAAAATTAATGCCTTAAAAACATAAATATGTACATACATATCGCAACCAATCAACAAGAGAGTATTATCTCAATATTTTTAAAATTTCACTTTTTGCAAGAAATCAACTAACAATATCAATATCTATCTACTGTAAAAATTTCCGCGTATTCCGATTGTTGTTTTTTTTAATAAAATTTGCTTTACTTTAGGATTTTAATTCGAAATGTGATTCTTTTTATGATAAAATTGTTAAATTTTTGCTCGAGTTGTGACTTTTCTTAAAACATAATTGCAGGTTTTAAAATAAAAAAAATAATAATATATTTTCAAATGAGCCTCGCTTACTATTATGTATTCGGATATTCAAATTATCTCAAAATAAAAAAAACACAAACACTTTTTCGTCTCTACTGAAAATTTTAAAATTTTGAGTTGATATCCTCTTGTTGACTAAGTGCGATATGTACATACAATATCTATTTGTTCCAATTGTGATGTGTGCATTAGCATTTGCAGCTGCCTCTTTAGTTACCTCTTAGCAGCTGTTGGATCCGTATTTCCTGTCGTTGTTCTTAATGTGCAAACACTGCATCTGTTTTTCGAAATTAAAATGCACAAGCAATCAAATCAATCTTAAAAATATATCAACCCCTTTATCATTTTTTTTATTTTTATTAACAAGAATGTTACGCAATTCTTAGTTTATTAATTATTAATTTGAGAGCCGATTCCTGTAAATTTGACCAACAGTTTTTGTTTGCACTTTAAAAAAGAATGAAACTTTATTTTAAAATTATTATAAAGATTAAACATTGGGCGCATTCATTTAACATATCTGTTGCGCAAAAGTTGAGTGTTTGTCTTAGAAAAGCATAGTTGAGCAGTTACGCTTCACTCAACAGTTGAGTAATTGCTGTAATTTTTTCCATCATAAAATTTTTTCGCTGCTGTCAATATGTTGTGCTCAGCCTGAACAGCTGATGGAATAATGCAACGCCACTTTATTAGGTGGCGGGAGCAAATATTTGTTACATTTTGCATTATAAATGCGATAAAGTAACGAAATTAATATATAAAATAAAATTATATCTATCAAGACGTTTCTAAGAGCCCAACCTAAATTACATCGTCAAGCGTTACGTTAGCAGCAGGGTACGTATTTTTAGTATATTCAAGTAATATTTTATACGTTGAAATGTACTGAAAATACTAACCCTGCTGCTAACGCAACGCTTAAGGCTCTATAGTAATTTAGCTTGATATGTGAGATATAACTGTTCCACAACTTTTGAGGTCAACAGCTACGTCTTGTGAATGCGTCCATTACATGTTAAGTTGACTCATTTTTAACTAACAAAGTATTTTTAGGCAAATCATGTATACATTCGGTAATGTCACAGAAATCAGTTCCGTTCGGAAATGGAATTCAATCCATCTCGAGATGTCTAGCCACCGAAAATCTGGACGCACCTGACAAAGTAGCTGTATTTTAGTTTATGTTTAAACAACATCTCCTACGAAAATGAGGTGAATTGATGTCCCTTTCCAAATGGAATTTAACTCTGTGACATGACCGATATTTGCATGTTTATTTTTTTTTCTCACACTCTAGCGTATCTGCGAATCCAGTCGCGCACATACGTAACTCTTGAATAAACACCAGGATAATTGGGCCTAGCGCAGCCATAACCCCAGGAAACAACGCCCACCAAAACTCCCGATTCGTGAACTAATGGTCCACCAGAATCACCTTGACAGGCATCCTTGGCTCCTTCAATATAACCAGCACAAATCATGCGATCCGTAACACCACCGTATTGTGCATACTTTTCTGAACATTGCTCTTGATTAAAAATGGGAACTACGACTTGACGCAACCACGCGGTTGATTCAGAAGAATTTTTCGTATTGCCCCAACCAGATACAAAACATTTGTCACCATCCGAGAATTCATCATGAGAACGTGGTAATTTAATTGGCTTCTTAGTATCGTCAAATTTAATCTTCTTTGAGAGTTTTAGCAGAGAGTAATCATAGTCGTTCCCACTGCTGTTGTACTTTTTATGCTGGACAATTTTGGAGACTTGCACGAGTTCACCTCCTGTTTCATCTTGCGAAGAACCCACGCGTACCTTTAGCTTGGCAGCGGGCTGAAAACTGTAAAACAAAATTCAAGCATCTTTTACTTGCAAACCATCTAATATGGCTGGTATTTTTACGATTTTCGTCGTACATTGTCTCCGAATTTAGAGAAAGTGCAACATGTATGTATCTAATGAAGTTTATGAAAACTTTCAAAACACAACAAACAATTCATTAGATCAGGGTTGCATTGTCTCATGAGTCGTACAATTATGTACTACATAGTTTATAATGGACTCACTAGGTACAGTGGGCTGCAGTTAAAATCCATTGAGACGCTATAATAGACCCACCACATAAGTGTCCATAAGTGTCCTGCATTGATACTTGATAAGGAGCGTCTGTAATATTTATTGGATATCCTCCTACAATACGACCATCTAAACGTGGACGTGCTATTATATCTTCAGCTGATATTTGTTCTCTTTCCTCAACTTCAATTGCGTTTGTAACAACACAAACGGCTAATGCGATGGCTATGTAGTTAAACATTTCAAATAAGTATGTTTATCTCGTTATTCTACAACTGTTGGTTTGGCTGCGCTTCAGGTGGTCAAATCGAAAACTGTTATAAAAATTTAAATTTTCAAAAGCTTTTATAAATTTTTTTGTGTTTGTTGATTTCGAAGTGACCGTACATTTAGCCCTAAATTAAAGTGTAAATAAGTGTGTTGAGTTTTTGCAGTTGAGCTTGTATTTGAAAATGCTAGATTACATATTCTTTAACTTGTCATAAAGATATTAAATTTTTTTTAGATTAGTTATTAGAAAACACTGTATATGTATGTACGAGTATACAGATATTTATGTAAAAAGGAAAAAAATTTTCATAAGAAAACCATTTATGACTTCTGAGAACTATAATTTATCTACATATGTATGTATGTATATGTGCTCATATATATTTTCATTATCTACTGACGAAAATAAACTAAGTTTTGATAAAGAAATTTCCAAATAGCTAATCATTTTCAATCAAAATTCGATTAATTCTTTGGTTGTGGCAAATACTTCTTAATAAACAACATGTGATCCATATCACAACCCGACTTTCGTAATGTCAATTACATTCATTTCAATTACATTTACATGTAATTATAATTAAAAAAATTTAAACTAACTTTTTAAAATGCTTAGTAGATCAAATATTATTTATATATTTGTATGTGTGTACAACGAGTGTACATAAGAGAAATAGCAGACATTTATGTGATTTCGGTGAATCGTGCTCGCAAAGAAAAAATATGGTTGATTTAACCATAATCAAATCATAATATTAGGTATTGTCAATAGGAAAGCAAAGTTTAAATAATATTATAGTCTGAGTTAATAATAATATTATGTACAAAAATTATTAACTTTTTATTATATAATCTTAGTATTGTAAATATGACAACAGTATTGTTAGATGTGACTAAAATATAATTGAGACTTACCATAGCATTTTCTAATATTATAATAATATTGTTAAGTATGACCACAGTATTATTTTATGTAGTAATAATTATGTTTTTTATAATATAAATATTGGTAGATCTTTTGTTTCAAATAGCTGTGCGTTAAATCCGAAATAAAAAGAAATTAATATAAGTTAATTTTAAATTATTATTGTTCGGACTTCATTTGTTTCTATATTTATGATTTTAACGGACTAAAGTTCGTATGCATTTTGCATAAAAGTTACGTATATAAAGTAGAAATCTATATCAACTGATACCACACACAGTTGACCAAACACAAAAGAACGCTGATGATGAAGGTTTAGTGGCCTTCGAAGACAGCTGATTGTTCCGTTCAACTATGTGTTAGTCAGAATATTTACAACTAACCTTAGTGTTATTTGTTCATTTAGAATTATCACATGTAATTTGGCTTAAACGAACTTTATTTAGCCCGATAAAAAATAATATTGTTGAAATAAAGTATATGTACATGTATGTATGTATATATATATATATATATATATGTACATGTATACTTTCATATGTGTATATACACGAAATACACACACTTCTGTATAAAGAGATATATGCATATTTTTATTGATCTACCCTTTTGTTTATACTTTATTTATTTATTTATTTACACTACGCATGTACTATCTATAGCATGCAAACGAAGCGCTGAACTGACAGCAAATGTTTCTGAAAAAGTAAAAACTTAATATAGTATGGTTTTGGATAACATTATATCGTTATTTAAATTATTTTATATTTACATTATAATAAAAATTATGTTGTACTCAAAAATTTTTAACAAAACTATATTGCCAAACTCTAACCATATCACACTTTTTATGTAATGTAAAAATGTATTTTTAAGCAAATCAGGTATACATACGGCCATGTCACAGAGTTAAATTTCGTCCGGAAAAGAAATTCAAAACACCTCAAGATGTCAAGCCCTAGCCGGAGCACACCCCAGTATACCAGCGCCCCCAAAGTTCTGGACATACCTGACAAAATTTCTGTATTTAAATTTTTTTTTATAGAACATTCCTACGAAAACGGGGTGTATTGATAACCTTTTCCAAACGAAATTTAACTCTGTGACATAACCGATATTTGCATATACGCACATACGTAACTCTCGAATAAACACCAGGATAATTGGGCTTAGCACAGCCCTCGCCCCACGAAACAACGCCCACCAAAACTCCCGATTCATGAACTAAAGATCCGCCAGAATCACCTTGACAGGCATCCTTGCCTCTTTCAATATAACCAGCACATTGTGCATATTTTTCTGAACGCGCTTGATTCAGATGAATTTTGCGTATTGCCCCAACCAGACACACAACATTTGTCACCATCCGAGAATTCATCATGAGAACGTGGTAATTTAATTGTTTTCTTAGCATCGTCATATATAATCTTCTTCGAGAGTTCTAGGAGAGAGTAATCATAGTCTATCTTACTGCGGTTGAACTCTTCGTGCTGGACAATTTTTGACACTTGCAGGATTTCACCTCTTTTGGCATTTTTTGAAGAACCTACGCATATCTTTAGCTGAGAAGCGATGAAACCACTGTAAAACAAAATTCAAGCATCTTTTACTTGCAAAACATCTAATATGGCTAGTATTTTTACGATTTTCGTCGCACATTGTCTCACGAATTTAGAGAAAGTGCAACACTTATCTAACGAAGTTTATGAAAACGTTAAAAAAAACATCAATTCATTAGATCAGGGTTGGATTTTCTCATAAGCCGTACAATTATATACTATATAGTTTCAAATGGACTCACTAGGTGCAATGGGTTGCAGTTAAAATCCATTTAGACGCTATAAAAACTTAGCACAGAAGTTTGATGCAAAAATTTGCAGTGCGATCATCTAAAAGTGGTCGAATCGAAAACTGTTATAAAAATTTAAACTCTCACAAGCTTTTATAAATTTTTGTGTGTGCTTTAATGAAGATTTCATATTTATTTTCGAAATGACCGTGCATTTAGCCAAAAATTAAAGTGTAAATATGTTGAGTTTTTGCACTTTAACTTGTATTTTAAAATGCAATATTACATATTCTTTAACTTGTGACAAAGATATTAAATTTTTTTTAGATTGCTTATTAGAAAGCAACCAGCCATAAAATAAGTGTTTGTCACGCGTGTAGATTTCGTATTTATTTTATTGCACTCGATTATTTTATGAACGTAAGAAAAAAGTCTTCATAAGAAAACCATTTACGTAATTGAGTATTTTTAATGAAAAAAATTAATTATTGCATACATTTTCCATAATTTCTTTTGAAGGAATTATTATTCCAATTATATGTTTATTTTAGTTGGGTTTCAATTACATGTAATTGTTTTTGAATTTTTCTCAATTATAATTACTTTCAATTGCAATTAAGATTTTGTTCACCACAATTTTTTTTAAATGCAATTGTTGTTTTTAATTTTCATTAAACAACAAAATGCAATTGTTATTGAAAACTTTGTGTGTAATCAATTACAAAATGTAATCATTACAAATATTTCTCTTTATTTCTTTTCTAACACAAAAGGAGTATAATTTGATCGGCGTATACTTTATGGCAATGAAATATAAATTATTTTGAACAAAAGCAATACAAACCGTAATTGATGTTAAAGAAGGGCATAGAAGGTGTTAAAGCAAAAAAAAAATATATATTTTAAGAAAATAAGCGCATTATTCATTAAATATGCATATATGTATATGTATGTGATATAAATTTGAAAACACAAAATCTGAAGTATTTTGTTATTAGTAGTTAACATTAGAAGCAGAGTTGCAAAATAATGAAACACAGCATTTGGTTGTCGAAATTATAATTGACAAGCAAATCAATCTTAAAAATATTTCATGTCATTTATCATTTTATTATTTTTTATTACCAAGAATGTTAGGCCATTCTTAGTTTATTAATTATTAATTTAAGAGCCGTTTCCTGTAAATTTGACCAACAGTTTTCGTTTGCACTTTAAAATAGAATGAAACTTTATTTTAAAATTATTATAAAGATTAAACATTGGGCGCATTCATTTAACATATCTGTTGCGCAAAAGTTGAGTGTTTGTCTTAGAAAAGCACAGTTGAGCAGTTCCGCTCCGCTCAACAGTTAAGTAATTGCTGCAGTCATTTATCCATAATGAAATTTTTTCGCCACCTTTAATGCAACGCCGCTTTGTTAGGTGGCGGAAGCAAATATTTGTTAAATTTTACATTAAAAATGCGATAAAGTAACGAAATCAAGATATAAAATTAAATTATATCCCTCAAGAAATTTCTAAGACGTAACTGTTGGGGCCAACAGTTTCACAACTGTTGAGCTCAACAGCTACGTCTTATGAATGCGCCCATTACTCTACTTCTCCATTTGACATGAAATTTGGCTGTAACTTGAAGTTATAACTGAGTTGTTAACACAACTGCACTAACAATAATGTAATAACTTGAAAAAATCATTAACTTCAGCAATATACATTTAACATTAACTTGAAGTTACTGTTAAAGTTAGTCATTTCATGTCAGGTGGAGACCTCAGTTTGCATGTTAAGTTGAATTAATTTTTAATTAACAAAGTATTTTTAAACAAATCATGTATACATATGTACATATTTGCATGTTTATTTATTTTTGTTCTCATACTCTAGCGTATCTACGAATCCAGTCGCGCACATACGTAACTCTCGAATAAACACCCGGGTAATTGGGCGTAGCACAGTCATAGCCCCAGGAAACAACGCCCACCAAAACTCCCGATTCATGAACTAAAGGTCCCCCAGAATCACCGCTACAAGCATCTTTGCCTCCCTCAATATAACCAGCACAAAGCATGCGCTCCGTAACACCACCGAATTTTATATATTTTTCTGAACATTGCTCTTGATTAAAAATGGGAACTACGACTTGGCGCAACCACTCGCTTGATTCAGATGAATTTTCCGTATCGCCCCAACCAGATACAAAACATTTGTCACCGTCCGAGAATTTATCATGAGCATGTGTTAATTTAACAGCCTTCTTAGTATCGTCAAATTTAATTTTCGTCGAGAGTTTTAGGAGAGAGTAGTCATAGTCTCCATTAGTGTCGTTGAACTTTTTGTGTTGGACAATTTTGGAAACTTGCAGTAGTTCACCTCCTGTTTCATCTTGCGAAGAACCTGCACGTATCTTTAGCTCAGCAGCGGTGCGACCACTATAAAACAAAATTCAATTTAGGCACATTTTACTTGCAAAACATTTAAAGCATGTAACAAGGCTGGTAGTTACGACTCTACTTTCTTACATACTTTAACGACTTTAGAGAAAGTTATGAAAACTTTCAAAACACAACAACAATTTAATAGATCAGTAGTGCGATTCAATAACTTTTAACAATCCGACAATCGTAATTTTTGTCTATACATTTTGTTGCTTAAAATATTGATTTTTGTCGATAAAATTAACAGCACATAAATTATTGTCACTTAAATAACGACACAGCTAACATTAACCTACAGCGAATATCGTTAAAAATGTTACTGAATAGCAAATTCGATAAATTTTAGTTATAATTATTTTAACGATGCGATTATAGTTAAAAAAAGTGAGTGAATCGCAAAGAATCACACAATCACAAGTCGTACGCATGATTATACACAGCGAAAAACTGGCATGAAGTTGAATAAGTGGCAAAATTGTACATGATCTTAACGAATTTTGCCATTCCACATTAATTTTGCCATTCCACATTAAGAATCAAGGTAGGATTTAATAGTGGATTAAAACTATATTATGCGCTTATTTTTAATGTCATATTGTATGGAGGAGCTCGTTAACATCTAGTTCAGTTTCACCACTTATACTAACTTCATGCCAGTTTTTTCTTATACATAAGGCTGGTAGTATCTAATAGACTCACTCGGTACAATGGGCTGCAGTTAAAATCCATTGAGACGATATAATAGACCCACCACATAAGTGTCCATAATCTATCAATGATACTTGATAAGGAGCATCTGTAATATTTATTAGATAACCTCCCACAATACGACCATCTAAACGTGGACGTGCTATTTTATCTTCAGCTGACATTTGTTCTCTTCCTTCATTTTCAATTGCGTTTGTAACAAGACAAACGGCTAATGCGATGACAATGTATTTAAACATTTCAAATAAATATGTCTACCTCGTTATTCTAAAACTGTTGGTTTGGCTGCGCTTTATTTGAAAAATATTATCAAAATTTAAATTCACACAAGCTTTTATACATTTTTGTGTGTGCTCTAATGAAGATTTCTTGTTTGTTTTCGAAGTGACCGTCCATTTAGCCATAAATTAAAGTGTTAATATGTTGAGATTTTGCACTTGAACTTGTATTTCAAAATTTGTGCCCCATATATTTTTAATATATGATATGTATGCATGTATATATGTATGTAGATGAAATCGTGCATGGAAATGTATAGGATTGTACATATGAAAAATATTATATGCGAGTTGATATATGGACTAATATATAAAATGTATTATAATATACATATGAGCTCATATGTATAAGGAAACTTAATTGTAACGTTCTTCATAGGTGGGTCCATATATCACTGTTGAATTGGAAATGTATGGGAAAATATATACAGTATGCTAATTTTATATTCCTACAGCCTCAACGTTTTCAAATCAAAAACTGTTGTAATAAAATAAATACCCACCCAGCTGAAAAAAAACATGAATATTTCATATATCTTTAATATATGAATGTACATATCGTCACCTAAAATGCAAAATAACGTACATATCATAAAAAAAACAAAATTAATTTTTTGTTATCGATTACAATTCACTACATCCCAGCAAAAAAATTCAAAAAAGGTTGCGGGTTTGGAATTAAGCATTTTTGGTGGAAGTTCTACCCTACTGGATTACCAAATTAATGATTTTAACAAGGCGTGAGACTAAAATAATCGATTCTTGAGAACAACTTACATATTTTATTTGGCAACTTGTTCACGTAATCTATTTAATATAAAAAAATCACTCTCCTCAAATTTGGTAATCAGAAAAGTAAGTCATTATATGGCAAGTAGTTCTGATGGTAATTTGTAATTTTTTTGCTGGAATCATATTACATATGTATGTGTAAAAAAGTTTACAGGTCTTATATAAAAAAATACCAAAGTTGTAAACAAAATTCATAATAACGTATCATCAAGTGCATGATTTTCTTAAACAATGTAACGTATCATCCATCACTCAAACGAATTTAAAAACTACAGAACATTTATTTTCCTACTTTTTAAGCAATGACTTTTTAGTTATTTACATACATATGTATATATGTATGTATTCAATTTAATTTCATGTTAGTTTTAGTACAAATTTTCTGAAAACTTTTTGAAAAGTGGAATGAAAAGAAAAAAACAGGAGTCATACTCGTATAGTACAAAACCAATATTAAAGATGAATATCAGCTTCTTCCACAAGGGACTACCAGAAACGTAAACGATTGCATTTGCAAAGAAGAAACGGCATGATCTAAGATATTTTCTTCCAGACTGGTATTTCTTCTATGATGGTATGTACACCTTTTGAGTAACTAGTAAATTAATATCTGATTATCTTTATTTATTAAACATATTATACAAAGTAAATTTGCATAATATGGTGTTACACAAATATGGGTTAAGTAACTAGACCGTATGCCCAAGATGTTATTAACAGTATTTTTAAAAAGTTTTGTGACTCACTGTACACAACCTATGGCTTCACATAGGAAGTAGCAACGTAGTTGTTAAAGAAATTCCACAAAATACCGCAAGATTATACGGTAATCCGTGGCTAAGTGAGACGAAAAACCTTCGAAGGCCAAATAACAAACACAAGCCTGACCGCACTTATATCTTCCCCAACCCAGAGCTGCTTAACTTCTGTATCTGATTATCTTATTTTCTTATTTTCTCTTAATAAATTCAAATACCTTCTTTCTTGTTGTCCTTATAAAAGTTAAAGAAATTCTTTTTTTTTCAAATGGTATCGTCAACATAATATGCAAAGGTAAAAAACATGATTTAAAAATGTTGACTTAATATCTCTAATAGTTTCCATTTTAAAAATTTTTTTGCTTCTCTTGTAAACTTATGAAAAGTCATGTTACGTTATTTTGCATTTCAGGTGACGATATATTTGTATATCTATATTTATTTATATATATTCATGTATTAAAAATATATGGACCAAACATATTTTTTGTTAGCTGGGTAGGTTATTTTATGAACTTAAAAAAGGGCTCATAAAAAACCATTTACGACTTCTGAGAACTATAACGTTCATATGTATTCATATCTTTTCATTAACTACTAACGAAAATAATATAAATTTTGATAAAAGCGCTCACACTAAAAAGCTTCCAAATAGCTAATCACTTTCAAATCAAAAAAATTTTTAAAATAAACGGCTGACATTTCTATTATGTACATTATGCTAGGAACACAATTGGGACGAACGACGAATTTCGTCCACGTCGACGAATTCGTCGATAGGCATTCGCTGCGTAAATTCGTCGTGTGAAGCACAATAACGACGGTGAATTCCTATCTCATATTTGATAAAGTTGGTTGTTGTATGTACAAAGACAGAGAGGGAGAGAAAAAAATGGTTTATACGTCGTTCGTCGGCATACAAAATAGATATAAGAGTCTGAACACAATGTAACGATTATTTATTGCAGAGCGGTTTTCAATACGATTTTGAAGTAAAATTCCGCATTGTGGGACTAAATAAATTAAAATCTATTTTATTTTCGTTGCGACTTTACGAATATTCGCATTCGTTACGAATATTCGTAACCGAAAATTCGTCGTTCGTTCCAATTGTGTTTATAGCATTACTCATAAATTATATGCATATGTATATGTAATTAATATTTATTTTCAGTTAATTTTTAAATATTATTGTACGGACTTCATTTGTTTCTATATGTCTGATTTGAACGGGCTAAAGTTAGTATCGCTTTGTAAGCCAAATTATTATTAATTAATAACACTAAAGTTAGTTGTAAATATTCTGACTAACACATAGTTGAACTGAACAACTAGCTGTTTTCGAAGACCAATAAACCTTCATCATAAGCGTTCTTTTGTGTTTGGTCCACTACGTGTGGTATCAGTAGATGTAGATTTCTGCTTTATATACGTAACTGTTATGCAAATGGAATATGTGAATTGTTTTCATTCATCGTATTTCAATTTACGAGCTTTAATTACAAAATACTTTCAGCAAATTGAAATACGATGAATCAAAACAATTCACATATTCCATTTGCATAACAGTTACGTATATAAAGCAGAAATCTACATCAACTGATACCACACACACTGGATCAAACACAAAAGAACGCTGATGATGAAGGTTTAGTGGCCTTCGAAGACAGCTGATTGTTCCGTTCAACTATGTGTTAGTCAGAATATTTACAACTAACCTTAGTGTTATTTGTTCATTAATAATTATCACATGTAATTTGGCTTAAAAAGTGATACGAACTTTAGCCTGTTCAAATCATAAATGTTTACTTTCATTTTCACAACTTGTCTTTAGTTGAAGGTAGGATTTTATCTGCCCGAAAATTAAAGTAAATATTATTTACATATACATACTTACATATGGATATAATGTATGAGCAATATACATAAAAAAATGTCAGCCGTTCACTAGATTTCGGAGAATCGTGCATGGCAGGAATGAATAAAATTTTGCATATGCTATTGTGAACTTGGTTTAAGGCCGGGGCACAATGAATCCGTCATACGTTAAACTTCCCATTTTTAAACTGACAGCTAATTTGAAGTATATAGTTTCTTATGAGGTCTGAGTCCGTCAACGCAAAGTACAAAAATTTTGAGCAGTTTGACAGATATTGGTTGGTTTTTTCCTATGTTCTGATTTATGTTTTTGTGTTTTGTGGCAGCAAAAATAATATTAAACAAACGAAATAAACGAAATAGATAAAAAAAGTTGAATTTTATTAATAAAATGGAGAATCAATCTGTAGAAGCTGTTCAAATGCTTCCGTTAATAAAGTACTCATTGTTTTAACCTTCTCCGTCGTTGCCTTAATGTGAGTTGAAAATGGCGAAGTTTAACGTAAGACGGATTCATTGTGCCCCGGCCTTTATTGAGAGTTATTTTTTTAACACCCAGGCGACAGCGTTAAATATGTATGTGACAATTTAAAAAAAAAAAATGCTTTTTATTAAACGATATGTAACACATTATTTAATTATACAAACAGAATTGTTGTTTATTAGACGCAATTTACACTGTGCCTTTTCTGCTTGCCTGTGCAAGCAGGCTTTTATAGTTTATGGGTGAGAGGGTGTGAGAAATTGGCGGGGTAGAACAAAAGGCACGAAATGAAAATTCGAGGGGATTTATGAAATTTCTACTTGCCTTTTTCGTACTCTCAGTATTAGACGCAATTTACACTATGCCTTTTCTGCTTGCCTGTGCAGGCAGGCTTTTTTTGTTTATGGGTGAGAAGGGGTGAAAAGCTTGCGGTGTAGAACAAAAGGTACGACATTTCTCTTTGAATTTTTCGTACTCTCAGCATTAAACGTATATATAAATGCCAAAAAGGCATGAATGAAAACGACTTAATGTAAATGTGTGTGACTTTTCGTATGGGGGTTCAAAAGAAAATTGTCAATACAAGCAGGCTAAAAAGGCTTAGTGTGAATAGCGACTTATTAATTGCAATTGAATATTTTTGTAATTAATAAAAAAACAATTAATTATTGCATACATTTTCCATTGTTTCTTTATTAAGAAATTATTTTTCGATTAATTGTGATTCCAAGGGTTTTTTTTCGATTTCAATTACATTCAATTACTATTGATTTTTTTCAGTTACAATCACATGTAATTGCGCTTAAGATTTTGTCCACCACAATTTGTTTTAAATTTAATTGTTTTGTTTTAATTTTCAATTAAAACAAAACGCAATTGTAATTGAAAACTTTGTCTGTAGTCAATTACAAAATGGCAGTATTCGATGTTTGATGCAAATTGTCTTGCGTAAGTGCAAATGCAAAATATCGTATTTTTTCTTTCAAATCCAACATCAAAATGCACACACACAATCCAAAGAAAAGCTGCGATATTTTGCATTTGCACTTACCCATGACAATTTTTATGAAACATTGAATGCCACCAATGTAATCATTGCTGCTCATTGAGCACAACTATAAATAAATGACTGTTTATTTTTTTTTCTAACACTGTAAAAAAGAAAAATTATTTGATCGGCGTATACTTAATGTCAAGGCAAATTCATGTAAAGTATACTTAGCTCAATTCGCTTTGAGAAATTTACGCCCTGTCCCACGATGTCACCAGAAATCGTTCGATCGAATACTTACATTGAAAACAACAACAAATTTTCTAATGTTACTGTTGTTTGCAATACAAGTTGATGATCGAAAGTGTGCTTGCTGGTGACATCGTGGAACAGGCAGTAAATGTCAAAAAAATGCACTAAAAAATGTATGTTGACATCCAACGTACATATATTCAAATTACAAGCGACGAAAATAGTCTCCTGATCCCTTGCGGCCACCTCTCATGGCTTCGCCTTGCTTTATGCTAATGAAAAATAAATTATTTTAAACAAAATCAATACAAACCGTAATTGATGCTCAAGAAGGGCACACAAGGTGTTAATTGGAAATAAAACACATGTTAGGAAAATAAGCACTTTATTCATTGATTGTGATATAAATTTTAAAACATTTACTTGACAGTACAAAATATGAACTATTTTGTTATTAATAGTTACCATTAGAAATTTATTGTTGAAATGATATTCATCATGATTCCATTTGTCAACATCGTCACCACGTCAATATATTAGGTATTGCATACTCGCTAGCGATAAAGATGTTATGCTATTGACAGTATTTTTCTATTCCCTAAGGTTTAGAAAGTAGCATGAAGCTGTCAATAGCAGCCTGTTGTTTTCGACAACGGGTAGACTAGGGCCGGGTTTGCATTTGTGTGCCAAATGCCACACAATCGTAAAAAAAGCGTAACCAACTAATTACTAATGAAAAACTATTTGATTCAGACATGTATTTATTAAGTTAAACCGTTTCATACATAATTAATAGACAATTTTATAGAATCCAAACTGTTTAAATCAATAAATATATGTTTTCATTAGTAATTAGTTGGTTACGTTTTTTTTGGGCAGATGACACACAAGAAATGCCAGATGTAAACTCAGCCTAGCCCCAATTTGTTGGTATTGTATTGACGAGATGTCGATGTTGACAAGTTATAAACAAGTTTGAGAAGGTACAAATGAAAATAAGAATCCAATTTTTTGTATTTAACTTAAAAAGAAGTATTTCTTTGGAGAGTTTTTGATTTTATACAGCATTGAAAACATTTTGTTGACAAACTGTAAGTATGTATGCATTAATGTGTATATGTATGAATCAAAATAAATGCCCTGCAGGAGAGTAGACCATAATTGTCTAAAAGCTACTAGTATAATTACTAGAATAGCAAGAACTAGTGCACAGAGGGTTAAAGTTGTTGTGTAAAATTACTACTGCTGATAAGGACTAGTATATGAAGTAGTTCCAAGCTATCACATTGAAAAATAAATTTTGAATGTCTAACAGAGCCCTTGAACTGTTCGAAAATCGGTATCATACAATTATTAAAATGTTAGGTTCATCTAAAAAAAATTATAATTAAATAATTATAAATACTCTTTTGATTTTTGAATTTAGATAAAAAAAATTACGAATTTTCAGTAGCAGTTGTAACAAAGGAATAAAACCACCAATTTTATAGAAGTTTTCTTTACAAAAGAACTGGAAATGAACTATCCCTAAATGAGTATCAAGTGCACTAGTAGTTTTCTAAACACACTCAATGCTAATTTGAGCATTAAGATTGTATAGGAAAGTTTACAGTTGGGAACTAGTGCTACTAGTAAAATGCTAGTTGGACACTAGTTCGGTCTCCTGCAGGGTATACATGCACTTATGTACTAATGAAGAGTTTTTCATGTTTGTTTAATTAATTTCTCATACTCCACTATTCGTACGAATCCAGTCGCGCACGTATGTAACTCTCGAATAAACGCCCGGATAATCGGGTTTAGCACAGCCATAGCCCCACGATACAATGCCCACCAAAAATCCTGATTCATTAACTAAAGGTCCGCCGGAATCACCTTGACAGGCATCCTTGCCTCCCTCAATATAACCAGCACAAATCATGCGTTCCGTAATGCCACCATATTTTTTATATTTATCTGAACATTGCTCTTGATTAAAAATGGGAACTTCGGCTTGACGCAACCACTCGCGAGATTCAGATGAATTTTGCGTATTACCCCAACCAGTTACAAAACAGGTGTCACCATCCAAAAATTCATCTTTGGCGTCTGGTAATTTAACAGACTTCTTGGTATCATCGAATTTAATGTCTGTCGAGAGTTTTAAGAGCGAGTAATCATAGTCTACATTAGAGTAGTTGAATTTTTTGTGTTGCACAATTTCGGAAACTTGCAAGAGTTCACCTCCTTTGGCAGCTTCAGAGGAACCAACACGTATCTTGAGACCGGTAGCGTTTCGACCGCTATAAAACAAAAGTAAATCATATTTCAATTTTAAAGCATATAATAGTTTGTAACGGACTCACTCGGTACAATGGGCTGCAGTTAAAATCCATTGAGGTGCTATAATAGAACCACCACATATGTGCCCAGAAGTTTGCAGTGAAATTTGATGTGGAGCATCTGTTATATTTATTTTATTACCTCCCACAATACGACCATCCAAACGTGGAAGTTCTACTGCATTTTCCGGTGACCTTTGTTGCCTAATTTTTGGTATTAAGCAACCCCTTCCCTGAACTTCAGTTGCGCTTGCAGCCAAATAAATGACTAAAGCGATTACGACGTACTTGCACATTTCAAATATGTTTATCGCGTAAGTATAACTACGTTGCAAATTGTTAAATGGCAAACTATTATAAAAATTAAAATTTCCGTTAGCTTTTATAGTTGTTTTACTGAAGATTTCCAGTTGATTATACATACATACATACATATGTATGTATGTATGTACTTTGCAATTGCCAATGTACGTTTGTTTATTTTTGAAATGACCGCCCATTGAGCCATGAATTTGTATAGTTATTGGGCGATGGTGTTAGCTTTTATCATTGTTTTATTGACTTTAAACTCTAATTGCGCGTGTATGTAGGTCAACTGTTAATACAACTTACTTCCAGGTAAATAAGAATCAGTCTGAAAAATGTAGTCATGTAGAATGTTAGCGAGTACTTGACTCAAATACCACACATATTTTTCATTTTGAAAATGAGGGCAATTCAAATCTTTTTAAAGAGATACAGACATATGTATGTATGTATGTATGTATGTATGTATGTATGTATAAAACCCTTGGGTTTTATCATATTTATGTACATACATACTCATCGGAATAAAAGAAATATTTTCTGAAAACCCAAAACAATTTAAACTACTACTTTATTTCCTATTATTATTATAATAGGAAAATATTTTTTTTAAGAATATATTTTTGCATGTACATCTCGCACACTAAATCATAAAAAGTCAAAACTCGAAAAATTCCAGGTTTTCAGGAGTGGCAAAAAATGTTTGATACTGTGCAAATGATTCAAGAATGTAAGAAAAAACAGGCATAACGGTATTATATTATAAATAGCGACTTTATTAGCTTAATACAAATTCCCTATAACGATTTATGTAGGCACTGAATCTCGAGTTATTTATGTTTGCATGCAATCATTGTAATAAAGAAAAAAATAATAATATAAAAAATTATTGGTTAAAGAATAAAGAAGTATTTTGGTGATGCAGTAAAATTTTAAAAATTTCATATTTTCTGTAACGATGGGAATGTACATATGTTGCATGTACCTACCCAACAGACCTGGGAAATTTGCATTAAATAAGGTAATGCATTGAGCATTTTCCTACATTAAACCAAATCAATGCAAATGCAAATTTATTGAATTAACACTAAATCGTATGCTTTTAATGCATTATTTTTTTCCATTGAATTAAAATCCCCTCAAAGTAATGCATTAATATTGCATTGGCATTAAATTTGATATTTTTAATGCCCTATTTTTGCATTGAATTAAAATATCCTCAAAGTAATGCACTAATATTACATTAGCATTAAATTTCATATTTTTAATGCACTAGTTTTTGCATTGAATTAAAATCACTTCAAAATAATGCATTAATATTGCATTGGCACTTAATCACAAGTAAAAATTGCACTGATTTTGCATTTCCACTAATGAAGTAATGCAATATGATTGCATTGTCGCTAAAACCTATTGTACGTAATAAAATTAAACAAAGGATGAACAAAGCAAATAAAAATTAAAAAATACAGTAAAGTTCACATTGAGGCCACCTACAAATGAAAAATATTCATTGAACATACACATCTCACTTAATCAACAAGAGGGTATTAAGTCGAAATTTTTGATATCTCACTTTTTGCAGGAAACCAACTAACAACACCAATATCTATCTACTGAAAAAATTTCAACGTATTTTGATCACTCTTTTGTTGATAAATTTTTTTTACTTTATGATTTTAATACGAAATGTAAGTGTTTTTATGTTGAAATTGCTCAAATTTTTTCTGATTTGCGACTCTTTTCAAAACATAGATATTCTTATATAATAATTGCAAGGTTTTAAAATAAAAACAATGTACATATATTTTCAAATGGAATTTGCTCACCATGATGTATTTGGATTTTTAAATTTTCCTAAAATGTAACCACAAACGGTTTTTCGTCTCTACTGAAAATTTTAAAATTTTGACTTAATACTTCCTTGTTGATTAACCTTCCTTTTCACAACGTATGGTTAAGAGTTAACGTGAACTTTAACTGACAGTTCTTTATACAAAACTTCTCGTTAAAGTCCCTCTTCGCTTTTAATTGTACATTCTGAAAACGGCCGTAAGTGCGATATGTATGTTCATTGAATATTTTTCATATGTAGGTGGCCTCAATGTGAACTTTACTGTATTCCTTAATATTCATTTGTTTTGTTCGCCCTTTATTTAATTTTGTGTGCACAATATGTTTTAGTGGCAATGGAATCATATTGCATTACTTCATTAGTGCTAATGCAAAATTAGTGCGTTTTTTACGTGTGATTTAGTGCCAATGCAATATTAACGCATTGCCTTGACGAGATTTTAATTCAATGCAAAAAATAGTGCATTAAAAATATCAAATTTAATGCCAATGCAATATTAATGCATTACTTTGAGGGGATTTTAATTCAATGGAAAAAATAATGCATTAAAAGCATACGATTTAGTGTTAATTCAATAAATTTGCATTTGCATTCTTTTTTTTTAATTTAATGCTAATGCAAAAGTAATGCATTTTGCCCAGGTCTGCTACCCAATAAGCATTTTGGCTGGAATTGAAGTGTAATTACATTTGAAGTCCAGTCACAATTTCCAATTTCCAGTGTTAAATTACAGTTCAAACACAGTTGAATTCAATAGCGAATTCAGCAAAATAAACCATTGAATTACAGTCGAACAAAACAGTACCTTTACAGTGTAATTCCAGCCTTGAATAACAGTGTGATTCAAGTTGAACCGAACCTGTTTTTACAGTTGAAGTCAAGCATAGAATTGCAGTGGAATTAAACAATGGAATTCAAGTGTATTTCAAGCTGCAGAAACAAGGATTTTAAAATAGAAAGAAAAATGTAATTCCTTTGTTTTCAAATAATAATTTTCTGGACATCTGCATTCGCTATTGTTTTCACCACCTTACTTACACACCTTTGTTTTTTAAATTAAATTTTTTATTTATGTATTTTTGATATTTTCACCACAATTTCAGTTTTGATAATAAATAAATTACGTATTTGACAAGGTTTGAACATAGGTTTGTTCCTTTACTTCTTGGGTAAAGTTCGGTAAAATGAGAGCAAACTATAATTTCGCTCAATAATATACAAAAATGCACAAAAGTACGGGAACGCAAAAAACCAAAATTTTAACACGAAAATAAACGTCAATGCATGTTTGCATATACATACGTATACACATAACTAAACACATACTTATATACATACACACGCACGTATTTACTTACATGATTCAGCATACTTGTATAGGTTTTATATCTTAATTTCATATAAAAACGTATAAAACTTTGTCTACCACCTGTTTTCAAAAATTTTTTCATACATTTTTCTATTTTTTTTTTTAGTTTTTAGGTAAATGTAATTTTTTTGCAAATGTTTATTTTTGTGTTTGCTGTGTGTTTGCCCAAACTAGCACGAAGAAAAAGTACGGTCTGTTTCGAGCAAGAAGAAGAACATTACTCTCACAAAAGCTATCTCATTTACCCAATTTTCGAGTACGGGAACGTTTTTCGTGTAAATTGGGATCCCAATGTAGAATAAAGAAACACACCTCATATTTGTATGTTCTTTGATTTTTTTTATTTACAAATAATTTTAAATTTGAAAATTACTTGAAAAAAAATGCTTGAATTCAACTGTGTTTCCAGTTCAATTTCAAGTGCTTGAATTTTAATTTTTTGAGTGTTTAATGGGTAAGAAAAATATGTATGTACATACATATACATATACAAATTGCAGTTCACCTTTTTCATAATACTTTGAACTTTCAGTTATTTTACACTATCCTCTAGTCTCTTCAGTAGCAAGCAATCAAGAACAGACTATCATCCATTATCAAAATTTGGCAGTTGCCCTTATTTATAAATAATATAAAAAGTATATTTAAGTTTATTTTCTTTCTGTGCTTTTCGTACATTTCTTTAATTCCATAAATAAAAACTCAAAATAAAAAATTTTTTCAAAAATTCAAAAAATTAATAAAACGAAACAAAATTAGTTGAAGAATATACAAAATACTTTAATCTACAACGTAAATAAAATGGCGGCCGACAGGTACCGAGGTACCATTTTCTTCCACCAAATGAATCATTTGCTTATCCACGTCTAATATCAAAGTGCCATTCGTCAAAGGAGTTTTGCCCTTTTTGTAATCTTGGAATTCGGGCAATTGACGTGGTCCCAAAATGGGATCATCAAATCGCCAAATATGCAGCGTGGACAAATCAGCTATGGGAACAAACCAAGACTAAATACTCATATACACAACTACTTGAAATTTTGTTTGACTTACCCTTGAAACTTAAAATTTTGCCTAATTTTTCTCGCAGTGTTTTAACCGTTTCGCCTTCGGAGACGACAGTGTTGACTTGAAACAGACTTGATCTTTCAATCGGATTAGTAAATGTAACGGGCACATGGGGAGATACGGTGAATGCAATAAATGGATTGCCAGGTCTAACTTCCTCTCGTGTCTTTTCAGGCACCGAAGGGTCATCAGTATATTTAATATCCAAATTCTCCAAATCTAAAGTATTTTTTAAATATTCCAAGTTGTCCAACAAAACTTGACGCTCATCGAATTCCAGATTAATAGCCATAGCAGCCACACCTTTACCACTTTCTGCCTTCTCGCGTATCATTTGAGCGAAGGGCATAACACGTTTCATATACTTTTTCAACTCCTCCTTTTTCTGTAAAGTGGCAGCAATAACTTTATTGTCAGGAAATGATTGGGAGGGCATATATAAATTTCTCATTGTATCGAGTACACAGCATTGCCAAGGGGGATACGTTTTGGCAACCCATACCAAAGCTCTGTTGGGCTTAGCCGATGTGGGATCTACTGGTTTTTCTTTGCCTCCTTTTCCCTTGACTTGCAAGAGATTTTTCAAATTCAAACGGAAAGAATGGGCAGCTTCCATTAAATACTCCGAGCACATTATATCAATTTCATTAATAGCTCCAACCGCGGGCCACTGAGCATGCAATATGGATTTCTTGTTGCCCAATAAACCCCAAACATGTTCTGCCACATGGGGGCAGATGGGAGCCATTAGCAGTGCTTGACGGCGTATGAATTCGAATACCAATTCTTCATGCATGCCATAGGTGCCACACAATTCGCGGTACTTATCTCTGGTTAGTTGGAGTTCATAGAAACCAGTACGCAGTGCCTCTTTAAACAACATTTTCTTATAGTGATCATCGGTTTGTTTAGTTTTTAAATTCATTTCACTGATGAAAACTTTGTCATTGAAGGTATACTGAGTTCCTTTACGCATGGCGGGACGAGCAGCCAGCATTTCCTTGACCCATTCAATGAAAGTGTACAGTCTTAAAATGCCAGCGTCGGCGGTACTTTCTACAAAATTTGCATCTTCTATACTGTCGCCAGCGTCAGCCAAGCACAAGCGCATGCCATCAGCTGAGAATTTATCTACTGCTTCATGTAGAGTCAGGAAATTGCCATCCGACTTGGACATTTTGGCGGAGTTCAAGAGCAAGTGACCATTTACACGCATGCCTTTAGGCCATTTAGTGTCGTCTTTAGGCCACATTGCGGCATGATTGTAGATAGAGAATGTTAAATGATTTTGTATCAAATCTTTTCCGGATACCCGCAAATCCATGGGATACCAATATTCAAATTCTCTTCTTAAAATATCCAAAGTGGCTTGTTTCACTTTTGTAGACTTGGGGTAAGGCGTTTCTTTAAAAAATATATAATCCCATACTTCGGGAGTCATATCTTCGGACTTGATGCCTAAAGGACTAGGCTTTTCGCCTCTGAAGGATCCGCCTTGTAGGAGATGAACGACGGTATAGAAAGCCATATAGATAGTGGAATCAGACAAGGACTCTATAAGCCATTGTTCATCCCAGGGCAATTTTGTGCCCAAACCATAAGTGCGTGAACAGGCATACTCATGCAACCAATTTAAGCAATGTTCAAAATTATTACGGGCCTCTTCGTGGAACGTTTCCATTTCTGCTAAAATTTTAAAGGCCTGAGCTTGCCATTCTGGTTCACCATAGTTCAAATACCATTGGTTGCATAATGCCACCACACATTGATCTCCCGAACGGGAAATAATGGTCTTCTCAGGTTCATAGTATATGTCAGCCTCTTTTGAGTCAACCAATTGCTTTTGCAAATCCTTTTTAACATCCTGCACCTTTTTGCCCTTGTACTCACCCACTAGCATTACTCCATCGTAGAATCCTTTAAGGTAGCACAGCTCCTTAGCTTCCGCCAATTTGTCTTTGTCATTTTGTGACTGTATTTTAAACATCTCGTAGGCATGTTTAGCACACATTTTACCCAATGTCGGCACTTCAATGATTGGTATTGGTTCAAATGGCACAACCATTTCATCTGTTAGACCATACTTTTGCCTAAAGGCTTCCTTCTTTTGCAAGTCCATAAGAGCGGCGTAATCATCTGGTGAGTCAGATGGCACTGAAGTCACTACGCCAGTACCTTTGTCCTCCTTGATGGACAACATGGGTAAGGTATATATAGTTTTATGCGAAGTTAAGGGCGATGACAAGGGTGTTCCCATTAGATCTTGTCCCGTCAATTCAGTCAATGCTACAACTTTTCCCTCTTCAGCGGTGAAACCTTGGTACGACATATTTCTAGCTGCACGTCTTGTACTGACCCAGACTTCGTTATTGCGCGTTGTTTTCCACGCAATATATTTAATGTCGGGATGCAGCCAACAGTTAGTTTGACCATACATTGTTTCTGGCCGCAAGGTTGCAGCTACCAAATATATCTGCTCCTTGATGGTGCTGAAATTTGTATTTAATTTAATCACTCGAATTCAAAGGAAGTTTTTCACATTTACCTTAATTTGGCCGGTTTTTGTAAGACTTTCATTTTAATAAGCGTGTACTCCTGAGGGCCAACACCTTCGCCAGACGAACGATCGTGATCCATGCAGGGCTGTCCATCCTTAGGAGAATAAATTGTATAACGTTTCCCGTACATAACTTTGCCACGATTTTTCAAGTGGATAAATTGCCACCTCACAAAGGAATCGAAGAAGGGATTCACATCTGTAGTAATGAAAGTTCTTCGCCAATCTACCTAAAAGTCACACAAAATCAAAATGAACATTTTCAATAAGCATCCGATTTTAATAGCAAATAACAAATCACAGTAGAAATTTTCATGATTTCTCTGCAACTAAAATTCCAAAAAAATATTACTGCTTACTTTATTTTCAAAATATGTATCAATCCAAGTATACTTACATGAACACCAATTCGCTTCAAATCATTAACGGCCAGAGGAGGAAAATAATTAAGCCAATGCTCAGCATTAGCAAATTGTTTAATATCTTCATCCTGCAGGCCTAGACTTTGCATTATTTGCCATTGATATTTAGCTGCCCCTGTTTTAGCTACAGCCTTGCTTTTTTTGCCTTTAGATTTATCCTTAGGAGCATCGCTCTGTGATGTTTCCATGGGCTGAGATTCTTCACTTAGAGCTGGAAATTGTGGTGGATAACCAAAGTCTTCCATTTCTCGTTTCAACTTATCAGCACAAGCCTTAATAGGCATGCCGGTACAATGGAAACCGAATGGCCACAATACACGTTGGCCTTTGGAGCGCTGATACCGTATAGCGAATTCAGCTTTCGACAGTGAGAAGGTATGACCCAAGTGCAAACGACCATTCATATAGGGGAAAGGGAAGGTGACAAAGAATTTTTCATCTTGAGACTTTTTTGGTTCCGCTGGAGCATCAACTTCATAGAGACGTTCTAGGTCCCAACGCTGCTGCACTTCTTGTTCAATTTTTTGCAAGTACTCTACCTTAAAAGTACCTTTACGCTCCACATTAGCCTATTAAAACGGATAATAATGTTAACTAATCCAAATATTGGTTCAATTTCATCAGAAAATTTATGGTCATTTCTATGCATTCACTACATACACATAAACACATTCATATGTACGCATTGGAAGCGTGAATATGTTTATACAAATCGTGTAATATCTCACCATGCTGCTGCTGCTTTATTTAAACGTGAATTGTAAGATTAATAATTTTTCTTTATAAAATTCAAAACAATCTTTAGCAAAATGTGCAACGTGTTGTTCCAATCAGAACTGAGAAATTGACAGTTCTCAGGTAGTGGTTTAACCGCAGTGTTGCCATAGCAGCAAACTGCTTGCTTCCAGATATAAAGTGCCCAGGAGACGTACAAAAAACCCCATCAATCACATAGTTGTGTGCGTGAAGTCGATTGATGAGAACCAAAAATTTATTGATATTTTTATTTGACGGCTGATTATTTGAACATCTCCAAATCTGATTGACTATAAAACATCATTTGCTTGTGTTATTTGTTGTATGACGACATGAAAAAGTGCGCGGATGAAAAAAAAATGATAATTTGCACTTATTAAAATTTAGCATTGATCTTTGTCAAAAGTTTACAAACAGTTTAATTATTATTATAAATATAATATTCTCTCATATTATTAAGCTTAATGGATAGTGTGATTTTATTTAAAAATTTGTTTTAAAACCGCAAATAAATATGTGTGTATGTGAATTTTGTGTTTAAAATAAATGTTTAAATAAAATACGTATGTATTTGCAAATACATCGTATTTATGTATGTACACATGTATTTTTATTAACACTACACAAGTCTTGTTTTTATATTCAAAATCATTTGTTTATGTTTCGATATTTTTTCAGAAAAATATGTTTGTTTTTTTAGAATAATATTAAGAATTAAAAGAATTATTATTATAATAATAATAGAAGAAAAATTTGATTAAAATATAGCAAAGTTATTATTAATCTTTGTTTATATTAAGATTTCATAAAGAGTTTTCATGCCACTAATAAAAAAAAATCATCCGATGAAGACATACAATCGCACACAACGAACACAAAATTAAAATGCTGATTGACGATTTTATACGTACGTCTCCAAAAAATCACTTAAAATTTACATATCACGCTTTTGTAAATATTTGGAACATCTGTATATACTAAAAATGAGAACATAGAAGATTCAGCTTCTTTTTATACAATAAAATCTACGTACTTGGTAATAATACAGAAAATGAAACAAGCTGGCACTATTGTATTACTTACGAAACTGGGCAGCACTTAAATAATGTTGATGAAATTTGACAGACGATATTGCTTTGTTGTTTTCCCAACTTTAGTAGTTTATTCTGGAATTTGTTGCACAATTTTGATTCAAAGCTTAAATTAACAAATTTTTAAGAAGTATTGAAAATATAATTCAGCGCCATGTCTTACATGCTTCCACATTTACACAACGGCTGGCAAGTCGATCAAGCCATTTTGTCGGAAGAGGACCGAGTGGTGGTAAGTAAATCAAACGTACATATGAAGTACCATGAATAAGTATAACATTCCGGCTTGCTAAAATCTAGGTCATCCGTTTTGGCCACGATTGGGACCCGGCTTGTATGAAAATGGACGAAGTTTTATATAGTATTGCGGAGAAGGTGAAAAATTTTGCTGTCATATATTTGGTGGACATTACCGAAGTTCCAGATTTTAATAAAATGTATGAATTGTATGATCCCTGCACTGTAATGTTTTTCTTCCGCAATAAACACATTATGATTGATTTGGGTACTGGTAATAATAATAAAATTAATTGGCCACTGGAGGACAAACAAGAAATGATAGATATTGTGGAAACAGTATATCGAGGTGCTCGCAAAGGTCGTGGTCTAGTTGTATCGCCCAAAGACTATTCAACGAAATATAGATATTAAGAATTGAAAGTGTTTTAATATTTAAGAGACTCATAGATAAAAATTTATCTGCATATGTATTTTCAAAATACGTATGTAAAATTTTTTTTTGAACTTATCTTAGAGCTTTAGAAATATAATTATTTATAGAAAGGGTTAAATAAAAAATCACAGTTCTTGTACAATTTTAAATAAAAAATAAATTAAGTTTGATATATTATTGTATCTTCTTCATTTAAATGGCAAATAGCACCAGCGATGGTGTATGTGGAAAAGATTTAGATAACTTTACATTTGTATTGAGAAATTAGCTCTTCCAAGATCAATAATATATACATTACTATACATATCGCTCCTTACAAAATATTTTTGTAGAAAATGAGTTCAATGAAGAATTGAAAAATTTTCTGTTCTTTAAAGGCATTTGTATGAAATATTTCACACAAGATAAAATACGTTATGACGAATTATTAATTCGGAAAGTTGCAATTGAGGAGTTTTTCCTTAGTCCCGGTGCAGACTTCTAATTTTTTGCTGCAACAACTTATTTTTTAATTGAAAATGAGCGAGAGAGGAATACAAAATGTACAAACTTTTTATTTCAACACTCGCCCACATATAGAAGAATTGCTTCAATAAAAATTTAAAGTCTGGACCAGGTCTTGTTTGTAAATAAATGTAAAATTAAAAAAAAATTTGCTTTTATAAATTATTAGTAAAACAATTTTACATTCCTAGCAGCAATTGCGAAACAGTACCAAGCTTACCCTTAAGCTTAAATTAAAGCTTATGTACATATCGTTACCTCAATATATAAGGGCCGTAATTCATTATTTTCTTGAAATCTTGTTTTGAAGTATTTTGGCACCTTTTTTTTGAAAGTTAGTTCGAGAGTTTAATTTGTCTTGGTTCCTTCCCTATTCCGATTAATAAAAAGCATGCATGTTTTATAGTCCTCTTCTGTAATCAGTAAGAACCTTAATATTTTAGAAAAATATCGATTCTGTTGTCCAACGCCATTATGATCCAACATGTATTTTTTTCATGAAAATAAAACAGTTGCATATTTTAATGAATTTTATATTATTTACCTTGTTCTCTTTATTAAATTGTTTCTAACATTTACATAAATTTTCTGATTTTTTTTCGGTTTAGATGTTTATTTTTTAATGAATATTTTCTTTGTTGCAAATAACATTTAACTAAAATTTTACTCACATTAGTTTTCATGATCGATTTTCTTTTTAAACTTGTACGAATTTGTTATTTCATTCGATTTTTTAAACACCCATTGAACTAATTAATAATAATCATATTTTTAATTGTAATCTGTATTATAATGATTATATTTATTTTGACTAAAATTATGATAACTATTTTAATTTTTAATTTTTGTTGTTTTTTTTTTGTTTATGTAAAAACTATTTCGTAATAATGACGTTGAATTTATTTAGTAACCTCAAGTTATTTAAGAAAATTGGTTTGAAATTATAAAAATCATAAATAAAATATATAAAACTAATTTAATTCAATGGTGTTTTCTTTATAATTTTATTTATGGTTTAATTTGAAATAAGAGAAGTATTCTTAAATCTTCTAGGATTTTTATTTTCTTTTGGTAAACTATAATAAATGCCTTAACTGATTTTCCTTAATAATACAGCAATTGAGGAGGTCCATAACAAAATGTAATAAGTCGACTTGAGCATAAACGAATATACTTAGATTTTGGTTTCAATATCTAATTTATGTATTGAATAACAATAAAACTATTGACCTTTGTTATGTTTTATGAAAATAATTACATGGATTTTAAGATGCGTACAGAGTTGGATTAAGTAAAAAATGGAAAACTCGTAAACTGGAACTATTTCGCTTTGTTATGGACATAGACAATTATATTTTTGATTTGTTTTCTTATGAATTGAACTTTATACTATGGGTATGTCAATGTCTTGATTCAATACGTGATTCATCTTTATTGTTACACACAAATTTCGAAAAATGTTTATAACACCCCTAATAAAACTAAATAAAAATTTCAATCGCCTGCCATGTTTATTTAAATGAAAAAAGTAATTTCAGCAAGAAAAAGTAAAATTAAATTAACATATAAAATATTGGTCAAATAGAAACATTTCTAAAATTACTTACAAGGATGCATTTTCCTGTAGAAATAAATTTTCCATATCAAAATGTTGATAGCTCGAAATTTTCATAAGAAATTTATCGATCATTTCAATAGAAAATTTGTAGGTAACCAGAAATGTATACATATTAAAAATGTCCATATAAAAATTGACAAGAGCATTTATCGATGACAATTTGCCATTGAAATTTGTCGATAACATCAATTTACATCGACAATTTGACGTTAACAGAAATGTTCTTTAGAAAAGGTGTCGATAACAAGCTTTTCTTTATAGAAATTCTGCCGAAAATAAGTCCCGGTCTAGACTAGCAATTCTTAAATATGCGTGAGATTGTTGGTAGCAAAAAGGTACTATCGAATTTTGTCCGATAAACGGTATAAGATGTGAATAGATTTTTTTAATATAGAGTCGTAGATGCATGGCATATGGGTACCTGTCGAATTTCTCCAATACGACACGACCCGAATACGAATACCAAGATGTCCTGCACGTACGTATGTATGTAGCTAAAAAGTTGTATTATAGCTTTACTACCATATATGAATTGAAATAATATAATTTTCAAACCTGATGTTCTGAAATCTTTAAGTCATTTCATAAATAGTTTCCATTTCGAAATTTAGTTATTTGTGGAATTGTTCTTGTAACATATTGTGGAATTTTATTGAAGCGTTCGGTCGGTATTGATTGATTCATTGAATGTTTGACTTAACTAAATTATAATTTTCTTATTATTCATATTCTTATAAATTCTTATTTTTTTTTTGTAATTTTCGCAATGCAGCTTATTTCTATACATTTTATTTTTATAATAATTTTAATTCTCATTTATCAAACAATTGGTTCCACTACATTATTATTTATTATTATATTTCAGTTTTTATAGATTCTGTTTTTTTTTTAATAAATAACTTTTGTTTTGTTTTTAATTTATTGATTCTATGTATATTCATTGAACAATTTTTAATAACTATGAGACTACAACATATTTAATATTTTTTTTTTTTATTTATTTAATATTAATTTGTTTTATTTTTACGATCTTCATTCAGCATTTTTTATTTTAAATAATAAAAATTATTAAAGAAATATGTTTTTATAAAACAAATTTTATTTTTTCTTTTTCATTATATTTAGCTTAAAATAAATAAATAATGTATTTTGCGAAAGCTTGTGTAAACTCAAAGTTTGCCGTATATATAAATTTAAGTTTTTTAACACTTTACAGTTTTTTTTTTGTTTTTGAAAAAAGGAGCTTAAAAGCTTTAATTTTAACATGTTTCGAAGAAACTGTAATTCGTAATTTCGGTGTCTTATGATTTTTGCTTTCAATTATCAAAATTTTCTCTAAATATTTTGAAATAATTATAATTAGCACAAAATTTTAAAAAGCTTGCAAGTAAAATGTTGATTTTTTTAATTGTTATACATACGATTAGGCAAGTGTTTAACAAAATCAGCGCCGCAAGACGGCTTTTCCCAACTCAAAATTAACTTTGCAAAGTCTTGTTTATAGAACGGGAGCTCTTTTCTCTTCTCTCCCACAAACGCAAGACATTGCAAAGTAAGCTTTGCATGAGGAAAAGCCTTCCTACTCTCATCTATAATCATTATTATATGTTGCTATACTCAATTTTAAGATTAAATTAAACCTTTTTAAAAGTAATGACTACATTATAATTTGTCATATATTTGCCTAATAGGACCATATCACGAGTCAAATTAATGAAACGGGTTGATTATGCATACATAGTGTTACTTACTTTGTTGTGGTTTTAAATTATTTAAAAATAAATTCTTATTTATCTATTATTTTTATTAATTTCATTTGAGATTTTTTGATTTATCTTTAAGTTTTGTTTGTTTAGTAGAAAAATAGATGTTTGATAGGTGGGATGATGTTAGGAAATAATAATAATTATTATTATTATTATTCTTTTTTTTGAATTGTTGAATTATAATTTCTTTTTTTTTCAATACTAAATTTAGTTTTGGCTTTTAGTTCTTAAAAAATATTTTTATAGTTTATTTTTCTAGTTTTTTGTTTTTGGTATGAAGTGGTATGAAAATATTATTACAATTTTTATGTTTTAAATTTCTACATTAAAATGTTTTATTAGTTTTACTTTTATTATTGGTGCATCTTTTTGTTTATTTTAGTTTATATATTTTCAATATTTCGATTTTGTTATTTAAAAGTGCTTTTTTTTATCAGGTATATGAGTTACATATGTATAAGTAAAAATGTTATATAAATTTTATTTCGATTTGAGATGAAACAATTTATTTTGAACCTAATAAATGTGATGATAAACAATTCGAAAATTGCTAACTAAAGATTATTTAAATTGGCAATTTTAATTAAAAGATGTAAAATTATGTAATATCGAAGCTTTTCAAAAAGTTTATTTTGCATAGTTGAAAGCTTTAAATTTTGGCAAAATCATCTTTCTGTGCCAATATTTATAATATATCATTTCACTTTGTATTTTAGCATAGAAAATTATCACTTTTTTATAATCAAAGTAGTTATATCCAAGCCATATGCACAATGTGTAAGCTTTTACAAAAGAGCTTTGTGCTTTCACATCGACGAATCGACGAGAGCACAACAGCCAATCAGATCTCTGCGAAAACAATGCTTTCTTGCTGCTTACTTTGCAAAGAAACAAGAACAAATTGTGAGAGCTTTCAACAGCAACACCTCCAGAGATTTCAACCACAATCCAAAAAGGTCACACAAAAAGTTTCTAGGAAAACTCTCGGCAGATTATTGAGAATTACAAGACTACAATCATATTTCATAAATTTTGTTTTTCATTTTGGGTTTTAAATACATTCAGAGCCAATTTCACCAACTTATTAAAATATCCGGCCATGTTCTGAAAACCATTTCGTTTTGAAATCGGAAAACAGTGTTTTCTTTATCAGATAATTTAGTGCAATCTCAAGCACATGAAATCTTAAAACCAAATAAAAAGCTGCACTAAGTGAGCTTTCTTGCTGAATTTTTCCCTGAAATCTATCGGTTTAAAACGAAATGGCTTTCAAAACCTGGCCGACCAATTCGTATTTAAAAGTAATATTTCCATAAAAAGATTTCTGAAAATCGAAATTTAAATATGAATTGATATTTAAATAAAGTTGGTGAAATTGGCCCTCAATGACAACCAAAGGATGCCTTGATACAAAAAGTTAGTAGAAAAACATAATCGGCAACACATGCTGATTTGTTTAAGTTTCTTAGCATTTTTTAGATTTAATTGAATTGAAATTATTTCTGATTTTCTTAGCCTATTGTGTCCTGGTTCACACTCGTCAACTTTTGTTGAACAACTTTTAATTTAGCTTAATTTAATTTAATTTTCCTTCTCCGAATTTTTTCAGCTGAATTACGAGTTGAACAACAAAAGTTGTCGCGTGTGACCCGGACTATGATTGTATTTTGTAATTCTCAATAATCTTGCAAAAGATATACAAAAACTAACGTTATGTGGGAGAGTTAGAGAGAGAGAGAGAATATGTTTCACAAAAATATCTGCCTAGCCTCCTAAACCTCACCGCCAAAGGGAAACTTTAACCCGCAATAAAATAAAATTCCAACCAGGAGGAAAATTACAGCACTCGATATCAACCGAAATTACGAAATATTTCAATAGACGATATAGACGATGACTTTTTTTATTTATTTTTCCTGATAACTAGCACAACCGACGAAGCGATAAGCTTGTCTGTGGAAAGCACCCAGGAAAGCACTATGGCGGGAATCGAACGCACGACCTCTGAACTGAGAGGCTAGCATCTCTACCACTCAGCTCCAGGGGCACCCTAGTGCCCCCAGATCTTTCTAAATGCCGACACACGTATTTCGTTTTATATAGTATGTTTCCACCGACTTTAAATCAAGTAGGTTTAAGTAAATCACTTCAAATTGTTTCCACCGCGATTGTGAGTGATTTGTTGTTCGAATTTTTGAATTCAGTTTATGCACGTACGTTGTAAAGTGAATTTTATCCACATGAAGTTAAGGTAGAGGTCCATAGCTCGCTTTTTGTGCGTTATCCTTTCTTTGCATCTGTCAGAAAAGTAGAATCAATGTAATAGTATGTGACAAGTTATATTGCAAAAAGCGCAGAACGCGTAGGTGCGTTCAAAGCAAAAAGTAGGTATACTTTCTACTTTTGTACGCGTTACAAGCACCATTAAAGAAAGTCAGCTGTTCTTGAAAGATAAAGAAATAAAATAAAGAGAGCAGCGGCTTGAAATTCTGTTAGTAAGGAGGTGGGCTTAACAGGTAAGTATGGCGCATGAAAAGCAGTGCATGTAACTCAACACGAACAAAATATAGAATGAAACAAGAGGATGAAACGTGTGTAAAGCATAACGCGCAAAAAGCGCGCTATGGACCTCTACCTTTAATGGTACTTTTTCGAAATTGTCAATCACTATTGATGGATGACCCAGGGATGGAGCTTGTAATTTTACTAGCAAGGCATGGTTGCATAGATAAATCCAGCTCAAAAAATAATATTTTCGAAATTATTTAAAATAAATCAACTAATTTGAGGTTTTTTATCCATATACAAAATGTATGGTAAAGAATGTATAAATTAAAATCACCATGATTTGTCAAAATCATGCCGGTGGAAACATACTACTAGTCTTCTCTATCAGAATGTTGTATTTTTTTGTGTTATTGTTTTATCATGCAGGAAATTTGCTTTGTGAAATTTATTTTAGGTTAATTTTAATTTGCAAACTTTAAAAGCTTTAAATTTGTTCCATTTTGTCATCAAGTTTATTTAAAGAAGTTTCTGAAAAAAACTGCATTTTATATTCAATTTAAGCGATCTTTGATATCAATTTTCTATTGTTCAACTGAGAAACCGTGTAAAAAGAGAAACCTTAGATTAAAGACACACAAAATAAGATTTATGTCTTAACGAAATGAAATGGAAAGTAAAAATACAATTTCAAAATAACTATTACCTAACACAGATTAACAGACAGTTTCTTGACTAGTTATATATTTATATCTAAAATTGTATTTCTTTTACTACTTAAGATGAGGTCACATACCACAAATATTTGGGACGTTACTCATACTCATATTTGAATCGTTTTCATATAAAGTGATTTCATAATTTTAAATTTGCTAAATTTCATTTTGTATATCTATTTACATATGTATTGTAAGACTAATTACAAAAAATTTTCAACAATTTGTTTTCAAATATTTGTCTGATGTGACTCTGAACTTAGTTTATTTTCTTTTTTTTATAAAGAACATGGAAACGAAAATTCAAAATTTTGCATGGCAAAACAACGACTTCTTTTCGTTTCATAACATGTATATTTAATACCAAAACAATGTATACGACAACGAAATATTTTAATTAATTATTGTTTTGGCTTTTAACTACAAACGATTTGCTTAAAGTCTAATTGGTTTTTTTATCTTATTTATTTGTTATATGATTTCTTTTTGAAAAAGGACTTTTTGTATTTAAATACTGACCGGTTTTAGTGTATTCAATTCTCCAATTTCACTAATTACTAATTAATAGACTAGTTTATAATTATTAGTTGATATTTATAATCAAATTAACAACAAGCTCTTTCTTTATTTATTTTACAAAATTAATAAGTTTTGTTAATTTTCTCTTCCTTTTTTGTTGTTTTTATAAATTCCTTATTAAATTGTATCCCTTAAGTGGCCCACCCACTTGCAATATAATTGTGCAATTTTTCGTATTGTACAATAATATCGCCAATGTCTATGTCATATTCGAAGGTGGCATAAAATATTAGCAAATATCAAAAGACTTTTGATTTTTATTGTACAATCAAGACAATTGTGTAATGTAATTGCAATATTCTTCAATGTTGTTTACTTTTTCACTGTCAGGAAAATTGGGATATATTTTCTTTGAAAATATTGTGCCATTTATTGCATAGTATAGGTCAAAACGACAACAATATGCTTAACAACATATGCAATAATATTGTATAATGAATGGGCAGCTTTATTGATAATAACACTGTGATACAAAGCAATAGAAATAATACAAATTTCAAGGTCCTTAATTTATATTGCAGCTTTAGCAGAGTAACTTAATATTCCTTTTAATTTTAGTCTTAATTAATTTTAGTATAAAACCAGTCTGAATTTATGGTAACAAGAAATGTTTTGAAAAACCTATAATCAAACACATTAAATTACATGGATCTTGTTACAAGCTTGTATAGGCTTGGGTCGTACTCGCACAGTCGTTAATTTTCGACAAAAGCCTATGATCAAACCCGTGTAATCTAGATGTGGTTTATCATAGGTTTATATATAACATGACCGAGGGAATGAGTTCGAACCAAAGTCTAGATTGAACGCAAGTCTAGCAAGCATGCTGCATTTTTATCAAAAATACAGCAAAACAATTTCATTACGAAAAGAATTTTCGAAAATTCGAACATACTGTACACTCGGAAAAAACTTAGTTTGCTTTGAAATAATCTGCGAAACTAACAGGAAAATGATATTAGAAACAATTGAAGTATGTTCGAAAATTCGAACATACTATAAATTTAATAGACCAATATGTTTAAATGCAAAAGCAGTGTGTTCGAAAAATTTGGAAACATACTCGTATTATATATATCCTCAGTCGTTAAGCAGCTCTGGCCTTCGAGAGTTTTTCGTCTATCGTTTCGGACTACCGTGTAATCTTGCGATTCTTTTGTGGAATTTCTTTAACAACAACGTTGCTATTTGCAAAGTCCTCAAATTTTCTGTGTGAAAGCAATTCTATTTTAATTTTCAATACTCTGTATGATTCTGGAGCACGAAACATATTTAGGGCCTTAGGGACTTTTTTGTTGTATTTCTCTTTTAGTATATTTCGAACAGTAAGTTAAATTCACAGTAGCGACATTATTCGTCAAATGCTCGTCATAATAACAAATGAAAATTCATCCCATCAGCACTTACAATTACAGCCAATCAATCAAGATCAAAAGTTGCTCATAATAAGGTCCTTTGGTTGAAAAATCGTTGTCCTAGATTTCGAAATACTATAAAACAGTCTTGAAGACAATAACAATCTTTGGAGCGGTTTGCTACATAAGTAGAAAAAATATGTATGCAGAAACGGATCATTATGTTCTATGAAAGGAGACTTAAAAAATATATAGAAGAAAAAAAATAATTAAAAATTGCTAATGGCCATAGCGCTCTTGCTATCAGAGAACTACTGAACTACTCTCTTGCTTTCATAGAACTGCATAGGGTGTAGTTAACTGACGCCCGGGGTTAACTAATGATTTTTCTTATTAAATCACTTTCATTAGTTAACTAAAGACTGTAAATTTGAGCCTAAGTCAAACCGTTTTCAATAATATTGAAGGCATTGTCTATTAATTTAATATAAACATGTCTCTGGATCAAAAGGCCTTTCAGTAGTATTTAGTAATTACGCTTATTTTCGCAAAAGTTTACCAACTATGACTGTACCTTAAGCAGCGTGAGCGTTTGACCAACTAAAGTGGCAATTTCGATGCCACTTTTTGTACCCTTTTTTTTAAAAGTGATTGATATAATAATACATTAAATATAAGAAATTTTAGTGCAGTTTTCTCGTTTTTTTTAATGCTGCCCTCTTGTTTTGATAAATCCCCTATTTGGCGCCACTTTTTCAAAAATATCATCGGTCACCCTGAACTTAAGAATATAACAGTATTTGTATGAATGTTAATATTTATCAAATGCATTACCTTATCAACTGCATTACCTTATCAACTGCGATTCTCTGAAATATTATATTACGTACCGATTGGCAAAGATTTACACAATATTCTCAAATGAAACAGGGACCCTTCCAACGTCAAAAAATTAAATTTAATTTGAAATTCCCTTAAAATTTTGTTTTGTAAAGTAACTTTATACCGCCATACATATATTGTTTTCTCTTAAACGAGCGCGTGCAAATGGAAAATTTAAATGAGAGATGCCAGGTGTCGTAGACGTTTTCTGGAAACAGATGATAGTGATGGAAGAACTGTTAGCTAGAATAATGTTTCTTTGGACCATTTGCGTGATGTACCCGGTAAGCTGGGGTCGCTTGGGTGGTCGTCTTTGTAGCTGTTGCAATGCTCTTCATCAGCACCAAAACGATTGCAGCATTCGAAAGCTTGAGAGTTTTCAGTCGAACTGTCTTCTGTTGGCAGACGTATGAGTGGCAATTCTAACATAACTGAAGGACATGGACTGTGTTGAGTGGTTTCGAATGGAAAATAGTCATCGGGTGTTGGGGGTGTGGTATCGGTTGTAAGATTTGTGGCACTGCGGCTTATTGTTATGGGTGTAACAGTGTGCTGTTGTTGTTGTTGGTGTGGTGCTGATGCGGGTTTATGTTGTAGTATCAGGCTTTTAAGAGAAGAAGGCATTTTTATTAAAGGTTCCTTCGTTTCTATAAAGGAATCGGAAATAGAAGAGGCACAAGGATCATATTGGACTGATGTTGAAATTGGCAGTTTTTGCTGAGAATGCAGATGATGGTGATGAGGATGTTGTTGCTGATTTTGATGCTGCTGCAAATTGTGATAATGATTAAGATGGACTGGTGAGGTGTGTTCTATAATACTTACATGCTGCGATTCGCCAAAATTACTTGAACGACCAAAACTCACAACCGTATTTAAGCTACTGTGTTGGGTAAGGCTGGTGGAGCCTCTTGTGGCAGTGCTGCCTCTTCCCACGGTTTCAGTACTACCGCCGGTTGTTGTGTCACGTACATCGGGCACAGTTTCAAGGCCCAAGCCCACTTCAGTATTGAGAGTGGAGCAGGTGTCCTCTTCGGTAGTGTTTGTGGTAGTAGTTGTGGTTGTGGGTAGACTCTGAGGGTCGCTATACTGTTGCAGTAATTGAGCTCGTCTGGGATGCGTTGGAGGACTGTTTGTACATATAATGGCACCAAAGTGGGTTTCCAAAGGTGTCTGATGCTTTGTATCTAATGATGTATTTGATGTTTGTGCTGTACTCGGTGTAAATTCTTTGAGAGGTTGACCCAGTAAAGCTACACGATCACTGGAAGACACACTTGTGGTACGATTACGTTGTAATAATGATCTTCGTACACGCGCACTGGCAGTAATAGGTATACCACTGGTAGTTCCAGTTCCTCCTAACGTTTGCGAATAAGTGGTTATTGGTATGGTGGTGTTGGGAACTTCTAGGCTGAAACGTTTATCCAGTGGATATCTTGTAACTTTTGGACATGTGTTTGTTGTAGAAACTGTATTGGATACTGCAATATCTTGCTGGATTTTATCTGGAACATCTGCTACCTGCTCTGCAGGAAAGCTGGCTTCTTCGCTATCGCTACTAAACTGTTGCATATCTTCGTCAGTGTCTGCTACACTATCTAGGAACACAGAGTCCTCGCCCGTAGATCGTAGCTCGGAGTCTTGATATTCCAGTGATGAGATCTTGAAGGAACTTAAGGATGCTAATGGAGCTCTTTTGTCGGCATTGAATAAAGCTTTTGCAGAAATGGTACCCAGGCTACCACTACCATTGAGCTTGTCAATACTGAGAGGAGTACTATCGATACTTATGCTACTTGAATTAGCGGCATTGGCAACTGCCTTGGCCGCTGCGGAGTTTGAATATGGAAAACTGTTATTATTTTCACATGCCATCGCTGCTAAGCCTGGCGGTGTATCCTGTTCTGGATATGGTATGCGCGGAAGTTCCACAACTGCAATTTTACGCTTAACATTTAAACGAAGTTCTTCCGTGGGAGAGTCCGAGAAACGGAAGCCATGATGAACTCCTACCGGAGAAGCTGATTGCGATGGTTTCGAAGCATCGTAGATGCCTATTTCAGTCAGAGGTTGATTGTAGGGGTAAACGTCTACTGTGTCCGCACTTATCGAATGAATTTGCTGTTTTCGACCGGACTGAGCACTTTCTGGATCATAAAAAGCTATACTATGCTTTCTTATAAGCTGATTGGATAAGCTACTTCCACCTACTTTGGACGACGACAGGCCGTTGGCAGTTGTTGAAGCCGTTGTTAGTGATGTAATGGGTTTTGAGGTTGCTTTGCTGGCAGTTGTTACTGTGGCTAAACCTCGCAACGAAGTTTCTATTGCAACTGTTGTAGTCGTTGTTTTTAATGCCTGAGTTTGCTGTGATCGCGTTTGAGATGTTGTTTGGTTTCTAGTTTGAGCTAGTAACTCTTCATAGATGCTGCTTTCGGAAGGGCCAGGTGATGGTTTTGGCGTAGGTTGTATAACTTGTATATCGGGATAATAATAATCCCATGTATCAGTACTTGATGCTCGAGAGGCTGATGAGCATTTTCGCTGTAACGAAGGCGGCAGGTTTGACAAACCCAACGTAAAGGCAGAATAACGTCTCTCCAAATAAGAACTATCAGTACTGCAGCAAGTCATGGCACTGCTGCGTCGCGAGTCTTGACCCTGCGAATGAAAACAGATATAATTTTTAGTTAGCTTACAGATGTTCTGTTCATTTGATAATATTTACTATGAAAACTACCATGATTTTTAAAACTATTCCCAAATTTCCGTGTGGTCAATGATTGAGATGATTGTGGGTATTCAAAGACCTTGTTGGGCTTTGATTAAATTAGTTTTAAGACTGTGATTGTTCTTAAGTTTTGTTTTGTACTTAGAAAAAGTTTGTATCCTTTGAGAAATTTAACATTAGAAATAGAGAGATATAGTGAGAGAAAAAAGCAAATTAGAAGAGCAGTTAAAAACGAGAGATAGTTAAAAAGTATATAAGAAAAATACAGAGCGAGAGAGAAGGAAAGTATAAAAAAGGAAAAGTTTTATTTAAGTAAATTTAGTAATGATATTGTTCTTTTTTTGGGATTAGCCAAACGAGAGAAAGAAAATATGTAAATTAACTGACTAAAAAAAGTTAAATGATTTGCAGAGCTGTTCCTGATAAGAAAACTGAAATGTACGAAAGTATTATCCAAACAAAAACAAAGCAGATGTTTAACCTGGGAAAATCCCATTTTTATATAATATAATCTTAATTTAATTTATATTTAATAGATTTCTGCATTTACTAAAAATTGTCACGAAAATTTGTAACGATTGTTATTGGAAGTGTACATTAACTCAAAAATTTTGCAAGAAGCAGGTGTGAAAATGAGAGAAATAAATTGAGAGACAAAAAAATTCTTACAAATTATTACTAGTAAAACTTTTAATTGCAAGAATTATCCAGACACCTGCTGATCAGAGATGGAAAGTAGCACTTTTGTATTTGTTACTGCCCTTTTCAGAATTTACAATTAACAGCTAACAGGGGGTTTAACTCTTAAAAAATTATGAATAATGCATAAAAATAGTAAAGTACTTCATATTAAATGACAATTAAAAAAAATTCAATTTGAAATATTAACAAATACAAAGTACAAGTACAATCCACGGTTCTGCTATGAATAAAATTTTCTTGCAAGTTTTTACAAGTAAACCGTTCATTTACTTTTTCGTATCTGGGGGAGCAATTTTATAAATTTCTGCTTTACTCTCCCGTTGCCAGTTTCTGCTAGTAAAGTAAATGAACAGACCTAATGTATAGCATTTTTAGGGTGAAATAAATTAGTTCCATAAAACATGCACACAAAGCAATGAGAATGACACTTGCAGGATCGGTTTGTCAATGTGAACAACGTTCGACTTGCCGCACACTTACGTTTTAAACAAATATCCATTTTAATCGTTTGTGGTAATATTTATTCTTTCTTCTACTTGAACTAATGTACAAAAACCAGGAATTTAGTAAATTTTTATAATGGAGATATTTTCCAGATTAAACGTCGTTTTTCCCACCCTTTTATAAATATTTCTTACTTAACTTTAACCACTCTTACCATTAATGGCACTTCGAGAAACCCTTGTTTACTCTTGACTGAGTCCGTGCGCTTATAACGTTTCCCCACATCATCTTCCAGATGAACTGTTGTCTCTCGCTGCTGATAGTTACCGTTTTCTAATTCATCATCTGTTTCGACAAAATAATCATCTGCGCCAAAACTACTACCCATAGGGTAATTTCCAAATATGCGTGATGCTTCGGAGCCACTACGTCGTCGACTACCGGCATAACTGCCCGCACCTATACTCAAAGCACCCGAACCGGCTGAAAAAGAAAACCTTCTGGGAGGCTCGAGAAGACTGCTGTAGCCACCGCCTACCGAAGAAAATCGAAAGCCTCTATTAAGCATGGGGGGAGCACTGACATTTCCCAAGGAAAGCATTCTCTGGCGCCTATATAAAATAGCATCATATTCATCTGGATATATTGACATTCCGGTGGCCACCATGGCTTCTTGTATTTCCCTCTCCTCTTCTTCTTGCATGCAAACAGCGGCAACAGCAGCCATTTTGGGATCCTAAAATAATTATTAATTATCTTTTAAGTGCTGATCAAAGTTTTTGTTTTTATTTTCTTATCACCAACCTTTAAGACTTTTAAAGTCTCATTAGAACTACTGCGACTTTTCCAAACTATCAAGAACACCATAAGTCCAAAGAAACCGCCCAAGGTAGCGGCTATACGCACACCGGTCATAACATCATATGTATCAAAGAATTCCTTGCGTATACGATCGCGTTCTTGTTGATATAATTGCTCTTGTATAGTTTTATTATACTGATGATCCGGAGGCAGGGGTGAGGCAGTATACGGCAAATTTTTATTGGATCTGCAATAAAACAAAAAGAGAACAATTTAAGTAAATGGCATAAGGTTACAAAGAGAAAATATTTTATCGGTTTACCCAGTCGTTGTTGCATAAGCATACACGTTGCTGTGTGTTGTACCATCATGTAATGGATATGGCGTAGCAGTAACTGCAGCTGAGGCACTCGCATAACCACCCAAAGGAGTATCAATGAAATGTATTGCTCCCGAGGATATTGATCTTGTCGATTTTCTTTCATTGCGAAAACCGTTTGTATTTAAGCGACCTTCGGAAGATACTGCTTGCTGTGGCGTTGTAGTTGATGATGACAACGATGATGATGATGACGATGTTGTTGTTGTTGGTGTTAAGAACGATTGTGTAGGTGAAGAAGAAGAAGAAAACGTGATCGCAGCACTATTGGAATACGACGAAGCAAGGGCACGTCGTGAAAGTTTTGCCATTTCTATAGAAACATCTTCTGCAAAGAAAATAATGTAATAAGATAAATGTTGCATTTGTAAACTTTTTAAAACTAAATACATACATACATATCGCTAACTTAATACGAAAAGGCCCCAACTCATATTTTTTCGAAATCGATATTTTTACATATTTCGACAGACCATTACTATATACACCTCATTTATATTATTAAAACTAATGCAACACTAAATTGGTAAAGTGTTTTTAATAAAAATTGCGTTTAAAAATTTTTTTTATCAATATTGCATCTTTTTTTATTTAGTTTTTTCCTCTTCCTGTAAACTATGAAAAACATGAGTTAGGGCCTTTTCGTATTAAGTTAACGATATGTACATATGTAAGAAGAATATATTAAAATACAATTTACACCTGGGACCACTTGAACCTTTTAAATACACTTCAACAAAAATAATAATATACACACATATCTTTACTTTAATATAAAAAGGCCCTATCTCATTATTTTTTTTTTGAAATCGAGATTTTTTAATTTTTTATACATTAGAGGTTCTTCTATCGAAATATGAAAAAAAGAACTAAATTTAAAAAAAATTATTTAGGTGCTTCCTATTTATATTAAAGTAACGATATGCAAATACGTACATAAATTTTAAGGATTTATTACAGATTACATAAATTATAGCGAAAATTTAAAAGAAAGCGTTACTAAAGGGGATTGGATAGCCCCTTTGCTGTTATAATATATACATAATTAAATAGAATAAATAATTGTATGTTTTTAGAAAAATGGCTTTTTATAAGGGAACCGAGCAAATAAAAGCACTTTTATCGTCACATAAATTAAAAAAGAGTATAACTTACAAAAAGTTCAAAATCGTCTTTTTTGTTTGATTATAATGTAATTAAAGAAAATCCAACTACCCCGCAAAGCAAATGTTTCGATATTTTGTAAAGTCAGACTTGTCGTACCGAATTCATTAAGAAATTTCGGTAGTTTCTCTGATCAATTTTTTCAAACATTAAAACTTTGATTTTTGAGTAAGTAAGAGTCTGTGAAAATTTTAGTTTTAAAAAAGATGTATGTATATGTTGATAAAAACAGGATTGTAACAAATATTAAATAAATTCAGTGAAGTGCGACTTTGACCCGCGGACGAAGGGTTCCGTACGGGCACGAGATATGTAATTCAATACGAACTTTAGCCAATATAAACTATAGTTTTGGCATTTTTTTCGATTTTGGGGTTTTTCGGTTTTGAGTTTTGGCACTTTTTTCACGTTTTGGCGATTTTTTTTGGTTTTTGAAGTTGTTTTAATTTTGGCGATTTTTATTATTTTGGCGTTTTTTTATTTTGGCGATTTTTTATTTTGGCGATTTTTTTAATTTTGGCGGTTTTTCATATAGGTGATTTTTTTTTTGGTTTTGCGATTTTTTTTTGGCACTTTTTTCGTTTTGAGGATTTTTTCGGTTTTTAGCGTTTATTTTAAATTTTGGCGATTTTTTTCTTTTTGGGTTTTTTTTTAAATTTAGCGATTTTTTTAATTTTTGGTGATTGTTTTTCATTTTGGCGAGTTATTTTCACATAAACAATTATTTTGGTTTTGGCGATTTTTTTCGGTTTTTGGCGTTTTTTTCATTTAATCGATTTTTTCGAATTTGGCGATTTTTTTTTAATTTTTGGCGATTTATTTCATGTTTGGCGATTTTATTCTTTTTGGCGATTTTATAATATTCGGATTATTTAGTTTTACCGTTTTTGAAAATTTCAAGAGTTTGACTCTTACGGTTTCCAAGATATAGCAAGTTGTCAAAATTACGTAGTCAAAATTGCATTAACTGATGGACCACCCTTTAATTAAAATGTTTAATATTTTAATGTTAATTCTTGCAGTCTATATACAAATACACCAATTTCACAAATTTCAAGTGTCAAGATACATATGTAAATACAATTGTATGTTATTACATGGGATTTTAAAATTTTTCGTCGCTCGTTTTGGAGCACCCTTTAATTTTTAATTCTCATGTATTTGGTGTTATAGTGGCCAAGGTTCTACATACTCTGTCCAAATTTCAGGTCCGTAGCTCTTACGGTTCCTGAGAAAATACCGTGTGACGGACAGATGGACAGCGTAGCGAAAACAATAGGGGTCCTTTTTTCACCTTTGGTGTACGGAACCCTAAAAATGTGAGTATGTGCAAATTATTTCAACATTAGAAGCGACATAACGGTGAAGCGGTACTCTGCTATAAAAGCAAAAATAAATCGTGCCTACACGGCGTTACGAATTCGTACCGACATATCGTATAGATTTCATTCCAACATATCGTTACGAAGTCGGGCCAACCATTTCATAAAAAATTGTTATGATTTCGGTAATATTTCGGTTTCGAATTCGGAAAATTTTTTTTGGTGGGTACACACAAAATTTTTATTTGTATGTGCCCAAACATATCGAATTTATTAAAAAAAAAGCCAAAACACTACTGACGACCACATACACTAATGCTTATAATATATTTTGCTTTCTCCTGTAAAATATCTTTAGAGTAATTTACGCCTTTTGTTAATTAATGAGGGCAATCATGAATTAAATTCCGGGAGAAATTTCTATAACTTGGTATTTATTTTTTATTATTTTTTGTTCCCCGGGAAAAATTTCTCGCGGAATATTATTTATGATTGCCCTCAATATGTGTTTATACAATGGAATTCGATTTTATAAACAAAAGTTGTGCGTATTTTAAAATTCGTTGTGTTGTTTTAGTGATTATTCAACAAAATTTTTTAACCAACTTCAAAAAAGGAAGGAGGTTATCAACTCGTCTCTATTTTTTGGTTAAAATTTGATCTATTGTAAAAATTTTTTTATTGACTGAGAGGGTCCCATTGAAAACAAAATTATGGCGGGAACACGGCAACAAATTTTTTGTTTGATTTTATGATATTTTACCTTTTCTTTGTTGTTGTAAAATCTAGCAAACACCTTTGGTTTTTATAACTACACAATTTTAAAGTTGAAAAAATGGGCGGAACTACAACACGGCTTGAACCACGATGTCGACAAAAAACTTTCTCTCGCCTACTCACATTGAAAACATAAACAAATTTTCTTATTTTGTTTTTGTTCTAATAGAAACTTTATTGTCGTTATCATGGGCCACGCTGTGTATTTTATATCCCATAAGTTTCGAAAATTTTCTATAAGATTTTTGCATTAAAGTGTGTTTTTTTTTGGCAGAATTATTACAAATTTTTATTCAAATATTATCAAGGCATATTCATTTCCAGTTAATATCAAGGTTACAAAAATACAACAATGAAAAAAACAACATGTCGTTTTGGTTGATCCAAAATGCTAAAAATAGAATTTGCTTGAGAAAAAAAATTATTCACATAAAGTTGAAAAAAATTTGCAACGTTCTGAATTTTTTAATAGTTTTGTCATATTTTTAAATTTGAAGTTTCCGCTTTAATTATATTTAAAAAAAAATAGCTACTACCTCGTGAATGTGCCTTGAATTATTACTTTTATTACTTATGTATACATATCGCCACCTAAAATGCAAAATAACGTAACATCACTTTTCATAAGTTTACAGAAGAAGAAAAAAACTGCATAAAATGGAAACTTTTAGAGATATTAAGTCAAAATTTTTAAATCATGGTTTAAATAAAACAAGAAATCATCCGTTTATCAAAGTAAGCTTAGTGTTATGTGTATTATGTTATTTCAATTGTGGTTTTCTGAAACAAAATAACGTATCATCAATTTTCTAAACTACATACATACATATATGAAAAAACAAAAGCTAAAATAAAATATAGTTTATTATTAATATTTGAAAATATGTTTTGCTTTTTTACATTTTCATATTATGTTGATGAGACAACAAGAAAGAAAGCGTTTTAAGTTTAAAATTTATTAACGCACTAATAATCCCAAATTATTATTTTACTTATTCAGTAAAATAATTTTTTTTTATTAAAAATATGCGCATTTCACTGTTTGCTAAAATGCAGATCATCAGGGAACCTTTACCCAAGGTTTCTTAGAACAAATAGAGTTATTATGTTATAAACTTTGATTTAAACAAACGAGAAGCTCAACAACAAATAACAAAATTGAAACAAGAACTCAATAATCGACATGTTTTTTATTTTCTTACTTTACTACATTGGCTGACTTTTTTCAGCTCTAAATGTAAAAGTATGAAAGTAATTCAATTTATTAGGAGAGAGAGTAAATTGATAATAAAAATAAAAAATCAGCTGTTAATTTTCTACTTGTAGTTACTCAAAAGGTATACATACTATCATAGAATAAATGACAGTCTGGAGGCAAAGATTTTAGATCTTGCATATGTTGCCATTTCTTTTGGTAAACCTTTTCAAATGCAATCGTTCATGTTGCTGACTTCCAGAATTTCTGGTAGTCCTTTGTGGAAGAAGCTGATAGTCATCCTTAATATTGGTTTTGTAATAAATGAATCCTGTTGGCTCGTACGCCAAAGCGTACACATTTTATTGATTTCAGAACATTTTTTTTTTGCTTTTCATTCCACTTTTGAAAAAGTTTTCAGATTGATAAAATTTGTACTAAAACTAAGATGAAATTAAATTTAATATACATACATATGTATGTACATACATAACTAAAAAGTTATTGCTTAAAAAATAGGAAAATAAATGTTCTGTAGCTTTTTAAATTCGTATGAGAAAATCATGCACTTGTATTTTTTATATAAGACCTGCAAAATTTTGTACACATATGTAATATGATGAAGTGAATTGTAACCAGTAAAATAATCAATTTTGAATTTTTTGATGATACGTTATTTTGCATTTTAGGTGACTATTTGTAAATATATATGCTTGTACTCTACTCTGTATGTAATTTGAATTGGAATTGAAAGCAAGGAGTCTACTTCTTCTTTTTGTATGTCAATAATATGGTATTGGTTCAAAACTGACTCAATAAGCGTTGGAAATTCATCACAATATTTACAAAAAAAATATTTTTTTAAATCGATCGGATTTCATCACATATGTATGTATGTACCTGTATTTTATATTTTATATAATTGTGTGCAATAAAAAAAATGTAAAACAGACCTTAAAATTGTTGCCTCTTCTCGTTTTCGTTAGCTGACCCCCAGACAACATAATGCCGTGAAGTTTTGGTCCTTGTTATGAACTTTGACAACAATAGATAAAAGTAAAAGCCATTTTGTATGTAAAACATTTTAGAAACATCATCAAAAGAAAATTTAGACAAAATTTTAACAAGAGCAGTCCTGCCACACAAAGTGTAAAACATTTTCCTTAAAAAAACTGGGTGAATATTTATATACAAAAAGGTTAGATAAAAAATAGAAAAAGTTTATACATAGTATGTGCATATTTATGTATGTACATACATTTGTATATACAAATAAAAAAAGAGTGTGTTGGGGCATGTAAAAATAAAAAAACAGTATGTGGGCATCCCAAAACAAGTTCTTTCCATGTAAAGACACATGTGTTGCGCAGCACAGTAGTGTTGATGGCAAAACCACAAAACAATTAAAATACAAGGTGGCTGATGAAACACAATACCAAAAGAAAATGTTTCAGCTTTTATCATGTAAGTTACCAGTTATTTTTTTTAAAATTTAAGTTGTTATTTAAATTTAGTAAAATATAAAAATTGTAATACTGTTAGTCCATTTAAAACTATATATGAGGCCGGCCACCAGCGCAGAGGTGGTGTAACCCACATCTAGTTCTTTAGACAATTGCGCTTTTTAATTATTTAATTGCTTTATTTCTTTTCAATATTATTATCTGTGAAAAAACAAAATGTGTTTTTCTCTAATTTTGTTTCATAGTTGGTAACGTAAATTATGTATTTATTACCAGAACGGCAACCAATAATAGAATGTGGGTTACACCACTTCTGTGCTGATAGCTTCATATATATTTAGTTGTACTTTTTTAACTATTGATTTTTTACAACACACACTGTAATGCATCAGACATAGTCTTGAAAAATTTTATTTCTGAAAACTATATTCTAATTTTATCATCACTCTGTAGAAAAGTGATACTACAGTTCATATAAAATATTACATACAGCTCATATTTGCGGCTATCAGCTCAAAAGTGGTGTAACCCTCAACTAATCGTATTTAATTATTAAATTGCTCATTTACTTTGCTATACTATGTTCTATGATATGATAAAACGATTTTTCAGCTGCATTTTCTTTTTAGCAACAAAAGTTGGCTTCCTCTACTTTTGTATTAAGAGTCGCAAATGTAAATAATGTATTTATCACCAAAACAACAACCAAAAAAATGTGGCTTACACCACATTTTACTATTAAATAAGTTTAACTTATGGGCTTTCGTTATTTGAAAAATTTTTAAACATTTATTTTATAATCAAACCCAGCAGGGGATAAAAATAAAATAAAAAAGAAGCAGTGACCTCTTTGACAAACAGCAGCAGCAGTGTTGTTTCAACTAACCACAAGTTAAATTGAATTAACTTATCAATCAATCAAAGCAAACTTAATTATAAATCACACTAAGAATAACTCAAATGAGCAAATATACGAGTACATACATGCACATATACGTATGTATATACATACATACATATCGTCACCTTAAATGCAAACGAACGTAACTACACAAAAATTCGAAATCGAGTTTATGGTTGATTTTGGTTCATTTTATAAAACTACATGTTCACACAAATATTTAGACCTCTGCGCTCAAAAATTACGACTTTATTAAAGAAATTCAAACGGCTGTACCGAGCAAAAATTAACACACTGCCACCAGAACTACTTGCTATATAATGCCTTACATTTCTGATTACCAAATTTTGTTACTCGCTTACAAATCACATTACCTTAAATTTAAAAATTGATGTAAAAAATATCTAAGTGAAGAAAATGTTTTTTTTTAGATTAAATAGATTACGTGAACAAGTTATTAAATAAAAAAATGTAAGTTGTTCTAAAGAATAGATTATTTCAGTCTCACGCCTTGTTAAAATCATTAAGTTGGTATCCCAGTAGGGAAATGCTTCCACCAAAAATGCTTAATTCCAAACCCGCTTACCTTTTTTGAAATTTTTTGCTGGGTAATTACGAATGCATATATTTTTTATTGCAAAGAACGTAACTATACATAAAAGCTTAAATATATTTAAAAAGGAAATAAATGGTTCAAAACATATAAGTACTCATACTACAACTATACAACCAAGTTTCGAAGAACATTTTTAACAAAACTTTATTATTATTAATTTTGAAACGTTTTTTGTTTCTCCTGTAAAAAGTATAAAAGTTTAGTTACGTCCGTTTGCATTTAAGGTGACGATATGTACTCACATATATGCATATGTACGTAAGTGACCCCTACCCTCACTTTGCGGAAAATCGTAATAACTAAAAAATACTTAGCAAACAAAATTAAAAGCAAACATTATTCGTCACCTTTACTAAATGAAACATTTTTTTTGTGTGTTTATATTAAAATTACAAAATAATCACATTTAGATTAATTGCAAAACGCAACGAAGGGGCCTTATATTCTCTTCAGCTGTATTAATCTAATTTATATTTATTTTAATTTTCTTTTAATTTTCAGATCGTTGTCAAGAAGACTTCAGAAATTGAAAATGGATTGGAATTGAGCTTTTTCATTTTGAAAGCCTTCGGTCTATTACTTTAATTCAAAGAGCTTATAGCCATTTTTTTGTAATGTAAAAATAGGACCGTCATCTGATTGCTCGTTTTCGATCTTCCTGTGACGTTCCTGCAACTTAACTCCAACAAACGACTCTCAACGAAAAACATTTTTGAAAGCGCACAAGATTGTTGCAGGCAAATCCAACAACATCAGGCAAAATTTACTAGAAAGGGGCCGACTATGCGCCCTTAATGAATGAATATTTTTTGTACATGAAAAATTTACCAAATATAGAATATCTCAAGGATTCAGATTGGATGAACAGAAGTTAAGAAAATATTTTGAGCAAACCTCATCCTCATCTGAGTTCCAGCACATAGCGGACGAGCTGGCTCTGATATAAATGCCTGCAATGCCGAATCGGTAGCAGGTAATATTAGAAACTGCATCTTCAAGCATTATCTCTATAGGGCTGAATGCAGATGGCGAAATATAAGCATATGCAAGATTGCAGTCATGACTGGCCACTGGATGGTCGGCAGACATGCTAGTATGGTAGGCTTGTCTTATAATGAGTTCTGCCGAAGTTATCGAGAATAAATCAAAGAGACAATCTTCCATTTTCTTTGCGAATGTCCAGTTTTGTATCACAAGTTCTTAGGTAGTCATGTACTACATGACCTTTCAGATTTATCTGAGATTGGGTTAAGTAACCTTGACAAATATCTCAACGCGACGGGTTCGATCTAGTATTTATCACCATATCCGAATACTTAGATACGGGTCTACATAGGTCGATACCTACGAGTGTAGTGGTTCTTTCAAAAATGAATCAATTAAATTATACTTGAATGCCTACGTAAAGAAGGCAGCCACGTAAACCAACCATATTGAGGAAAGCAGGTTCTTAACCTAACCAAGTTTGATGGGTTTCCTGTTTCTTTATTGGCAACTACCCATATTTTTTTTTAGAGCGCACAACATCCTCTAACGTCATAATTGTAATCCTAACATAAACTAATATATTGCAACAGTATCGTTTGTAACATATTTGGGGGACTCAAACGGTAGTCTTAAGTGTGATAATGTTTTGAAATTTTTGTTTAAAATTAATTATATTAAATATCTAATTGCCTAGTTAGCTTCAAATTATATCCAATTATAACATGCCACCCTTCATCGACGTATCTACGTGGCTATTAAATGCAATTTAACTTAAGCATTAAACTAACCTTTGAACAAAAAAAAAAGACAAAAAATTATGTTTAGATACCGGTAACAGGTTGCATAAGTGAAAATATAATAACGACACTCCTTGTATCCATCCTTAGTACAAAAAATATAACACCATAAAGTATTAAATGCTTATGCAAACAAAAGTTTATTGTTTAAAGCGTTTGTGATGATCATATTCTGGGGCATAAAAAGGCACCAAAAGAAAAGTTACTATATAACACATGAGAAAAGAACAAAATTAAATTTGAACAAGAGAAACTTTAGAAAATACAGCAATTGTTATTGTTCAAACAAGATGTCACCATTTATAAAACACACGCTTAAAAAAAATGCATACTGTGGCACTAGCGCATGTCTATATGCATGTACAGTATGTGTTTATATTAGGGTGGTCCTGCTTTTGTGAGTAAAAATTAAAAATAAATAATTAATTTGTTTGTTGTTGGCTGTGCGAAAGCTAATGGTTCCACACAATATCAGTACTTAGTGTTCTCTTGGTTAAATAATGTATTTACAAATTGTAGTATTTTTGTTAAATGAGAATAAAAACAGTTTGCCAGGGAGTTCGTAGATTTTTTAATACTCTGGCGTATTTTATTCCTGCGTTTTATTTTATCATTTACTTTAAAAATTATTATCATATTCAAGTATTTGATTGAAAACGACAATTTTCAAAAGGATTTCAAAACAATCCCTTTTTAAAAGGTGTGATGAATTCCTATCGATTTTTAGTATAATTTTTTAGCAAATTTTAAACTACGGACTTATAAAATGCATGTTATTAGAAATATATTCTGCCTTATCGTGGTTAGCGTATTTCGACTTCGACTACGACAATTTAGTTATAGATTAAAGAAAAACTATTGAAGTGTTCTTTAATCTATTACAAAAACATTGTAGTCAGATTATCTTATCTAAAAAATAACTAGTAATTCATATAATTTAAAACTGCATTAATTAATTGTTATTGTTAAAAAAAATTCACCATCCCTAATGTTGCATGTAGACACATTCATAAGTATAAAAGTTTCAGCACTTGCATGTGAGTGTTTTTCCTTCCCCAAGCACATTTTCTCACTGTATTGTTTTCATATATTTAAAAGATACATATTATGCTTGTATTTCGTGGGTACAAATATTTTACATTAAAGAATTTATTTTTGTTGTTGGAGTTTTTGCCTGTAATTGAAAGTTTATTTTTTCTGATATAAAGAGTATAAAATAAAATTTAATAATGGTGGAAATAAGTTATTGTTGGGCAACTTAAATTCTTTTGTGGACTTACAATATTTTCAGTTCCGGTGCACATAACAGATGCCCCGGGAATTTAGTAAATTTTGCACAAGTGACCAATAAAGCCACTAGTACATTTACCTTTACTCAAGTTAATTTTTTCACATAAATTACATTTTGAAAAAATAAACGATTTAAGCACAAAACGAATTTGAAAACGATAAAAAGTGTGATGTGTTTGCTATAGTCGTTTTGTCAATAATATTCACATATGTGATGAAAAACTATTTAGACACAAAAACAATTTGAAAACGATAAAAGGTGTGATATGTTTTCTATAGGCGTTTTATCAATAATTTTAAAATTTATTTTTAATAGTTTTTCCAACCATTTTTGACAAATTTCTTTTCACAGCCCTATTAAAGGGTTTGTATTTTATCTTCTAGTGAAATTTTTAGAAGTCGATAGTTTAAAATTGACTCAAAAATTACACTAAAAATTTATCGAAATTCATGGCACCTTTTCGAAACGATTGTTTTGAAAACAATCGTTTTCCATCACATACCTGATTAATATTTATTTTTAATAGCGTACAAACTAAATTTGTCATAATAAAACATATAAAAATTCCTTGATTTCAGATGATTTCTTTCCCGCAAAATGTGCGGATTGCCAGGAAGTTTCTTACGAGAAACTTCCAAGGACGGACAATAGATAATAATTGTCGTAAAGAATCGCAACTGGGACTTCCTTTCGTCCATTTCAACCAGAGAATGACAAAAGTATGGTTTCAAATACACTTTGAGTATTTGCCATTTATGAAAGCGTATAGCTAAAAATAAAAAAAACACACTCATATGCAAACACACGCATTAATTTTAAACCGGATACGTATAACTATAAACATCAAACAACTATATCTATATTTAAAAATTTTTTAAATTACGCAGCACAAGCGACAGAAACTAAAATTTTTAGACTGTGTGAGCTACAATCATTCTCATGAGTATAAAAACACTCTGATGGTTAATTGGGTACACATGCGCTATTTTATTTAAACACACCCAAAAAGTATGTTTTTAAACAGCCACACATACACAAGTTTTTCACTCCATTTTAACCCCCGACCAAAGAAAGGGGTGTTATAAGTTTGTAGTGTGTATCTGTATATCTGTGTGTTTGTATAAAAACGCGAACAGAGAGTGTTCTTAGCTATGTTTGAAAAAAATCGGTCTAGCCGCTTAGAAGACATTACATCTTTACATGTGTTGGCAAATGATTAATAAATATCCCGAGTATCATGCGTGTATTTTTTGTCCGAATAAATATCCATATTATGAGTATAAGCATACTCCTACTATAAAGTATGACAGAGGGTCAATACGCTTGAGACGATTGTGCCTTTTTATTTTTATTTGTAGCATATTTTAGTTTAACACATAAACGAAATAGAGATGCTCTTATATGTTCGAATCGGCTATAGTCATAGTTGCTTGAGAGAATACAGAATTAGGGCATTACTCGTTTTATTCCACCCCCTCAACCTTACGTCAGGCAGTTGGTCTGTAACGTTACTATTTATAGATTAACTCCCGTACCCAAATATATATATATATATATATATATATATATATATATATATATATTTATATATGGGTTTGAAGTGTAGACTAAAAGATAATTTACATAAAGATTTTGACTAAAGTACACTTGAAATATGTAAATAAAATTTTTTAGAATACGATACATATAGTCCCTGTCCAAACTTGAAATTTTTGTTGCAGCAATTCTTGAATTTGCTGGTGAGAGGGGTGAGAAGATTGGGGAGAATTACACAGTTTCATGTGCTCGGCAATTCTCTTTTGATTTGAAATTCGTACTTGTTTATATCAAGTTTTTAGTTCTACTTGGCGTTTTTTATTTATTAAGTTGTGTGAAAAATAAAAAATATAACAAAAAAAAATTAATAGCCATGGGCCTGTGGCAAAAATTAAATTAATATACTTAATAGTAACAAACCAAAAAAGTTTGTCTTAAGTAGAACAAAAATAAGCAAATTAACCAACATGTGCATAATTAGTAAAGAATAAACGAAAATGGTAAGTCGGTTGTAAATTAGAGATGGTAAATTTGGGCTTTCATTGCAAAACACGTTTCAGCAAAATTGAAATACGATGAATCAAAACAATTCAAGTATTCTATTTGCAAGAAAGTTTCGTGTATAAGGCATAAATATACATCAACTGACACCACACACAGTGGACCAACACAGAAGAACGCTGATGATGAAGGTTTAGTGGCCTTCGAAAACGGCTGGCTGTTCCATTCAACTATGTGTTGTCAGAATATTTACAACTAACTTTGATGTTATTTGTTCATTAATAATTATCACATGTAATTGTAAAAAAGCGTTGCGAATTTTAGCCCGTTCAAATCCTAAAATATAGATAACAAAAAATTATTACAATTGTTAGTTTTTCAGGGAAATTTGTGTTGTAATAGAAATTTTTTAATGCAAATTAGAGTTTCATAATGTGGACACTTATACAACTTCAAAGCAGAAATTGCAGCAACAAAAATTGCAAGTCCTTAACAAGTTTTCTTATCAATTTCATTGGTTAAACCATCTTTATTATTTAAGTAAAGATTGCAAATTTGCGCCTAAGCAAATCATTTTGTATGAAAAGAGTATAAAGCGTATTTTTGTTCAGTGATATCAACATCGAACAAAGTATGGACCTTCAGTCATAATCTTTAAAATTTTCTTTCTGAAATTTATGGGTGTTTAATACAAAGTTTTTTTACACCACTTTCAATGGATTTAAAAATAGTATTGCAAGTATATGCGAGTTATTCATAAATGACTGCATATAAATATGTACTGGTATGTATGTATGTATGTATGGATGTATGTAAGTATAGAGTAATTATTAAAATAGTTTCCTCACACCACAATGTGACTAATAAGAAAAAGTTAATTAAAAAAATACAATCAATATTAAATCTTGTAAAACACATTTACTTAGTTACACTGAAGCCTTCTTCCCTCAAAGTACACTTCGAAGAATTTGAAGATGAAATTTTTAATAATGGTAATTTTGGGATTTTTATGTCATTCAAAACTTATAAATTGTCAACAGCTGTCGAAACGTCTGGTATGTTATTATGATGTCGTCACTCCAACTTATCAAGGTAGAGAAAAAGCTAATGAATAATATTAAAACTATTAAGTGCTGCTTGGCGCCTATTACTACGTTTATACAGATGACTTATTCGCAAATAAAAATATTGTCGCATAAATGGAGAATTAATTTTTTATTTGCAAATATCTAACTTACAAAAATAATTCCTGATTAACGCACTATTTGCAAATAAAATGCTCGAGGTTGCCACGCTTACAAATGTTTGATAACAAAAAACAATTATAAGTAAAATATTGCACAAAAAACTTGATAGAAGCAAATCGTGACAATGAAAAGAAATAATTATTTCATATTTTATAAATTTATACTATTTTTTTTGTCAACATATGCAAGTAAGATTTCTTTAGAAGTTCTGACAAGTTTCTGTACTTTTGCTATGTCGTATAAACAGTGAGTTAATTTATTTGCAAATAGAGCACATCTAAACGTACTATATAAAAGGCCACAAATCATTTTTATTTTTCAGCATACCCCTTCAATTTTGAAAAACATCTTCTAAAAGCTTTAACAAATTGCACTCATCTTGTCTACAGCTATGCCCAAATTTTGCCACAAGCATTGGAAATAAGCGAATTTAACTTGAATCTCATGCCCAGCAATTTAAAAATTCCATTTCCCCATTTGAAAATATTCCTGAGCTTGGGTGGCAACAAATTGGAATTAACTCAACAGTATTTACAATTTTTAGAAGCTGGAGATCAAAAGCATAAATATTTCATAGAAAATGTAAGCAAATTTCTGAAAGTTAATAATTTTGATGGCTTGGATTTGGCTTTCCCGTTCCCATGTAATAAACCGCACAAGATACACTTTGGCATTGTTGCTGCAGTCAAACATTTTAAGAAAATTTTGACTGGTGATGAAATAATTGATGAGCATGCCGACTTACATAAGCTTCAGTATACGAAATTTGTACATAATTTGAAGAAGGAATTTTTAAGAAAAAATTTACAGTTGTCGATGACGGTATTGCCAAATGTGAACTCGTCGTGTAAGTATTCTGATGGATCTGCTTTTACTCATAAGCGAAATGATATTATGTTCACACTCACACTATAAGAGCTTAAACTCGATGATATTGAAATGTTTTACCATACATTGACTTGTTTTGTTAAACATCTTAATTGAGATTTTTTAAATTTAAACACTTCCTTAAACACGTAAATGTAGTATTTTCAGTGCATATTTGGTACTCATAACTCTAGCAACCTTGTGTTTTTATTAAATGGCACTACGTGACAAAATTATTTGATACACAATAATTGCTTAAAAATATTTAATTATTTGTTCAAAAATTTCTTACAAACACAATAATTTTTTGATGAACCTCAGCCTTAAACATTTTTAAACATGTTTAGTTTTTTAAAACACTTGCCTTAAGCTCATTTAAGACAATAAGTGTGAACATGGTATAAAACATGATTCCCCAGTGAAGTCCATACACACAGAGAAAAAATGTGTGCTCAAACTAATCACATTCGTTGCCAAACGTATATCAATAACTTTTTTTGTGTTAAAATTTTACACACCGTTGTCAATTTGACAACGAAGTATTACAATGAATGCGTAAAAGTGGTTAACCAGGGTCAAATCACGTCATTCGATACGATTCGTAATTTAAAAATATTTCCATATAAACTCTATTAAAATATTATTCAATTACGAGTCGTATCGGATGCCATAATTTGCCCACAAGTTATCAATAACCAAAAGTTCCCAACGTATCGTTGTCTGTTCAGACATGTTCGTGTGCAAGTTGGCGACCAGCGTTATCAATAAACAAAAGTTGACAACCAGCGTTGTTCAAAAAGTAACAACTTAGGGTGTTATATTAACCACAGGCCTTTTTGATTTTACAATGTCTTTTTCTCTCAGTGTAAGAGGAGCAGTCCTAGTGTCTTGTCTCTGTAACGAATATGAGAACTAATTCAGGACAAAAAATTTTATCATTCTGTAAACCACAGAAATAATAACAAAGCTAGCTTACCCTACAACAATAGTATAAGTCAATTGACCTGTCATTTGTTTTGTAGTCATGTGAGATATATTCATTATAGCGTAGAATAAAGTTTTTGTCACATTACTAAGGGCAAAATGAAAAATGTGATGACAACTTTTGTGTACGTGTGATGTTGCATCTAGCTCTCTATATCTAATGAATTTTGGCGACTACATTTAGTCGAGTTTCTCAATCTACTCTTTTTACTAATCAATGATAGCACAAATATTAGTCAAGGTTGACTGATCATAATAAATAATAACCAAATATAATTTTTATTTTCTTTTAATACCACTTTCTTTGCAGGGTACTTTGATATATTTAAAATCCATAAGGACTTCGAGTTTATCAACCTCTTCGCTTTCGACTTTCTAACTCCTACCAGAAATCCAGAAGAAGCCGACTACAGCGCTCCAATTTACTACAAAGAAGGTGCTAATCGTCTGTCACATAACAATATCGACTTTCAAGTAGATCATTGGATACACAATGGCTGCCCCGCAAATAAATTAAATCTGGGAATTTCAACGTATGGTCGAGCCTGGCGGCTAACCATTGATTCCGGCTTGTCGGGCGTGCCCGTCATCGAAAGCACAAATGGAACCGCTGATAAGGGCAAATATTCAAAAATACCTGGTCTTCTGAGTTTGTCGGAAATTTGCATTAAATTGGCCACAAAAGGTCTCTTGCAAAAATTTATTGATGCAGAGAGGAAATATGGCATTTATGCCTTTAATCCGGCCGATAGCAATAACAACAATGGCATATGGATTAGTTTTGATGATCCAGAATTTGCTGGCATCAAAACCGAGTATACCAAGCAAAAGGGAATGGGTGGTGTCGTTGTTTATGATTTGCAAAATGATGATTTTCTAAAATCCTGCAAGGGACCAATATTTCCCATACTTTCACGTATAAGTGAAGTCTTGGGAATTTTGCATCAAGCACACAAACATGAAGTGCAAAGACCAATATTCCTAAATAAAAATGTACTGAAACCTAAGTATGCTGCACATTAAAGATTTTGATTTTATTTCCTTAAAAATTTTAAAATATTTCCCAATCTATAGCTTTAAAAAACAAAAAGTAACTAAAATTGTATTATGCCAATTAAACTATTTAATAAATTAAATCTTTAAAAAAAGATTAATTAACTCAATTAAATTTTTAATTGCAACTATAAAATATTAAATTTTTTAACAAACGTTTAATTGACTCAATGAAATTTTTAATTGAACTTTTAAGCAATTTAAGTTTTAAACAAAAGTTTAATTGAGTTAATAAAATTTTTAATGGATTATTTGTATTTTTCAGTTTTCAATTAAATGTGTTAATTAGGGAATATTTTTTTCTGTGTATTTACGTTCTCATATTTCTCGGAAATAATTTTAAATAAAAAGTTCCTGTTGTTAAAACTTTTTGTTGTTTTGATTTTTTTTTCTTCGTAAAAAGCAGATCATCAAAATCTACACACATTTTACTATTATTATCTGAGTGTAAATGTCAAATTACAAGTTCTGTTTTTAAAAGCTTCATAATATTTCAGCTGAAAATTTGTCATACATACTAGATTTTATAATAATTTATGTTTAAGCTAGATCTCTAATCAGCACAATTAAAACAGATAAGGCATCTTCTGTAATCACTCATTTAATTATTATAAAACGTGGCACTTGTGATTCATGTAATAAATTCCAAAAATTAATATTAATAGCAAAACAAACATACAGACATACATAAACATACGTACATATGTACATATCCATACATATTTGAATGTAAAATAAAACAAAAAATATATTGTACTCGTACTTATTACTAGGAACTCCACAAAATATTAGATGACGCTTTTGAATAAGATTTTTTTCTTTTTTGAAATATTGAAGACAACCCAGCAAGATTATGTGATATTTAATGTGTGCACAATTGTTTAGATCTATGGCAAAAAGGAAAACGTGCTTAAGTCGAAATAAGCTAGTTTTAAGTTAATAACAGCCTTGTAATCTTCATAGTACGAGTAGCATTGAACTGCTGGACAAAATCTCGATTATTTTGCGCAATTTTTCAGGAAGTTATAGCGCAATAACTTTCTGTTAACAGTTTTTGCAGCTTTCAACACTGAACAATTATTGTTGATTTTTTTTTAATTAATTCCCTAATTCAGTAAGAAGATTTAGGACGTTTTTGTTTGAAAATGCTTTTAAGTTCTTGCTTTTGAAGTCTCTAACAGTGCATTTGCACCTGCACAAAATCTAGCACATTTGAATTAAAATCTTTATGAAAATTTATACCGTTTACACTATGTTTTTTGACATTTATCGGGACTTTTTTATCCCATTAACCGAAAAATTTCCAAAACTACAATCAAACGACTGTAATTTAGCCAATTCACACAACTTTTGAAGCAGACCGTAGCTAATTCAACCACCTTTTATTTAAATATTTTGTACAGAGTAGTAAAAATAAAATAAAAATATTAGATCTATTTGTAGGCAATCTATTCAAAGATTTTTCGTTTAAATATGTTTTTTTTTATATGAGCAATAAGTCCAATATCGATGCCTTACTTTCTAAAAAAATACAAGTTTTCAGGAGAGCAAAAAAGAAACGGTTAATCTCTTTATACTTCGGTGTTTGGATAAAAGTTCATATGCAATTATTAAGGAATTGATTACATCTATATATATTAATAGTAAGTTTAATTATGAAGCGCATTTATTGAGATACGAGTTTGGTGCATTAAGAGTAATTTTAATTATTGATACTTGATCTTTAAGTTACTCGTTTGTTGCACTTATAGCTAAACAAACAAGTATATCAAATGAAAACAATATTTAATATCCCACTTGACATGAGATTCGATCTAATGTTCGCTTAAGCTTCGAACTTCGAAAATAGTTTCGGTATTGTACCTCCATACCAAGTAAACTATGTAACTTTTTTTATTTAATAATCTTTGATTTTACAAAATTGTTAACTTCCTCAATTTAAACATCCCAACATGTTCGTTATTTAACTTTATAGTTAGGACTGTAATTTAGCGATACATTTTATTTCCATCTCCATCTCCATTTTCCAAAAATTAAATTCAGTAAAGCTCCTGTCCGTTGTAGGCTGTTTTCTCAAGAATCATAAATAAAACCATACGGACCTGACATTTTCGCAGAATATATGAAACTTTTGCCGCTATAACAACAGATGTATGATAGCCAAAATTATAGGGTGTTCTAAAGCGAGCAACGAAAAATATTGAAATTCTAATTCTAATTCTATGCAAGTCTTATTACTAAGCTGATTAGTTTGTGGGAAAGAGAGACGAGGGGAGCAAAACCGTTTCTATTCGCCTCGTCTCTCTCTTCTAACAAACTAATCAGCTTAGCCATATGACTTGTATAGTGTAAATTAGGGCTTACGAAAAAGCACATGGCTGGTTTGGATGGAACAGCGTGTAACTATTTCAATATATTTTTGTTTAATTTTTTGCTGGGAACATTATATTTTTTTTCGCTGAAATCATTAAATAACTAAATAAAATAAACAAAATATTACACAGGCAAAAATAAAAATAAAAACAAATAAAAATAATAATAATAAACAAACAACCTCCAAATTGATAAGAAACGAAACTCGTTTCAGATTGAATCACATTTCTTAGCTGAAAATCAAAGCTTTCAGCAAATCTCAGTTGCTGTTTAAAACTCACTTAGAGCACACCAAAAATAAATCAATATTGTAAATTATAAAAAAAAATACATATATTAAAAAATGCAAAATATATTTATAAGTTTTTTGTCAGTTTTGTGTTTGGCACAACTTGTGTTGGGCCAGCACATAAATAGAAGAATTGTATGCTATTATGACTCGGAAAGTTCTACAAGGCCAGGTAAATCAGTATGAATTGTATTAAAAATAAATAAATAATAAAACAATTGAAATTGATTTCCTTTGAAGGTTTTGCTCAATTACCACTGTCTGATTTGGATAACGCTCTGCAGTTCTGCAGTCATCTTATTTACGGCTATGCCGGCCTTACACATGGTCATTACGAGATATCTAGTCTAAATGTCGATAGAGATATGTTTCATTATCGTCAAATAACTGCCTTGAAAGCTAATCATCCGCATTTGCGAGTTTATTTGAGTTTAGGTGGTGACAAAGATCTGGATGCCACAGATACTAATAAATATATACATTTCCTAGAGGGTGGTAAACCAATATATCAAAATTTTATACAATCTTCGATTAATTTACTCAAGATGAATAGTTTTGACGGTTTGGACTTGGCATTTCAATTTCCACGCAATAAACCGCGCAAAGTTCATTCAGCATTCGGTAAGATTGTGAAAAAAATTAAAAAGCTTTTTACGGGCAATTTCATTGTGGACACTGAGGCCGAAACTCATAGGAAACAGTTTACGGAATTTGTGAATGATTTGCATCATGCTTATTCAATTGCGAATTTGTCTATGACCTTGACCGTTTTACCGAATGTCAATTCATCATGTAAGTAAATTTAATTTTCATATATATATATATATATTATATATGTACATACATAATTATATAAATATTTTAAAAGAGCTTTTATTACATAATCGAACAGGAATGAGAGATTAGTTTAAAAATTTGTAATTTGTTAGTTTCGATCAAGTATAGAGTTAATAGAATATAACACTTTGTGAGCAAACTAGGGAAGATATCAGAATTTAACAGAATCAGAATTTAATTTCTGATGAAACTTATATTTTTAAGTAAAATAATAAAATGGCTACTCAACACAGCCTGGAAAATTCAAAACTTCTCATTGACACCAGAGTCGCTGCAACAATGCATTATTATAAAATTAAAAAAAGTGGTGGGGGGAAACAGAGTTTTAAAAGAATGAAGCTTTCCTCTCGCTATTGCTTCACCAACTATCTTCAATATACTATTCATTTTCTAAAGAAAGTAACACTTAGTAAGGCCCCTTTCACATTAGGCAACTTTACTTGCTCAAGTATAATTTTCATTTTTATTTATTTTCTTTTGAACTTGCTTCTATGTTCACATTCAGTTCATTTGTTGAGCAAGTTTAATTTTCTTATGCTCGAGTTTTCTTAATTTGTTGACGTTTTGTTTCATTTCTGTATTCATTGTAATTGTGAAAGTGATTTGAAATTTGATGTATACAAAGTTGAAGAAAAAAATAATTTAGTTAAAGATATACTTGAACAAATCAATATCCCAAGCCAACAACAAACAGAAACAGAATTGTGGCAGAATTGCCAAGTTCAAGCAAGTCTGTACTAAAATCTCGGCAATTCTGTCCCCTTCAACCGACCTTTCCTCTCACACCCACAAACACAAGACCTGCGCAAGTAAAGTTGCCTAATGTGAAAGGGGCCTAATATTAGTAGACATTCATTGATTAAGTGTTACGTCTCTTAAAAAAAAATATTATATTACACGTGCTTCTGTTTCACAGCTTCTTACGAAACTTGGCATATGTCACAATGATTTCGAAAGAAAAGTGAAGGGTGCCACGCTCCTTGGAATTTATTATTATACTATATATATACTTCCACTCAACCGATTCCTACTAATCTTGACTCTTCTAATGATGCAATCTGTTGTTTGCAAAAATGGGAGAGATCACTATTTGCACTAAACAGCTAAAAAGAAGAATTAAGAAATTTAATTAATTGAAATTACAAATAATTTAGATTCAATTAAATAACACATTTTTATATGTGTTATCTACATATAAAGCGGTTTCGAACCAGTACCCAGAAGCCTAGTAACTAAACGCATGAGGCTGATGCCACGCAATGAGCGGCAAAGCGGAGAGTGACATATGCTAGAGCGACATGTTTGAGCTGCAATCGTCTTATTATTGAGTAACTTTTACAAGCCGTTCAGAATTGAAACAAATTATATTCTTGAAGGGCGCTGCTCTACCTCTCGAAAATGCCGGTCTGTCGGTCAGATATACCACTAGCTGCTTGGGCACTTCCATAAAATTCAGTATGCTCCAATTTATTGCCGCTTGCCACTTGCCGCTCATTGCGTGACCCTGGCCTAAGTATAATAAAAATATAGAATTTCCTAACCATAATTTTTGTTAGATAACTATAATTTTAGACATACATACAAACATAAATAACTATTATTTTCTCAATTTACAATCCTTTGTAATAGTCATAGGTCGTACATAAATTGTTGGCAGTTGCTATATAAACATTTATGGCCAGCGACTAGGCCTTCGTCACTTAAGCTGTCCTACAGCAACTGACATAGAGACAGACTAATGCACAAAATGCATGCTTTTTTATTTTATGACTGTCGGACATTGAGTTCGATCCCAGTACCTGTGTTCAGTAATTTTCATTACGATAATAGTATCGCTATAATAAATATAACGAAAGTTTATCAATTTTGGTATTCAATAACATATATTTACGATATTCGCGGTCGGTTGAAGTGAAAAAATAAAATTACAAGTTCAAATTCATTTAGTTTTTCTTTAATGCTTTCTTGTGCTTTAAGCTTGTTTTGCCATTTTCTATGCAATACAATTAAATGGCGAATAAAACACAAATGTACACTATCGTAAAAAATTAAGTCAGAAAATCACAAAAAGTTACTAAATCCACCAAGCACATCAGCCAACGGCAAAACGTTAAAAAAAATGAGGTTTAAAAACCGTGTGGGTTAAGCGTTTTTTTGCGGTTATGGCTCGAAATTTTAGTATCTAGTCCTGCGACAATTCTGATAAGAAAAAACTCATTTTCAAATCCTTTCAGTTATATTTATACAATAATGATAATCTAGTTTTGGGAGATCCCCCATTCATTTTAGTATATTATAGATTTCTATCTAGCTGGATAGATGGAGTACACTATTTTTTTTAATCCTTAAAATTGTTTCGTTTTTTAGTGTATTTAATTGGACTACAGCAATTTTAATCAATGATATATTAGGAGATCAATTTCAAAAAAAATAAATTAGTTAGGATTTTTCTATATAAAAGTAATCTTAAACTGCTAATACCAAATTTTTATTCACAAATTTCAGGGTACTTCGACATACCTGAAATCCATAATAAATTTGAATACATAAATCTATTTGCCTTCGATTTTCTGACACCTGAGCGTAATCCCGAGGAAGCCGATTATACGGCACCGATCTACTTAAAAGATGAACAGGATCGCTTACCACACTATACTATTGATTTTCAAGTAAACTATTGGATCAAAAGTGGCTGTCCAGCGCACAAATTGAACTTGGGTATTGCAACATATGCTCGTGTATGGAAAACTACCACTGATTCTGGTTTAACTGGCCTACCCGTTGTACCGGCTACAGTGGGACCAGCTGAGGCAGGATTTCAATCGAAAAAAGAAGGTATTTTGAGTTGGCCAGAGGTTTGCTCAAAGGTCACTTTGTCTCCAGGTGGTGACTATAGGGGACCCAATGCTCCCGCACGTAAAGTTGTTGATATTGAGCGTAAATACGGCAATTATGCCTTCTGTCCAGCCGATGAAAATGACGAACATGGCATATGGATGAGTTTCGATGATCCCGATTTCGCCGGCACAAAAACGCAGTATGCCAGGCAAAAAGGTATGGGCGGTGTAGCTCTATACGATATTAGTTATGATGATTTTAGAGGCCTATGTACGGGTGCCAGGTATCCCATATTACGTTCGGTTGCAAGTTATATGTAAATTATAATTATAAATATGTACATAAGTGTGTAGAAATGTAGAATTTTTTTTAAGCTCCATTAAAGAAAATAAATCAAAAATTAATTAAAAGTGAAAGTGGTATAAGTCATATGAACTTTCGCTTCAAAGTCTTAAATAAATATTAAAACAGCCACAATAGATATATAATAAATATGTATTATGTGAAGTGCGCGGCTGCACAGAAAAATGCCAATATTTCCCCCCAGCTGATAAAGTCTAGTTTAATTTTCCTTCTCTTCTTTAGAAAACCTCATTAATAAGTAAAAATATTTCATTCAATAAAAATTTAAAATACTGAACTTAAGTCCGATTAAGAAGTTATTCATGATAAATATTAAATAAATTTATGTTATACAAGAGTAGTAAGTACAACTTTAAACTAAAATGTTGCATAATGAAATAAATAAAAATATTTTTTGATTTTTTCAAATGTAATCTACTAAAAGAAATACATATATGACTTATATCACTTTCATAATTAAGGGCACAAATGTGTTTTATAACTAAATTTGTTAATAAGTTTTTTAAAAAGATCATTCATTATTCATTTAATAAATTCAATGATTGCGCAAAAAATTAAAAGCTTTTGGTCTCAGGTTTTAAATATTTAGTTTCCAATTCATAAGTATTTACACTCCAATTAACAATCTCTGCTTGGAAATGTTTTTAAAAACCATCTTTTTACTCCTACATACGTGTCATCTATTTGGAATTTAGCGATAAGCTAATTGGAAAATTGATTATTTGGTATGTAAATCGGTGACGTGATCGCTGAATCTGACGCTGACGCTAACGCCAACGCTTCTTTTGGCAGTAATATGTCTGTCGGCTTTGAAAACAAGCAAAGAATTAAAGAATAAAGGCTCAGTTAGCCGACTGTAATGTAATGTAACTGCAACGTAGGAAACAGCTGATCGATATTTTTATATGAAAAGTAGGTTACGCTACATTATATCTCTATAAACATTTTCATTACTTTTTACATAACAATACCGATCAGCTGTTTCCTACTGTTGCAGTTACTTTACATTACAGTCGGCTAACTGAGCCTTTAAGCCTTTTGCTTACTTTTTCAATAAACAAAAGAGAACAGAATACTTTTTAAAAAAAGGTTTGCCGAATTTAGTGGGCAAATTGTAATTACTCAATAAGCAATTTTGCTTGAAATCAAGTGTAAGACAAGTGTTATTCAAGCCACACATTCAATTGTACAGGGTTGAATTATACTTGATTTATACTTTATTTCAATAGCATTCTCCAGTAAAAAGGGAGTTTGAATTCAATTCGAACAATTCAGTTTTAGTACAGTGTAATTCCAGCCTTGAATTATACTACAATTAAACCTTGTATTACTATTAAATTAAAGTGTACTTCAAGCTTCAAAACAATGCTTTTAAAATAGAAAATAAAATGCACTTCCTGTATTTTTTAATAGTAATTATCTGCACATTTGCCTTTGCTATTGTTTCACGATTTTACTTACCTTTGTTGTCCAAATTCACTTTTTTATTTATTGATTTTTGAAATCAGTTAAATTTTGTTTCCATTTAAATTTCAAGTGTTTGAATTTTAATTGTTTGATTTTTTATTGGCTAGGTATTGCTTTATTATTCCAATAGAGAGTGAGGAGAACTGACATAAAAACCCGGCGGGAACTAGAAGGAGCAGAGATGCCTTCTAGAAGGCCCCTATACGCCTTATTTTGGATGTAGAAGGCCCGCTCACTCCATTCCATACTCATATCTTTTTTACGCGCGTTGTCATTGCGGAGAAGGCCTTCTGTTCTTGCTTCTTTCGCCAGAGACTCTGCAAGGCCTTCAAACTAATAGATTTTGTTTTTTTGTTGCTTTGGGAAAAAGATATAACAAAACGTGTTACTACTTCTCTTCTCCCTTCTCATAGAAGCGAGTATATTTTATGCGAAAAAGTCCTTTAATAAGGCCTGTACCAAGAAGATTTTCTGAGTTTTACCGCTGGGATGAGTCACATAACTGACTCTTACTTTCATTTACACATGCAAGTGGAAGTGCGAAAAACTCATTACAATCACATATTTTGTACTTCCCACTTGACCAGAGATTTGATAAAAATGAATACTCACTAAACGAAGAAATTTCGAAAAAAATTCTTCTATATTTGTTCGCAAGTCTAAGAAAATTCGAATGTTCGTTAAAGCTTCGAAGGTCAAACTTCTCTCGATAGTTTTTCAAATGTGTGACGGTAGCCGAGTGGATGTGTGTTAGCTTGTTAGTCTAGAGGTACCAAGTTCCAGGCATGACAACATTGTAAGTTAAAGAAAATATATAGGAACATATACTTCCATATGTGCAATAATGATAGCCTAGTGGACTTGTGCTAGTCTATTACAATGGAGATACCATGTTCAAATCCTGCAGCGTAAGTTAAGTAAGGTATTAAAAATAATCAAATAAAATAGGTAAGTTAAAATAAATAAATAAAATGACTTTTTTGCTTTTTCTACTGCCTTTATTTTTGCGATATCGAAATAAGTTCGATTATTTCTCACTTTTGACATTGCTAGCGAAATTCCAAAATCGAATCTTTTTCGCAACAAAACTGAGCGGCAACTGAACTTTTTTCGATTCATTTTTGAGTGTAACTCTCTATAGTTTTACACGATATATTCGAAATGGATATAAATAAAAAAAAGTCTTGGTCAACTGGGTTACTGCTCAACTGCGTTGTAAGTAAATTTTTGTAAGTAAAATGACAAATGAAGAAACAGTTTTACAGAGAATGAGTTTTGTATAAATTAAAATCGTATTTTTGAACTGATTCAGTAGGGCTCAGAAAATTAAAGAAAAAGTTGAGCTAACCCAGCCTAACCCTGCTGGTGCTTCCTATGTGAAGATTTACCAAACTAGTGTTAATAACATCAAATTATATTTTCTAAATGTTTTAAATACCTAAATAAATGTTTTTTGTAATATATGTCCATTTGTCTTGTTGGTAATTTTTAATACTTTTGCGTGTTCTAGTTAAAAGTTATAAAACAGTTTGTGAGCCTTCAAAAATATTTCTCTGCCAAAAACTGCACAATCAAAGTTGTTTCCTGCTGCGACTTTAATTAATAATATTCGGTCTCTCCTCCTGTTCGGCCGAATTTAGAAACTTTGATATATTTCAGCTTCGGTTTCGACTTCGGTTTAAAAAGTTAATTTGCTCAGATGCTAACAAATGCTTGTAACTCGAGTGTAAATCCATTTTGTTTGAAAATGTATTTAGTGGAGTATAAACAAATTAGATTTCTATGCTACAAAAAAAATTTTTTGTAAGCAAACAAATAAATATTTCTCTCCTACAAAATTAAGAGGGAAAATACAAAAATCAAATTTCTTTCATTATCGACAATGTTGTTGACCTTTTGTGATTTTGCGAGCGATGCAAGTATTGCATATTGCCCTACACTTTTTATGGTAATATTAGTTTGGGCAAATACATCACATTTCGAAAGTTAACAAGAGCAGAATCGATTGTCGTTTATAGAATGTCCTATTACAAAGATCAATAAGAAACGGACAAATCTGCAGTTTCCGCAACACTATGGACCTTAACAGTAATATTTTTAATTGGTTTTGAGAGTGGTGCACGTGTTTGAGTCTTTACATCACTTACGTGTAGCAATATTTTAGATAGCAAAATGTTCACAATTCTTACATTTTTGAATTTCAATTAATTTCAACGCGTCGTTGAAGCGTATATCATATGATTTACATGTCCTTTGCCCAGTTGTCACAGTTTGAAACATGGCTGACTATTTAAAACGATGAAACTGTCCGACAATAATTATACAAAGAAATCGTAATTGATATATGACTGTCTATTTATTGTTTTTAATATGCAAGTCTCTTTTTTTAAAGTTGTTTAATAATTTTCTTTTTCAGAAGAATTGTATGGTGTGTCTCAAGTTTATCTTAAACAATAAAACTGTAATAAAATTTTAATTTTCGATAAGGCTATTCTCTTCAACTGCAACTAAACTTGCTTTAGGAATCCCATAATTTAATTGTCTGGCGATACCGCACAAAGAAGTCTGCATTGCACACTGTATGGAAAATATATGCTGATGTAGAGTTTTTTTGCTGTTTAATAGATAAGAAATTAAATTATTTTAGTCTTGCTATTCAATTTCACAGAGAGATTCAACATGAAATGTAAATAAGTTTATAAGTTCACTATAAAAAAAATTATAATAATAATGACTAAAATATATATAGTTTAATTTCCATATTCATAAAACTTAAACTATGTTTCAAATGTATTTCATTAAAAAAATTCTTAATATAAATTTCAAAATAAAACTAATTGCATGCTCGTTAGTTAACCCAAGACTATTAATTTGTGCATAAGAAAAACATATTTTTTGCCTTGACCCTGTGCCTGTTCACATATAAATTCTTCTGATTTACAGTATTTCAACTGCCAGTAACATACGAAATGTTTGCAAGTGCGGAAGTCTTCTGTCTTAGCATATTAATTTTATGCGGTGCAATAGCAATTGTCAGAAGTGAATGTGAAATAAAATTTCCTGTAAATCCAGATATTAGACCTAGTTTTTATAAATATGTTGGAACACATAAGTTAGAAATTGATACGGTTGGTGTCGGTGGTGTTTTCAAATTATATGAAAATCAAGAAATTGAAGTGCATTGTGATACTGAATTCAATATGTGAGTAAAATAATATGAGAAAGTGACCTTTACAGCCAGACTGTGCTCTTGAAAAAATCTTTCGCTTGAAGAATTTGTAGAAAATATTCACTCTACATTCGAAAATTTTGATAATTAGCATTGCCAATTAAATTTAAAAAAATATTCCTTAGAGTCTAAACACAATGTTTGCGGTGCGGTGCGATTTCTCGTTGCGGGAGAGAAAAATAAATATAATACAATGGAAGAAGGCGACGGCAATAGTTGTAATTTTTTGTATAAATTTTTATTCATTTTTTTGTGCATACATTTTTATAATTAAAAACAAAAAATTATTAACATTTTATACATTCGTAGATATATTTGATATATTTTTTAAACTTTTATAATCTATGACAAAAATGTTTGAACTTCAAAATCATGTTTTTTTACAATAATGTTGTGAACACAGCCAATTATTCAAAAACTACGGCAACGTCAGCAAGAGAAAGAGTGTCAAAAATTGGGAGAATAAGAAAGAAAATAAAAGAAAAAGAGAAAACAAAATAGATTTTAATTTTATTCCGTCCCGCACTGCGGATTTTTACTTCAAAGTCGTATGGAAAACCGCACCGCAATAAATAATGGTTACATTGTGTTCAGACTCTTACGTGAAAAAAATTCATTAAAAATTTTCACCAATTTATTAATAAGAATGTGGAATATATAAATATCAAAAATTTTGTAATCTCTTAATATGCGGTTTACAATAAAAAATGTGTTCGTTACTCTATATATTTATATCATGAGATATGTCAAGGGTATACATGTATAGGTTTGTCATTCTGTGTGTAATTTTCACAATATTCATATGCGTCCCATAAAATATATCCATATATTCTGGGTTCTTATGAATAGGGAAGGCAAATAAGCGATGTCCGTCTGTCCATCCACCCGTCCGTCTGTTCGTCTAATTACGTGAAACCAGGGTTGGATATCTTTATTTTTTATTTTTTGTTATATATAAGTAACATACTAAAACTAATGTATTCTTTTTCTCTATAAATTAAAAATATCTTACATTCATAAAAGAAATTAATTGGTATAAGAAATCAGAAAAATCTAATAGGATAATTCCATGGTTGGGAAACTTTAAATTTTTTTGATATATAAATCTAATTGAATGAAATTAAATATATTCTTTATTATAGAAAGGAATTAATGAGTATTAAATACCAGGAAAAGTCAAAATTTTGGTTTCAGGGATGGAAATTTAAGAAAAAAGTTTTTTTGTAAAAAAATAACCAAAAATAATTTTTTTTTCAGTTAAACATATTTTATTTATGTTTTAAGATTCTTTACTCAAGATTTATTTTATATTTGTTCAATATTTGTATGAATATTTAATTTAAGCATTAACGAAGGTTTGTTTGCATGTTGATTATTATGCTCCCATGACAGTTACATAGTTTCCACACCTGATGATTTTATATCATACCTGGTAATATGACACCAGCAGATCAACTATAATTTTTTCATTAATATCAACAGAAAGGGGTAGACGTTGATGATTTTATATTATGATGAATCAAAAAAATATTTGAAAAATACTTGCCAAAAAGAACTAATTTGCGTTTCGTTTAATTTTTCACAAATAATTATTGTGCCACCTTTTTTAAACGAAAGTTGTTTAATAAGTAAGCGTTAAATACATAATAACACATAAAATGACATTTGATATCAAGATGAATTCATCAGGCCGCGAGAGCTGATGATTATATCAATAACGCTACCATAATATTAATAAATTGAGTATATACGTGATGAATTTTCATCATGATATCAATTTGACATTCATCATGATATAAACTCTTCAGGTGTGGAAACTATGTTATGTTTCAAATCTATGGTCTTTCGTTGATAGTTTGTATTGAGTTCTTATTAATTTTTAGTAAATGGAGATAAAAATAAAATTTATTGCAAAATAAAAGTCGTAATAAATTAACAGAAATGTTCCATTTCATTTTCCAGAAACCATTCCAAACCACTCACTTTTGTTTATATTATCCATTATAATTTGAGCAGAGAATATGTTTTTATCAATTAAGTTTCATTATTCTCATTCTTAGCCCTGGTCTCCATGAAAAGTCTAATCAAATTTATGCACGATGCGAAAATCGTTATATATACTTAACAGCCGATAGTAGCCGTCAAAGGAAAAATGAAGAATATTATCATTATAGTCTTGATATAGAATGTCCACGTACAACATGGGACTTATATGAATCCCGAACAAATTTCCACTGGTGTCCAACCAACGTTACATCATTCATATTGGCAAGAATTGAACAGCAAGACTCAATGCCACCTTATTATAAATATTTAGCAGGCATCTGCTATGATATATACAACAATTCTTTCAATTCGGTCTATTATACACTGGGTCCTAATCAAATTGGAAGCTACGACTATGTAAGTTTTATTAAACTTATTCACCCTTCACCTGTCGATGTCGACAACTAGAATAGGTCAATTTAAAACAATATCAAAAAACTTGGGGCTTGTTAACTCGCTCTCGAGAAAAATTTTGTGCAACTGACAAACTATTTCTGTTTCCTAAGATCTAGAAAACAGCACAAACCAGCCAGCAGGATTCAGATATATAAACAAGCCCCAATTTTTGGGTATTGTGTTAAAGTGACGTCGATGCCGACAATTGGAATAACAGTGATTATTTTTGTTTAAATAATTTGATGAATGTAATTTGTTATTATTTTAGGAACCAGAAATTTTTTTGGGGAATATGTACTGGCCAGAAATAAAAATACAGTACATAAAGGAAACATTTGGCACTAATGAGTAAGTAGAGTTTATCCCTGTTTTTGGTTTTTTAATTATTCCATTTGATCTTCCATTATTCTTCATTTTATTTACAGCATTTCAGCAAGTATTGCCCAACAGACACAATTATTTTATGGTGTGGCACTTTCCGAATATAGATGGAGCTCTATGATACAACATCCAACTCTGGATTATGCTTACAATGACAAGTTTTCTTCTTTGCTTGAATTTTTGTGGTGGCCAAATTTGCGTTTATACAATTGGCAGCGGTATCTTAATGCACTCGAGAAACACATTGAAAATGATAATAAAATCTATGATATTTTGGCGGGTGTTTCGGGTGCTCTAAAAGTACCCGTGAAGAAGGCCTGTGAAACTGTTTACAACACTATGGGGGAGGTAGTGCTTAACAGGAAACAAAAAATACCCTTGTATGTGTGGAACTATTTGCAAGAGACAAAAAATAGCAGTAATGAGATTGTGATTATTGGCTATAATTCTCCATTTCATGAGGTATACAAATTATAAAAAATTACATAATTAATTGATTAATAAATTTATATTTTTTTTAATTTATTTTTAGGTTTATTCACAAGATGATCATGCTATTATATTTTGCAAGGACAGATGTCAGGAAATTTCTTGGCTTAAGAAAGTTAGCACTTCGTTTCATTACAACATAATGGGCATTGTGTTTTGTTGTAATGTTGAAGATGTCAGATCCTCAGGACGTTTGCATGGTTTCCCCGAAGTTGAAATTAAACCAAAACCAGTTGAAGTCACAGAACTACCATCGACGACTCACGATGTTCAATCAAATGAAATTGACGATGAAACATTAGAAGAATAATCTTATTATAATAGTGTTTCTAACAATTTGCAGCCTTAATTATAAAAATTATAAAGTCTTTATAAAGAATTTTTAAGAAAAATTGTGCATGAAAATTTGTTTTAAAACCCCTTTATAAAGAATTTATAAGTTGTATAAATAAGGATGTTGTTATATAATCAATTCTTTATTGATTATACGAGCATATATTTGAATTTTAATCATATCTATATATACGAGCAATTGTGTGTATTTGAATCTAATTAAAAATTTATTAGTCGTTATTATTTTAATAAATATTTTTTTTTTAATTAAATATTTATGCAATTAAAAACATCAGGCTTATGGTTTAGCGTTGAGAAAAAAACGATATTTGTTTATGCGCTTGTAAATACCCAAAATTTGTTTTACCGTTATTTTATCGTATTTTTAAACGATATTTCATTTGATACTAGGAAATTAAATCAGGTATGGGAATTTTAGTATTATAAGAAATAGTTAAAAAATGTTCGCCTAAAGCAATTTTAATTGAAATAGTTTGAATATTAAATTGAAATGAATTAAATATATATTTGTCATTAAGAAAAATGTATTTGCTAGTGTTACTTATTACCTAGGGCTAGGAATTTCATGCAAATTAATGATTTTTTTTTGTGATAGATACAAAAAGTATTGACTAACTTTTTATCCGAAGCATTTAATTTTAAGCCATTTGCCATCGATTTGTAGTTGAATATTTTTGCATATTTTAATAAGGAATATATATTTTTACGTGTAATGAAAACAAATTCATATTTTTGCATTCTTAAAAATTGTTTAATACATATTTCAAATAAGTTAAAAAAATTATAATTAAATTTTATAAAGAATAAGTTAAAATTTTTGTTTACATATGTATATTAGAGCACCCAATTTGCTGTATTTGAAAGTTATGGGACTAAAAGTGTTTATAGTTTTTTGGATGAAAAGTGCAATGGTTTTGTATCATATTTTGTCAAAAATTCTAATTTAAAAAAAAAAGATTTTAAAAATTATTAATGCAAAACTGACTTTTTTTTGCAAAGTTATTCCCTTACATTGTTGTTGAATTCAGGAGCCGACGAACAAAATACGACTTGTCCCGTTAACTGTTAAGGGGTAGGCAAACTTAGATAGAGACTTGCAAGGAAAAGTCAGTTTTCATTATTTTGAAGGCAGGATCCAACTGGTTTGGATTTAAAATATTTTGTAACTGTATAGATGTGTACTTGGAGATCTTGAAGAAAATTATAAAAATAATTTACCGAGGACGTCTCTAGTTTTGTTCGTTAGTTCTTTAATTCTAAAACAATTATACAAGCAAATAGTTCTTGAAAGACTGTGCATAAGATAAGAGGTTTGTGACTATTCAGAATATGTGGTTGAAGTCTACTGATGATTTGTTACAGCAACAATGAAATGCATATAGACCAAGCTGAACCACCAGCAAATAAATTTCAAATTAAAATATAATTATGACAATGTGTCGAATAATAAATTTCTTGAATTTTTAAATTAAAATAAGTGAATAACATCATTTTTTTCAAGTTATTTGTGTACCGCTCCTTTACTGCAATACAATAATAACTCGAAAAATGCGTTTGGTGTTAATAATGCAGAAATTATTCTTATATCATTTTCAGTCTTGTGTTAAAATGTAATGTAATGAGAGAAGAAAATATTTGTTTATCTTTATTTAGCTGTACACTGAAAGAATTTTTTTCATAAGTTCTATGAATTTCGACATTAATCCAATGAAAAAATTCATTGAAATTCAACCAACGCCACGCTTCGTTGGGTTAATGAAACCAGTTTCGTTAAAATTTTTAAAACTACGTCAAATGTATTAAACAGTGTCATCAATGCAACGAAAGAACTTCATTGAAACAACGAAATAATTTCATTAAAACAACGAAATAATTTCATTGAAACAACGAAATAATTTCATTACAACAACAAAATAATTTCATTAAAACAACGAAATAATTTCATTAAAACAACGAAATAATTTCATTAAAACAACGAAATAGTTTCATTAAAACAACGAGATAGTTTCCAACGACATAACTTCCAGTGATAAAAATTCATTAAAATAACGAAATAATTTCATTAAAACAATGAAATAACTTCGAAAAACAGTGAAATAACTTTATTATAACAACGAAATATCTTAATTGAAACTGTATATGTAAATAAGCATAACGAGAGTACAAGAACAATCATACGGAACTTAATTTTATGCAAGCTTTTGGTTGACTGCTGTTGATATACATTTAATTTATCAGACTTTCATGACTGCAATGAACTTTTCATTGGGACAACGACTACATTTCATAGCTATAATGAAATTCTAAATTGCTGTATATTTTATTATATTTTTTAGTTTTAAAGAATTTAATCTTTAACTTAATTTCTTTAAGGCATGTATTTATCTATATATGTATGTTTATTTCAAGCAACAACTATAAATGTTTCTAAAATAAAAAGGGGTTTCTTAATATTTCGAAAATATTGTTGTCATAAATCCAATGAAATATTGTTACAAAACTAGAATGCCAACGAAGCAATTTCAATGAAATTTTTTCACAATATTCGTGAAATTTTCATTAGATATGTGAAATTATCATTAGATTTGTGAAAAAAAGTACATATATTGCTTTTTTGATGTCATATTTTAGGCGCCTGAAGTATCTTTTTTCCCTGCATGGTTTCAACACCTTTAGTAAATAATAAATAGCAAAAATTAAAAATTTTAAAAACCAAGCCGTTTGGTCTGTGCGTGAACACGGACAGACACACAGACACGCACTACAAACTTATAACAGCCCTTTTTTTAGTCGAGGGTTAAAAATAAATTCCGTTGAAGAAAGCACTAGAAAAGTTTACAATGTAAAAACTGAAAATGCAGAGAAAATTGCAGTGATATTCAATATCATAGAGAAAACACTTTTCCGTGGCAAGACTTTAATAAGTTTTACAACAATTTGTAATCTCTTAATATGTATATCAATTTAAGACTGCTTCCCTTTATTTTAACTAAAAAATAATGATAAAAAAAAATAAATTTTTATAGGTAAAGCATGCCACAAATTTTCAAAGAATGCTTAATGCTTAAATTCCTTCACTCACACAATGCTCTTTTTCCCCTCACATTGTTCTTATGGGAAAATACTGCAAATAGATTAAGACAATAAAATCTTCCTTCCACCCAAAAAAAAAACAAGTTCATTAAACAACATTACAGTTAAGGTTAAGTCAATTATCTGTAATTCTGTTATCTTTATGTCGGTCTATATAAACATTAAAACCATTTAAATTGTACTTCAGCTAGCACCCGATTAACACTTATCACATAAACGAAAAATCCTCAAAAAAGAAAGAAAAAAAGTTATAAAGACACGAGGAGTGCTCAAATTTGTTTTTGGTAAAATAGAGACATTATGACATTTAGACCATTTACTTTGTTTTTTTATATTTGTTTCGTTTGATATTGGTTAATTACACTGTGCAACAAAACGGACAAAAAATAGCAAGTATTTTGATTTTAACTGTTATAATTTAAGTTAAAATTAAATTAATAATCGCAAACTATTATTTTAGTTATTCAGTAAAATATTTTTAATTAAAAATACTTTGAAAATGATAATTGAGGATAACCATAGAAAACAGCTGTTCGAACGAAACTTATGGGCAAGACTATATTTGATTATAGGTGACTCTCCATAACGCCATATCCATTACCATAGAAACCAATTGAATTTTGGTTTAGTTATGGCTATGGCACGTCTAATTTAAGCTTAAATTGGAACAATTCCAAAAAAAAACACTAATTATGAACTTGACTGCAGCAGTTCAAAAATACTTGTGTGGCTACACTCTGTTCTTGCAAAACAATTGAATAGCTGTTGTTGTTTTTTACATTTATTTTCATTACATACATACTTCTTACAACTACAATTCGAGCTGGAAAAAGTCAGACAATGTGGCAATGATAAAGTTAGAAAATAAAAAATATGTTGATTATTGAGTTCATGTTTCAACTATGATATTAATTATACTTCTCATTTGTTTAAATGAAAGTTAACATAATTTACATATGTGCCCTTAATAATGAAAGTGGTGTAAGTCATATATTTACGTGGTCAAGATATTTAATAGATTACATTTGAACAAATCAAAATCTTTTTTTATATTATGCATCATTTCAATTTAGAGTTGTACTAGTCTCGATTAATATGAATTTATTTAACATTATTTAAATATTTATTGAAGATTTTTTAAGATTTATATGATATTTTGAAGCAAAAATGCACTTTACTTAGACCAATTTCATAATTAAGGGTACATATACATATATATGTAGTTGTTCTAAAAAATTTTGTTGTGCAGTGTTATTCTGCTATTCTGCTATTGCGAAGAAGAAATGTTATTTCCTAGGCACTTACGTGCAAGATAAGTGCGTGAGAACTGGTTTTAAGGCTTTATTGCAAATGTTAACAAAAAGGTAAATATAATCTTCTTTATCATGCTAAAAAAATTTCTATTTTGTTATAACAATGTTTTCATCCATTCCAAAGGTAAAATCAAATCAAATCAACACTGAGTTACAAAAAAAACGAATTAACTGCAATAACTGCAATAATGGCGTGAAACTTTTATATTCGATTAAACCGTGAACTTGAGATGATTGCGCGATAAATCTCTTGATAATTTTCACTTTGAAAAAATTTTATAATGACTATTTAATTTTTTATTTTTTTTTTTTGTGAATTTAAAGAAATTTTTATATTATCGATTTTTTTCGAACATAAGTATATGTAATCGGTTTCATCTCAAATAAATGCTTTTGTGAATTATTGATATTTTTTAACGAAAATGTTAAACTAAGATGGCCTTTTAATTTCTAGCGGGCATATGCCGTTCAACTCTCAACGAAATTAACAAGTAATTTTATCCCAATTCTTAACTCAATAAACAAGACATATACATGCATACGTACAAAACTATGTACATAAGTTGAAATATAATAGAACACTTTGTTATATTTACTCATCCGTTAATCCAAACCGATTGGTTCCCTATCATCAAGCATGAGCTTTCATATGTAAGTTAAAGCCTAATAATTCAAGAGAATTAAACAATGAATTCTATATCTTTCAAAGATCGTGCAAATTGTAATTTTTTTTTTCAAAATGGGTTTCCTGTTCGAACAACGTTCCGCATGCTGTTGGCTGAAGTAGTTATTGCTTTAACTACAAAGCAAATGACAGTGTTTGAGAGACTGAGTTCAAACCCTTGTCAGCCCCAGTCATATCCACATCATAAATGCATTAGTGTCTACGCTAATGTTATCGCAGCATCCTCCTTCGTCGTTATTTTTAGTATTTAATCTCATAGCCAAAACAAAATGGCTATAAAGCTTAAAATAATAATACTACCTAACACTAGAGGCGCTGCAACGATGCTATAAAAATTAACAAAATGTACAATAGCACAGTTGTAACAATTTTAAAAATTAATTAAGCTTCTTTTCTCTATATATATATATATCTGTCACTTCACCACGTGGACTTGCACTATCCCTTTCCTACTCTCATGTTACTTAAATAAAACTGCTTTTTGGACTCAAGTGAGCTGAAAATGTACTTTTTTTCTCAGCAACCTGCCGACTTAACTTAATGTTCCGCGCGATTCATCCATTTTGCAGTAGCGATCTCTAAAGGTCACCCAGTCACTAAGGCGCGACGAACATTTGCATAATGCCAGTGATGGACCTTTTAAATTAAATAAATATATCTTATTCCTTTGTTTTATATACATTTAAAGTACGGAAACGCCTAATGAAAATCTCTATATATAATTACAATAAAAAAATCTTTTATCATTACATATTATGTATTAATAATAAATTTCTATTTTCTTATATTTCTTCTCTTTTTTATATGATTTATTTATGTTTTACTTTGAATTATAAAATAAAAGAACAAGTGGTATGAGTGACATACATTAAGCAAGATATTGTTAATTTAATGTCTTGTTTGTGTTGCTATCTTTATAGTTTTTCTTTTGTTTATGTATTGAAGTGCTTTTTAAGTTTAAGAATTTATTCGTCTGTCTATATCATTGTTGTTCTCATGTGTGGCGCTGCCTGTCTGTGTGGTTCTATTTGTCCAAGTGTCTCTTTGTTTTCTACTCAATCTAATCCCACTGCCTTTTATAGTTTTATTTGAATTCTTTGCCGCATATACTCAGGGGTTAGAAGAGTTTCTCAAAGTGCTTGTGAAAATCTTTAAAAGAAATACCAACAAATTTTAAGAAGAGAGATTTATATAAACGTGAGTAAACAATTTATTTCTCGAAATTTCGGTCATGTGAAGTAAATCTTTAATGTGGTCCAATGCGACCAGTAGTACTTATTCAGCTGATTATTTGTTTGTTTGATTTACAGCCCAATTATAAATATTCGCGGAAAATTTGTTCTCTTCCCTAGCATTTGATCTCGGGGAATAATCCTTAATTTCTAAGTAGCCCGCAAATAAGCAAATACGGGAGAGAGTAAAATCTATATCATGTTTACATTTTATTCTGCACTAATACAAGAGTTCAGTAATAGAGATTAAATAAAAGTTGCATGTTTTCGTTGCCAATAAGAATACGTGTCCATATAAATATCTTTCTTTTTTGATGTGCAAACATCTATAAGCTAGGGGGTAAAAATCTTTTTCACAATACAATCACAAATTTTGAGTAAGATCGTAAAGCGTTATCAAATCGGTGTGAGCTATGTATGAGTGTATTAGTGTAATCATACGAACAAGAAGTACAGAGAAACTTAACACTCAACAGAATTTTAAAGCATACCTTCAGGAGCAATGTTAATTTTAATAGAAATTGCTTGTGAAGTGTAATAGTGTAGCTAATGGGGATAGTTTTGATAAAAAGTTGAAAAATATAATATAAATAAAATAAATATAAATAAATATAAATTAAATAAAATATTGTTTAAAATGTCAACTATTTATTTAAAAGATATATAGCAGTCTTTATAAAGAATTTTATTATATTATATTATATTAAAACATATCTTCATTACGTACTGTTGCCTTGCACTGAAGCTGGTGCACGACAATTAGGTAACAATCTCCATCTCATGCCAATTATTATGGGTGGAGATTTTAATACAAATTTTGCAAACCCATCGTCGCAAGCTTCATAAAAATTTTTATTTGACTTACTTCCACTTGCACATGAGCAATTCTCCACAAACACCCCACAACTAATAATTCCACTACTATAGATGCAGTTTTCTATAGATTTTTAAATACAGCAGAGTCAAAAATGTATATATCTTATTTTAGTTACCATAAGCCAATATTAAAAAAAATTCAATACTAGATGTTTACACATCTCGTCTGTGATCGGATTCACATAGCATTTTTTTTTGCTGATATAAATTATTAAATAAACAGTGCAACCATTCACAAGCATGCGGAATAACTTTGTGCTGAGAAAGTGAAGCTAAAACTGGCCAAGTGCAATTTTGTGAGTGAGTGAGTAATTTTTGATTTCATAAAGTCTTGACATTAGAGGGAAACAAATCTTCCATTTTCTTATGTGAACTTAAAGGAGGTGTGAAAATTTACCCCAAATTGCAAAAAAAAAAAAATATTAACGTGTGCTTCAAGTGTACGTTAAACCGGTTTTTGTGTGGAAATTTTGTGTTAACGTACACTTCAAGCACACGTTAATTTTTTTGCATAAGGGGGTTACTTTTTAGTATTTTTTCTTAAGTTCATGTTTTTGAAGTTTATGTGCGCACGGCTGGGATAAAAATGTTTAAGAGAAGAGGGAAAAGTCCGGTACTAATTTAAACTTTTTATTCTAAACAAATACTTATGCCATTGTTTTACAACATTTATTAATTTAATTTTTAAATTTTTGCATTAGTTCCCTTCAAAATGTTTGGGGAAACAACTCTCAAAAAATTCTACCTCATATTAAGAATACCTACTTTTTTCCCGGAGAAAGTTTAAATCATAATAGGGGGAATGGGAAAAGGGGAAAACCCCCCTGGGAATTGTTGTTATTCAGCATTAGGCTGTTATATTATTATCTAATCATCTATCACTGAGAAAAGAAAAATAGTTAATTTGGTTTCTCTGCTTATACCCGACCCTGAAGCAGTGTGAGCTCAGTACCTAGATTCAGTAAGTTTTATTACGACGATCCTATCGCTATAATAAAAACAGCTGTTGGCTGAAGTAAAAAAAGAAAAACATAACATCAAAGTCATCTAGCTTTTCTCTATTCTTCTTTGTTTATTTTGACTTTTTCTATATAGAGAAACCAGGAGGCAAATTACGGCATTCGATACGACTCGTAATTTAAAAATATTTCAATAGATTTTATATGGCAATATTTTTAAATTACGAATGCTTATCGGATGCTGTGATTTGCCCCCAGATGATATAGAATTAAATGGTGATTAACAGGGAAACCATAAATATGCTCTAAACAAAATGTTTTATGCGCACTCAATATGCGCTAAAAACTTGAAAATATGCACTAAAAATTCAAAAAATATTCTCTTAAATATAATATAAATTGGTTTATTTGTAAATGAAGATATACATATGTATTTCAAATTCAAAAATTCAACAGCAATGGCATATAAACTAAGACAAAAAAAGGAAACAAAATTAAGAAAGGATATCTAGGTTTGAAGTGCATGTTAAAACAAAATTGGCAAACAAATTTTGACTAAAGCAAATATTACTATTTACTTTTTTTTATACTGGCGCAAAAACTTAACTACAATTTCAAAAGAAATCACGTTATCAGAATTAAAAGTTTGGAACTGTATTATACATAAATAAGACAATATTTAAATTTATAATTTTTATTGCAATAAACAATAAAATATTGACCTAGATTTTCAAAGGAAAATCGTTGCTTGTCACATCTAAATAAACTTGTATACATTGACAATGTTCCTTCAACGTCAACTCGGGTCAGAGTCCGTCACAAATAGTAAAACCGAATTTTTACTGAAACTAACGTCCGTAATAATTGCGTAATATATAAGAAAAATATGTACATTACATAGAACATTACATAGACAATTTTGACCAACACAGAAGCTTGTAATCATATTAAAATAAAATAAAATCTATACAGTATCAAAATATGTCATTAAAGCGTAAATTATGGTCTAAAAACTAGAAAATATGCTAAAACATATGTGTAAGATTGATATATGCAAAAAAATGCTTTAAAGGGTAAACTATGCATTAACGATCGATGCCAAAATTCATAAAAAGTTCTGAAAAGTTCTTGTCCCTGCATTAATACGTCACATAAGAAAAAACATGCAATTGCATATTTGCGGTTTCCCTGGTGATTAAAATACAGCTGGACACTATCATAAAAAATTAATCACAGAATTATATTATCGTTACCTGAAGCGATTAAATAAATATATCAATAAATATTACGATTATCGGGTACAGTTACACACAAGGGCTTCTTTTAGAGCCCAAACAGGTCTTCTATTGGGTCACGTGAAATACTCTACATGATAAGGAAAAGTCACAATCTTGAAGACTTCGTAGAAATGCAACATGTGCAATTGTTCCTTTGAGTAGATATATATGTTACGCCAGTCGTGTTGCTTTAAAGCTTTTCTGGTAGCTGCATTGAACATGTTTCAAACTTTTTTAAATTAAATTTATTATTTTGCTATTAAAGTTTTTGCATTCTTGTTAAACTTTACAATACTTTATGCCTTAAATTCTCTAACATTGGTTGTCAACATCTCAATAAAGTCTTTATATTAAATGAGTTTAAGCTCACACCCATTATTAATGCATACTTGCCTGCATATACGCGTGTGTGGGTGAGGTCGTGTAATATATGCGTGTGGGTGTTTGTAATGTTTACTTAAATCTTTTATAAGTGTATGTTTCCAATATTAATTCACTTAAATGTATACACACCCACCAGCATACACAATTACACATACATATGTGTATGTATGTATGTATGTATGTATGTATGTATGTATGTATGTATGTATGTATGTATGTATGTATGTATATATGTGTGTGTGTATATATGTATGCAAGCATTTTCATACAAAAGTCCTTTACGGTTGAGTAAATGATATCAAGAAAACTTTATTCTAACAAAATCTGGCAATAAATAATTGCTGGCGTGCATGTTAACAAGAGTGATAGTAAATGTGTGGGTGTACACTTATACATGTATGCAAACAAATGAATATGTATATTAAATGTATTGAAAAGTTTTGTAAATAATTTGTATAGCGTTTAACATATAAAATATCATTGATATTAGTATTAATATTTTATCCCTAGTTTTGAACTTAATATTTAAAAACGTAATTAGCTAATTTAGATTTAAATTTAAATTGTATTTAAACACGATTTAATTTTTTCAGTGTTTTATTAAAGTTCTTATTAAATTTAATTAAGCAATTTTTTGAGCATTAGGTCTGTTCGTATTTGTGCTTTATTCGTTAAATTTTTCATTAATCATCGGTTAACTTCCTCGAGAAGAAATATATAAAAAAAGGTCGAAAAATTAGATAAAAGAGTTCTTATTAAGTTACGTTGAAAGCACTGAAGCATTAGGAAAATTCTCAGCATTATGGCAGGCTTTTCAAACAACAGCTGTTGAACAGACATATAAAAGGAAAGAAGTTAGGTTATCAAAATGCAGAATATTAAAATTGCATAAAAACATATTTTATAAAACCAAACAAGCATCAGAATACATTTTTCTATTTATTTATTCCATGATATGAAACTATGTATAGTATATATTTATTATATTTCTGTAACTTGAACGAAATTTTTTTCACTACGACCATATGATGTTCATGTACATAAATACACATACACGCACAAAACCATATGGTACGCACTAGTGACCTGCACAAGACTATTTATAAGACATTTCAAGACATGAGAGATTTTTCAAATGCTTTACTAAAGCGAGATATTCTAAAACAAACGCTAAGCAACAATGTTGGCAAGACGTATTTCTCAGTTGTTTGTCTTGCTAACACAGTTGTTTAGCATTTGTTTCATATTTTATAATATAATATTTTGCTTTAGTAAAGCATTTGAAAAATCTCTCATGTCTTGAAAGGTCTTATAAATGGTCTTGTGCAGGTCACTAGTACGCACATAAAACTTAAATAAAATTTAAATACTTGAGGTTGGGCAGTATTAAATATTATTTAAATATGAACTGAACAGCAAAATTTTGTATTTAAGTAGAACTTAAAAAAAATAATAACAATTTGATTACCAATTAAAAATTTGGCCCTTAGTTAAGGAAGATTTCTGTTTTTTATGCAAAAATCAAATATCCATCGGAAATAATTGTTCTCTATGTATGATATGGCAGGGGCATTTCAAAAGGTCAATAATCTATAATAGCAGGAAAAACTTTGCTAAAATGTTAAAAACGCATACCAGTATTTAGTTTATAGATAACCTGTCAGAAAATCACTAGTCGACTACGACAATAACTAACTTAAAGTTAGCTTTTCTTAGACTAACTTTAAGCTAACTACAATGTAATCCAAAAGTAATGCAAAATGAATTCTTAAGCTGTAATCGGATTTGGTGAGACCCAAGAGAATTACTCTCAGCTATTTTGAAACCCATTTCAATTTTATATTAACATTTTGCTGTTGTCATTTTATATAATAGCTTTCGTCTATACAACGACTGTTAATACATAGTTCAAATCCCAGCCAAGACACCTTTTTTCTATAAATTTACTCACTACCAGGTGATTTAAATAAAGTCAACTTTAAGTTAGCTGAAAAGTAGAGTAGATTGGGACAATTGACTACCACCTAGGACATGGCAATGTAAAAATAAGTGTCAGTCAGCATTAGTTCTGACAGGGTACTTACAATTTAGTTCGTAGTTTAATTAGTTTTCTCTGTGAAGCGGAAAGGGCACCAGTCACTGCAGAATAGTGGACCTCAAGGCGTGGGGATGAATAATTGAGCAAACATCACTTGCTCTATTTCATCAATGTTTCTACAATAATTATATGCCATATCTAAAAGCGCGTAGGAATCCCACACCAAGGGTATCTACTCTGTAATTCAAAACGAAATCAAATGCTTTCGAATTTATATGTTAATAATACGCAAATTCGAAAGCATTTTCTTTCGTTTCGAATTACATACTAGACATCAAGGTATAAGACTTTGAGCTAAATTTCATATGAATGGCTCCAAACACCAGTTAGGTTTGGTTCCGGAATTCGCTTAGGGACATTATTAAAATTACCATATATGTACATATGTTCACTGAAAGTTGAGAAACTATCATCGATCTAGAATGCACGCTAATAAAAACAACAACAGGGGGTCCACTCTATAATTCCAAACGAAAGATAATACTTTCGAATTTGTAAGTCTTAAACATGCAAATTCGGGTAACGCCCCAGCTTTCGACTGCTGATCATCTCTAACCGAGATGGCTGAGCAGTTTAGTATAAGGATCATCTGGATCCCGGGTAACAGAGGTATGCAGAACAATTTAATGGCTAATGAGATCTAAGCGCAAGACTGATGAACAAAACAGTAGAATGTCAGTGAGAAGAAGTGATTGATCGTGTTCTTCAATTTCAAGATAAAGGATACAAATCCCGGTTTAAGTCTATGTATTGACTAGATGCTGTCTCATATCATATTTTTTCTGTATTTAATTGTAAGCATTTGTTGCATATGTTATATGTTCCTTGAAATACTAAAATAATAAATAAATTCAAACATACGCAAGACATCTTGTCATCTCCTAGTAAAAGTCACATCTCCAATAAGTCATGAAAATGTAGAATTTGCGATGCAAAAGTAGTGCAAACTTGGGTTATCTGTAATGATTTTGAAACACAATTTTAAGATTTTTAATCACCGAATTGAAAGCTAGTTTTTAGGGTTCCGTACACCAAAGGTGAAATCGAACCCTATTGTTTTCGCTACGCTGTCCATCCGTCCTTCTGTCCGTCACTTGAAATTTTCAAAAGCGGTAAAAGTAAAAAAACCGAAAATTATAAAATCGCCAAACAGAAAAAAAATCGCCAAAAACCAAAAAAAAAATTACTTAAACGAAAAAAAGCACCAAATAGAAAAAAATTTCTTACACTAAAATAAATCGGCAAAACCGAAAAATAGACAAAATAAGAAAGTCGCCAAAATGAAAAAAAAACGCCAAAAACCGAAGAACATCGCCATAAAGCGAAAAAGGCGCCAAAACTAAAAAAAAAATCGCCCAAGTGAAAAAAATCGCCAAAAAGAAAAAATTGCATAAATGAAAAAAACACCCAATTGAAAAAACTCCAAAAACCACAAATTTTGCGAAAAAGACGCAGAAATAAAAAAATCGCCAAAATGAAAAAATAGCCAAAATGAAAAAAATCGCCAAAATGAAAAAAATCGCAAAAATGAAAAAAAATCACCAAAATGAAAAAAGCCAAAAACCGACAAAACAGGAAAAAAGTGCCAAAACTAAAAAAAGCGCAAAAAAAACGCCAAAACTAAAAAACGCTAAAAAAAGACGAAACTTTTTATTATATGGGCTAAAGTTCGTATTGAATTACATATCTAGTATCCGTACGGAGCTCTTCGTGAGCGGGTCAAAGTAGCACTTCGCTGAATTAATTCTTACTTCGGGATGATATTTTCCTTTGGGAAAAATAGTAAACAAGTTGCAACTTTTTTGTCAACTCCTTTCCTTTAATGAGAATCTAAGCACAAGGCATTGTTTTCATGTAAATTTCATTATATATTTAAAAAAATGTTATATGAAAATTGTTTCATAAATTTCTTTAGACTCCCCACCCCTCACTTAAACTTAGACAGGCGACTTGAGTATAAAATTTATATGGAAAACACTAATTTTCTTAGTTATTTTCATAAAAATTTTCTGGACGAGTCGTCTGCCTGAAACTAACGTCCGTAATAATTGAGTAATATATAAGAAAAATGTGTACATTACATAGAACATTACATAGACAATTTTGACCAACACAGAAGCTTGCAATCATATTAAAATAAAATAAAATCTATACAGTATCAAAATATGTCATAAAAGCGTAAATTATGCTCTAAAAACTAGAAAATATGCTAAAACATATGTGTAAGATTGATATATGCAAAAAAATGCTTTAAAGGGTAAACTATGCATTAACGATCGATGCCAAAATTCATAAAAAGTTCTGAAAAGTTCTTGTCCCTGCATTAATACGTCACATAAGAAAAAACATGCAATCGCATTTTTGCGGTTTCCCTGCTGATTAAAATACAGCTGGACACTATCATAAAAAATAAATCACAGAATTATATTATCGTAACCGCTCTCTCATTTATAAATCAAACAAATTAAATCTTTGATATATAAAAAACGATATTTTGATGACTCAAAAAACTTTAAATACAATTTATGTCTTTGCCCAAGTCCCTCATTTTTTCTAAACATAACTTTCCATCTTGATATTTTCAGCAAGTACTTGAGCAATTTCCTTTTATGGCAAAAAAATTAAATTTATTTAAATAGCCTTTTATTAATTTTGCACTCTTATAATCTCTTAAATCTGTTTGCTTTATGTTTTCATCAACAATTTTTTCCCCTGCCATAAAATTCCCAGAAGTATATTTTTTGAACGCTCATCTGCCACATACAACATAAACATCTTCATCTAACTTATTAGGACAAAGATAATTAAACGAGAAACCTACATAGCAGTAGTGGGTGAAAGGAAATATAAGAAGAAAAAATAAATAATTTATATCTTTGAAATGAAGAAAATGCAATTACGAAAAGTTTTTTTAGGATTTGAGTTAACTTTTCTTTTCTACTTCAGAGTTAATTAGTTGATGTGCTAAATTGTGTGTGTAACAATTTACTTTTATGTTTTTCTGTAACTGTTGTGGGATACCCACTCCAAGGATTTGAGAAATATTATTTAAATGACTTGAACGTGTGTAACTTACGGAAGGAGAACTTTATTCGTTTCTTAATGTTGATATATTCTTCGGTCACTGAATTTAATGCTATATTATGTCATGTCTACATTATTGAGTTCTTGTTTCAACTTTGTTATTTATCGAGCTTCTCATTTATTTAAATGAAAGTTTATAATAAGTCTAGTTTTTCAATAATCAATTTCAATGTATTCTTAATAAAAAAATATTTTACTAAATAAGTAAAATAATAATTTGGGATTATTAGTGTGTTAAAAATTTTTACATTCATATATATTAATTTTGTATTAAGTTAATATTTTTCTTAATATTCAAGGTCTTAGAAAAGTATCCGCGTTGAAACGTCTCATTTGTATACTTTTGCTACCGAAAATTCAATTAGTCGCAGTAGAAGTTAACACAATAAACTAAACACCACGAATAGCTTCAGCTGTTGACATGTTCAAAAAGGTTTTCTGTTTGTCTGACTGCTGCTTTAAATAAATTTTGGAAGTTAAAGTAGTAGAGATATTTTGTGTTTTTCTTTTGACTTTGCAGTTTCAATTGCGTATTTAATTGCTTGCTGAAAAAAATGTTGTTGTTGTTTGTTTTACTATTATATTTGTACATACAGAAAAAAACTCATACACACAGAAATCACACATTTAAACATATGCAAACAAACATTTGTGCTTTATTAACTTCGAATGTATTTAAGGCAGCAGTCAGAAACCGAAAACTGTACGATTATTTCGAAAGATGGAGTTATTCGTTGTGCATATCTATTTGTTTATTATGTTAATGTCGAATGCGGCTGTGATTCGGCTGTAAAAAAAAGCAATGTGAGTCCGATCGCAGGGGAGATGTGTAAACATCTAGCAATGAAAATATTTTTTAAAGTTGGAAGGAAGCACTTATGCTTTTAGTATATTAATTTAAGTTCATCAATTCAAAGTGTCAACACTTTCAATATTGTAAACACATAAGAATTTGCTGGTTTTTGTTTGTTTTATTTAACTTATTTAGTATAAATCTACTGCATTAAAAATTGCAGAAAGCAGTAAATTTACTGATTACTGAAAAAATTCAGTAAATAATATGATAATGAATTTTAATTTGCATTACCAGTAAAATTGTAGGGCCGTATTTGAAATAAAAATGTAGCAAATGGCAAAGTTTTTTTCATTTGGTAGAATTTCATTATGAATACAAGCATTACTGATTATTGAAAATTCAATGCACCTCATCATATAGTAAATCATTTAGGAACTTTATAAAAATTTACAGATTACCGATTATTTTTTTAACTGAAATTTTATTAGTTTTGCAAAGTTCCCATCTATGGTAAATGCCTTAAGTACAAATAATATTGGCCTATGGTAACTAAAATAAGACATTAATTATTATTGTTCGAACTTCATTTGTTTCTATATATATATATAGCTTCGAAAATAGCTAGTTGTTCCATTCAACTTTGTGTTAGTCAGAATACGTAAAACTAACTTCCTTAATAATTATAACATGTAATTTGACTTACAAAGCGATACGAACTTTAGCCTGTTCAATTCATAAAATATAAAATAAGATATATAAATTTTTGACTCTACTGTATTTAAAAATCTATGGAGAACTGCATCTATAGCTGTGGAATTATTAGGGTTGGGGGTTTGTGGAAAATTGCTCATATGAAAGTGGAAAACGTCAAATAAAAATTTTGATAAATTTTATTAAAATCTCCACCCATAATAATTGTCATGAGATGGAGATTGATACTCAATTGTCGTGAAGACATGTTATAATATAATATTATAAATTCTTTACAAAGACTGCTTTATATCTTTTAAACAAATATTTGACATTTAAAATGCTCTTTTCTTTAAAATTTTATATAAATTTTATTTATTTTATATTTTTCAACTTTTTAACAAAACTATCCCCACTGGCAGCAATATTAAAATAAACTCCTGAAAGTATGCTTTAAAATTTGGATTAGTGTATTTCTATGAAGCTGTTAGTTAAGTTTCTTTGAACTTCTTTTTCGTACGATTACACTAAACACTCATACATAGCTCACACCGATTTCATAACTCGGTGTGCATCTCATCTTACTCAAAATTTGTGGTTGTATTGTGAAAAGGGGCTGTCCATATAGTACACAACGCTCTAGGGGGGAGGAGGGGTTCGAGTTGTGTTACAAATTTTTTATGAGGGGGGGAGGGGGTCTTTGAAAATACTACGTAACAGAAAAAATTACTAATTTCGTACAAAAATACGCATGTTTTTCTCATTTATTTATCTAATTGATAATGCGTGTTATCTAAATATATTATGTATGTATAAGTGATGTAACAGATGTCAAATTTTGATATTTGCGAATCGAATACGAATATTAAATGTGAAATTTATAGACATGAAATTGGTGTTCAGCAAAATGAAATATGAAAAAAATTTTATGAAAAAAACTTCATACTCACCAACAGTTTAAAGTTAATAAAAACTACCCAAAATTTTATTTATCGTCATTAAATAGTATTCGCAGATGTTAAAAAGCACAAATTCTATAAAAATTTAATGAAAATTTATTTTGAGCCATTTATTTAAATTTCGTTTATTTATTTTTTTTGGAAAAATATATGTATTCGTATTCACCTGAATAAAAATGGCTAAATATTCGGATACTCGAGTACGAATACGAACATTTGTGGATCCATGTGCCGAATGTAAATTTTTAATAATCGTGAATTCGGATATTTAAATCGATATCCGCGAAAACTAATATTTAAAATGATATTCGCGAATACCAATACCAATATTGCATGTGAAATTATAGACATTTACAATTAAAAAAAATTTTATGGTAAATAACTTCAAACTCCTGTCCGCGTACATTAAAGTTTATGAAGAAGCTATCCAAAAATTTAATGGTTGTTAAATAACATTTGAAAATGATACAAAATTGTTATAATAAATTAAATAAATTGTAGTCAAACTGGTTACATGGTTCTCAATTCCTCATCTTTAACCATTGAGCACAAAATATTGCTGGAATTTTGCAGGAATATTGTTCCGTAAAGTTGTTATATCACAGGTAATACTCCTGCAATATTCCTATGTCCGCTTTTTTCTTGCCAGCAAGATTGAGGAAATATTGCACTCCAACATTTAAAAAATATTGCAAAAATTTCTAAGAGTCCAACCTAAATCAGAGCGTCAAGCGTTGCGTTAGCAGCAGGATACGTATTTTCAGTACATTCAAATAATATTTTATATTATATGTTTAAATGTACTGACAATACGTAAACTGCTGCTAACGTATTGCTTGACGCTCTAATTTAGGTTGGAATGTAATACATTTCCTATTTTTTTTTGCGAATCGACGTAGTTTTACCTGAAACTTATGTGAAATTTTCCACAGTGTATAGATGTTTGCACACTGCTGTATATACCCAGACAAAATGAGTATACGTTATATATACGTTTTAAGAGTTAATATTAAGTATACGCTAACGATATCCGCTTGAAGACCATTTAATTACAATTGGGTAAAACTAGTTCACTCAGCCATTTTACACAGATAAAAATGATTTATAAATACAATTATTTTTTTTTTGTTATATCAATTAAATAATTAATTGATTTTTAACCTACAATGATTTTTGTAAATACAATTAACGAAATTGTAAGTTAAAGGAAAATCTGAAAAATATTTTCAATTAATTATATCAACAAATAGTTCGTTAAAATTTATTTATTTTTTCAACATTTATTTTTGTTAGATTTATTGACAATGTGAATTGCTAAATTTCCGCACAAATTTTGATTATTATAATTGTTACATTAACACTTTTATTTTAATACACAATCACAATCCTCCAAACGATATTTTGCTGGTCTGCGAAAAACACTAAATGTCTTTGGGCGGATTTGAACCGGCAACATCAGGGATAGTAAACTGACTTGCTTACCTCTCAGCTAAAGAGCAACACTTTATTAGATACACAAAAAATTAATACACACAAAACATGATTTCATGTTTTTTCTTCAAGTGCGCATTCCGTTATGATATAATTTAACAAATAATTTTGTCGATTAATTTAATTGACTACAAAAATTTAAAGTTGTTATATTAACAATAACAATAACAATTTTTAAATTATATGTTAACAATTTGTTTTGCTGATTGCATTTCGATGATATTTTTTTCTGTGTAGACACAAACTTGTGATCAAATCCGTTTAAATTAAATTCATTTTAATTTTAAGTTCCTTAATAAAAATAAAGAAAACCAAAAACTTTTGAAAAAATACAACTTTGACAAAAATAACAGATATTCGCGAAAAATTGCAAAATTTTAAATAAGGCATAATTTTTATTAAAAGTCTAGTCTAGTCTAAAATTCTAAGAAATCTTCAATTAAACTATTTTTGTCTTTTATTTTATTAATATTTCGTTAACCTTCGGTTAACTTCTTTATTGTTTTTTGGTTTTTAATATTTAGTATTTTTATAAATATATATAAGTATACTAACTATTAAAAAACAAAAAACAATAAATATATATCCTGAAGAAGTTATCCGAAGGTTAACGAAATATTGATAAAATAAAAGACAAACAATACCAGACCTAAAGCTCAAAAAAAAATTGTTTAATTGAATATATAAAAAGGTCGAAAAATTAGATAAAAGAATTCTAAGAAAAGTTAAAAAGTCGTTAAAAAACGCGAAAGTGGCAAAAATTCGCAAAAACTGAATACAGGCAAATCTCGGTACAACGAATTTGGCTTCAGCAAAAACGCGATATGGGAGTACTATCCTAATTTTATACTGGATATAATGAATGAAAAGGAAAAAATCATACATAAACATAAAAAAATAAGAAACTTGCTAGAAACATATGTATCTCTAATATTTTGTTTTACTTCATATAACGAATGTTTTGATAAATATATGGTTTGACTAACGAACGGCAAGAAAAACAAAATCTATAGCAGGAATGTACATTAAAAAAATGTGATATTCCATATAAAACCAACGAGTGATTGCACCCGACCCCTTCCACATTGAACCAAATTCGATATGGTAGTTAAGTTTCGCACAACTAAAACTTTTACCAAAAAATTTTAATAATATTGCCAGTGTTTTCCAAATTATGATGCATACAATGTACAAAGAATACAAAATTTTCTTTAAACTGCCTTCATATAAATTGTTATAACTTTTTTAATATCTAGGGTAGCCGAATCATTTATGCCCTGTTTTAAAGGTATTATAATAGTGCTTCAATCATAAATAGATGTAATTTTTTTGCAATCTACTATTCATGATGCTGTAACTAAAAAACATGGTACTTTTAAAATCTTCAAAAAAATATATATTATTGTTTACCCCCTTCGCTATGTCATCACTAAATCTCTATATGGTACATTTATAGGTTTCTGAAATATAAATAAAACTTTGGACAAAAGTAAGAAAAATAATTAAATTTTGCGTATATATCAATTTTGACAAAAAAAAGTGATTTATTTTTCTTTAAATCAAACAAATATATACACATTTATACACACATATAATTATAGCAAATTTCAAAAATTACAGGACCTATTATTATTATTATTGAAAGATGCTTGATATCAAGTTTAATTAAAATTAGTTTTAGAAGAAACTTAGTTTAAAATATCAACGATTTTTACACTAAACTTTACTTTACTTAACAAAATTTCTAATTTTTTTTTGGTTTTCCTACTTTTAGATCATTTGTAAAATGACAAATCCAAATGCTGAGAAAATTAATCACAATAATTTCCTTTCTTTTTTTATTAACTTTTAACCTAGTTGCAAGATATTGTGTGTGTCTCCTTGAGATTGCTGCAAATATTCCATTTATTTAAAATGCATTTCTTAAATTTCTGTCAACTTTTGTTTACTTTAGTTTCAAACTTGGCATTGGAATTTTATGGTTTTGACATTAAACGATGTCCGTACATTTTTGAGCGTTTTTCTTAAGATTAAAAAAAAAACAAATTTTTACATGTAATTTTATTTTCACTCTGGCCGCGTGTTTTGCTTGACACAGTTCTGTCATTAATTTAAATATGCATTAATATATTATTTACGAAAAAAAAAATACAGTCACTCACTTGCACACATACACACTGCAGTGCTAATCCGACGAGCTTCACAGCTTATTATCTTTTCTTGTAGAAAATAAGCAAAAAAAAAATAATAAATAAAATTTTCCAACGTATTTTGATGAGTTATGCGGAAAAAAGAAAATTAAAGTGTGAATTAATTTTTATGCAGAACAAGGAGAAAACAGACAACTCACGTTTAATTAATGGATGGTTGTTACATTCTAAAGTACCCTACAAAGGTAGAGGTTGAGAGCAGCAGGGTTTTCATTTTATCAAGTTCTTTATTATGTCTTCAGTATTATTTATATAAATTTTATATAAGTAGCAATGAACTTTAAAAGTAATAAATGTAGGCCGGCCAAAAATTTAATTTGCAAAGTTATTAAAAATATTTAGGATTGAGGAGTCGTAGAACAAAACAAAAAACAAAACAAAACATTTTATTGTTATTTGTTAAGAAGATTGCATTTTTTTGTCCGTTCTTGTATAAGTTGGACTATTGTCTGAATTTTTTTTGTTGATAAATTAAATCCTTCTGTTCTGTAAGTCCTGAATTAATCTCCTTGGTGGTGGGTAGTATGATGGCCATGCCCAGACTGATCAACTTTGTTCACAGTCAAGCTAACAATGAATATTTGTATATCAGTGGCAATAAGGAAAAACTGTTTAAGTCATATTTTATTTTTTATATTTTTGCAGGAGAGCAGTTTTAAGCGTTCAAGTCGATTTTCAGAAATTAATTTCCTTTATAGTTAAATTAAAAAATTCTCTGTTATCCTTAATTTTTAAAAGAAAATATCGTTCTACACATTAAACTTAATACATTCAAGCTAAAATTTACCATATTATAGCCTAAATTAAGCTATTATTTGTAACGTGGCATACTTTTCTGCTGGGGTATGACTCACTCTGTCCAGGTTCGAACTCAAAGGTCCACTTCCTTTGAAATAAAAGATTAATTTTCTTTGGTGTTAAGAAAATATACAAAGCTTTCTTTATTTAACGAAACTTATGCTGGTATGATATCTTATAACTACAGGGTATATTGTCAGTGAACTACAGGCGGTGACAGCTATAATTAATATCAAGCGAAATAAATTCAAGATGAATTCGGGGGATCTTGAATATAAATTGAGAAGTCAAAGATGAATGTGGTGGCTCTTGAACGAGTTTTTAAGATGAATTCAGTAAATCTTGCAAAATAAAGCGGCGAAATAATTTCAAGATGAATTCTCTGGATCTTGAAATAAAATAAACTAAATAAATTCAAGATGAATACGAAAGATATTGAACAATAACCACAATTTATTAGAAAGCTCAATATGAATCAGTGTTCCCAGTTTAGGGGATTTGTCCCCAAATTAGGGATTTTTTTTTTGCGATTGGGGATGAAAATTTCGTTTTGGGGATCTGGGGATTTGTTGGTTGTTGTAACCAAATTTAAGGGGACTTTTAGGGGATTTTTTGTATAGCTGATTGTCAAACAAGAATTATTTTTGAACTAAGAAATATGCGTCTGGTAAGTCTAAAAATGTGTGTTACTATTCATACTGTATGGTTTCTAATAAGGAAGAAATATCAAGGCAGATTAACGAATAATGACCGCTACCAAAACAAAAATACGCAACAAAATGCAATACAACATTTTGAAAGCACTTCTTAGAATAAATACATACTTTAAAAATAATTCAATTTGTTGTGACAAATTTATTCCTTCTGCTGAAATGCTAAAACTTTTTAACACAAGTACTATGTACAATAAAGTTTCTGAGGCTGGTGAATCAGTATATTGCGATTCTGAAGTTTTTTAAATGGTAAACTTTGATTAAAAATTTTTTATACTGGTGTATATTAAACTATGTGAAATTCCTTCTTTACAAGTTTTTGATTAGTACAAATAAAATTTATATGAACATAAATATACTCGTATCTATCTTTATAAATGAATTTTATTGAATAAATATGTTATTTTTGTCATTATTTTTCAAATAAAATTAAAAAAACATTAAAAAAGTTTTAGTTTTTTCACAAAAGAAAAAATGTTTATAAAAAATATCAATTTGGGGATTTTTGGGGATGAGAAATTAAAAATTGGGGATAAGCTATAGAAAAAAACTGGCAACACTGAGATGAATGCGGTAAATCTTGCGGCTTCCTGCCCAAAAAAAATTATAACAAGCCTTCATATTGATATCCGTTCTTGTAATATACAGGTAGTGCCCCTGCTTACCGTACTGAGACGTCCAGCTCGTCCTGATTTCTTGTGGCTTAAACTTGACATATACTAATTATTATTTCAACCGGTTGAGAATTATTTTTTCCTTTTGTTTGGTTTGTTCGTTTTAGTTTAAAATCTATAAAAGTCTGCATGTGTTTATTGTATTTTATTTCTTTTATACAGCATGCATGCGCATACAAATGCATGTACAGGGTGGTTGTTGTTTTACTTCTGTTTGTACGATGTCAACTAGGTTGCCTGAGTGTTGTTGTTGTATTTTGTTTGTTTTATTATAGCGTACGTAGTACGATCGCAACTTGACTGTCTGAGCCTGGTTGTTGTATTTGTTGTGTACTCATAAAACATGTATATAGTTGGTAAGTTTTCAATACTAATAAAAATAATGTAAAATCAAAGAAACAAGTATACAGTGTGGGAAAAAAATATAGAGGTATTTGTGAGGGAACGTTACATATTCCTCCAGCTGAAGTTAGAAGTCTAAAAAAGATAAGCAGCAAGTAATTTTGCTATAACTTCCTAAAAAATCGCACAAATTAGTTGAGATTTTGCGTAGGGCTACTTTTACAGATATGCAAATAACGGAGCTACCATTAACTGAAAATCAAGCTATCTCGACTTAAGCACTTATTTATATCTTCAAGCGGACATTCGGCCCTCCGTAGTCATTGGTCCACGTTGATTTTTAGGAGTTTACTATGCTTATAGCTTGCATTCCCCAAATTTATATATAAATGAGAATCTTAACTTAACGAAAGGTATTAATTATTCGGCTTAGCTCGCTCACCTGCCTTTACTTTTAAATAATTAATAATTTCTTTGTTTTTAACTTTATTTTATTTTTCATTTCAAAATTTTTAATCATAGAACGAGCATCTTACTGCTTTAAGCTTGTTGTTTAAACAGCCAACATCACAACCACTTCAGCTGTAGCAACAAAACCAAAAAAATAATAATAAAAAAAAATAAATACATTTTATTTAATACAAAAGCTGTATATACCTCTTGCTTTTTAAATAACGAAATATTTTATGCTATTTTTTGTGAGTTCTTTTTTGCCCATCAGGCTGAAATGACTGGCAGACATTTAAAGTTTATTTGAGAGAAAAAACAATAAGCAGCCTCGTGAAAATTATTGAATTGAAAGGTATAAATGAATGAGATAAATGTGAGTGAATTTCATGAAATAAGAACTTTTTATGACTATTTACTTGACCTATTTTAATGCCATTCACAACTTCCTATTTTAATAACTTGCAAGTGCATACATTATATATTAACAAAATATATATTACAACGTTAAGCTTTGGAAACTAGTTCCAAAGAGTTACAACTTTCATTGCATACCAATCACTACAGGTACTGATTTTAATATTATAAGGCTGTTATTTAAAAAAGTGTTCTAGATAACCTTTTAAACATACGAGTATACCGTTAAGTTGTTTGTAACACTTACGTCCTATGAGAACCATTTGTTAAATTCATTGATGTTTCAACCGCAATAAAACTACTTGGAGCTGAGTTCATAAATGCTGTAATGATTTGTGTGCTCATTTTGTGCTGGTTATTGTTAAATTTTTTTATATATTTATTTATTTGGTTCTGCTGTACGTATATTTAAAAAATTATCGAACTTTTGGCAGTTTTCCACAATAGCAAATAAAGCTTAAAGTTTATTTCTCTAATGCTTTGAAGCAATCAGCCAATGAACCATAAACTCGATAATCATAAATTGTTTATTTATTCCAAACATTTAACCACAAACTATAGCACACAAATAGAACTTTTATTTTCTACGAATTGAATGTTTGTAAATTATTTCCCACCATACCATCAATGAACACTCACTGCACATACACACACGAGCGCACAACCAATGTGTTTGTCCATTTGCTTTAGCATTCATAGAAAATAATATGACATATGTATGTACAAATATACATACATATATATGTATTTTCTGTGTAAATTTTGATAGAATGACTGGTTTATTGAGAACCATAATCAATTAGTGATTCTTAGAAGTTAGTCTCTTTTGCCATATTCGTCCCTACTCTTACTTGCTACTCCTTATTACCACATCATCAGTTATTAATCGCCTTTTGGTTCTTCTTTATTCTCCGCTCGATAAATCATTTAACATACACTAACTCATAAACTAAAAACTTATTTCAAGCTTATTACCCAGCGAGCACAAGGTTAAAAGTTTGTTATTGCTTCTTGTAATTCTTTTATAATTTAAGCAGTAATTTTTCCTATTGAGGCTTGATGTTGTTCCGTATTTTTACTTTATTTTCACTTAAAAAAGGACTGTATTTTTATGTTTTTTCTATGTAGATAAAAAAATCTAGTTTAGATTGGTTGGGCAAATGCTGCACTTTCCGTGCTACTAAGCCTTATTTGATGAAGATCAATTATTACCATCGTGTATTTAACCTAAGTTTTAAAATAAAATACAATACGCGAATTGGTTTTCTAAGTTTTGTAAGTTAACCGACTTGTAAGTGCCTTTTTGACTATAATTTATAATTCAATTTTCACTTTTCCATTCACCATTTTTTGAATTATTTTATTGCATAGTAAATATTATATTTACAAAAAACTTGGTCACCTCAACGTCTCCTGGATAGTGTTGAGGCCAGTTGGCTTAGTATTTTATATCAAAATACTTAAAAGGTGCCAACACCTTATTGCCAACACTTTAACTATATTAACCCTCTTAAAATGTTTGATTATTTCTGGTATTATATTTGAATTTTCGACTTAAGTGTGTTCTAATACTGGGTACAGACGTTGCAACTTGCTTACGCAACACGTTTTCGAAAACTTTGATACAGACACTGCAACCTACAATGCAACCGTCAATGCAACTAATGAACATCAAAACATTTTGATATTTTTGAAACTTCGAATGCAACTTCGAAAGCAACCATAAACAAGACTACAGACTATGCGACCGACAATGCAATCTGCTGGTTGCATAAAAACGTTGCTAAGTCTGTACCTGCCATGAGAGCTATAGTACAATATCCTGACAAATATTTTCGCAGAATATTTCAACTACACAAATCCCTATTTTAAAGCCTGAGTTTTACTTTTTTCAAAAAGAAACTTGCAAATAAATATCCATTTCCAGAAGATTTAAAATATTAATGTATGCGAACAAAATGTTACATAGTGTCCACACCTGATGAATTTATATCATGATGAATGACAAATTTATATCATGATGAAAGATTTAAGAGAGTTTAAAAATGCACAGTTTGCGGACTTTTAAAAGTTTTCATGAGGACCCTTATTGTTATTTTTATTTAACGTTTGATTGGTTTAAAGTTCTTATTCTTGCGAATTATTCTTTTTAGTTTTTAGTAACGTGATTCCACTTAAATATGTTGAAAACAATCAAAAAGTCTCAGTTTATGTGATGAAGTTTTTCTCGCAGAAAGTCTTAAGCTAGATTTACACTATTGAAATTTTCTTCAAAATTTCTCTTCAAAATGCTTCAAACTCGTGTAAACAACTAAATTTCTTCAAATCTTGTTGATCAAAATTTATTGAACAAAACTTTAGAAGATTTTATTGACGCCGTGTAAATAGGTATCAAAATCGCATTTGGCAATATTGATAACTATAAATAATTTGACGTCATGTTCATTCTTTTGATTCAATACATATCAGCTGTGTTTATTGCGGTGCTTGTTGCGGCAAATTGCAATTTAAATGAATTTCGTAAAATAGAATTAAAATTAGTAAATTAATATGAATTGGTAAGTATTACATATTTAATAACATAGATATACATATATTTGTGGAATAATATACCAATATTTTTAAAAGTAATACCATAAATGATAACTTGCGCAACAATCGCAAGCAACAGAAAAAGTGGACAGGAGATGAACTGAGACTGTTCATCGAAATGGTTGAAGTACGCGAACCGATTTGGAATTTTAATATTGATGGGTACAGAAACTAAACTAAAATAAACTATTTCACAAAAGAAGCAAAACAGCTGATCAAAGTAAGTTTTTCAATACAAAAAGTTTACCAATAGTGTAAATTAGCTTCAACAAATTTTGATCAAATTTTCATCAAAAGATTTTGAAACATATTGAAAGAATATTTTGATCAAATTTTTGAAACGTGTAAATAGAGCATCAAAATAAATTTTCAAAATTTTGATAAGACTTCAAAATGCCTTCAATCGTGTAAATCTAGCTTTACTTTACATAGTGTCTATAACTGATGATTTTATATCAATCAATAATGTCAAATTGATATCATGATGAAAGTTCATCACGTATAGACTGAATTTATTAAAATTATGTCAGCGTTATGATATAATCATCAGAGATCACGGCCTCATAAATTCATCTTGATATCAAATGTCATTTTATGTGTTATTGTGCATTTAATGTTTATTTATTAAACAACTTTTTTTTTTAAATGGGCACAACAATTACACTGCACAACAAAATAGAGGTTTTTTGATAATGTTTGAATAAAGATGACCGGTTCTTATGTATTTTTGTCTCTTAATTACGATGGCGTTAGTAGTTTTTCTCTATCAGCTCTAGCTTTGAAGATATAGTGTCATTTAGGATTTGCATAATTTGCACCTCTTTTGGTATTATTCCGTTAATATATCACGAACGTTACTCCAAACTTAAAAATAATTTCTGGATTATTAATCTACATAAAAATTTCTTTTATTTAAATAGATTCACATTGATGAGTATATCAGAGTATCTGACTATTATTGCAAGGATGTTAAAAATCGTGTGTTTTTAGTTTAATCCTTTTGCGGATACCTACGTGAACCTCATTTGGGAACTGCTGTTCTACTACGATGTTACTTTAATTATGCAAAAGGCAGAAATAAAATATTTTGTGAAAAAAACGAAATTGTATCAACAATTTTAGATTTTATAGTTAGAATTTTCTACTCTTTTAATTTTGATATATTGAATTGTTGCCTTTTAAAAGTACTAAAACGTAGGTGGTGTTTTAATTATGCAAGACACTCTGTAAATTGATTGCAAATTTGTTTGTGTGTTAAATACATGTGTGAACGACTGACGACCGACGGCCGACCGAGTTGATTTTATTTTGGATACTGCTGCTATTAATGTCTTGTTGTAATTAATCATTTGAAATGTTGTTGAAAGTGTGGTTTTTTCCACTTGAAATTTTTATTGATTTTTTTCATACAAAGATAAACATATTTATGCGTATGTTATTTATGTGTATGTTATTAATGAAAACAAACAAAAATATTAAATGCTATTTCGAGTGGTTTAAATTAAATTTCTATATTAAATTGCACTGTGCTCGAGTTGGAAACTTTTTTGTAACAAGCCTAGGACCTGGTGGGTAAACCTAATTGAAGTATGCTGAATGCAATGCTGCTAAATATTTTTTTTTGTTAGCTCGAGTTTAAAATATAATTAAAATTGAAAACTTGGTTAAAAGTACCTAAAATTTTTAATTTTTCCTAAAAAAACGCTTAGCACCACTGACTTCAGCGTAATCGAATTAGGTTTATCATTTTTGTTTGAAATGAGTTTAGCTAAAACTTTTTTTTCACTTCAACTTTTACAAAATTGTTTTCAGAATTTAAAAATTTTTATGCAGGTTCACATTCATATAAAATATTTACTGATTCAGTGAATTTAGCTACTGAAAATTAAATTTTGTTTTTTCTGTAAAAAGAAAATGTTTTTGAGAAATACTTTACTTATTTTCACATATTGATCCTTATTTTTCACAAGTCTATAAAATTAAAAAAAAAGAACAAATTATAATTTTATCAAAAACATCTTTCAACTATAAAAACATAAATTTATATTATAATTTAATTTGAAATATTTTTTTCAATTTATAAAAGCGGAAACAATTACAATATTTCAAGCACTGAAACATATATTTTCTAATAATGTACAAAAATACAACAATACATACGTACATATGTATATTAGAGTGGCCGTTAATTGTATGGAGACTTTTTTATTTCTTCTACTGTCACTTCCCAAATCAGTTCAGTTTCATGTAAAAAAAATGGAAAAAAAATTTCATAACGATAAGTTCCGTTCGGCCCTCAAAGTTGGGCTTCAACCCCATTTTTCATTGTAATTTTTTGCATATGACTATCTTTTTAACAAATCATTTTACAAGAATATGACATATGGCAATATTTTAGCTCTTTGACATAACATTAGTCTTAAAGAAAGTTTTTCTAAAATTAATATTTTAGAAAATAATGAGGAAAATAACTAACAAAATACCAAAAATTGTATGTAACAAAATTATATTTATATGCTAATTTTTTATTTTAAGCATGTACAATAAGAGCTTATTTCATACATATACATACATTTAGTCAAAATAAAACTAAAAAAAATACATTGAATATATTTGCTTGAGAGCCAACTTTGAGGGCCGGACGCATCCCCTAAAACACAACTTGTCGATATGAAATTTTTTTGTATTTTTTTTACATAAATCTGAACCGACATGGGGCGGGTGAGAGTAGAAGAAATCCAAAAAAATTTCTCCATACAATTAACGGTCACTCTTTTAAAAGTGTATTAATGTAGGTCTCTATCAAATATTTACACAATAAAATATCTCTACTGGTTTTTGTTTAATTGGATTAATTGCCGGTTTTGTCCACATGTTTTTTTTACCATTATCACCATGCCTCCTTCCCATTTTGGAACTTTTGTTTCTCCTTACACTTTTCTCTTCTGACTATTTGGTAATAGAGAGATTTTGAAGAAAGAGTGCAAACATAACATATTTTCTGCATGTAAAATAATTATACTTATGTATATAAAAGTGTCTTTACAAGTAGCTTAAAGAAAATATATAAAATTTTCCAGCTTCCAGCCCAATTTCCTCAACTAAAACAGCTGAGATATGCTATTAAAGCATTCCATTATATAAATAGCGACTTTTTGAGGGGCTGGAGGCACCTCCTATAACACAACTTATCGGTATGAAAATTTTTTTAAATTTTTTTCCCCTTTTAACTGAACCGATTTGGGGGGGAGAGTAGAAAAAATAAATAACGGCCACCCTAATCTATATGCCAAAGTATCCCAACAGTATTTTCTTACTTTTTGCAGTCGATTCTGTAAAACATTTTTCTATTCTTTATTTTTATGTTCTCCTTTTTTTGGTAGTTAGTTCACGTAATACAGATTTGTTTCCAACAAATGTTCATTATTCGTACATAAAATTATTGTGTATACTCTGCAGTTACGACACAAATTTTATTATTATTGTTATTACGAGTATATTTTACTAAAAAAAAGTCGTAGTTTATGAAAAGGATAGGGAAAAAATTAACATCATTACGATGATTGTTGAGAAACTAAATTTTAACTGTTGCCAAAATTTTAATGAAGAAGAGGAAGAAGACTGTTGGAGATTTAAAGAATTGAACATAGAAATAGGGAGAGAGAGCAAAAATTTTGGTTCTTTTTTGGGTCAAATTTTATTTTTTTATTTATTTTTAATTTATAGTTCGAAACAATAGTCCAACATATTGTAAACGACAATACTTAAGCACCCTTATATTGACAAATAAACATCATACAAAAATTTTCGGAAAAAAATTTTGAGTTTTTCACTTCACGTCATTTTTTAAAATAAATCATTATGAAAATAACAAGACTAAGTTTGAGTTTTAAAAAGTATTGCGACAAGAAAAGACACTTCAAACTGAGCTTATTAAGTAATTAAACTTTTCCATAATCCCTTCAATTAGCTGTTTTTATTTTTTAAATATTCCAACTATATTTGTTATTTGCTGACTAAGAAATTTTTTTTTAACTTGCTGGTGACTAATCTTGGTTCACAATAAAAATAAAAAAAAACTATTTCATTACCCTCACGCCGATACATTGGTTGGTGTGCAGAAAATATCGTAAACAGAACAACCAACTAAAGTAATAAATAAAGCTATACATTAATAAAACGTTAAACTATTACCATTTTATTTATAGATCAAAATGTAATAAAAATACACCAAGACTCCAGCCAGCAATTCGAATCGTTTCCCCTCGACTCAACAAATTCACAAAAGCAATGGAGAATGCAAAATACCGCACATACAAACGGCATTGTAAATCGACGCCTGGATGTAATTTTAATTTGCTGATGCGTATGAGTATTAAATAATTAATATTATTCGCTTTGCATGTTACACATACGTCATGGTATGCGAATAACTATAACAGAAGTACTACATACGCAAGATAACAGAGATAACAAATATTTAAATTTAGTGTATGTAAATATATCATTTTGTTAATTTACACAAACATATGCACACTAAACAACGGCACGTATACACACATATATATATATACAGACGTCTATATCCAGGCTGTTCAAACTGGCACGAGAGTGCCGATCATCAATCGGCTTTTTATAGAAATGAATACACATAAGCGAATACATTGCTCTCGTGTTTCTCTCGATGACCATCTCTGGTCTATATATATATATATATATATATATATATGTATGTAAGAGTATTTGACAAAGTTTGCCTAAGTATTTATGTCAATATGTCTATTATTTTTATTTGATAATATTATTCTAATAACAATAATCCGCTTTTGTACTTAAGTTAATTAACATTTTGTTTCTTCTTGGGCAAAGCGTCAACATGAAATAAAAAATACTCTTTAACAGTGGGGAGCAAAACTCCCGCAAACTTATAAAACTCTTTATTATATTTAATTGTAAAAGTTTTAATGGAAAGAAAAGATAAAAAATATTGATATTAGATTTTATAAATTAAATAATATGTATTAATATGAAAAATTTTACTTGATTTTCTCTCAAGGATTGAAAGTTTCTTTGGAAATAAGTTCATAATTTTTTTTATTTTCTAGTTCCAAAGTGGACTTTTTTGTAAAAATTATTTTTATTAGCACAATAAATTCAATATATACTACATTTATACGAAGACTGTTTGCAAATACTCGTATATTAACTCACTTTTTATACGGCATCATAAATGTATAAAACTTGGTAGCACTTCTATAGAAATGTTACTTATGTTTCCAAAAAAAAAATTGTGTAATTGTATCAAATAACAAATAAGTATTATAAGAATAAGAATTTAATTTTATTATCATTATTTTCTTCTATCAATGTTTCTTTGTGTAATATTTATCAATTTATAGTTTTTTATTAGCAACCATTTGTAAGTGGGGCAACCTCAAGGATTTCATTTGCAAATATCTTGAACATTTTCTTCGAAATTTACTTGTAGTATGGATACTTATATGTTTTAACCATTTATTTCCTTTTATATATATATATATATATATATATATATATATATATATAGATATATATATATATATATATATATATATATATATATATATATATTTAAGATTTTATGTTATTTACTGTTGCAAAAACTTTTTATTTTTTAGTAGAAAGAGCGATAGAGGACTCAAAAATTTATATACTTATATTTCAACACTCTCCCCCATATTGAAGAATTGCTGCAACAAAAATTGCAAGTCTGGACTGGGACTTTCTTTGCAATAAAAAAATTATGCATTTGTAATAAAGTTCGTTTGAATTTCTTTAATAAAATCGTAATTTTTTGATCGCAGAGGTGTAAATATTTGCGTTTGATAAAATGAAACACAATCAATCAAAAACTCATTTTCGAATTTTTGTGTTTGCATGACGATATGTATATTCGCACTTAGATTTGCAAAACATTGACAAACATGTTCGAGCTTATACAACAGAAAAATAAACTTGTCATTAAAACGACTTATTTGTTTTTATTTTTGTTAATAATTTAATACTTATTAGCCTTTTACTTGCAAATGTCAACGATATTTTATTTCATGAAAGCCCAAAGTTTGGCACTACACTCAGTTTTAAAATTTATCATTCACATAAATAGAGATTATGTTAAAATACATTATTAAGGCGCAAATTTTTTAAGTTTCTATATCTCACTGTAAGTGTGTGTGTGCATGAGAGTGCATGTTTTTATCCGATTTGTCAATGTGTCAGTTTATGTTCACATATTTGCAGCAACATGACTGTAAATATTTATACGAGTAGATATGTATGATTTTTATTTTATAAATTTTTAATTACAAAACTTTTTAATTTATTCCAGTTGAGCAGTGCACATACTACCCCAATCATATATACATATATACCATCGGCTAAGCGTGTAAACCTGCTAAATCTACTTTTTATAATATATCTTATTTTAATGACGTACGAAAGAGAAAAAGATGCTACATCGACTGACTAGAATATTTATTTTTATTTAAAACTCTAGATGTAAAAAAAAACTAGTGTGTAACGCTATTTTCTTAAGATTTGTAAAGGGTATCCGAACAAGAACGCAAGATTTAAATGACTGATGCAGCAATTAAATTGTTTCTCTAGCTGTATGACATATGGCGCCGTCTTGTTGAAACCACATGCCGTCCAAATTCATTTCTTCAATTCTAGGCACGAAAAAACTGGTTATCATTTCAATTTGCTTGGTGCCGAATTGAGGTGGGTGGAGTTTGAGCGACATCATGACGTATAGCTGCGACATTTTCGGTCGATCGACCTGGTCGAAGGCGCGTTGTTGTCTTTACATCACTAACAGACCCAGTTTCGGCAAATTTATCCATTAATCACTTTACAGTTGGGTCTTTTGAAGCATTATTGTGACCGCAAATTGATCGCAATATGCGAACTGTAGCCGCAAAACAATTTCACAATGATAAGGCGTTGTTCATTCGTGCAGCGCTCCATTTTTACATACCTTGTTCCTTCTACTAGCAAACAATAACAATTGTCCAAATGTCAAACAATGACACTTCGAATGGCGCCAAATTTAAATCTTGCCTTCTAGTTGGGACACTATTTGTTTCTCCTGTAAAATTTAGTTAAAGTTATTTAGCAGGTTTACACTCGAAGCAGACGATATTTATTTAATAGAGACCTGCGTAAACAGTCTTGAAATGTAAATACTTCATCTTTTTTAAATGTATTCTCGTGGTATGTATTATACTAAACCAATAATAAATGCTGTCGTATTATAAGCGAAGCACCATGGATGTATTGGTGTACGTGTGTATGAGTGTTAACAACCGATGTCACCAAGACTTCATGTTCATACAAACGATTAACAGAAGTAGTTTTGATGCGTGTATGCTTGTTATTTTGCATATTGTAAGTTTGAGTGTGTACGTAAGATGTAGGTGGTAAGCTATTATGTGTTTTAGGGAGGTTCTTTAAGCAAGTGCACACAACTAATGCATAGCTGCCCAGAGAAAGAAAACCGAGAGAAACGTATAAGCGTATGTGTATTCATTTGTATAAAAAGCCGATTGATGTTCGGTACACTAGCTCTACTCTGGGCAGCCAAGATTTAATGTCAATGCATGTGTGAGTTTGTATGTGCACAGAAAAAAAAAGAGCATACACACAACTTATGTAGGTATGTATGTATGTACATGCATGAATTTTGTATACGCGCCCATGACTAGAAAGAAACACAAGCATCACAAATTTTTTAGTCACGAACTATTTTGTTCTTTACTTCTATACCTGCAACAAGTTAAACAAATGTATTGCCAACATTGTTGTTTAGCGTTTGTTTTAGAACATTGCGCTGTGGTAAAACATTTGAAAAATCCCTCATGTCCTAAAAATTCTTATAAAAGGTCTTGTGCGTTTGCTACAATAACTTCATAACTCGAGAAAAAAAACTAGTTTTACAGAAAACTATTTTTAACTTTTCAATTCACTCTCCACTTAATGCAAAGCGAAAATTTTGTTCATCTCCCAAGACTTGAGTACATATTTACAAGAAAGATATTTGTATAAAATATTTACACAATATATCTTTGATATAAAGATTAATGCTACATTATTAAAAGAAAAATTTAAATTTCAGCAAATTGAAATACGATGAATCAAAACAATTCACATATTCCATGTGCAAAAAAGTTTCGTATGTAAGGCAGAAATTTACATCAATTGATACCACCCACAGTGGACCAAACACAGAAGAACGCTTATGATGATGGTTAAGTGGCCTTCGAAAACGGCTAGCTGTTCCGTTCAACTATGTGTTGTTTACAGAATATTTACTACTAACTTTGATGTTATTTGTTCATTAAAAATTATCACATGCAATTTGGCTTAAAAGCGATACGAACTTTAGCCCGTTAAAATCATAAATATAGAAACAAATTAAGTTCGAAAAATAATAATTAAAATTAACTAAAATTTTATCTTTTCTTATGAGTTAAGGCGTTATTGAACTAAACGAGCGATATGTACATAGCCATAAAGATCTTTTCAACATATTATTTTAAACATATTTTTTTCGTTTAATTTTTTTCCTTCACTTTAGAGATGGTAGAACAAATTACCAAACAAGTTATTATAATCACTTACATATTTTCGGTTTATAATTTTTGTTTTTAAAATATTTTGGTAAACGACATGGAAATTGGCAAAAGAAATAAAAAAAATCAAGATGCTTATGAAACAAAAAAGTTTTGCTCTTGCTGGCACATTTAAACTTTTCGAAACCTATTAATTTTATGTAAATAATTAAAAAGAGAAATATAAAAATCTGTGCATACTTTAACAACAAATATTCGTGCTAAAATTTTGCAAATAAAAGTTTATTTTAAATGAATTTTAATATTCGTAACTTTAGTAGGAAGTGGAAAAGAAAATATTTAAACTTGTTTCTAAAATTTTTTTGTTTGTACTTAAAGTCAATAAGTTTAATAATTAGTGTTGTCAGGAGGAGCAGATATTTTTATGTACAATTTTTTTAAGATTATTTTGCGTAATCTGTTGTTCTCTGCTTGCTCAATCTTTAGGTTTTATAAAGAATACCATCAAGCATTAAATACATTAGCCACAGCAGGCTACCGACTTCAATATGTCAAAAAAATTATCACACATATTTATATGAGAACGATTATTTTTACGACAATAAGGCAACACGGCTGTAGGTTGTTGTCCATGCTACTTTCTGCCGTTAAATGAATACAGTAAGCACACTTATTAAAGCAGGCTACACGAAGTTGATAAAAATTCTTGCGACTCGAAAAGCTCTTAAATTTGTTAGTCCCAATCATATGAGACATTTCTTCCCGGACATTTTTTCAATTCTCTTTTGTTCTTGCCCCAAGCTTTTACATATTGGAGATTAATAGACAACCAAAAAATTTTGCAGCTTGTTTACTTCTTCTTTGCATTTGATACTTGCACACATACATATACATACCATATGCCTTAATAATACACAACAAGTATCAATACACCCATGGAAATGAGAAAAATCATATGAAGCAATAATAATAAATTGTGAAAAGTAGAAACGAGAAACAAAAAATGTCCGGTATAGAGGGTCGTGTACTACAGACTCTGCATCTTTGACCCTTCTTCAACACACTTAGTCTGTCTGTCTGTCTTTCACTTACAGAAACGGGTCGCAAACTACGTTTATACGCACACTATTTTCAACTAAAAATATTTGTAAATAAATTAACTCACTGTAAGTGTAATAAAAACTTCGTAGCACTTTTATAGAAATTGTACTTAAATTTCCAAAAAAAAATTTTGTAAATATATAAAATAACAAATAATAATTTGTTTTTGTTGTCACTATTTTCTTCTATCAATGTTTTTTTGCGCAATATTTATCAATTTATTATTTTGTAGTAGCTAACATTTGTAAGTTTCGCAACACATGCATTTTATTTGCAAATAGTGTGTTAATCGTGAATAATATGTCAACAATTTACAGTTTTATTTCCAAATAAGCCGTGCGTATAAACGCAGTAAGAGAAAGAAAATTTGGTTGCAATTGATACAAACGTACTCGTCCTATAACTTTAGAAAATGTGAGCGTTATCAAAAGTACGGAGCAGTGTATGGAGAAAAAAACATATCGTGTAAATTGTTACATATTCACCTGTTTCGTGATGTATCGTCTTGATTTTGAGTCAATTTAGTTTGGCTGAATACAAGGACCTATCAAATAGTGTAAATATAATGTTAATGGCTTCCTCCAATCTGACTCTGGAACCAGTCCCTTAACTATACTGAGATATTAACTTAAGCTTAGCTGGTATGGCCCTTGTGGTTGAGTGGGTAGTGTGCAAGCTTGTCATGCACGATGTTGTCGGTTCGAACTCAAAAAATTTTCTGCTTAAAAATAAATTATAATTGCATTTGTAACAATAAAAAAACTATAAGATTTCATTGTTACAGTTAAAGAGTTGGAATGATATTTTTAAATAATTTATATTATTCCACCCCGATTAGGTCCCCATAAGATAGTTTAGTGACAATTACAGCTTAAATTTTATAAAGAAAATCTGTTTCCAAATTTTATTTAAATTTTTTCGTTCAAAGAGGTTCTTTTGAAAGGTAGATAAAATATTAAATTTGCATTAAAAAATACTTATATGACTTCAAAGCATTGAATTGGAATCACAATGATTTAAGTCGTTATAAAAATTAAAATTTTACACCAAAGAAAATATTTTCACGCATTTACTACAAAATATTTTTCTTATGTCCATTTTGAGTTTTTTTAAATATCATATATCAAAAAAAGTTTTTATTGAGATATAATTTAGAAATGATAAACAATTTATTTCATCAGTTTCATTTACATCAAATTATTGACAGGAAAATGGTTTTCTATCGATTCCACTAAAATTGTATATAAAAGTCTCAAAATCATTAGCTTGACTTACCAATTTTATACTAATTGCTTGAAACTCAACCTACCTGGAAAGAAAACAAAATTTGAAGATTAGAAATATTACAGAGAATAAAATAAATATATTATTTTTTAATTTGAAAATTATTTGCTGGTTGTGCATTTGCATTTCATTGTTGCTGTAACAAATCATCAGTGGACTTCAACCACACATTTTGAAGTCACAAACCTCTTAGCTAATGCACCATCAAATAAATTTCAAATTAAAAAAATAACCGAATAAATAACACAAACTAATGATGAGACCGAAAGCTAGCTTTGACAGGCTGTTAAATGTAATGTAACTTTCAAGATTTTACTAACATTCTTCTGGAAGCCTTATGTAAGGAAAATTGTAGTTAACATCGTGGTATTGCAGCAGCAAATAGTTTAACATCGTGTATTTTAAATCTCCTAATAACATTGTTGAGCAAATAAAGTTTTCTGATTTGTTAAGAAAATGACACTGATGAGTTTTAATTTAATTGCAAATATTCGAAGCTACACACTAGAGTTGAGCGATATTTTGAAACCTGTTACTTTTCACAGCGATAGAAAAATCCATAACTATGACTGAATTTATCAAGTAACAGGTTTTGAAAATATAGCTCTTTCATACAAACTGTGATTGTTCTTGTATGCTTAGTTTACAGTAAATAAACCTACCACATTAATTTTTTTTATACCTTCATCTTTTGTCAAGAAAATATCGTCAAATCGCGTTTTCTGGTAACTATATATGTAACAGCGTGACCGTTTGACCGACTAAAGTGGCAAATTGCCACTTTTTGTCCCCCTTTTTTAAAAGGAATTATATAATAATACATTAAAAATAAGAAATTTTAGTGTAATTTTCCCGTTTTTTTTAATGTTGCCCCTTTTTTTTGATAAATCCCCTATTTTTGCCACTTTTTTAAAAGTGTCATGGATCACCCTGCTATGTACAGCTCTCACTTTTTTCTTTGCAATTTTATTGTCTCTCTGCCTCTTATACGACAATTCTCAATATTTGGATGGGGTTGATTGCTAATTGTTTGTTCTTGCCGCTATTCTTATTAGTATTTCAAAACTTTAATATTAGTACACAATTTTTCAGCAGAAGACCTGAAATGTGTTAAGCCGTGATCACAGTCATTGTTTAATTTCACTGCTGCTCTTCTTATTAGTTTTTCTCAAAATAACAGAACTGCTTCAAACAAAATACTGCTAAACTGTGATCACAGTCACAGTTTAAAAGAACAGCGATTCAGAGATCACGTTCACAAGGCGTAACATTCTTAAAAAATCACAATTTCGATCATCTCTACTACACACTCTCAAAAAAAAAAGACATATACTATTATTAAGTAAAAAATTTTTCTAAGTTTAAGTAATTTTTTCTAAGTTGCAGTAAATTTTTTCAAAATTCTAGTAAAAATTACTTAATATGAGTAAAAAATAAAAAGTTCATATCCTTAAAAATAGTTCATAAAAATACACACACAAATTCTCACATTCAAGAACAAGTTTACTGGCTCAAAGAAAATACTTACCAAAAATTGGAAAATGGTTTAAAAGTTTAGGGAAATTGTCTCCTAAGAACTAGTCAATCTCATTTGAAATCAAAAAATAAATTTTAGGAAATTACTTATTCCTAATTAGTACATTAAATTTGAATACTTGAAAGATATTACTCAAATTTAGAAAATTTTCCAAAGTTGTTGTTAGTTGTTTTTTTGAGTGCAAGTAATATTTTCAAAAATTTAAAGTGTAAAATATGAATATGGAAATCAACAAGAATGTTTGTTAGTTTATAAATTGTATTTGTTACATTAAATTTCGTTGTTTTACTAGAAATAATATTTAACAATTTTTCCTTACCTCTACGAAAGTAATACTTTGTTTTACATTAAAATTATCATATGGGCTTTTGCCAAATTTTCCCCTCCAAAAATATTGTTTACATGTACATAATGTTTTTTCTGTAAATATAGGTCTATTATTAAGCTGAAAAAGAAATATCTTGAACACTTAATTAAAGAATTTTAATTAAAATGTAAATGTCAATATTATGGATAAATAAAATATGTAACTATATAACTATGTAAAACATTAAAATTATTTTTTATCACTACAAATACATATTTAAAAATGCATTCATTTTAAGTTCAATTGCACATAATGCATTAAACACATAGACCACACAAGGCTAGATGGCTACACGGGTAAAAGTGCCGCTGGCAAAATATGTTGCCTGGTAGCCAGCTACTTAATCATTTTGACGACGGCAGCAGCAACATAAATAAATACTTCAGTGGTGCCGCTTTCAAAATATAACATTTATATAAATAAAATAGTTTATTCACAAATATAAAAACAAATCAGTTCATATATTTTTTTTGAGAATTTTACTATTTATAGGTTTAGTAATTTCCTAAAAACGTTTACCAATTTTCCGCTAGCTTGCGATTTTTCGCGTTTTTCGCGTTTTTTCCAAACCTTTTATATTTTAATGGCTTTCGCGATTTCTAATCAATTTTAGCGCTTGCTTCCGATTTACCAAATTTTCGCAATTTTTTGCAATAAAATCAAATTTTGCATGTTTTCAGTTTCCTAAGAGTTTTGCCGATTTTTAAACAATAATAGACTTTGTTATCATCCCGCTGTTAATAAGTTTTTGTAAATTTTGCAAACTTTCACGATTTTTAGCGAATTTTTTGCATTCCTTACAGTTTTGCCAATTTTTGATCAATAGTAGTATGGCTTGCAACTTCTCGCGATTTTTTTCAAACTTTGCGATAAATCCGACTTTTTGCATGCTTTCAGCCTCCAAACATTTTTGTTGATTCTTAAACAAGATTTTGCATTTCTTAAAGTTTTAGTGATTTTTAATCAATATTATGGCTTATTTAGAATTTTGCAAATTTTTTCGCGACTTTTTGCAAAGTTCGCAATAAAAGCGAATTTGCGAGTTTTCGAATTTTTTTTTTTGTATTCTTTAAAGTTTTATCGATTCTTAATCAATACTATGGTTTTTTTTTAATTTTCCAACTTTTCGTGAATTGTCGTTTTTTTTTTCTTTGCAAAAATATAATTACTTTTGTAATTAACATTAAAATTTTGTAACTTTCTTTTTTATTTTGCAATAAAAAATATTTCTTGGCAATAATTTGTTCAACTTATTTTGCTATATTGTCAACACTGTTTTTGGTTTGCAGCCATAAAAAATAGAAATTAGTTTAATTTGACTACTAGTTTAATTTAACAAACTGATAGAAACTTAGATAGATAAAGGCATCACAACTCCCAGTCAAATGACCGGTCATTTGTGTTCTTGCTGGGTTCTTGCCTTCAAAAAAATTATTTTCATATAAACATGTGTATTCTATCTTTGACGTTTTGTAGCGGGTAGCTTGCTATGGTGAATGTGTTTAATGCTTAACTTTTTTTAAATTTATATATTTTTTGATGGTTTTGCCTTTGTTTCACATTTAAAATTTAACAAATTAAAAAAAATTATTCTACCAAAGTTCGACTGTGATATTTCAAACTTTTTTTGTTGCCCTTAATTTAGTAATATTTATGAACATCAGCAGTTCAGCTTGAATTTATAATCAATGAGAATACGAGAAGTGTTTTTTTTTATTTCAGCAAAAGTCAGTAAAAAAATTAAGGCAACAATAAAACAGTAATACTACCATAGATACTAAAAGAGTGCTTACTTTGCTAAAAGAAATAAATAAAATCCTTTTCAATTATGCATTAAAATAATTCATGGATCAATAATAATCTGTTACAAAATATAACACTAACGCAATAACCATGCTAAGTAAAAAAGAAAACTCCTTCACAATAAAAACCACTTTAATATCCATTTATTTAAAATGACTGAAATGTATTAAGAAAATAAAGTGAAAGGCAAATAATGATTCCAACAAATCCACATTTAGCCGCTTTGATTTGTATTTTTGCTGTTATTGGCCAAATTGTGAAGAACAAATACATAGCTGACAGCAACCCCAACACCCAGTCATGCCGACCAGCAGCACTATTAGCAAAAGCATACAAATAGGAAAATTAAATGGCACAACAAGTGGTATCCTTGATTTACTCAATTATCTAAAGGCAACGCAACATATTTAAATCAATAAAACTTAAACACAATGATGATGAATACATACATATGAACATACACCAGGTGAAGATTAAGGGAGAAGCATACGCCCCTTAAAAATTTAAAAAAAAAACATTTTATTGTGCTCATTTCGCTTATAGAAATAATGAAGCTAGATTGTATTCAATAGCATTTGGTGAGTGTGGGATTTAATTTAAAAAAATGCTTAACCTTTAGATACTCGTATTTCATCATTATATAATAATTTATCGTGCCCCTGTGGCTGACTGGTAGCGATGCTACCCTGTCAGTCCAGAGATCGTGGGTTCCATTCCCACCATAGACCCTGGGTGTTTTCCGCAGACAAGCTAATCGCTTTGCGGGTTGTATTTGTTCTTAAAAAAAATTTAAAAATAATCTAGTTTAAACTAGACTTAAGAAGCTTCCCAGTATATTGATTATGACATTGACGTGCCAATTTGAACGAAAGCTTTCTCATCAAAAGTTGTTAAATCATTAACAAGTTTTTGCCTCAGAGAGTAAATTAAAATTCCGATTGGTTTGCAAGATATGAGCCTGAGAAAAAGCGAAAATAACACCGAGGCCCCAAATCTTTGGGGGCCCATAAAGAAAAATACCTGACTTGGGGCAAAACTGGGAGACACGAGTCTTTTTTTTTGGTATTTTATCACGTTTTGGTGTCCGTATATGGTTCTATTTTCATGACTTAAAAAATAACACACTGTGTAATAATATATTTTACCATAATAGAAAGTGACGTAAGCCACACACACTTGCAATAGTATGTGGTACATTTCAAACGCAACAACCACTTAAGCGTGTAATATCAACAAAGTGTCCAATGGCGTCCACTACCCATTTGAGTCTTTAGATGACACATGACACACCTTTTTAGTTATTATATGCATGTCCTTAAAATAAAGATGTTATAGCGTATTAACTTTAAGGAATTAACTCATGTTACACTAAAAGACTTAAGTTAGTTTGTGTAGAGACGTAAAAAACAAAAGTGACCTTAAATTTTAGCAAATACTTATGGCACTAAATTCATAAGGCTTTAAATTTTACAATAAAGAAGAATGGACTCAAGGCAAATTCACATCAGGTGATCACAATTCGCCAGCTGACGATACGATGTTCTCTGCTGTCAAATCAAAGCAAAACGTTCGGAAATATTCAGACAACAGGAAATTTTACTCTAACAAATATAAAAGGCGAATACGCAGAGTTGCAAATTGAGACCACCTTCGCCTTGCATTTAGTTTTGCCAATACACACACACCTACACTTTATGCATGCCTTTGACTATATGGAGAGACCAATAATAATTTTAGAATAAAACTTAAGAAACAAAACACATTACCTGCCAGTTTATAGAAGACAAGTAAAATTTTACATCTGTCTATTTATATTGAAAACAAAAACAAAGCACTCAAATTTGGTTTTGTTTTCAATATAAATATACAAACAATAATTTTTACTTATCTTCTATAAACTGCCAGTAAATGTCCTTGAAAGAGATTTGAATTTAAAGAGCATTTGATTGCAAAGGACATAAAATCAAACTGTTATAAATATACACAAAACACTTGCACACACACTTCAGGGTAAGAGGCGTCTTCGCTACTCAACCCATTTCTTGTAAATCTTTATTTTGCTACAGAAGCAAGAAAGTGTAAATACACGCCCATAAATGTATTCGTATTTATTTTATTTTTTATTTGATTTAAGAAAAGTAACACTCAGGCAAAAAATATGCCTAAAGTTTACAAATATATGTATGTGTATGAATGTGTGTGTGTGCGTGTTAGCTTCTTTTGGAAAAAGAAAGTGAAGAGAGAATTTATGATGAAATGTGGAGTTCTTAAGCTTAAGTCGTTTTATAACTCTGCTATTTTGTGTTTTTGTTAATTTTCATATTATCGTTGCAGCGCCTCTGGTGTTAAATAGGCAAATTAATTAAAGCAATACAACCATTTTATTAGTTACTAGCTATGACCAGCAAACATTGTCTTACTTTCAACTATTTTATTTATTTTTTTAACTACAAATAACTATACACAGTGGACACTTGTTGAGTCAAAAACAAAACGGAAACCTACGGAGTATTAACCCAAATCTGCGTTAAAAATTTCATCTCCACAGCTCTTATAGTTCTAGAGATCATGCTTTACGAACAAACACTCACAACTATTTCATTTATGTAGATTTCCCTTTATTTATTTAGATCAATGATACAGGGTGGCCCAGAAAGACCGAAGTGGTGTAAATTCCTTATAACTTTTTATTTAAGACATATTTTTTTAATTTTTTGTTTTTTAAATACAGTAAATTTATAGGGAATATTTTTAGATTAGTTGTTAAAAATGATATCCCGCAAGTGGAGGCCATTTTTTGCTTCGCACAAATGATCTCTTTTCAACACATTTTCCATGACCTTTCGCAAAACTTCCGGTGTTATGTTGCTAATTTCGTCTGGAATATTGGTTTTTAATTCCTCAATAGTCCTAGGCTTATTAACATAAACTTTCCCTTTTAAATAACTCCAAAGGAAACAGTCTGGAGCGGTTAAATCCGGGGAACGCGGAGGCCAATTAAAATTGCTTCTACGCAAATTTATTCTTTCCCCAAAGATGTCGCGTAAAATCTCCATCCTGTTGGAACCATATTTGCGGATGGTATTCCACGGCTGGCCTTACAAAATTTTCCAATATGGCCCGATATCGATCACCATTGATGGAAATGGCGACATCTCTTTCATTTTCCAAAAAATATGGACCAATGATCCTTTCTGAAGAAACACCGCACCAAACAGTACACTTAACTGGGTGTAATTGTCGTTGATGAAGTACTCTCGGGTTTTCCTTAGCCCATATCCTAAAGTTTTGCTTGTTAACAAACCCATTTAATTGGAAATGGTCTTCGTCACTCATAAATAAGTTATGAATAATGGAAATGGAAAGAGCACATTTGTGCGAAGCAGAAAATGGCCACCACTTGCGGGATACAATTTTTAATAACTAATCTAAAAATATTCCCTATAAATTTACTGTATTTAAAAAACAAAAAATTAAAAAAATATGTCTTAAATAAAAAGTTATAAGGAATTCACACCACTTCGGTCTTTCTGGGCCACCCTGTATATATAACAAACCAAATAACTATAAAACAAAATAGTTAAAGAGTTTTTGTAGTAATGATCAAAATAATAGCTTTGTGTCAGCTAAATCGAAGCAATATGCACAATGCGCAAACTTTTACAAAACAGGGGCCAAATTACGGCATTCGATACAACTCGTAATTTGGAAATTTTTCAATAGAGATTATATGGAAATATTTTTAAATTACGAGTCGTATCGAATGCCGTGATTTCTCCCAGCTTTTGTGTTTTCACATCGACGAGATCACAACAGCCAATCAGATCTCAGCAAAGAAACAAGAACAAATTTAAGAGCTTTGAAAGCTGTTTACCTCATATACAAACATCAGAGTATGTGTGTTTGGACGCAGCTGCTTTAAATAATTACACTGTGCTCGAATTTGAAAGTTTTTTTGTAACAAACCGGAGGCCCAGTGGGTAAACCTAATTCGAGTAGGCTGAATCCAATAATGTTAACAATTTTTTGACGTTAGCTCTTGTTTAAAAAATATTTAAGATTGAAAACTTGGCTAAAAGCACCTAAAAATCTTTTTTTTTTTGTTTTCTACCATTTATTAACCTTCATATCGATATATATCGCCTGAAATTGAAATTGATGAAATTGATGAAGTTGCATCCTGAGAAATCTTTTTGAAAAAAATTTAATTTTTTTTTCGAATTTTTTGCCTCAATTTTTTTGGGGCAGTTTTTTTAATTGGGATAATGTTCTTTTCATTGATATAAAAATAAATGAATAGTAGAAAACTGGGAAAAATTGCAATTTTTAGGTGCTTTTAACCAAGTTTTCAATATTAATTATTTTTTAAACAAGAGCTAACCAACAAAAAAATCGTTAGCGCCGTTGGATTCAGCGTACTCAAATTATGTTTAATCACCAAGTCTTCTGCTTTTTTCATTTTTGAACTAGCACAGTGTTATATTCCATATAACTATTGTATTTTCTATATTTCCAACTCAGAAAAGTCTCATGAAAGTACGACTGAAGAATATACAGTCAACAATGACAGCTGAGCTGAAGTTCATGTCAAAAAAAATTTCATCATAAGTGCCACGCTGACTTAAGGCCCAACTATAATATGAATAAGCTGGCTTAAGCTAATGCCAGAATTGAACGAAAAGTCTGTCAAATAATTAAGCAATTCAGATGTGACTTTTAGGTGGCCACAATGTACTTACATGCACTTAAGTATTCCTTAGCCACAGCTGCACATATACATAGGTATTGTTCACAATTTTTTAGTAATTTTATTTCTTCTTATAACTACTAAATGAATGCAATTCAATCAATCAATAACTTGTTGGAATGTTCTAATCCATTAAAAATTCACGTATAATTATATCCACCACTTTATTTCTTGTTTTTTTTTTGTTTTTCCTACTAAAACGTACAACAATGAACATACATAAATAAACTCATGTGTATGTGTGTATATGTGCATTGTAAAACAGAATGAAAATAAAAATTTTGCTTTCTTTTCTTAGTTTAAAATAAGAAACAATAAAAAAATATTTAAAATCAATGAATATTTTCTGCTGCTGTTTGCTTGAGTTTAAAAAATGCACAAGCAGTGTTTTCCGTACGGAATGTGCGTTCAGTTTGGCACTTAACTTAAGCAAATGACATTTGACGAAACTTGACGAAAAGTTCCATAAGTACATTATAGTTTTCCACATACATACGTTTTATATGTAACCGCACAGTTGCTTAAGTTCGCTTATTCATATTATAGTTGGGCCTTTAAAAAATTTTTGCCACAAGAGCATTATTATATAATGAATTTTTCAATTAAACTTTAATTTTTACCAGAGGGCAAATTAGATCATTCGATTCCTTTCGAAATTTGAAAATATTTCCATATAAATACTATTGAAATATTTCATAATTTCCTTCAGTAACGAGTGCCGTAAAAAAAGCTATTGCAGTGGAATCGAAAAATTATTTTTATTTATAAAACAAAACCTCCAAATGAACAACACAGTCACCAATCAAACTCATTTATACTTGAAAAGCCATATTAAATAAAAATAATAATAACATCTTGACATATTTACATCAAAAACAACATTAACCTTAATGGTGCTTAAATGAATAATAATAATTTGCAAGTAGCATGTGACAACAGTCGTCTTTGACCTTCATCAAAAAAAATTTTATCTTTTACATTTTTTGTCTTCAGTTACATTGCATACGTTTACAATAAAAAATACACAACACAAAATGAGACAAAAAAAAATTAAATAAAAAAAAACTACAACAGAAACTGACAAAAAACATACATACATACATATGTACATTTTTGTGACATTTTCCTATGACACATTTCATAATAAGACTATACGAATACAGTAACCACATTTTCTTAGACAAAATTTAAAAAAAAAGAAAAGAGAAAAAAAATTTTATACATATATTACAATTTTATCTAAAACTATTATTTGGATACGAATTATAATGGTTCTTGTTGTTGTCCTTTTACATCACACAGAATTTGTAAGAAAATTTGTAAACTTACAAATATGTAGAAATGTCTGTGCATGTACATATGTATGTATGTATGCTTGTATGAGCACGACTGCTTGTATGTATGCTTAAGGACAGGCATGTGTGAAATGTATCGGTATTTCTATGTTAGTGTGAATTCATGAATAACTGTCTAAAGCTGAGTTTACATCTGGCATTTCTTGTGTGTCATTTGCCCAAAAAAACGTAAACGTAACCAATTAATTACTAATGAAAAACTGTTTGATTCAGACATACATATATTTAATGATTTGAACAGTTTGCAATCATTTTGGATTATATAAAATTGTCTATTAATTATGTATGAAACTGTTTAACTTAATAAATACATGTCTGAATCAAATAGTTTTTCATTAGTAATTAGTTGGTTACGCTTTTTTACGCTTGTGTGTCACTTGGCATACAGATGTAAACCCGGTCTAAGATTGCTCTCAAATAAACTTATGCACAGTGGACACATTAAAAAAATATCCAAACTCGAAAAAACTAAAAACAAGAATATATAATTTCATAAGTCAAAAAGTTAAACATACAATCGCTACTTTAATATAGAAATGGCCCAGTTCATTTCTTCAAATCTAGATTTTTTTGAATAATCTAATCTAATCGAAATATGTAAAAAACTCGGTTTTAATAAAATAATGAGTTAAGGCGTTTCAATATTAAGGTAACGATATTTAGATTCTGGCTGACATATTAAACTGAATTGTAACAATTTCGTAAAAGAAAAACACCATTTATTAACTTTACTGCACCCAGTCAAAAATACTAGTGTGGCAACACTCTATTCTTGCGAAAGCAATGAATAGTTGTTGTAGTTTTATACATTTACCTTTTATTACATACTTCTTACAACTACAATTTGAGCTGAAAAAAGTCAGCTAATATATTAATATATTAAGTAAGAATATAGAAAACATGTTGCTTAATGTTGTTGTTGTTTCAACTATCATATTAATTGAACTTCTCATTTGTTTAAATTAAAGTTTAACATGTTATTTTAATATGAAATAATTTTTTCAATCGGCCTTAAGTTCAGTAATTTCAATTCTTATTGAATGAAATATTTCTTATTAATTAATATGAGTTTCTACACACAAAAGAGTAAAATGAAGGATTTTGTAATATTAATTAAAAAAATATTTGTAGTATCAATTAAAAAATTAATTAAATTTTCACCTATAAACAATTCGATAATATCAATTAAGTTTTTCTATTCAAATTAATTAATACAATTAAAAATGTAATTAATATAATTAATTTTTTAATTGAAAATATTAATTGGTGAACACTTCTTTTCTGTGTAAGCAAGAGAAGAAAAATTAAACTAAACTTTATTAGCTGGGGGAAATACTTATAATTTTCTGTGCAGCCACGCATTTCATCAGTACCGATGTCTATCTACTTGGGTAGAGATTATTATTAACATCAGTTATTTAACCTAAATTGTTAATGAAATATAATACGAGAAATAATAATATTGCGTATATAGTTACGGATTTATCTTTGGTGAATACATTTATAACTTTCATTGTTAATTTTTCATTTTTCCATTATTTATTTTCTATTCATGTTAGCATGAAGTTATATCACTCCATCTAAGTATGTTTAACTATTCCAGTTTATCTTTTACGATCATCACATTAATTATTTTTACTTATTCGATGTACCATGGGTAAATACATCATTATAAAAGAGAATGAATGCTTACTACTATTACTAGGTGTTACCTTCTTTAGGAAAGGTATTGTAATGTGCACCCTGTGGGTTTTTTTGTGACTCTGTGTAAACACAGCTATCAGCTGTGCGTACTGTATTATCGGCCTGCTGCTGTGTTTACACAGAGTCACAAAAAAACCCACAGGGTGCACATTACAGTATAGTGATAGAGAAGACATGTGGTGAAGAATGAGATAAAGGAAAGCTTTATACTTTTACAACTCTGCTTTTGTCACGTTTTAGTAATGCAGTGTTGCAGCGCCTCTGATGTTTAAATGAGGCGTATTAAATTTTTTAAGTGTGTTTAGTAGCCATTTTATTGGCTCTTTTATTTCGCCGATAATTATGCTACACAATACCGACAGATGAGATTTAATATCTGCTGAAGTCGGTATAGTTCAGTGACCAGTGACTATGCCTTCATCACTTGAATTTTCCTACGGTAACTGATACAAAGTGACACTAATGCTCATCAGAAAAATGCGTGCTGTTGTTATTTCATGACTGTCGGATACCGGGCTCAAATCCAGGATTCCAGCCAACCCCTTAGAAAATAACAGCTGTTTTTTAATTTAATTTATTTTTTTTTCTCAGAAAATAGTAAATTTTTTGCGACTGAATTAGTATAAACGAATTGCGACCGTATTTATAGCTAAAACTCTTATTTGTTAAATTAAATTATTTTTTTTATATTTTATTTAGTTTAAATATTACTTTTTTAAGCAAAACAATCAAATTAAAAAAATAACTATTATTTTCTGAGGAAAAAATAAAACTCAGAAAACAAATTTCATATTCTAAGCGAAAAATAAAATTCCAGAAATAATGATTAAAAAATTATTTTTAAAATAAAACTTATAATTCTTACGGGCCCTGACTGTCACATATTTTCCCACTGTGAAATGTGGCAGTTAAGTTATTGAAACTCTAACCGACTATTTTTTCCTTCCTTTTACTCATCCTACATCACGAGAAAATAAAAAAAAGATCCCACAATGAAAAAACAACCTTCAATAAACAAGTTTTCATTTCTATTTTTTTTTAAATGTCCTGTATTCTTTGGTTCATTCAGAGCGCTTGTTGGCTCTTCATTTTTGTTGTTTTCGTTTTCTATTTATTTTTCGTATTAAGTTGTTCAACTAATATTCCCTGGATTCAGATTTAAGTAAAAATTTTGCTTTAAATTTACTGTGAATATGTGTTGTATTGCAGTACAACGAGTAGTAAGAACTGTCTAGTTATTTATGAAATGCTTATTCTTCCAGGGAATTTGTTAAGATACAAACATCCTTTTCTTCTTCTCAGTTGTGTTTGTGTTTGTATGTCCAGGCTGTTCAAACTGGCACCAGAGTGCCGAACATCAATCGGCTTCTTATATATTACTCTCATGTTTCTCTCGGTGGGCAGCTCTGGTGTATGTATGTAGGAAGAATTGTTGTGCTCGTGTGGGAAGGTGATGTGCTGTTACTTCTTTATATATTTTTTTTATAAAATTGTATCTTGATTCATGGTGTACTTTTAAATACGTTTATTGTAAGGATCTTGCTTTGCCCTCTGACATCCTTTGTTATCTGCAGGTTTTTCTTTATATTTGAAAGCATCATTTAAAGAATTCATGAACTAGACACCAATTAACTTAAAATGTGAGAGTATCAAATTTTTTTACAATATTTTAACCTTAACTTTGTGGGTTTTTAACTCCCGACTAAAAAAAGAGGTTTATAAGTTTGCAGTGTGTGTCTGTGTCTGTCCGTGTCCACAGTACAGGCCAAACAGCTGGACCGATTTTGATTTAGTTTAAAAGTTGACTTGATCGAGACGGTTCTTAGCTGTGTTTTAAGAAAATCGGTCTAGCCGCTTAGAAGATATCGCATCTTCTCTAGATATATTCGGGGGTTTTTAAAATTTTTAATTTTTGTTATTAATTACTCTATTAATTTATATTTTATATAAATCTGTAAAATATCTTTGGTGGACAGAATACGAAGCATTAGTATGAATTAAATCTAATCTAATCGTCAATCAAATATCAAGATTTGTCAAGGCCTTAACAATAGCCAAATAATTGTTTCAAAGAAGACTTCTTTGTTTGATCCAAATCTTCTACCACCTATAAATATTTTTTTTTTTAATTTGGAAACAGGAAACTTCGCAAGGGGTACAATCTGAAGAGTATGCTGAATAGGGTAAAAGCTCAAAGCCCAATTCATAGCCTCAGTGACATTAAGTCTGAATTAGCTTATGATACAATTTTTTTGGACGCAAAGATTTTCGAAATTTTTGTGGCCAAATCAAAAAATTGCTCTCCCAAATCGTCAAACTGAGTTTCACTACCCTACTATGAAACCTATTCTATGAGTACCGTGTGGATTTCTACTGCTTCACTGTTAAAACTAACTTTAAAAAAATTGTACATTATGTACCTGAAATGACTTTGATACAACATGATTCTTCCTTTTGATTTAACAGTATTGGAATATTAAATCGACATAAAGTTATTTAAAAAGGAAAAATTTTCTTTCAGTGTTACTGTAAATCGTTTTGAATTAACATTTTTGTAGATTTGTATCCTCTGCCATGACTGACCATGTGTGATATAATCCTAATACTTCTTGCAGCAGTGGGATGGAGGGCCTCAAAATAATATAGTTTCAGTCAAAGAGATGGGTATGGTCATGTTAATCATACATATTGTTGAACGCGTTGCTGACTAATTATTACCAACCTGATTACTGGCAACAATAAATTAAGTTTATTTAAATTTGTCTCCTCTTCCCTTAAATCTCAATGATTTTTACTTACTTAAGGCTTCACGACTAACGTTTGCGCCATCCTTGACTTATTTAATCCTCTAAGCGCCACCAAGCCAGTCAAAAATGTAGGGTGTCACGGGTACAAAATGACTTCTGCACTTTTTTTGGTATTCTTTGTTACAAATTTTAGAAATTTTAGTTTGGGTTTTGCTGCACCAACTGCATGAATGTGGTTTGAGGTTTTATACCATTTCAGTCACCGCTGGTGTCTGTGTATGTTTGTGTGTGCATTTTTTTCTTTTTGCTTATTTTCCCGTTGAAAATTATTTTGTTTGCAGTTGGTTTTAGCAGTTTCTACACATACAGTTACACATGACTTGCATTTTCCTTTCAATACAATGCCTTATGGCCTCCGTAAGCGCTTTTTTGCTTCTGTCCGCAAACACATCGATGCCAAACAACCAACCCTCTTAGTCTTACTATTGCTGTTGGTTGAAATGAGCGTATTGTGGTAAATGTTACTTGTTGCCACATCATGATGTGTCTTTGCACAGATTTAATAGTTTTACTTCTTATTGTTGTTAAATTTTGCATTTTATGCCGCAGCAGTTTGTAAAACTACACTTCTTAATGCTAAAAATTATTTTGATTTTGTTTAAATGGAGAGTAAGTTAAATTTGCAAGGCAATTGTTTAATTCTTACCCTAAAAATTTATGTAAATAAAATGTTTTATATAGGAATGTTTTATGTATTATATAAAAATGTTTTATATAAAAATATTTTATATAAAAATGTTTTATATAAAAATATTTTATATAAAAATGTTTTATATAAAAATATTTTATATAAAAATGTTTTATATAAAAATATTTTATATAAAAATGTTATATATAAAAATATTTTATATAAAAATATTTTATATAAAAATATTTTATATAAAAATGTTTTATATAAAAATATTTTATATTAAAATGTTTTATATAAAAATGTTTTATATACAACTGTTTTATATAAAAATGTTTTATATTTAAATATTTTATTGAAAAAATATTTTATATAAAAAAATTTTAGATAAAAACATTTTATATATAATAAAATTTTTTTGTATAAAAATGTTTTATATAAAAATGTTTTATATAAAAATGTTTTATATAAAACTGTTTTATACAAAAAAAAATTATATAAAACTGTTTTATACAAAAAAATTTATATTAAACGTTTTATACAAAAAAATTTTATATAAAACTGATTTATACAAAAAAATTTTATATAAAAATATTTTATATACAAATGTTTTATACAAAAATCTTTTATAGAGAACTGTTTTATATAAAAATGTTTTATAGAAAACTGTTATATATAAAAATGTTTTATAGAAAACTGTTATATATAAAAATGTTTTATAGAAAACTGTTATATATAAAAATGTTTTATAGAAAACTGTTATATATAAAAATGTTTTATAGAAAACTGTTACATAGAAAACTGTTTTATAGAAAAATGTTTTATATAAAAATGTTTTATAGAAAACTGTTTTATATAAAAATATTTTATAGAAAAATGTTTTATATAAAAATGTTTTATAGAAAAATGTTTTATATAAAAATGTTTTATAGAAAACTGTTTTATATAAAAAAATTTTTTAGAAAACTGTTTAATATAAAAATATTTTATATAAAAATGTTTTATACAAAAATGTTTTTTAGAAAACTGTTTAAAAAAAATGTTTTTTAGAAAACTGTTTTAAAAAAAATGTTTTTTAGAAAACTGTTATATAAAAATATTTTTTTTAGAAAACTGTTTTATATTAAAAATTTTTATAGAAAACTGTTTTATAAAAGAATATTTTATATAAAAATGTTTTATACAACTGAATTTAAGCCATTTTGAACTTTTTAAAGCTTATTTATGAAATTGGTTAAGTTTTTTTATTATTTTTTAATTTTAAATCATTGTTGGTTTCTACCATACTGAAAATCTTCAAACTATTGCTCTATTAATTAAAATTCGCAATAATTTGTTTTACTTTATTTAAATAAATTCATCATAATGATTTTTTTTTTATTTTTTTAATTACATTTAAGCTTTTTATATTTTCATGAGCAATAGTGTATTTGCCAACTAGAAGTGAATTCTGTTTCTTTTCAGATAAACAAATACAATATAATTAAATAAAAACAAAAAGTTTATTTGGAATTTTAGCTAAAAGGAAAATCAGATTTGAGAAGGATTTTCCATTGAAATTCAATATTTATTGTTTTAATGAAACAACAAAACTTGTTGAGTTTTCATTGAAAGAAATTGAAAACAGCATCTATTTTAATTCCAAACACACGTTTTATTGGTATTTATATATTTCCGTTCCTAATGACTGCAAAATAAATATTTTAGTTGTGGTTTTTCAGTATTCAGTTCAATGTTAAAGTTCGGTTAATGGACCGGCTTCTGCTGTGTGCGTGTGAGGCTGAAAGTATTTGAAAATTAATTATTTAAGAGCTTTCGCAAGCATAGAGAATATTTTCAAAATATTTAATTGAAAGTAAGGAAAAAAAGTTTTCAATTGAAATGTAAATAAGAGATTATTTTAACTCGGTTTTTGTTTTTTTTTTTCATATGAAAAAAATGCCTTAGATTTGAGACTTTTTTTAATGTCAAATACTTTCGCGTTGCACAGTGGGGAAGTCATACTGAAATTTCTTAATTAAAAGTAAGCGAGATTTGAGTGGCATGCTCTCGCACTTTTGTATGACTTTTTTCGATATCTCACTATATTAAAATCTTTCTAGTTCAGCCCTTAAAAAAACTTTAAATTTTTATTTCAGTTTGAATTTTAATTCGCTGCAATACTGCACTAGATTTAAATTATTTTTAGACTAAATGCATTATAGCATGCATTTTTATTACATTTTCCTAATCCCACATTTTTCCGTATAAGAAATTTCGCCTACAAATGAAAAATCGCTAAAACAAAACGAAGAGCCAGAAAATCATTTGATTGTAATTTAATTACAAAAGAAATGAAAGAATTAAAAAAAGAAACAACTTGCAAGTTAAATATTTTGTACCATTGGACAACTCAGCTACACAGGTCGTCAGTCTGTCAGTCAGACAGCCATCCAAACAGTCAGTCACTCTGTCAGTAAGTCTCTTTGCACTCACTTGCTCTGTTCATAGTCGACTGTAGTAGACAATGAAAATTGTATTTTCACCTTCCTTTTTTTGCAGTTGTATATTTGCTTATTTTTCTTTATTTCAATTCGATTTGAGTTCAAATATTTTTTGTTAATAACGAATAAACAGAATACACCTGGTTTTATTTTCTACAAAAATATATACATACAAATATGTATGTATGTATGCATGTATGTATATTTATATATACATATTGTTAATTATATTCCTACTTAAGTTCTCTGTTGCAAGATGAAATCAAATTTTTTTAATAAACATTTTCTGTATTCCTGTACAATGACGTCAAGTGTTTGAAATGTATGGAATGCTTTATTTATTTTTACAAAAAGAAATAAAACAAAGTTAGCAAGTGGGGAAGCTGAGCCGACTATTATATACTCTTCAGCTATATTTGAAGCAAGAGGTATGTTATTCGTATGGGTAACAGTTCTAACAATACCACCAGGGTGAATTTTCACCATATAATTTCTTTTCAGCACATGGTGTCAAAATCAAATAAAACGTTCGAAAATTGTTTGAGAGCAGTAAATTTTCTACTAAGGAATATATATATACCAAGGACAATTCACATAAGGTGATCTTAATTAAATGAAATGAGAAAAATAAGTGTCAAAACTACAAATAAAAGGGCCTAAATGAATAAAGTCGCCAAAATTAAGAAACGCCAAAAACCGAATTTCGCCAAAATTAAAAAAAATCGCCAAAACGAAAAAATCGCCAAAAAATAAAAAACGCCAAAAACCAAAAAAAATCGCCAAAACGAGAAAAAAATTCAAAACTAAAAAAATGGGTAAAACTATATTTTGTATAGGCTAGTAAAGTTCGTATTTAATTACATATCTCGTGTCCGTACGCAACCCTTCGTGCGCGGGTCAAAGTCGCACTTTACTGAATTTATTTAGGTTTTAACCCATTTTGCTAATATGTAACAGAAAGAAAATCAAGTTTGCTTCATTTATAAAGAAGGCACTAAATATTATTATTTTCTTTAGACATTCAAACTACTCGTATGTAGTTTGACAGATAACACTATGCAACAAATGAACACTTTTGAATAAACCAGGAATCGGGCAGTATAGGTTCGATAGTCCAACCAAAGGTTAGTAAAACCCTATACTCAGCTTTACGATTTTCGTGACCATTTTTTTATGATCCTCTAAAGATTTCGAAAATCACTGCGTCTTCAAAAAATGGTGTCATCAATTTTTGGCCCACAGCTAATTCATACTTGATGAAAGCTCTAATTATATATGACATTAATGTAGCTAAGACTCCAACAAACAAATCTTTTTTAACATTTTATAACAAAAAAAATCATTTTTTAGCACTTTGTGCAAAGTAAAGGAAAACACATTTCATGTTTCACTTTTTTTAAGACTAACTTAGAGGGACTCCAAGTTTTTTTGCTAACAATATTTAGCAAATTTATAACAAGGGTAAAGCTGAATAAATTTTGTGAACATATCAATACAATCCGAACGTGTCTAGGCAGCCTAAAAGATCATACAAACCACTGTCAAAGTGCAGAATTTACGATTCCAAAAGACTTTAGGTGCAATATTTCTCTTTACATGCAACCGCTTTTGAATTGCAAGTGATGAAGGAAAGAAAAAACATTAATGAAATGAGCAAGGTTATATTTATATATATATTTTGTAATAATAATTAAAAGTACTAAGATTTTAATGAATAAGAAAAAATTTCATTAATTAATTCTAGCTGCGAAAGTGATAAAAATTGCTTCATTTACATAAGCCTTCTCCGCCCTAAAGACGTAAGGCGAGGTCTTAGTGCATTGTGTTTCCCAAACTAAACAAACAAAAAAATAATAAAGTCGATTTTTGCTTTCAAATACTCAATTACTGCTGCTGGAGCAGTCAAGTACATACATACGTATGAATGTATGTACGAGTATAGAAGTTTTTTGTAGAAATTTATATTTTTATGAAATCAATAAATAAATTGCTGGTTGTTTTAGTTAGCATACAAATAAAATTGCTCTTGATCATGAAACTATTTTTATTTGTTTGTATATTTGTATTTGTTGTTGTGCAACTATAACAGAGATTATAGAAAATTTTAAATGTTGTGGGGGAAAATAACAAAAATAAATTTTGAGATAAAGTTGTTTTGTATTTGTATGAATAAAACATTTTAATTCGAGATTTGTTTATTTATTTATTTTTATTTCTTTATTATACGAGTACTTGTTGTTATGTGTCATGCAGCGCTGAGATTTGCTTCTAGATTAGAATGCATTTTCGTTGACATTTAGTTGTAAGCCTCCGTGGCGCAATTGGCTAGCGCGTTCGGCTGTTAACCGAAAGGTTGGTGGTTCGAGCCCACCCGGGGGCGTTGTAAACTTTTTATAAGCTGCTTATTTTTTTTGGGAGCTATTAATTAAAATAAGCTGTACAGTCGACTCCGCTTTACTGGAAATAACCAAACCCCCATTTTTTTCAGTTATCCGATGTTTTCTCTAAAACATAGTTCAGATTATTGACATTTGTTACAGTTAAGCGTAATGCTTAAAATCAGTACAATATAATAGAAAAATACAATAAAGTACTTAAAAGCGAAAAGAACAAATACATTTTGCCATTTAGTTTTTTAACGGACATATCATGCTTAATTTTTTCAGCCTTAAGTTAGTTATGGGATCGATTTCTAATAAATAAATTTATGCTTACTGTTTTTTATTGGGAATTTTTACAATTTAAGTTTAAAATTTGTTAACGCACTAATAATCCCAAAATTATTATTTTACTTATTCAGTAAAATATTTTTCTAATAAAATACATTGAAATTGATTATTGAGGGGTTTAGCTGGATCCTATGCGCATTTCACTGTTGCTAATGCAGATCATCAGGGAACCTTTACCCAAAGCTTCTTAGAACAACTAAAGTTATTATATTATAAACTTTCATTTAAACAAATGAGTAGTTCAACAACATATAACAATTTTAAATTTTAAATTTTACTGAATAAGTAAAATAATAATTTTGGGATTATTAGTGCGTTAACAAATTTTAAACTTAATAAATTTATGATAGTTTATTTTTTCACTAAAGCGAAGTAAGTTTCATACAAAACGTAGTTGTGGGCTTGCTTTTGGTTTTCAGTAATCCAATTTTTCAGTAAAGCGTTTTGCGCTAAAGCGGATTCGACTGTATTTACTGAAAATTTATTTTTTTATTTATTATATGAAGTATCTAATGAAGTATCTAATGTTTTCAGATTTCTTTTTTAAAACTTGTTATTAATGTTTTTTAATAAGGATTTTTTTTGTAATTTTTCTTTTTGGGATTCCGTACACCAAAGGTAAAAAATAACTTTTTTCGCTTCGATGTCCGTCTGCCCGTCACAAACTGAATAGCACGAGCTACATTTGAAATTTTTGGTTGGTATATATTTTAAAATTTAAAGTTCTATCGAGCTGAAAAACACATACAATTCTATTTTTCTTTTCAACCTCTCAATTCTTTTGTTTCACACTGATAAGAAGCTAAAGTCCTTGAAAACCAATTCCTCTCAGCAAATGTATAAACAATCGCCATGGTCAATGTCCAGAAGAGGGAATTGAATATAACATTTTAATAAAGCCATACGCATAAATAGCATCTAGTATACATATATATATATATATATATATATATATATATATATATATATATATATATATATATATATATATACATATATACATATATACATATATATATATATATATACATATATACATATACATATATATATACATATATACATATATATATATATATATATATATATATGTTAAACTAAATTAAAATTAAAATATCATATATACACACATATATACATACATGTGTGGCATGTACATTAGAGTTGAGCGATATTTTGAAACCTGTTCTTTTTTCACAGCGATTGAAAAATCCATAATCACAACTGTGACTGAATTTATCAAGTAACAGGTTTTGGAAATATAGTTCTTTTATTCAGCTTTTGTTTATAAAAAAAATTGTCAAATCGTCTTTTCTCTCACATGTTCATATATGAAATTTTTGTCTCTCTGCCTCTTATACGAAAATCTCAATATTTGGACGGTGTTGATTGCTAATTGTTTGTTCCTGTCTCTCCTCTTATTAGTATTAATAAATACTAATAAAAATACCAATACTAATAAATACTTTTAAAGAAGAAGAGCTAAAATGTGTTAAACCGTGATCACAGTCACAGTTTAATTTCACTGCTGCTCTTCTTATTAGATTTTCTTAAAATAACAGAACTGCTACAAACAAAATACTGCTAAACTGTGATCACAGTCACAGTTTAAAAGAACAAGCGATTTAGAAATCACATTCACAAGGAGCAACATTATTAAAAAATCGCGTTATCGCTCATCACTAATGTACATACATATGTATGTAATAATTTAAACAGCTTGCCTGTAAGTTTGTGTGTGTATGTTCAAATTAACTATATAATTTATCGTATTAATGGATATTGAACAGAAACCGCAAAATATTTTCAAAGCATCCAACGAAAAACAAAAAAAAAATAAACCATTAAATGTGCAATAAAATTATTATTTATTTCTATAAATATTTACAGCCAAGATAAACAACTGAATTAAGTTGTATTGCTTTCATTCACAGTCAACTCGTATGCTTTCAGTTCATTTTGGCTTTCCTGTGCATTTCAATTTGGCATTAAACGGCAGGAAAATATGCACATTAATTTGAGAAAGCGAAAAGGAAAGAAAAAAATATTATCGAAAAATTAAATAAAATAACTATAAAATATGAAACATATGGTGGCACCGCCACACCACACTATAAAACATAATGTGATGGCATGGTATGAAATATATTTTATGAGCAAATTCCGAAAAATGGAATTAATTACATTTATTTGCTCAACTGGCATCGATCGGAATCTTATAAAAATCGTATTGTCTTTCTTTAAAGAAAGCAGGGCGAATCACCAGGAATCCTCGAACTTCAATTGAATTGCAACTAGCAGCGCAACTGAAATTGAAATCAGTGTCTGTTTTTTTTTTTTGTAGGGTTGTTTTGGGTGGTGGGGGGGGGGGGGGTTCTGAATTGATAAATTAAGTTTAACATCAGCCCACTATTGGCTTGGAGGATATGCCAAAATGTCGGAATGGAAAACAATGACAAAGAAGGTTTACTTACATGAAGTTTTCTCATGTTTCCGACACATGTTTGGAGGAATTGTGTAAATTTTAGTGAACTTTCACGAATAGAGTTAGAAGTTAATATTAATTTATTGTAAAAGTAAAAAAATACGTTTTGTGGCGCATACACCACTTTTCTTAATTTATTTTCAGAAAGTAGGTTTTTGTGCTCTATGCGTATACTTGACTGCTGTGAATTGAGAATTTTGTTGTTTTGTCGATCGTTTAATGCCGACCAAGAAGCCGGCCGTGGTGATCAATGGGAATAAATCAAAAATTTTTAAATTACAAAAGCTAAGAAGAATCCAAATTTACATTGCAATATAAGAAGTTTTGAAAAAGCTACAGCCTTTTAAAGTTCAAACTTTTTATGGGTCTTTTTTGTGAACTTTTCGATTTTGCGCATCATTTAAAGAAATTAATGCTGTTAACACATTATTTGCCCCATTCAAGTATTTTTTTTTAACTTTTAAAAATATAATAAAGAAAAATTGTTTATTAAAATGGTTGACAAAAAAAATTAAAATTTTTATAAAAAAAAAATATGTTAATACACTGTAAGAAAAACACTTTGTAACCGGAATGAAACCGTTACGTTGAACCCCTTTCATTAATACAACGACAAATTGAATTAATATAATGAAACATTACATTATATTGTTGCAAATTTCATTAATGGAATGAACCCATTCTAGTGCTTAATATTTTGTATTTTCTAGTATTATTTATGTTAAAAAATAATTTTCATTCGGGTAATGAAAAACTTAAATACATGTTTTTATGAAGAATTCAATTAAAAAAATATTTTTAATTGATTAGGTGACATAAAATAATTTCAAAGTACCAAACCACAATTGTAATTAATCTATAGTTATGGAAATTATAGTTTTGTTGCAACTTTAATGAAATATTTTCATAACTACAATGAAGAAAACATCCTGCTGCTGGCTAGTAGGCAGGCAGTGTGCTACTCTTGTAATCACAGATTCAAATCCTGGAGATAAGTAAAATTTATTTTAATATGTATATTTATATATATTTGTTTATAAGTTATAACTTTTGAAATAAATTAAATAATGTTGAACTAATTAGATTAATTAAAAAGCTTTTAATTAAAATTTCATTAATGATGTTATGTATGTATTTAGTATATATCTAAATAATATTTGAGGTTGTTGTGGCAGCAGCGGTAAGCGCGCTAATTACCACGCGATGAGTTCCAAGTTCAAATCTTTGCCGGGGAAGCAAATTATATCACACAAACGTTTTTCTGATGCCTGTGCCAATATACACACGTAAGTTGAATAATTATAATAAGGTACAATGATAATTAAATAAATGAATAATCAGTCATTACAATAATCACTTATGTTGTTAACACAATGATACGATATCATCAAAAAAATTATATATTACGTCTCAGTAATGATTTACTGTCATGATTTACATGAAAAATGTTGATTATTCAATGAAATAGTTCCTTAAAAAATATGAAAAACTTATGTCACTTCATTGTGTAAACTAAAAAGTTTCATCGCCATGATTAATTACATTTTTCATTTAGAATATGAAAATGTATGTTGCTTAATAAAAATCATGTCGTTACTTGAATGAAAATATTTCGTTGTATATATGACATTTTTGTAGCTAATGAAACAATTTTCATATTATGAATGAAACATTGCATTGGTTGAAAAATAATGACAAAATCGTAAATATAATGTCGAAAATCGTTGCATTTACGACGGTTTTTCTCTCAGTGTATGATCAAAAAGTCATGAAAAAAAATAAAAAATGTTTTGTTTTTGACCGTGAAGAAAAAAAATTCCAAATATGTCCAGTTAGATTTCAATATTTTATTTTTGTATGATTTGTTATCTTTTAGAATCTTATTTCACTTCATTCGACTTTTTCCGATTCTTCGAGATATCGAATTTTTAAAAATGGTCTAAAATGATATTTTGCCCTATATTGAGAGCAAAACAAATGAAAATGAAAAAACACGATATTGTTATAAAATAAGCTAAATTAATTTTTTTTTGATTCTCTTTTATTTAATTTTGTTAACTTAATTAAAAAGAAAACTTCAACAATACAAATACATATTTTTACATAAAATGCTACATTTTGGCAGAAAAAGTGCCGAGAAAATTATACGTAAATATAATATAAATGTAAATAATATAAAAAAAGATATTGACAAAGGGTTTTCAATATTAAAAATTTAAAGGCTCCTTCTTACAAAACCAATTTTTCTTTTATTTTACTGGTTTTAATAACTTTAAAATTAAATTTAAAACAAAAAATATTCATTTATTTTTAATTTTGAAGCTTATTTTAAGCGCAAATAATTGAGTTTGATTTTTGAAATCAGTTGCCCAGATATTGTATTTATGCAAAATTTCATAACAATCGGACGACTCCTTGTATTTTTTCCTCACTTTTGTATGGAGTCACCGCAGTGTGCGCCGCCGTAATATTTTTAATTATCGATCCGCTTACACACTTAAACAAGAAAAACAAGTAATTGAAGTGTATTTAATATAAAGAATGAAATTAAATGATTTCTGTTATACTCAAACATGCATAATTAAGGATTCTTTTATTTTGTTTTAGTTCATATTAAAACTATTAATTGGCCGCCGCTCACCCAGACGTGATGATGTTTTTCCTAAACAGTCGCCGTTGAATTTTTCTTACGGCACCTTCTCTTTTATTATTCATTTCTTATAGAAATGAAGCAAAACAAGAGTTAAATAACTTTTCTTCGCATGTTTTTTTATGTAGAATTTGACGCAAACGCCAAACTGCGGCATAAACATCAAAACAATACTGATTAAACTTTAAAGTAGTTTAAATGGAGCAAAATGAATGCTAAATGTCTCAGAAGGTTCCTTTTCACATTTGGTGTACGGAATCCTAAACACGAGCTTCGTATTGAGGTGATTCCACGTATTACTCTTTTTTGTTTCCAAGAAATTTATGATTGGAGAAATTATTTAATGAGAAAATTATTTTACATGAGAAATAAATTTTGACGGAATATTCATGATTGGGCTGATAATATTTTAATTTGAGTTTACTCAATTTGTACTTTATTTATAGGTAGATTTTGTAAAAATTTCCTTTCTAGATTTGTATGAATAATAGCGAAAATTTATTTCAAAAAATATTTTTTCCATACCAATTTCAAACCGAAAAATTCATTTGTATTTACAAAATCTAGCCTTTAACTAACAAATTGGCTCTTAAAAGTCATCAATTCTTATACACTTCGTTTTTAATAAATGTCAGATCATTTTCAACATATTTTAAAAGTTTTAATTTGGTAGTGCCAAATTTTAATGCATTTTTACCTGCTTTGATAAAAATCTTATTAATTTTAGTTAAAGACACTTTAAATCTTCTATTCCAAAACAACAAAAAAACATTCATTCAAATCATTTACGAACGTACTAAAAAATTCCAAGAACAACTATTAATTAAACACTATGCTCACATAAACATTGTATCGCTATTTATTATAAAAGTTATCCGATATTTAAATCCCAGCAAATCTGAAAACAAACAAATAAAAAAATACAACAGCACAAAGTATGTAAATAATTCAAGGTCAATTACATATAAAGATGGTACGACTATACACGAAAGTAAACAACATATCGAAAAAAAGAATAAATAAACAACAACAGCAGCAGCAGCAAGCAACCTAAATTGCTAAATACAAGAGCCAAAGTACCCGCATCGCACATGAGTTTATATTTTGCGTTCATTTAGTACAATGCACAAAACCATTTAAATACATATTTTGCTGTTTTTTACCTCTTTATGCACTAGAGAAGAAAAGAAAAGCGGAAACGGATGTGGTGCAATTGTAATGATGTTTTCAGGTGATGAGTTGTGTGTAGTTGCGGTGGTAGGAACGCAGCAGTGTCAGCAGTAGCAGGTATTATGGCAACGAACGACGATACCGTTAAGATAGAAAGAATAGATACCTTAAATGCAAACGGTACACAACTGTAGTGGATACAATATTTTTTTGAACAATGAATGCCTTTCAAATGACACATGCACTGCTGGTAGAACAGACACTCTCACAAATAAAGAAAAAAAAGCAATTACAATAGAATGTTAAATAAAAGCTAAATATAATTGTTTTGTATTTTTTTATGATTGCAAGCACATGGCGTATACATAACTTTTGAAGATGCAGATACATTTTTGCGAATATTGTATCTATGAAAGAAAACAATGGATTTTCAAACAGATTCACACAATGCACAATGCATATGCAGCCATACATGCATATGCAAGTATGTGTGCAGTTATTAAAAATTTTAATGTGTGTATTTCATGTTTTTACACATGCATAACTAAAAATTTCAATGTTTTACAGCTGAATAGGTAGAACCAGAAGGCAACAATTGTAATGAACAAATAAAAAATTTAAATGTAACATTTTAAATATTTTGTTTGAAAAATTCTTGTTAAATCATGCAGAACAAAAATCGTAAGGGTTTGATTAAAAATATATACAATATACACTCGATAATTTGCAACTCGCTAATTTGAACCTCTCGATAATATGAAATTGTTCCCATGTGCCTTGGAAAGCATGCAATAAATTTAAATAAAATCAATGTAATTAGGTCCCCTTTACAATTTGATATTATTTGAATGACACGCTATATGTTCTATAATTTACATTCATGTAGTTGGCAAAGTTGTAAATAAATAAAATAAAATAAAATAAAATAAAATAAAATAAAATAAAATGAAATAAATTAAAATAAAATAAAATAAAATAAAACAAATTAAATAAAATAAAATAATATTAAATAAGATAAATAAATTAAATGAATAAAATACAAAATAAATAAAATAAAATAAATTAATATAACAAAAATTAAAAATTTTAAAAACTCCCCATATATCCAGATATGATATCTTCTAAGCCGCTGGACCGATTTTTCTCAGACATAGCTAAGAACACTCTGGATTATCTCTGCGAGTACTTGTAGAGACACAAAGATACACAGAGACACACTCTACAAACTTATAAAACGCCTTTTTTGGTGGGGGTTAAAAATAAAATTAAATAAAATGAAATGAAATGAAATAAAATAAAATAAAATAAATAAAATAAAATAAAATAAAATAAAATAAAATAAAATAAAATAAAATAAAATAAAATAAAATAAAATAAAATAAAATAAAATAAGATAAAATAAAATAAAATAAAATAAAATAAAATAAAATAAAATTAAATTAAATAAAATAAAATAAAATAAAATAAAATAAAATAAAATAAAATAAAATAAAATAAAATAAAATAAAATAAAATAAAATAAAATAAAATAAAATAAAATAAAACAAAATATAATATAAAATAAAATAAAATAAAATAAAATAAAATAAAATAAAATAAAATAAAATAAAATAAAATTAAATAAAATAAAATAAAATAAAATAAAATGATAATGAAAAAATATCTTTTTCTGTCAATAAAGAATCAAATAAAGAATCAAATAAAAAATTCCTGAGCGAATTTGTATTTACACGAATTCAACAACTTCTTCAAGAAGGAGTAAGAATGCTTTTTAGAAGGCTTCTGTATTCCTTATTTTAGATATTCAAGGCCTGCTCGGTCCATTCCATAGTCATGACTTTTTCACACGCGCTGTCATTGATGAGTTGCTTGAGCAATTTAAATTAAATTAATTAATAATACAATCTCTAGACTATTCACTGCCTGTCCCACGATGTCAACAGCAAACCTTGGATTGACAACTTACATTGAAAACAACAAAAAAATTGCTAATGTTATTATTGTTTCCAATACAAGTTGTCGATCGAACGTTTGCTGGTGACGTTGTAGTTCAGCAGTTAAACTTTTTCGAGAATCGAGAGTCGACTGTACAAGGCGAATTACTAAACTAAGGAAATTTTTGCTGTTCTTAAAAATATCAATTTGTTATATTTTACAAAACACCCCACCCCACGCAATTAATTTATGAGTTGAAAAAATCCTCCAACTTAAATTGTACTACAATATTTATACGAGTATATAGATAAAGTTTATACAATACACACTTTTTCTATTTATCAATTTTTAATGCATTTTATTTAAGTTCAGTATTATTTTTTTTATACCTTCATGAAAGCAATGTGCATGAAATAATAAAAATATTGAAGAGAAAAAGTATCCAAAACAAAAAATGAATAAATTCCACTAATAAAAAAACAGACAACAAGAAAACTGTTGAACAATTTTTTTAATTAATTTGTTTCAACGTCTTCAACCTTGAGTAGCAACAAGCAGCATCAACATCATTGGCATCGAATAAGAAGAAGAAGCAGAAAATTTAATTAAGTTTACTATTGTTGTTGAGTTTTCTGCATTGTCTTGACGTTATTTTGCATTTTTCTCTACATTTACGGCCATCAACATCTCTGTTCTCTGCTTGAACTCATACCACTTTCAAATTATTATTCAATATATAAGAGAAAGAGTTAATACAAAAATATTAGAAGTTTAAGTATATATAAAACAATTATCATTAACATTTTTTATAAAGAGTGACTCAAAAATTTATGTTAAATTTATAAAGAAACAATACCCCATGCTCTGTCAAATTTCTTCCCTTCTTCTTTCCTTCCCTTTATTACTGCAAATAGTTTTTGCGCTGTACCTCTTGTTATGAATTTTTTTTAAAATTTTGTTGCCACTAATGTTTGCTTGCTAAAATTTTATTAATTTATATGATTAGGTTTATCTCAAATAAAAATCTAAACTTTGAAATTAATAATTTTTTTTACTGTCAGTTTTCCCAACTCATGCAAATATTCTCATCTTAATTTTGAAAAAAAAAAGAAATTAACTCTTGCCATTAATTAAAGATTCGTCTTAATTCTACCACATTTTACATCTTAATGGTTTGAACTTGTTTTCATTTTCATTTCTTAGATCTTAACTCTGTTCTGGGATTTTGCCAAACAAATTTCATAGCAGTATTATGTTAATTTGTGAAATCGATTACTTACTATTTCCTTGGAGGGTTCTGCTTGGGAAATTGTATTTTATTTCAATACTATTGCACAAAAAGATCTTGCTACTTAAATTTAATAAAAATGATTTCAATATTTTTTTTTGTGCCTTGTAGTAACGTCCCTTAAACGAAATAAATTGTTAACATCTGCGTTATTTTTATCAGCTGTTCTGAGGAACGCAATTCTTAAACCATTGAATTTTCCTTCAAACTAAATGGATTTTTAAGTATTAATATAATTTTAATAATAATTAATATCGTTTAAAAGAAGACAAAATTGAACATTACTATTATTTGTAGTAACATACAAAATACTTGATTTAAACTCTCAAAGTATACTTTGTTAGGACTATGAATATGAAACAATGTATTTCCTAATATTCATTTCTAGAGTCCCTACTGTTCTCGTTACTACGTCCATCTGTCTGATTGTCTCTCTGTTTTCCCAAGAACCGTAAGAGTTACGAACAAGAATTTGTCTCAGAATATACAAAAGGTTTTCCGAAACAACAACAAATATATCGTCGCCTTAGAGTGTAAACCTGCTAACTCACTTATAGCAAGTTTTACAGGACGCTTAAGCTTAAGAAATTAACTTAATACATTAAGTTTATTCTACATATAGAGATTCAAATTAAAATAAATTTTTAAGCAAATCGATTAGGCGTCTTTTTCTCTTTCGAATGGCATTAAAATCTCATTTGCTATAAGAAGTGGATTTTAGCAGGTTTACACTCTAAGCCGGCGATATGGCAATTAAAAATAATAGGGTATTCTAAAGCAAACAACGAAATATGTTGCCATTCTAATATAAAACACAGACAAATATATGTATATCGACACTTGAAATTTTCAAAGTTGGTGTATTTTAATGCAGACTGCTCATCAATTAACACTGAAATTTAAAAAATCTAAACTAAAGGGAATTGTGCCAGTTAATGTTATTTTGACTATGTAATTTTGACAACTTGTTGTATCTTGGAAACCCTAAGAGCCAAACTTTTGGAATTTTCAAAAAAGCTAAAACTAAAAATACCCAAATTTAAAAAAATGCCGAAACAAAAAATCGCCAAAATGCAAAACGCGCTTAAATGAAAAATAAAGACCTGCCCAAGAACTTATAAGACATGAGGGATTTTTAAAATGTTTTACAATAGCAAAATGTTCTAAAACAATAGCTAAACAACACTGTTGGTAATACATTTGTTTAGCTTATTGCAGGTATAGGAGTAAGGAAAAAAATAGTTCGTGACTGAAAAATTTTTGATGCTTGTGCTTCTTTCTAGGCATGGGCGCGTATACAAACATCATGCATGTACCTGCACATGTGCACATACAAACGCACACAAGCATTGACATTAGTTGTGTGCTCTTGCTTTAAAAAAAAACCTCCCTTAAACACATAATAGCTTACCATCAACATCTTACACACCCTCACTCAGATGTACAATATGGAAAATAACAAGCATAAACGCATCAACACTTCTTCTTATGATTGTTTGTTACGAACAAGAAGTCTTCGCGACATCGATTGTAAATAGATATACACGAACATCAATACATCCATCGTGCTTCGCTTATAATACGACAGCATTTATTATTGGTTTAGTATAATACATGCCACGAGAATACATTTAAAAAAGAAGACGTATTTACATTTCAAGAGTATCTCCAAAAATAAAATAAGTCGCTAAAATGCAAAAAAATCACCAAAAGTAATAAGCTCACTAAAAACTAATAACACAATACAAAAAAGCGCCGAAACTAAAAAAAATGCTAAAACCTAAAATATGTTTATAAAAAAAAAGAAAAAAATCGCCAAAAAAAAAACGACAAACTAAAAAAATTGCTTAAATGAAAATTTTCACCAAAAACTAAAAAAAAAATTGCTAAGAAATTAACAAATCAGCGAAACGAAAAAAGGGCTGGAAGTAGAAAATAAAACAAACAAGAAACTTAAAATGTCAATAACAGGTAAGATATTCGTTTATATAGCGTAACGTTCGTGTACTATTATATTTGCAGTGTCCCTGCGGAGCCATTCGTGGGCGAGTCAAGGTCGCATTTTACTAAACTCCCTCTGTGCACTGTATGTTAATGTAGATTTAAGCTATGTGCATTCAAAATTAATCAAAAACAGAAAATCTACCATGAGTACTAATTTTTCCCCGTTTTTCCCCCTAAAAAGGTACGCTATATTTTATTGTAGACTATATGATATCCGTCGTCCAAATTTTATCCAAATAAATTTAGCAATTTTTTGTGTTATAGCAGAAACAACATCCAAACTTTCTCAATTACATTATATGTACATATGTGGGATTTCTCTTTCTAATATCTGGGGGCAAATTATGGCACTCGTTATCGAACGAAATTATGAAATATTTCCATATAAACTCTATTGAAATATTTCGTAATTTTGTTCGATAACGAGTGCCGTAATTTGCCCGCTGATAATTTTAAACATTTTTACTTTTTTGACTAACTAAGGCCTTAACCATTAACAAAAATTAAAAAAAGTCCGTACATCAATCCCTGAGTTAATTGACAATTTGACGCCTATTCAACCCAATGTGTGACGTTTGCAGTAGTTCATCATTTACCTTCATGTTGTAAGGAAAAGCAATGTTTTCATTAAAAAAAACTCATGACGTTGTGGGTATGTACATATGTATGTACATATATACATTATCTACATACCTGAGAATATGCATACATAAGTATCAATATGTAAGATTGAATTGTTTTCTATTATTTGCCTGCAGGCGTGGGCAAGAGCGTGTGTAAGAGAATTTGTACATATTCTTAAAATGTATTTTTGTATTTGTGCTACGTTTCGTTTCACATTTCCTTTGGCATATTTTATTTGCGCTTGTTTAAAGCGGCCCATACACTACAACAGCATGCACGCGCAATCAAGCGATTGAGCATTCATGCTCGAAGCACACATTATACCAACAAGCTGGTACAATATTCATTTTTTACAAAATTGCGTTAAGGGTGGTTATGAATAGTGACACAGTTTTTGCTACAATTTATTTATTTTTTTTTGGTCTATGGACAAAAAATTCTTACAATTACTATTGGTATGTTGTTAAAATTAGCAGCTATGTATAACTATAGAGCTAAAATTCTCTTTTCCATTGAAAAAAATTATATTTCAATAAATTATATTTTTTAAATGCATGTTTACTCCATGAAAACTTTGCTCAACTGAGCTAATTTCACCATATACCACACCAGCAAGCTTGTACCATCAGCAAAATATCAAACTCTATTTGACATCACTACAGCAACACGTACAATCACACAAAATGCCCATACACGACCCAACCGCTGGCACAAACACTTGATTGCGCATGCATGCTGTTGTAGTGTATGGGCCGCTTAAGTGAATAATTCGGTATTTGTCTTCAAATGCCTATTTTCAGCTTAATTCTGTACATTTTATGTGCGTTTATTCGCTTATTAATAAAGGTGTGTATATTTTGTAAATTTTATGTGTGAATAATATATAATTTTTTCTTATACAAAAATTTATGTAAACTTTTTATTTATTTGCATATGGCATTTATGAAAATATCGATTATATACATAAATATGTCTTTTCATTTCGTTTTCTATCACTTCAAAAAAAAAAGGAAACAGCACCAAATACAAAAAAAATGCAAAATTATTGCCTGCCGGTTTTTTATTACAAAGGAACACGTAAAAATTTTTTAGTAAATATTTGTTCGTGTTGTTTAATTTTAAAAACAAATTTAGATATTTGGGCAAAAAATATTATATATTTCGTCATAATTGCAACAAAAACGAGAGAGAGGAAAAAAGCTTCTATTTAAATCATTAAGAATAAGGGAATCTCTAGTGCGATGCACTAATTTTTTTTAAAGTTAATCGCATCGTTAAAATAATTATAATGAAAATGAAATTACAGAATCACTCAATCATTATTGCAAGTGACGAAATGTATAGATAAAAATTACGATTGTCGGATCGTTAAAAATTACTGAATCGCACTACTCTTCTGTAATTCAAAACGAAGGAAATGTTCGAAGGCATAAAGCAGCTGATGTATGATTTACATCTTCTCTGGCAAAAAATTCCCGAGAAAAAATAAGTATTCTAAATACGAGGGAGAATTTTTTTTGAAGGGAACTAATGCAAAAATTTTAAAATCAAACTAAATAAATTCAGTGAAGTAAGACTTTGACCCGCGCACGAAGGGTTACGTACGGACACGAGATATGTATTTCAATACGAACTTTAACCTACATACATAAAATATAGTTTTGGAATTTTTTTTTAGTTTTTGGTTTTCGGCGTTTTTCTTATTTTTGGGTTTTTTTGGCGTTCATTGGCGCTTTTAATTTTTTCTAGTTTTGGCGATTTTTTTCGGTTTTTGACGTTTTTTTTAATTTTGGCGATTTTTTCATTTTGGCAATTTTTTAGTTTTCTTGTTTTGGCTATTTTTTCGGTTTTTTGAGTTTTTTTAATTTTGGCGATTTTTTCGTTTTGGCGATTTATTTTTTTAATTTTGACGATTTTTTTTTCATTTTGGCGACTTTTTTAACACTTTTTCACCCGTATTGCGTATGTCACGTCGAATATTCGACTACGAGAATTTTGTCCTAGATTAAACAAACCTTTTACGCATTTCCTTTAATCTAGTAGAAAATTCTCTCGACGTGACATACGCAATACGGGTGTTTTTCTCCTTTTAACGCTTTTTTTCGGTTTTTTTGAGTTTTTTCAATTTAGCGATTTTTTTTAATTTTGGCGATTTTTTTTAATTTTGCTGATTTTTTTTCATACAAATAATTATTTTGGCTTTGGCGCATTTTTGGCATTTTGGCGATTTTTTCGGTTTTTGGCTCTTAATTTCGGCGATTTTTTCATTGGGCTATTTTTCGAATTTGGCGAATTTTTCGTTTTGGCGATTTTTTTTTTAATCTTTGGCGATTTTTTTTTTGGTTTGGCGATTTTATAATTTTCGGACTTTTTAGTTTTACCGTTTTTGAATATTTCAAGAGTTTACCTCTTACGGTTTCCAAGATATAGCAAGTTGTCAAAATTACATAGTCAAAATTGCATTAACTGATGGACCACCCTTTATTTAAAATTTTTTTAAATTTTAGTGTTAATTAGTCTATATAAAAAATACACTTATTTTACAAGTTTCAAGTGTCAATATACATACATATGTATGTATGTATGTACATACTATTGCATGAATATTACCTGAAATTTTAAATTTTTCATTGCTCGTTTTGGAATACCCTTTAATTTTTAATTCTCATGTATTTTTTGTTGTAGCAGCCAATTTTCTACATACTCTGTCCAAATTTCAAATCCGTAGCTCTTACGGTTACTGAGAAAATCGCGTGTAACGGACTGACGGACATCGTAGCGAAAACCTTTTCACCTTTGGTGTACGGAACCCTAAAAATTTTGATAAGTTTTGGATTTTGGATAAACTAAAAGTTATGTTGTTTTTTTCATTGTTGGATTTTTTTCCAATGATTTTGTAATCTTGATATTACCTGGAAATGAATTTGCCTTGATATAAGCATTTATTTAGAACAAAAAGATTAAGGAAGAGCAGGAACGTTATATTTCCCTCCCCATCCCACCACCCTGTTTTAGGAACTTTTATGTAAACATGTTCTTCGAAAACATGAACTACTTTCGCTTTCAGAAACATACTCCAAACACATTAAATGTGTGCCTTAAACCTCTTAGAGTTGTAATAAAACAACCAAATACACACACTTACCTTTACGATTAGTGTGGGAATAATACATTTCTCTACACTAATGATGCACAGTTAATGGCAAGAAAATGTTCAATTCAATTAGAGTTAACATAAAAATCTTGAGACCTATTAGACTCGACCCACATACTACATATCGTTACCTTAATATAGAAAGGCCCTAACTCACTATTTTTTTAAACCGAGTTTATTGTTAGTTTCGATACAAGAACATCTAATATATCGAAAAATGCAAACATCTCGTTTCATTTGAAAAAAAATAATGAGTTACAACCTTTATATATTAAGGCAACGATATACTCTTAATTGCCATGAGAATTATTTACTTCACAGAATTGGTGTCGCACAAACACTACACCACTGTGCTCAAGTCACTTGAGAAACTTTGAAACTTTTCTTTATGTTTCTTAACAAATATAAATAATAATAATAATAATAGCAAGAAGAAGAAAAGAATTATGAAAGAAAGATTTTTAACAACAATACAGTAATATAAGTTTTCCATTAAGAAAATGAAAAGTAGCACAGTTTGATCAATTTGCAATATAAAATAGAATTTAATTTAAGTTACAAATATAATTATTTCTCATACAATCAATAAACTTGATCAAAATTAATATTGTGCATTACAACTCTACGCCACACGTTTCTTAAATTGCAAGCAATTCATTTGGTTTGTTGAGTTTTTTTATTTCTTTCTTCTGCATTAACCCACTTTAAAAGTAAAGAGTTTTAAATCAATATCTTTTATTTTCAACGAACATAAACCAAAACCAACATTATGTATTAAAATAACAGCAAAAACGCAACACTTTTTCATAAGTTTTTCTTCTCTTATGTGTTCTCTCTTTCCCTGGGTTACACTTCCGGCGCCCGGCAACATTTCTTGTATTTTTTTTTTTTTGCTTTCATTTCGTATTCAACATTTTATTCATTTTTCTTGGTTGGCATGAAAGAGATTGTGTTTGAATGATGTGAATGAAGAAAATGAAGAAAAAGTCATGCAAAAAAAGCTTAAAATATTAATTTTTTATTTTATTTTTTTTTTGTTTTTGCTTTCCCTAGTAAAATTGTTTTTCACCTTTAGCCTGATGGTTGTTGGTTGGCTTGTTGGTTTGATGGTTACAAGTTGAAGTAGTCGTAGTAACTTTGTATAAGCCCACAGGGAACAAGTAGGAGTAAGGATGTCTTTTAAAAGGGCTCTATACTCCTTCTTTTGGATTTATAAGGCCTGCTCGCTGCATTCCATACTCATATCTTTTTTAAACGCGTTTTACTTTCTGGACAGGCAAGAGATTCTGGAAGGCCTTCAGTTTAATGGATTTTACTTTTGCTTTGCTAAAGAAACAAAAGCAGACATGTTACTCCCTCTTTTTAAACCCCGACCAAAAAAAGGGGTGTTATAAGTTTGTAGTGTATGTCTGTGTATCTGAGTATCTGCGTGTCTGTACAAATACTCGGACCGATTTTGATTTAGTTTTGTTTTTCTTTGAAAAGTGACTTAATCGGAAGTGTTCTTAGCTATGTCTGAAAAAAGATCGGTCCAGCCGCTTAAAAGATATCACATCTTTTCTAGATATATCAGGGTTTTTTAAAATTTTTAAATTTTGTTATTACACTTCTCATAGAAGGTAGTGTGGAATGTGTATCATATCTTTTATGCGAAAGAGTCAAGGCATTTTATGAGGCATTTATTAGCAGTTGGATAAGGATAGTAATTGAATCAAAAAAATTATTAAGCAGGCCTGCACCAAGAAGTTATTCTGAGTTTTACCGCTGGGAACTTTTGCTACGTGCTTTTGTTTTCACCACCAAATACAAGCACATAATGAAGAAAGCTTTCAGTGTATCGCTACTTTAATATAGAAAGGCCCTAAGTCATTATTTTTTTAAAATAGAGATTTGTGCATTTTTTATAAGTACATTATTTATTCTTCTATCGAATTGTACAAAAAATTAGATTTCAAAAAAATAATGAGTCAGGGCCTTTTTATATTAAGGTAACGATATGTATGTACTTCGCAGTATTTTAACGTTTGACACTCAATACAATATTTTTATCGTCTACTTTTTTTATTTACATACACATTTCCATACACACTTACTTACTTTTTTTCTCCTTTTGCACAAATCAATATTTTTACTTCTTTCGCTTCGCCCTGCACTCAAACATGTTTTGTATTTTCGCTGCTGCTGCTACTGCTGCTGCTGCTCCTGCTGCTGCTGCTACTGCTGCTGCTGCTGTATTTAACAGCTTCTTTGATAGTTGTGGGTTCAGGTTTTGTATTAGAGACGTGCGTAAACAGTCTTAAAATTTAAATACGTCTTGTTTTTTAAAGGTATTATCGTGGCATGTATTATACTAAACCAATAATAAATGCTATCGTATTATAAGCGAACTGCGATGGGTATATTGGCGTACGTGTATTTGAGTATTAACAAGCGATGTCGATAAGACTTTTTCATCATAACAAACAATTAACAGAAGTATTGTTGATGCGTCTACACGCAAAGAAAAGATATGGTTGCAGAATGGTTGAGAAAACAATATTATGTTCTCAGAAACAAATGTGTGGTCGTTGAAAACAAGTTATTGTTATTTTAAACATTAATTTTGTTACGGTAAGCAAAGTAATGTTTGAATTTAATAATTACATTATTATATTCATAAAAAAGTGAGATATGGTTAGAGTTTAACAATATAGTTTTGTTAAAAATTTATGACTGCAACATAATTTTTGTTATTATTAAAAATAGTATAATGTAAATAACAATATAATGTTATCCAAAGCCATACTATGTTAAATTTTTAAAAATATCTTTTTTAGAAACCTCTTCTGTCAGTTCAGTGTTTCGTTTGTAAGCTATCGTTATTGCACGCGTCGTGTTAAATAAATAAATAAAGTACAAAAAAACAAAAGGGTAGATAAATAAAAACATATACATACGTACGTATGTTTATCTCTTTATAAAGACGTGTCTGTATTTCGTGTATACACACATTTGTAAGTATACACTTCTATATATACATATAGTTTATTTCAATAATATTAATTTATTTTTATTTCGAATTTAACGCACAGCTGTTTAGCCCATAAATATTTGATTGAAAAACAAAATATTATTATTATATTAAATAATACTGTTGTCGTATTTAATAATATTATTATAATATAAGAACATGGTATAGTGAGACTCAATTATATTTTAGTCACATCTAACAATAGTGTTGTCATATTTACAATAATAAGATTAGGTGTAACAAAGTTTATTGCTTTTATTGATAATATTATTATTAACTCAGATAATAAGATTATTAAAAGTGTGCTTTTCTATTGACAATAATATGATTTAACTACAACTATATAATTCAATCATATTATGTTGCTGCTTGATTATGGTTACCTCAACCATATTTTTTCTTTGCGTGTATGCTTGTTGTGTATGTGTAAGATGTAAATGGTAAGCTATTATGTGTTTAAGGATGATTTTTTAAAGCAAACGCACACAACTAATGTCAATGCATGTGAACGTTTGTATGCGCATACACGCAACTTATGTAGGTATTTATGTTTGTACATGCATGACGTTTGTATTCGTGCCCATGCGTAAAAAGAAGCACAAGCATCACAAATTTTTCAGTCACGAACTATATATTTTCTTCTTTACTCATATACCTGTTAAACAATTGTATTGCCAACAGTGTTGTTAAGCGTTTGTTTTAGAACATTTTTACTGTAATAAAACATTGAAAATCCCTGATATCTTAAAAGTTCTTGTAAGAGATCTTGTGCAGTTCTTTATTTTGTATACAATAGAAGTTTGTATTTGAAACGAGTGTCCTTGCAAGGAAGCAAACAAACATGATCAAAGCCTTTGTAGACAACCCACCAAACAGCTGCAAATACATTTAGTTACGCACACACACACATACTCTCACACAAACAAACACGCACACCCATTTAGCTACATAAATACTTACATATGTATACATTTAAGAATCGACAACATTATTGTACTATTGGCGCCTACAACTTACTTCTTGTACATAACCTACAATTCATTGTGGCTTTCGGAGATACGAGTTTTCATATGAAATGCTGCTGTTCAAATGCTACGCCACACTTTTGTTGAACATGCATGTGATAGTACTACTAGCATCAATAGTAATTGTTCATCTCAAACTGTTTGAAATGTAATTAGACATGTTTATCTTTGCAAAAATTTTGTCATTAAGACACAGATCCTAATTTTAGATTTCCTTAAATCTTACCTTAAAATGGTATAGTATGTGTGTACTCACCACTGAACAATTCTTAGTGGTGAGTATCAATATACTATATCATTTTGGACATACAACGATGCAATGCCATTTGCACAAGATTGTGAATCGGACTATTATATTACATTGATGCAAATTTCATTAATGGAATGAAACCTTTCTAGTGCTTAATATTTTACATTTTGTAGTATCATTAACGTTAACGAAATTATTTACATTCGGGCAATGAAAAGCTTAAATACATGTTTTATGAAGAATTCATAAAAAATTAGTTTAAATTGATTAGGTGACATAAAAGAAGATTAAAGTACCAAACCACAATTGTAATATAGGTGTGAAAGTCAGAGCTGTTAAATGTTGATTACGATTAGGAATCAATTAGATTACATTTCAAAAGGAATTGTACTGATTATATAATTCCCTTTAAAAGAATTTCTGATAAATAATTGATAACGATTACTAAAAATAGAAAAGTAATCTGAATTACTATTAATTACAACAAATAATCAAAAAGAATCAAAAGTAATCAAAAAATAATCCGAATACTTTCAAAGATTACTTTTGATTTGTTGGCAGTAAAATGTATTTGTTACTGCACCATCAACTTGAAATTGCCCTGAGCTAAAAAGATAATAGCAGTTCCAACCAAAAGCTTACAAGTTTACCGGTGTTTTAACAGCATGATAAAGTGGCCCTTTAAAATCATTGCACTACAAGTTGCGTTCTGCCACGTTGTAGAGCAGAACAAAATTTGGCTACATGTACTTACGAGTATTATAATTTAGTCTAGGTATGACTACTGTAAACTCTACCTGAGGAAACAACTTTTGCTTCGTTAAGGAAATTAACAGCATTCAATGAACCTCTTTTACTAAATAAGTGATAAAAAATTATCACGTACGAGCAGGTTTTCAGACATCTCTAATTGATTTTATTACTCTACTTTATAGTTAACATAAATGCTGCTGCTATATTACTTATTCAAAATGGAATTCAATACAAAATTACAAAAATCGTCCTTAAAGGCTTCATTTATAGTTACGATTTCTATTTTCCAATGTTTCTCATTCCCTGTTCTAAGTACTTTGCTACAATGTTGACACTCGTGCAATAACGAACACAGTCTAAAGCAGAAATTCCTACAAGTAGAATAACGTATTCGTGCGTTCGTGTAAGTTATATCCTGAATGTTAAATTGTTTAAGGGAGATTTTAAAAGCAGGTGTATATGTGTATTTGTTTCCATTTGTATTATATGCAATAGTAGTGGTATTCGTAAAATAAAACTTGTCAATAGTTATGTATGTTTGTATGTGTAATGTTGCCGTTACACACTTACACTAAAATAAAAAAGGAAATAGGAAATTGGTCGCCATATTTAAGCAACTTATATGTAGATACTTTTTCCTTCAACTTTTTAGCAACATATTTTTTTCATGCATTTAATACAACTTTAGTCTTTATACTTGGTTATATGCCTGCAACCTGCATTTAACATTTAGGCTTTGATATTTCTAAGCGTCCAGTGATGAAGTTAAGGGATTAGTTTTACAAATACACAGACACATTTTTTTTTAAATTTTGATGCCAACACTACTGACATGAAGGCAGATGTTTGAAAATTGCATTTTAATACGAATAACAGCCATGAACAAACACGTTTTTCTGAATAGAGGAACGGAGAAGAGAAATCTGGAGGCAAAAAGGAAATCAAAAACAAATTATATTTAAATTTTATTAGAAATTTTTCAATTTCATGCTATTGCCAAAAGTGTTTAAGTTTAATTTTAATACACTTAAATATTAAATGATTTGATGATGTGAGTATTTGATTTAATTTGCTTAAAAAATTGTATATGCTTAAATTTTTCCAAATTGAAAAGCATATACATATCTTAAAAAAGTGTGTGTATACATACACACATTAAGTTTTTTGCTGAAGCTAACTAATATTATTATAATACTTTGAAATAAAAAAAACATCATTAAATATCGATTATTCATGTTCGATGTATGACATCAACAATACAATAGCTAATGGCAAAAATTTTAAAGAAACATACAGCAAATATCTGACACTGTAAGCAGAAGTAAATAAGACTATTAATAATGTATAAAAGTATAGTATAAGTAGGCTCTGAATACACTCTACAATAATAACGAGCTGGAGCTTTTAAGAAAACATTAAAAAATCAATATAATATAATATAACTGAACAGGCTATTAGAAAAAAGGCATCAACTGAAATGGCCTCGATGAAAATATTTATACGCTAGGGGATATAAATCTTTTTCACAATCCAATCACAAATTTTGAGTAAGATCGTAAAGCGTTATCAAATCGGTGTGAGCTATGTATGAGTGTATTAGTGCAATCATACGAACAAGAAGTACAGAGAAACTTAACAGCTGCATAGAAATACACTCAACCGTATTTTACAGCCTACCTTTAGGAGCAATGTTAATTTTAATAAAAATTGCTTGTGAAGTGGGGATAATTTTGTTAAAAAGTTGAAAAATATAAAATAAATAAAATAAATATAAACTTTGAAATAAAAGAGCGTTTTAAATGTCAAATATTTGCTTAGAAGATACACAGTAGTATTCATAAAGAATTTATAATATTATATTATAACATATCTTCATTACGTACTGTTGCCTTACACTGAAGCTAGTGCATGACAATTGGATATTAATATCCATCTCATGCCAATTATTAAGGGTGGAGATTTTAATACAAATTTTGCAAACCCACAGTCGCAAGCTTTATCAAAATTTTTATTTGACGTTTCCACTTGCTTATGGGCAATTTTCCAGAAACCCCCACAACTAATAATTCCACTACTGTACATGCAGTTTTCCATAGACTTTTAGATACACTAGAGGCAAAAATTTATATATCTTATTATTAAATATATCTTTCTATATCTATATATATTATTTATATATCTTATATTAAAAAAAAATTCATTACTAGATGTTAACACATCTCCCCTGTGATCGTTTGCTTTTTTTTATCTAAAAGCTATAGTCAATTATAATCTTCTAACGATCCTTTCCAATAAATTAAACATTAAGAAAAACAAGAAACATGTGTCTACAATGTATTAACGTCACAATTATTATAGAGCAAGCACACGAGAACTTGATACAGAAAATTTACTTTGGTCGTAAGGATATGTATTCGCTGAGATATGATACAGATATCAAATTATCTTACAATACATGCAATAAGTTCATCCTCCTCAATGGATGTGAAGCCTTTGTGGCTTTGAAGAGATATGCCACACAAACAAACATTCGTCATCCACTGCCTACTCGTATTATTTGTGATTTTTGGCCAAAAATTATCAGCAATTCTTAACTTCTCTACACGATATTTTTCAATATATTTCAAATTTCCGCCTTAATGTGTCCTATTAAGGCGGAAATTTGAAAATATTGGTCACACGATTCGATCAACAAACACAATCGCAAAGGCTGATCAATTTGCCGTATAAATCGCAACACTGTCTTCTGGATCTCTTACAAATTGTTTTTGTTTTTCTCTGATGACCAGTGACGAAAAGCATAAGGAAAATACATCCAATTATCATTTGCTGGCTATTAGAAAAAAGGCATCAACTGAAATGGCCTCGATGAAAATATTTATACGCTAGGGGATATAAATCTTTTTCACAATCCAATCACAAATTTTGAGTAAGATCGTAAAGCGTTATCAAATCGGTGTGAGCTATGTATGAGTGTATTAGTGCAATCATACGAACAAGAAGTACAGAGAAACTTAACAGCTGCATAGAAATACACTCAACCGTATTTTACAGCCTACCTTTAGGAGCAATGTTAATTTTAATAAAAATTGCTTGTGAAGTGGGGATAATTTTGTTAAAAAGTTGAAAAATATAAAATAAATAAAATAAATATAAACTTTGAAATAAAAGAGCGTTTTAAATGTCAAATATTTGCTTAGAAGATACACAGTAGTATTCATAAAGAATTTATAATATTATATTATAACATATCTTCATTACGTACTGTTGCCTTACACTGAAGCTAGTGCATGACAATTGGATATTAATATCCATCTCATGCCAATTATTAAGGGTGGAGATTTTAATACAAATTTTGCAAACCCACAGTCGCAAGCTTTATCAAAATTTTTATTTGACGTTTCCACTTGCTTATGGGCAATTTTCCAGAAACCCCTACAACTAATAATTCCACTACTGTACATGCAGTTTTCCATAGACTTTTAGATACACTAGAGGCAAAAATTTATATATCTTATTATTAAATATATCTTTCTATATCTATATATATTATTTATATATCTTATATTAAAAAAAAATTCATTACTAGATGTTAACACATCTCCCCTGTGATCGTTTGCTTTTTTTTATCTAAAAGCTATAGTCAATTATAATCTTCTAACGATCCTTTCCAATAAATTAAACATTAAGAAAAACAAGAAACATGTGTCTACAATGTATTAACGTCACAATTATTATAGAGCAAGCACACGAGAACTTGATACAGAAAATTTACTTTGGTCGTAAGGATATGTATTCGCTGAGATATGATACAGATATCAAATTATCTTACAATACATGCAATAAGTTCATCCTCCTCAATGGATGTGAAGCCTTTGTGGCTTTGAAGAGATATGCCACACAAACAAACATTCGTCATCCACTGCCTACTCGTATTATTTGTGATTTTTGGCCAAAAATTATCAGCAATTCTTAACTTCTCTACACGATATTTTTCAATATATTTCAAATTTCCGCCTTAATGTGTCCTATTAAGGCGGAAATTTGAAAATATTGGTCACACGATTCGATCAACAAACACAATCGCAAAGGCTGATCAATTTGCCGTATAAATCGCAACACTGTCTTCTGGATCTCTTACAAATTGTTTTTGTTTTTCTCTGATGACCAGTGACGAAAAGCATAAGGAAAATACATCCAATTATCATTTGCTGAACTAAATTTTACTTTATTGAGCGAATAGTTCCATCAGACGGTTGTTCGTGAACGTAATATTTCAATCAGTTTAGTTGAAAAATAATTTCACAATTTAATTCAATTCACTACCAGAGAATGTCAATGAGTAGTCAAAAAAATATATATGTACATAAGTAAATAGTACTAGTGCCTGTGCCACGATGTCATCAAAAATCGTTCTATCGACAGCTTGTATTGCAAACAACAATAATATTAGAACTTTTTTTTTTGTTTTCAATATACATAAGTATTCGATCGAACGATTTATGGTGGCATCGTGGGACAGGCCGTGTTAAATTTATTAACTGCGCATAATCTTAATTGTAGCGCAAACAATGTCTACGCTCATATCGACCTTTATTTTCGATTTTATCGTAAGCGACAAAAATTTAATTTTTCAGGACAACAAAAAAAAATTATAAATAATGGGTAGGCCCATAAAACTTTAAATTCAATAAAAAAAGTATATTTCCGATTACATACTGCTTACGATAAAATCGAAAAAAGGGCTCCATATATTTTTTCTTAAGCAACTATGACTAAGGCCGATACCGACATACAAGGGCATCTCTACTTCGTTTATGGGAAACTAAAATATACTACAACTAAAAATAAAAATTCTCACACGTATCGAACGCATTGACTATCTTTCTTATACTTGCAGTCTGAGTGTGTTTATACTCAGACTAAGGATGCTTACTAGGCCAAAGAAAACACGCTGATACTTGGGATAATTATTCATCATTCGCCACTTCATAGAATCAAATTTGTATAAGGTGGAATGGAATAAATAAAATGGAATGGAAAAATTTTCAGGTGTATGTGTGTGTGAAAATATAATAGCCCTGTATACAAGCATGTGTAGCCGACTAATAATCAGACTATTTTTATACTCATGCGTGTAATTGTAGCTCACACAGTCTATAAATTTTAGTTATAGTTGTTTAAAATACGTAAGCTAAAAATATGTATAACCACAGTTCCTGCATGTACATATTTATACGTATTCGGCCAACACTCAAAGAGTACTTAAAACGATACTTTTGTCATTATCTGATACACACAAACGAATATATTTAGGTTAGGTTAGGTAAGGAAGGGTAGTGCACCTCCATTCGGAGAATCCAATTGAGTCCATTTGTTATTCCCTTGCCCAAAAAAGGAATATTTACCCTCCCATTTGCAGCCAGAAGTGACCATATTATCCATCACTAAGCCACCGAATTCCCATGATGAAGCCCCTGATGTCCTCTAGTTTACACTTCCCGACATCAATAATGCTTTCATGGAATTACCTGGTTAGCCATCTAAGCTTATGACGTTGCAGCTTCGGGCAATGACAGATAATATGTTCAATGGTTTCTTTTTCCTCTTCATCCCCGCACATCATACAAAAATCTGGAGTGCCAGTCTCCCAAATATTGATTCTTGCTCTCATCGAGCAGTGACCTGTCAACACGCCTATCATGATTCGCATCGCTTTCCTATTCATGTCCAGTAGTAGTGTAGATCTCCCTGAGTCTAGTTGTGGCCAAAAACCCCTCGAGATTCTACAATCCCCCTACTTCGCCATGAACTGTTGGTCTTGATTTCTACCCAATTACTGAGTTCTTTATATTAATGAAATATCGGTAATTTAACCGATCTGTCGAAATATATTTAATACATGAACTAATGGCGCAATTGAAAGCAAACATTGGAAACTCTGTGGGGGAAGTATAAAAATGGCAACGCATCTGCTGGCAGTTCAGTTGCCTATAATTGAGTTGCAACTTCAGCCAAAAATTGACTTGTCTATTGTTAAGACTTCAGTCAAGTATTGTGAACAGCTCAGTTGATAACACTTAAATATTGGGAAATAAATTAAAGTCAGTGGAGTCATAGTTGTTCTATAAACAGTAGTCGTTGGCAGAGTGAGTCTTGTACGAAGAACAGCAGAGAGAGAGAGAGGGAGTATTGCTTCAAGAGCAGAGCAGTCAGTATCATGAGACGTGTATAAAATAGCGAAGTAGACGTCATGGTATGCAGTTGTGAAGTATTTCTGTGATTTAAGCTCTTAATTTCATTAATTTAAGTGTATTTAATAAATAAAGTATCAATTATTAACCCTAATTGTACACTGGAGTATTTTATTTGTTTTCAAATCTTCGACTCCACATAAAAAGGGGCTTTAAAGAGTAAAAATTTAACACTATACATCATAAAGATTAAGCAAGCAAATGTTTTGTGCTCACCTCTACTATTCACAAGCATAAAATAGAGCAATTAAACCGTTTCCTATTTCAGAAGATTTTCTGGAAGCCTTCAGACAGCCTTGAATCTTCTTTACATCTGTGTGCTAAATGCCACAGAAGCATAAAAAAAAGCGTAACCAACTAATTACTAATGAAAAACTGTTTAATTCAGACATGTATTTATTAAGTTAAACAGTTTAATACATAATTAATAGACAATTTTATAGAATCCAAAATGATTGCAAACTATTTAAAACATCAAATACATGTCTGAATCAAAGAGTTTTTCATTAGTAATTAGTAGGTTACGTTTTTTTTTTGGACAAATGACACACAAGAAATGCCAGATGTAAACTCACCCTTAGTTTTATCAAACTTTGGCTCTGGATTCGCCATCGGCCGGTACTAAAGCTTTCATAAAAATATTAACGCATACTTAATGCACATCTTTATATTAATCATTCGCAAATGGAATATAAATTCTCTTACATACAGGTAAACCAACCACAACACGTGTTTCCCCATTGCGTGTTCACTCTAAAAAAGTATTGAAAACTGTAGCAACCCTCTCTCTCCCTTCACGACACTGTTAAAACGCGTTTGAATACCCCAACATGTTTTTATGGAAATTATCAACAATTCAGGTACGACTTTGACGGAAGGTTGTCTTTAAGAAATTTTTTAAAATCATATTTTCTATAATCAGCTATTTAAACAACAAATAATAACTGATAAAACTTTGTTGTACTGGTATAGTACCTCCAAACAGAGACAGCAACTTATAATACCTGCTTATTAAGCAAGCAGGCAAGGTTTACAAATGATTTCATTATGCATATAAGCATATGTATAAGCATATGTATAAGCATATGTATGTACTCGCATGTAGTGTATGGGCTTTTATTTACCTCTTTATTCATTTAAACATGACATGCATGTTGTAAAATTTTTCATTATTCTTTCATACGGGTTGCAATAACAGTTGTAATTGCACAATAGCAAATGTAATTATTTTTACATCATCAGCAGCAGCAGCATCAATAAAAAAAATCTTCACGTTTATTGCACAAATAAAGCAAAATTTGTGTTCTATTCTTTTTTTCTTCTCTTTTAAATTTGGGGGTAATTTATTTAACGAGAATAAAATCATTGATACAATTTATGTATGTATACGAAATATAAAAAAAAAATATTCACATGTAGATAATATTTACTGAATTTTTATATGAGATTTTTATGGCTCTATTAAGCGAATTATAGCTAAATAATGTTCGTTGTATTCGCATCAATTTTCCTGCCAACATGTCCATGTGTAAAATGAATATAAAAATCAAAAGATTCTTTGAATGCGAAATGTTTAAAGACTGGCAAATATTTCAAGGGTCATTTATTAAGCTAACCATGGAATTTTGTTCTGAGAGACAATTTTTTTTTTAAATAAAACTTTTTGCTTTAATGCAAGTCAATATTCTCTAGCAGCATTTTAGTTTATTTTCTCTAGTGCATAATTTTATTAAACAACTCAATAGGATATTCGAATCATATAACGTGCATTCGAAGTAGTAAGAAAAATATTTCCACCAAAGCTTATTTTAAAATAAAAAGTCTCTTAGCAATAAAAATTAATTCAGTGCTGTTGACTGAACGAAATGTAATTATCAAAATTAAGTCGCATCTTAAACTCCAAAAATTGCGAATCCGTTATCTCATCAGCTGTTAATAAACTGCTGCAAATTTATATTTAAGAGATAGAGAAATATCGCTTGGGGAAGAAAAAGTTAGGTTAACTTAATAATTCCAAACGCTCTTGCAAATTCGATCGATAAAGATTAATTTACTTTTTTTAACCTAAAATTCTGTATCAAATGCTTTAAAACTTATCTAAATCACTTAAAAAGATCGTGGAATATCGTGCTGGCATATGAAATCTACATTTCCCAAACTAAAAATTAGTTTTTTTATAATAACGAATGAACGAATAAAAAAGGATTTATGCCATAAACACAACTGGGACGAACGACGAATTTCGTCCACGTCGACGAATTCGTCGATAAGCTCTCGCTGCGTAAATTCGTCGTGTGAAGCACAATAACTACAAATTTACTCAGCGAATTTCTCTCTCATATTTGATCAAATTGGTTGTTGTATGTACAAAGACAGAGAGGGAGAGAGAGAAAATAATTTTTTCGTCGTTCGTCGGCGTACAAAATAGAAATAAACCTATCACACATGTATTTAATTCTACGACGAATATTCGTAACCAAAAATTCATCGTTCGTCCCAGTTGTGTTTATAGCATTATCAAATAAATATCAAAGAGTTCCCGAACTGCTGAGACAAAAAAGTTTTTCTTTTTTTTTTGAGAAGTTATAAACGTCACCCTTCATTATGAGATTATGAGAGCGCTTTGGCGTTGCCATTTTTATATAGTTAAATCATACCATCACTTTGAAGGTGAGGCAAGAGAGTTTTTGAAACAAAAATATATTTATATGTTATGATTTGCAAGCAAAATATGAATACATAAGCTCGAAGGCTTTATATTTAGTTTCAAATTTAAAACGTTATTATTCAATAGAGAAATTACATAAGATGAATTTTTTTACTGTTGATTATTTTGTACTTACCAGTTTACCAATGAGAAATGGTATTTTGAGTCATACCTGAAATTGTAAAAAATATAAAAAATTATTCATGAAGAAACGTAATTCGTAATTCTGTTCATTATAGTTGCATTGAAAATCTAACTTTTGAGTTTCGTAAGATCCAGGCGGAATTTTAAGGGCCAACTTTGAGGGGCGAACGCACCCCCTACAACACAGCTTATCGCTATGAATTTTTTTTGTATTTTTATTTTACATAAAACTGAACCGAGAGAGAGGGAGAGACTATAAGAAATCAGACAAACCAAATTCGCCAAACACCTAACGCCCACTCTAATGTACATACACATAAAGATAAAAATTCCATATTTTGAACTTTTTATTTACATGAAAATTTAGTTAGCATTTTTGTCTTGTTCATAATTTTCATTATTTTTATTATATAAAAAAAATTGTGTTTCTTTCAACTTCAACCGACAACAATGTGTACACAAGAGAAACCGCACATACATACATACATATATACAAACTTGTTGTCATTGCTATTTTAAAGGACATTAAATTCACTAAAAACACACAAACGCAAAGTAACAAAGTATGTAAGGACGAGTACATATGCTTACACACAACATCCATACTAAGAATAAGTATTGCAACAGTAGCTGTTGTAGCCGAAGCTCTATAAGTAATAATAGTTGTTGAAAGGTATTATCCTTGGCATTTGCAGCATTTGTACACACACACACACACACACGTAAATACATATCGAAACACTAATAAAAGAAGAAGGCAATAGTGTATACCCATTACGATGGTTGTTCAGAACAGGTTTAAAGTGAAAGAACTGGAGCGTAACAAGAAGTATTGAAACACAAGGGTATGTTCACATTTATGTATAATGCGAATAACTTCATAGTTTTAAAAGTGGAACAAATGAGATTAAAGAAAGTTGAGCATAACCAATAAAAAGAGCTATAAAATTCTTCTTTATAGCGAGATAAAGATTAAATGAGGTAATAATCGTTCCACATAAAAAAGTCCCAATGAAATATGACCTAAAATATAATAAAAACAAGTAAGAGTGCTATATTCGGCTGTGCCGAATCTTATATACCCTTTACCAAAGTGCGTTTATGTAGTATAGAGATACATACATAATCACTGAGATATGTAGGTAAATATTCATTTTGTGAAAAAATTCATACTTTTTTTCTAGTGCAACTTTTAGGTTTTTGGCATTGTGTTTAATTTGGTGCTTTTTAAATTTTGGCGATTTTTTCTTCATATAGGCAATTTTTTTTGGTTTTGGCGATTTTTTTCCGTTTTTGGCGTTTTCTTAATTTTCTCGATTTTTTTTCGTTCTGGCGATTTTTTTGATTTTGACGATTTTTCTCATTTAGGCGATTTTTTTATTTTTTATATATTTAATTTTTTTTATTTTTTGAGGCATTTTTTTTAGTTTTGACATTTTTTTCTCGTTTTGGCGATTTTTTCGGTTTTTGGCGTTTTTTAATTTTGGCATTTTTTTGTTTTGGCAGATTTTTTTGATTTTGCCGATTTTTTTTTTCATTTAAGCGATTTTTTTTATTTTTGGCGATTTTTTTTCATATAGGCAATTTGTTTTGTTTTGGCGATTTTTTTCGGTTTTTTGCGTTTTATTTTTTAATTTTGGCGATTTATTTTCGTTTTGGCAATTTTTTTTGATTTTGGCGATTTTTTTTTCATTTAGGCGAATTTTTTAATTTTTGACGATTTTTGTTCATATAACCATTTATTTTGTTTTGGTGATTTTTTCGGTTTTTGGCGTTTTTTTTATTTTAGCGTTTTTTTTCATTTTGGCGATTTTTTTCGTTTGGGCGATTTTTTAAAATTTTTGGCGATTTTAAATTTTCGGATCTTTTAGTTTGATCGTTTTTGAAAATTTCAAGAGTTTAACTCTTACAGTTTCCAAGATATAGCAATTTGTCAAAATTACATAGTCAAAATTTCATTAACTGATGGACCACCCTTTAATTAAAATTTTTTTTAATTTTAGTGTTAGTTGTTGTAGTCTATATAAAAATACACTAATTTTACAAATTTCAAGTGTCAATATACTTATGTACATACAATTGTATGTATATTACGTGAGATTTCAAAAGTTTTCGTCACTCATTTTGGAACACCCTTTAATTTTTAGCTTTTATATATTTGTTGATGTAGCGACCAAAGTTCTACATACACTGTCCAAATTTCAGACCAGTAGCTTTTACCGTTCCTGAGAAAATAGCCTTCTTCCTAAGACATGAAATATGTTTAATTATTAGGAAAAAAGTTAAAGTTTTCCAACCCTGGACACGTTTTTTTTAATTTGTTAAATTTTTAAAATTTTTTTTAATTATAAATACCAATTTTATTCATACCGAAGTATAAAATAAATTAATTTAATAAAAAAAGTAATAAAAACTTGTTTTCGGTAGTTATTTCTATGGGAAAATAGAGTTTGAGTTTTCCAGCTCTGAAACGGTCTGCCCGATTTTGCTGATTTTCAATAGCAAAATTTTTCGGAAAATTTCCGACACACCAGTTCAAGAACGAAGTCTCTAGCTGTTCTGGGAGCTTGGGAAAACCGATTTCACGTACAGACAGACGGACAGACGGACATCGCTTGTTCGTCTTTCCTATGCATAAGGATCCAGAATATATATACTTTATGTGTCGCTTATTAATATTGTAGAAATTACAAACGGAATGACAAACCTATATATACCCTTTTACCATTTTTTGTTAAAGGGTATAAAAAACTTGCCCAATATGCAAACAAATAACGTGTGCTTCAAGTGTACGTTAAAACCAGCACAAGTTATTTTTTTTTGTTGCAAATGGGGGAAAATTTCTTTAATTTTATGAACAGAAATATAGTATCCGACAGCTTTCTGGCACGTCCCCCATCTAGTTATTGTAGAATGTCTCCGTATCGCATCACTGGTTATTTTTCATTAAAGGCTAAAACACGCAAATGAGCTTTTAAAAGCACTTTATATCCACATGAAAATAATGAGGCTTAAAAGGGCTATTATACCATGCTCTTGTTTCTTTCTTTTAATTTCAATGGTATTGATATTCATATCACAAAAATATTTTATTTACGTTGATCTACGACCAACGACAGAAAACATGTATTTACATGAAAATCCTTTCCTTATTGATAACTTTTAAGATATAGGCTGTAAAATTTTATCGTAACCGAAAATTTCCATACAAAAGCATATTTGAATATATGTATGTATGTATATAAAATAAAACTTTCTCCTGAAAACTTTAACTTTTGTCACTTACGATTAAATCGAAAATAAGGCTCAATATGTTCTGCAAAAAGTTAAAGCAACAAGAACGTTATTCGATGTTAGCGGAAGTGCAAATGCAAAATATCGTAGCTTTTCTTTGAATTATGTGTGTATTTTGTTGCTGGATTTTTAAGAAAATCTACGATATTTTGCATTTACAATGACGCAAGACAATTTCCATCGAACACCGAATACCGCCATTATTTTAAAACTTAGTGTAACAATGCAAATGCCTAACTATCCTCGTATTAGTACGAGTATTATGGCTTTGCAAAAAGTTAATGCAGCTATCAGTCTATTTTGCTGGCGGCCCTTATGCAAAAATTACTTTTATCTGCCTGAATATTATAAAAATCTTTATATAATTCTGTTCATAAAAATTTTCTAAAATGTTGCATTTTTAAAACATTTACTTTGGAGGAAAATGTATGTACATAAGTATGTATGAAAGTAATTCGAAGGAAGAATCATAACCACGAGCAATATTCAATTCATTTTTAGCTTATATTTATTAAGTTGACTTAAAATTAAATGCAATCTTTGTGTTCCTGCAACGATCTCATTCATTATAATGTCAAACAGCATAATATTAAACAGAAGTGGAGAAAGAATGCATCCTATCCCTACACTAGACCTTATTGGTATACGTTCGCTAACGCAAACTTAGTGGGAGATCTGACAGCTAGAGTTATTGTAGTGGGCTTTTATCAGGCCTTTAATTTCTTTCCTTTTTTTGAGAAGCAACACTCAAGCAATGAATGCCCACTAATATTCTGAGATAGAGGAAACTTTCATGCAACTCTGTTTTTTGCATGTTTATAATAATGCAGTAATGCAGCGCCTCTGGTGTCAATGAGGCGTATTAAATTTTGAAGCTGTGCCGTATAAATCAGGTTTAATATGGACGATTGCATGGTTTACGTAAGCTTTGCGAGTCGCTTTGTTTTGTACCTTGTTTGCATAGACGTGGTACTTAAGAAGCCGCCACAAGAAAAATGTTAACGGGATTAAATTGCACGATCTCGATCGCTAGTGCAGCATGTTCCATATGACATAATATATGTAGTACATCGAGCTGTTTTCCTAAGACCACAGGTTTATGGAGCATATGGACATACCCCAATTCTGACCAAAAGAAGTTTGTAGTCATCGATTGACAATGCCGGCAGCCCAAAATTCACACCAAACAGATTTTTTTGTATAAATTGGAAAGTTCTTGGATCTCATATAGATTGCTATTGTCCCAAACTCGACAATTTTATTTCTTGGCATTCCCACCCATCTAGAAATAGTCCTTATCACTGAAGATGATTTTTCGATAAAAATTAGGATAAGTTCACAACTGCTCCATGCCCCATTGAGCGAATACAGTTTACTGGCAATGGTCTTTTACTTTCAGCTGCTGGGTCAATTGAATTTTGTATGGGTGAAGGACCAAATAACAATCTATTAGCGGTCTGTGAGAGGCAGAGTTCTTGTGAGCGAAGCGTATTCAACTACCTTGGACTCTCCTGCACGCTCAAATAGAAAGTTGCAATGCTTTCGGCAAATCTTGCATACTGTCCACTTTTGGATGGTGATTGAATGTGGACTAAAATGTATGCACCGTACTGTAAACAGTATTTTTGTGGAACGATTGCGCGGAACGTTGCCTGGACAGAAAACCTACCATACGTGGTGATTTTGCAAAAACATACTGAAACAATGACAGTCAAGTCAACAGCTGTAGCTTCAACAATACGATTGCTGACAGAAAATGAGAGAATGACAAAAGTATCATTTGAAGTACTCCTTGAGTACTGGCCGTCAAATAACTATAATTTTAATCGGAATGTGAATAACTATAAACAACTATGATTATACACTTTAAGCATGAGTATAAAAATGCTCTGAGTATTTATTCAGCTACACATGAGTATAAACAGGAGGAATATTTTATTTTCACTCACTTTAAAACAATTTAGCCGTCACTGATTGCACTTCAGAGACAAAATTATCTTTACGGCGTGCAAACATAGTTTCTAAATTTACTCAGTAGTTTCATATATAATATAAGCGCTATAATTTTGATTATACGCCATTAGTATATATATATATGTATATATATATATATATTTAGTACTCATTGTCATTCTCTGGTCATAATCAAGTGTCAAATTTCGAAAGTCCCTGTGGGAAGACCCTTAAAATTGCATATGTACTCTACTTTTACAAAGTTTATGAGGACTAAAAAGTTACTTGAGGTTTGGTAAAGATCTCGCTGCACATTTTCTTTCCCTGCTGTATTATTCTTATTATGTGTGTTTGTGTGTAGCAATGTGAGTATGTGTATGATAAGTGCATGCCTTGACATAAACAAATGCATAATATATACTGCAAAAACAAAAACTAGACATGAAATGATGAGTGATGCACTGCTGCTATTGTGCAAAACCAACTACTCGACGGAACCAGTAACAACTCGTATAAAAGAATTGCAACAAACAATAAAAAAAGGAAAAGCAGATAGTTCTATATTGTATGTACATATTCGCATGAGATAGACTAATTTAAACATTTACTATGCACATCAAAATTTGTGTTGTGTTTGTTTACAAATAGTGTTTATACTTTAAAAATACCATCATTGCGAATGATTATAAATTTATCGTGATGAATTTTCAAAGTCAGTCAGTCAGTCTGCATGTCCGTCTATCTGCTACAGTCATCAGCATACCATTTGCTAATAAATTCTATTGCGTGCTGAGTAGTATTCAATATTGGCTTTTACCATATAATTAATTTATTTTTGCTCATATTTTTGTATACAAAAAGTAAAAGCATTTTGGCACCACATGCATTTGTATTTGCTCTTAAAAGCTGCCTGCAAAGGGCCCCAAGGCATAATTGCTTAAAATCAAAACATGAAAAATGCAATTCCTAAAACAATTAGAAATACACTCTGCGTACATTTTTTTTTTTTTATATACAATTACAAATTGTGTCTGTGATAAGTTAATTTATGCCGACAGTTGGACAAAAAGTGATGGACATGCTGTAACGCTGCATCCCGAAAAATGCATACACAGAAAAAACCAAATTTAATTTTCAGCAAATAAATTCTTAGAATCAGAAAATATTTTGTATGAATGCGGACTTCCAAAATATTTTGTAAATTTTGATACAAATTTTTGTAGAAATTTAACTAAAAAAATATTTCTTTAAGTTAAATTTATTGTGGTATTTAAGACAAAAGTTAACATAAAGTCAAAATTCTTATCGTATACAATGATCATATTCAATCAATAATTTCTTTATTATTATTATTAATTAATTAATTATTATTAATTTTTTTATTATTCTTATCGTATACAATGATCATATTCAATCAATAATTTTTTTATTTACGTTTATTATGCTCTATTTATTTTTTAATTGTAGGAATGCGTACTTTTCACAGCAGCATCAGTCAGCAGCACCTGTATCTGGATTCAGTAACTTTTATTACGATAATCGTATTGCTATAATAAATATAACGAAAGTTGATCGATTTTGCTATTCAGTTACATAATCAGGGCTATCGTGAAATTTCACCCTTTTCCAATTAGAATTTTTTTGTTTTACCTATAAAGGGCCACTCAGACTATTATACTTTGTATTAATACATGTCAAAAATTCAAATAATACGTGCAAGTGCGATACTGTGAATGCAAAATGTCAAAACGAATGGTAAATAATACGAAAAAAATACTTGACCATTTTTTCAAAATTTTCTAAACGATAATACTTTTCATCTGATCAGAGTTGCAGTATTACGAAATGCAAACTAACAACCCGTCTATTTCGAAGCCGTTGCCGTGCCGTGATTTATGGTATATGTCTTCCTCTTAAGAGTCTGAACACAATGTAACGATTATTTATTGTGGTGCGATTTTCCATACGATTTTGAAGTAAAAAGGCCCCTTTCACATTAGGCAACTTTACTTGCGCAAGTATAATTTTCATTTTTATTTATTTTCTTTTGAACTTGCTTCTATGTTCACATTCAGTTCATTTGTTGAGCAAGTTTAATTTTTTAGGTTTAATTTCTCATTATTTTTTAACTTTTTTTTTCACAAATAAAATTTTCTTAACACAAAATTAATTAATTAGACAACACACCGAAGAATAAATAAAAGACAATGTCATAAACAAATCAATATCCCAAGCCAAAAATGACAGCTGAAACAGAATTGTGGCAGAATTGCCAAGTTCAAGCAAGTCTGTACTCAAACCTCGGCAATTCTTTCCCCTTCAACCGACCTTTCCTCTCGCACCCACAAACACAAGACTTGCGCAAGTAAAGTTGCCTAATGTGAAAGGGGCCAAACATTTTTTGCATAGATTATAAAAGTTTAAAAAATATATCAAATATACCCAATAAGCAATTTTGCTTGAAATCAAGTGTAAAACAATTGTAATTCAAGTCACATATTCAATTGTCAAGGGTTGAATTATGCTTGATTTACACTTTATTTCAATAGCATTCTCCAGTGAAATGGGAACTTGAATTCAATTCGAACATTTCACTTGTATTACAGTTCAATGCAATTGAATTCAAGTATATTTCAAGCTTCATAAAAATGCTTTTAAAATAAAAAGGAAATGCAATCGACAAGTTTTCTTATAATTACTTCCTGCATATCTACCTTCATTATTGTTTTCACGACTTTAATAACCTTTTGTTTTTTAAGAAATCACTTTTTTTATATATTTGATATTTTTCATCATAATTTAAATTTTATTAAAAAATAAATTACTTATTTGACAAAGTTTGAACATGTTGTTTGTTGTTTGATTTTTTTATTTCCAAATATTTTCAAACTTGAATATTACTTGAAAAATTGTTTGAATTCAACTTTGTTTCCAATTAAATTTCAAGTGCTTGAATTTAAATTTTTTGAGTGCTTATTGGGTATCTGCGAATGTATAAAATGTTAATAATTTTTTGTTTAAACTTTAAAGTTATAAAAATGTATGCACAAAAAAATTAATACAAATTTAAACAAACAATGACAAGTCTTGCCGCCTTCGTCTTCCGTTGTATTATGTTTATTTTTCTCTCCTGCAAACGAGAAATTGCACCGCACCGCAAACATTGTGTTTAGACTCTAAAACGGATATAATTATTGAATATACTTATCGTATTGAATAATTTTTCATATAAGGCTTGTCTGAAAAATCGAAATAATCGTATTTTCTTTTTCTTTACCTTATTTAAATCAACTACTTTAACCGCCGCCTATTTTCAACGGCCGGTACGAACACAGCGTGCATTAAACTGCTCTGCCGCCGGAAGTCAACGACTACTGTGGGCATGTTAATCCTCACAACTGTTTGCTTTATACTTGTGTTTTTAATGTGATGGTATGAACATAAAATGTCACTTTACGTTACATTTTTTGACAGTCGAAACAAATGTCTTTAGATTTTATTTTCGTAAAGTGTGATGAAAGTTTTTATACATGTATAATAGTCCGAGTGGCCCTTTACTTGCTATTAGTTGGAATTGTTCCCCGGGAAAAATTTCACTCGGAATTTTATTCATGATAGCCTTGATTGTAACTATATTTACTGTCGGTTGCAATAAAAAAAAACAAAATAACAAGCTGAAATTTATTCAGTTTTTCTTTAATTTTTCTTTGTGCTTTTAGCCTATTTTGACATATTGTATGCAGAGATGCCACATGATAAACAATTAAATGGCGCACAGAACACAAATGTACACGATCGTAAAAAAGAAATTCCAGAATCACATTATCATTACCGCAAAAGAATAAATATATCGATAAACATTACGATTTTCTTTGCAAAAAGCTACTGAACACAGGTACTGATATTCCAGTACAAAAGCATATATCAGTATTGCCACCATCAAATATATCGCATTTATAAAAATTAAATTACTCTTTTAAAATATACTTATATCACGAAAAAATATAAAAATGAATCAATTTATTCTTTACGTCAACTTCGGCATATTACGAGTACTTCTGTTAAATAATATTTAATAGTTATAAGATATCAGAAATTCAACATTTTTATTATACTGGCAATATTGTCGCTAAAGAAATATAAACTAGATTAGTTGGACTACAGCGACAAAATCAGCATAGACAACAACCCGCCGCCCTGTTGCCTTACTAACGTCAAAACAATCATTCTCATCATTGTACATGATTTTTTCAGTGTATAGTATAAGTTTTTTATATGCAACAATTTCTTTATTTGTAGAAAATTTAAGAATTTTTTATGTAATTTTGTTTAAATGTAACAAATTACAAAATACATATATTCACTACCGATCCCTGAAACTAAAAACTAGTTTAAAAACGCACTAGCAGTTCTTTTGGAAACCAACCACTGTTCATTTTATACTATAACTTCTGTCGTATGGAATAACAACTAAACCTTTTGAAAAGTAACTACTTCCATTGTTACAGCTTAAAACTAATCCAAGGACAATATAGCAAAAAATACATCAGCAGCAACAAAGTGAATTAAAGTGCTTACAATGTGCTTCGTGTTCTTCAAAATTTAAGATTGCTTTTTTTTAACATAAACAGGCACACACGCACACACTTACTCAATTCGCAAGTAAAATAATTTGTAAGAAATAGTAAAGCTTTTAATATGCGACTATTCAATATAAAGCACAGCTAAGAATTAGTAAGAAAATTTGTGAGAAATATTTTTTTTATTGAATTATATCTTTCAGAACTCTTAAAATATATTTTACTACTCCTGTTACCTAGAAAGTGTAACAAAAGTATTAAAAACATGCGATATAGGCATACGAATAGACTTGCTTGAATGAAAATGTTTTATCTATTTAATATTAAATCGTGAAGCGTTTAAATGAAGTCAGGGCTGTGCATCACAATAATGTGCGTAGTGTCGAAAATATCGCATCTGTTAATGAAAGTGAGGAGGATATTTCGAACTTGTCGATTCCATGGCATTTTTAGTAGTTGAAAATATCTTACGGCTCATTACGGCGTATTTTGCATCCTAAATATGGTTTACGTGATCATGTGATCATATATCATGCGATCCAAAATATGGATCACTCGATCCAAGATATGCATCACGCGGTCAAAACAAATGTATCCTGCAAGCAAAAATATGGATCACGTGATCCAAGATACGGAGAAAGCGATCTAAAATACAGACCACACAATTCAAGATTTGGATCACACGATCCCAGATATGAATTACTCGATTTAATATTTTGGATCAGGCGATGGCAGGTATTGATCTAATATATGGATCACGTGATACAAGTTTTGTACCACGCGATTCAAAATATTAATTACGAGATCAAATATTAATTAGCTGATTTATGGCTTTGATCACACGATCCAAGATATGGACGAGCGATTCAAAACATGCATCACGCAATCCAAGACTTTATTTTCTTCTAATGGATAATTTCTTCCTGTGGATAATTTGTCACATGGTTTTAGTTCTTAATCAACTTAAAATATTCATAAAATTCATTACCTTAAAGCAAAGAGATTCAATTTAAAAACTTATCAACATGTCCGGCATAGAAATAAACTTTACGAAGAAGGCCTTTAAGAATCACATAAAAAGTATCAAAATCGTATAAATATTTAAAACGTTTGTTGATTTCTTTTTTTGTTTTTATTTTCTTTTTCATGACATCGGCCATATGTATATGTATTTAGTTATATATATGTATTAAAGTGAATAAAATAAAATAAAATAATATAAAACAAAATAAAAACAACATCAAGGCTATTAACAAGGACCTCAAGGTGAATGACTAAAAAGAAACATATACTTACACAAATAAAAACACTCATATTACCTATCAGTATCAGTGATGCTAACTTAGTGATTTGGTAATATTTTTATTGAGATTTATAATATCTCAAAAAATAAAAAAAATTTAGAATCAAAAAAAATAATTTGAGCTTGAAGTGTATGTTAAAAAAATTTCCTTATAAATTTTTTACTAAAGCACACTTGAAGTACAAATTAATTTTTTTGCATAAGGTAGTTATTCTTTGAAAACTTTGCTTCACAGAAAAAAATTACAACGGATTATGATAAAATACGGATCAATCAAAAATTTATTAATTTAGAACATTTAATTTAATTTAAACATTTTACTAATAGAGATTTATGAAAAATGTTTGTTGTAATCCGTAATAGAACCACCCTACTCAACTAAAAGCATTTACTGTATCCGACAAAATAGTTCTCGGAAAATTATTTTTTTAATATCTATACCTGAGATTTTTAATGAAAAAATATATTCACTTGACACTCAAGCTATTTAGCAAGCTCCAGGCACTGACCTCCTATAGGCTTATTCAGAATTGCGATGCGAAAATCAATGCGATGCGAAAATACATAAATGCGAACAATTGCTATTCTGTATTACGATATTCGCATTTCAAATGCGAAAAGGTGGGCATTCGGTATTCTACATTGCGAAAACAAATGTCAAATTCGTAAAATTTATTCGACAACAAAATAGCATTCGCAAAGTACAAACATGTAAGTGAAAGATAATATTTTATTTATCTATTCATCACATATTTCTTATTTAATTCAAGGAAGCAAGCAATAAGACCACCAAACCGCGTAAATTTTGAAATAATGATAGAATTTATGAATAAGCCAATTGGCAAGAGGCCATTTGAAAACACGAAATACAGGTCAGTCGGCAAATACTTTGTGGCAAACGTTAACTGAAGAACTAAACAGCAATGGACCACCTATTAGAGAAGCTGCAGGATGAAAAAAAGTATGAAATTTAGAAACCAGCTCAAAAATATTTGAATTAAACTTTAATCTTCTCTGTATCCTTTCATTTTGCTTATGATTTTCTTCGTCGTCGAACCACAGTGCCACAGAATCCATTTTTGTAATTTTTTCTTACAGAATTTCCTAAATAAATAATTTTATAAACAATTTTCACAGCCAACAACACAAACAATTTATTTATTTTTAATTTGACGCTTGTTGACACTGACGTTTGTTTGAGCAGCGTTGCCACGATTTGAAATAAATTTCGAATGCGATTGCGAAAGTCTAACAGATTACCAATTTTCTTTCGCATCGCTTTTCATTTGCGCATCGCATTGAATTTCGCATCGCAATTCAGAATAAGCCTGCTGGCTTAACGTTAGAGTGTCTAAATGAAAACTCAATATTGCCACATCGCACTATAGCGAATTTTGCCAATTTTGTGGCCGGTTGGCCAGACCGATTGAAATGTTTTTTTTTTTAATCAAACTCCGGAACAATCCCTCTTCACGTCCTCTTAAAGTTTTTATTACTTAATCTAACGTAGAAAAAAAATTATCACTCAAGCTTACGTCCTCTCACTCGTGAAAATTTTATACTAACCCCGTTATTCTGAACTTTGTGACAAATGACAAACTTATAACAAATGGCAATTTTTATATCTTAAGCAACCTAAAAATTGTGATTTGTTATAATTTTTATTTTGTCACAGAGCCTGTAGTATAATACTAATAATACAACGACCTTCATTCAACATTACTTTAAATTTTTTTGTATTTTAAGATATAAATTTTTATTTTGAAAAACTATATTACACTCAATCGTTATTTGCAATAACACAAAAAACAGTTCAGAAACTTACGCTAATTCAAAATTGTCGAAAAATTTTAAAAAGCTTAATTTTAGGATTCCGTACACCAAAATAAATTCCGCCCGAAATTTCTCCCTTTTCCTTAAATTTTCACAGAATTAGTAAAACTATGGACGCTACAGCAGCAAATATTTGACATTAAAAAATTATAGGGTGTTTTAAAACGAGCAACGAAACATGCTAAAAGCCTAATGTAATATACAGACAATTGAAATTTTCAAAGTTAGTGTAGTCTTATGCAGACTATACCAATTAACACTGAAATTTAAAAAATCAAAATTAAAGGGTATTCAATCAGTTAACATAATTTTGATTGCATAATTTTGACAACTTGCTGTATCTGGGAAACAGTAAGGGCCAAATTTACAGTCATTAGTTAATTATTAGTAAACTAAAATGATAACTATTGTTTAATTAATAATTCATATTCACAGTGCACTGTTTAACTAAAATTTTTAATATGAGCAAAGAATGGTAACCCTATCACACAAGTAAGTTTCACTATCGACAGTTCTGCTATAGCATATGGTTTTTGTTTACATTTGCTGTATTGTTTCTTAAAAATGGATAAAACAGTGCGCGCTCGTCTAACTTTACCGTGCAAAATATTGAATTATTGCTGAAATTGTTTCGGAAAAAACTAAAATATAATATAAAATAAAATAAAAAGGATGTGTTACAGCTAAATACAAAGAAGATGCTTGAAAATTTATATGTAAAATGTGTATAAAAATTTTCACAATGCAACAATACTAACAAAGCTTACAACTATTTGTTAACCAATGAAATTTGGCTGTTTAACTAATGGTAAACAAAGAGCTTTGAATCAAATATTATTGGTTAGACTATTACTATTAGTTACCTAATGACTGTAAATTTGGCCCTAAGAGGTAAACTCTTAAGATTTTCAAAAAATCTTAAACTAAAAAATTCTTAAATAAAAAACTTGCCATAACCGAAAAAAATCGCCAAAACGGAAAAAGCATCAAAACTAAAACTGAAATAAATCGCCAAAAACCCAATAAAAATCCCAATAACGTAAAACGCACCAAAAATAAAAAAAACCAAAAAAGAAAAAATCCCAAAACTAAAAAAAGACAAAATTCGAAAAAAAAGTTTTTCCGGGAACTTATTTTTTTTTATTTCTACATCCCAACTAAAAAATCTTAAAATAAAAAAAATCGCCAAAAGAAAACACTAAAATTAAAAAAACGCTTAAACAAGAATAAATCGCCAAAAACCTAAAAATTGCCAAGAACTAAAAAAACGCCAAAAGTAGACAAAATCCCAAAAATTAAAAATTTAACAAAACTAAACAAATCGCTAAAGACCGAAAGAAATTTACCGGTTATTTAAAATTTAAAAAAAATATGCACATCAGATAACATATTCGGTTATATAACCTAAAGTTTGTATAGCATTACATATCGTGCCATAACCGCCAAAAAAAAAGCTTAACCGACACATTTTTTGAACCTCGTTTTTTTTGACGAAAAACGGTTATTTTTGATCGCAAATGATCGATTTTGGTCAAAAAATTAAGTTCGAAAATTATGTCGCTTAAGTTTTTTTTTCGTACGGAATCCTCCTTGTGCGAGTCAAAGTCGCACTTTCCTGAAATTATTTCTTGTTGTTGTTATATTAAAGCAAAAATTAATATTTTTTACTCACACTTACGCATTCTCTTCACTTCTTTCTTAAACCTGTTTATTTGACTTAATCATGTATTAAAAACTTTTATTTTAAACTGGATTTAAGAAAAAATTGATTTTCGATTTCTACAGTAAACAAGTCGTTGTTTTAAATACCTCGATATATATGATTTTTTTAATTTGCAAAAATATTTGCAGATAAAATATTTCAATTGAATTGTAATCTGCTGTGATTTTTTATAAGTCCAAATGAAAAGACTATAGTTTCATTATCATTACCTTCCATTTATTAAATTTTAGAATTTATAAATTCTTATTGCTGAAACCTTCATCTGCATGTGCATGATTAGTAAAGAAAGAAAAAACAACACAACGGCAAGACTGTTGTAAAATACACTGAAAGAAGTTTCGGCTGAAATTCAATGAATTTCGACATTAATCTAGTGAAAAATTCGTTAAAATTCAACTAACGTCATGCTTCGTTGGATTAATGAAACCAGTTTTGTTAAAATTATTTTATTGAAAACTTCAACAAATTTATTCAACAGTGTAATTAATGCAGTACAATAAATTAGTTTCATGAAAAGAATGAAATAGTTTAAATATAAAGGCGTTTCTTAATAATTAGAAAATATTTTTGTCATAAGTCCAATAAAATAATCTAACGAAACCAGGAAGCAATTCCAATGAAATTATTTCACAATATTCATGAAATTTTCATTGGATTTGTGAAATTATCATTAGATTTATGAAAAAAATCTGATGGAATTGTTTCATTGAATTTATGAAGCAAAATTCTTTCGGTGTAGGGAACGTAAATTTGAGCTTTTTTATTGTTCTTTTTTCACGCGGTGATAGTACAAGCTTTTAAAATGAAATTTTTACCCAATATAAGATACGAAATGCTACATTATTTTGCATCATTATTGGTTATGACACTATTGACAACCGCAGGGGCTAAAAATTCAAATTAAAAAAAGTGTTATTTTCAATGAACTGAATTTTTTTCGTTTGGATTGCATTTTATTTATTAGCTTGTTCGAAACGAAGGAGTACATATCACAAACGTACCGTGTAATTGTGCGCGAGAGATTTAACATGTGCGTGACGATGTTAAAAGTTAAAAAACTATAGTACATATAATTTTGTCAAAGTTGTATAGCTATTTATATGATTTAAGATAACTTCTTATAGCTGCAAAAAAAAATAAAAAATTCTATCTCAAGTGGATGCGCAGAAATCTATAATATAAACTGACATTATAGTTTCAGAGTATAATTTTTGTAGCGCGTGTGTACCCAACATTTAATTTTATATCAACGAAAATAAAAACTCGTTTCATAAACACTTTACACATTTTAAAAACGGGTACAAAATTGAATAGTTAGAACCTAAATGTACTTACGTAAGAAAAACTTTCCTTGAAAAAATCAGCTGCAATTATACGCACGCAGTAACAGTGCCTGACATGGATTTCACGATATATAAATTTAAGTTTTTATGACATAAAAAAGTTTTCAACAAATTGGAGTACCATGAATCAAAATAATTCACACATTCCATTTGTATTTAAAATGCAAAATACCCTAACTAACAAAAATCTTCATCTGAAATTTGCTCTGTATTCACTGATTGCAATCCCTACATGTTAAACCATTTGGAAACCGCATGGAACACATTTTATAAGGTCTTGTTAAAGCAACGTGATGGAAAAAATTTAAGCAGAGCAAAAATAATTCAAAATTTTCATTAGTAAAAGGAAAATGTCCTATAGTGCATCGTGCACATTTAATAGTTAATAGTCAACATTAACAGCCACTATGTTCTGTTAGTTCCATAGACATTATGTTATAAAAGTGCACAACGTCCAGAGTTGGAGACTTTATCTTCATTGCATGCAAACAAAAGAGAAACATTGTATATTTTAGCTTAATTCTACTGAAACGTTGACATCATTTTTTTGGAACATGACACAGCAAATAGAAAGTAATTGTTCATGGACGAAAAGAAATGTATGTTTGAGAACAAAGGCCAGCCAGCATTCAGTTCATGTGTTGGAGATTTTCTTACCATCAACTTAAATAAAAATTAATCTCCAGACAATTATTGTTGGTGAAAAAGCTTTTCGCCCTATTGCGTGTTAAGTTTTATTTGTTTATTTTTTCTAAACGTTGTATCTTAAGAGGAAATGTATGGATTTTTTTTTGTTTACAAAGAAATATGTACAAAAAAGTTATGGTTAATATTGTTTCTTAATATGTAGTTTATAGATAAGAAACCAAGTGTTTTGTTAAATTTTTCCACTAAATTAATTAATTCACGGTATAATAATAATCTACCCAAAAAACTATACTTGAAAACATAGTTGAATACTTTATTTAGAAAACATTATTATAATTTCAACATTTTATTTCCCTCTCGCAGCATTGCGGATATGGAAGTGAAGCATCTAGTAAATTTCCCAATGTGCAATTAGGCGGCACTGTTTGCAAGGCGCAACTTTAAATACATAAATAAATTTATTTAAAAAAAAACTATTAATTATAAACTTTTTTCATAAAATATTTTTCAAATACCTTTTTAATTCCACAACGGAATTTTTGCCACAAATCAAAAGCCCGCACTGAACAAATGGATCTTTCATAGTTTCCATGTGAGACAAAATAGTTTTTTCATCTATGACGCAACTTTCGGGATACCCTTAATTTAATTAACAAAAATTATGTTAATTCTTGAAACTTACGCCTTGTGTACATAACCCAAGCATACGACTTGAGTAGAAAATTTAAGGGTAGATTTTTATAAATACAAATGATTTTTTTGTTTTGAAACTTATATGTTAAAAATTTTATTAAACGAAATGTCGTTATTTTTCATACAAATTTGAAACGAAATTTCGGAAAAAATATTTTTTTAAATATTTTTTGTTATTTTTCATAAATATTTTAAACGTTTAAAAATTAAAGTTTTTACAAAAACTGCCTCTTGATTTTTTTCAGTGGTTTCAATGCAAATTTTTTGCACAAATCGACTGCCTGTGTTGTCTCAAGTTGTATTGAATGTAGCTCATAGCACTTTTTTCCAAAATTAAGATTTTACTTGTTCAGTAAAATCAACTGCCATTTTTTCTTTTTAAATAAATTGAAATTAATTATTGTGGGGCTTAGCTGGATCCTATGGGCATTTCACTCTTGTTAAAGCAGATCATCAGGGAATCTTTACCCTTAAAATGTATAAGAACAACAACAGCTGTCATATTAAACCTTCATTTAAATACAGTAGCAGTTTAACTAATTTCATATTTGAAATTTAATTTTGATAAATAAAAAGCTTAAAATGTTTCCCAAAAAAAACACTCATTTCATTTAATTATGAACTTTTTATTATTGTTTATTACTTGCATCTTTAAATGATCCATATATTTTGCTTGTGGAAATCTGAGTCACTAATGTACTTGAAAAAATCGTATAATAAATGAAAACAAGTCGAAAAAACATCTTTACACTTGAAAAGTTCGCATTAAACTGAAGTGATATTAAAAAATTTTAATCGTTTTTTTTTCACTTTATTGCTGGCACATAATGTTGACTCTTTGTGTTTTTGATTTTTAAATCTCAGTTTAATTTTTGCTGCTTCATGCTAGGAACACAACTGGGACGAACGACGAATTTTTCGGTGCGAATTTTCGTCATAATAAATTAAACACATTTGTGAATATGAAAATGAGCAAAACACCGCCGTACAACGAAATTCGTCGTGCGTGACGAACTCTGAGATAGATTTCATTCTATTTTGTACGCCGACGAACGACGAAAAAACAAAATTGAGAGAAAATTCTCTCTCTATCTCTCACACAGTTTTTGTACACACAACAACCAACTTTATCAAATATGAGAGAAGAATTCGGTGAGTAAATTCGTCGTTATTGTGCTTCACACGACGAATTTACGCAGCGAATGGTTATCGATGAATCCGTCGTCGAGGACAAAATTCGTCGGTCGTCCCAAAAAACACAAATAATGCGCAAATAAATCATTTATAATTTACATATTTTTTCAAGTTGGTGAATTTTAAAACTTTTGTTTACTCTCTCGCTCAAAATAAAGGGACAAACAAAATAACAAACAAGCAAAACAACGAGCTACATAGTGCAGTGATGCCGTATTACTCTCTTTTGTTCACAAAGAATTTCTGATTGGAGGAATGTTTTCTAGAGAAAATTATTTTCCGTGAGAAATAAATTTATATATATTTATTTTATTTATTTTATATTTTTCAACTTTTTAGCAAAACTATTCCCACTGGCGGCACTATTATACTTCACAACCAATTTTTATTAAAATTAACATTGCTCCTGAAGGTATGCTTTAAAATTCGCTTGAGTGTATTTCTATGCAGCTGTTAAGTTTCTCTGTACTTCTTATTCGTATGATTACACTAACACACTCATACATAGCTCACACCGATTTGATAACGCTTTACGATCTTACTCAAAATTTGTGATTGTATTGCGAGTAGATGTTAACACATCAAAAAGTTTTATACCCTTTTTGGAAGCTACATGTATTAGTTTTAGCTGGCTCATCACAAACAAACAAAAAATGCCTTATTCATGCGCAACAGCAAGTGATTCTGTAAGATTGTCTCTCCTGTACAAAAACGCTTTTGGTAAGCAGTAATTTTTGTTGGGAAATATCAACTTACGTACATACATACGTACTTACTCATTAATTAATGTATGTAGATATGTTTGCCTAATTGTGGTCTGGCAATGGAAATTCAAAAATATTTAAAATCAAATTTAGCCGCAAAAATTTTTGGCTTTGGAAAGTCTAAGTGGGTAAATTTAATTGAAATTTGTATAAACAATACGTTTAATTACGGATGCTTATGTGTGTATATAATTATGTTTATGTAAATGCATATTGAAAGTATGTATGTGCGTGTGTGTGTGCTTGTGCAAGTTCATATATGTATGTGCAATATATTATATGCACAATTATGGCATATTTTTAATTTATACAAAATTTCCATTAATTTATTGTTTATTAAGAGACAAAAAAAGAAAGGCATTCTCCTTGACTATGTTTTATAGTACACATTTCAATTAAAGTTTATAATTTAATTACATACATGTTTATGCAAATAAAAATTATTATATTTTCAGTTAGCTTTATCGTGATAAATGAATTGATTCATTTAATAATGGGTTAATAAGCAGTTTTTGAGTATAAACTAATATAATCCAAAGAAAAAAAGATTGATTGAAATGAAAGCTAATTACATAAAGAAACTAAATAGCTGGAATAAAAATTAAAGCTAACAATAACTAATATGTAGCTTTTGGCTTGAACATTATAAAAATGTGGGTTCTTAAGGTATACAAAGAGAAATTTATTTTATTTTTTTAACCAAAGACCAGTATTTGCGCAGCAAGGAATAAATAACAATGAACAGTGCTATTGTAATTAGTGATGGAATTAGCTTGCAATACGCTGAGTTCTAACAATTCTTGTATTATATTTCATTTTAAATTTATTTTTTAACTTCAATGCAGATGACGTAAGTACTGCAAGCTTCGAAAAAAATATTGTTTAATGGAATGCTCAGAATATGCTTTGGTGCATTTTGCTTCTTAAGATTTATCATATGGCATAGTAAATCATAAATAGTTTCACACCATTAAAGGACTATTATGGGCCATAGTTAGAGTAAAATTGTGTACAAGGAAAATGTTGCGCTATTTATTCTTAACAAAAATGATTAGAGAAAATTTTTCACAAGAACGCCGCATTTGAAAGTTAGGGCGCCAAAAGTGTATACAGCAAAGATAGTATAAAATTTGGGTGAAAAGTGCAATGAGCAGGGCCTGTTGGCACGCTATCAGTGCAATTTTTACAAATAAGTATCTGATTTTTTGTATGACCATTCTAGCGGAAAATGTCGGTTGAGTGGATAAAATAAATACTTTCGACAAATTGGGTGCTCTAAGGCACCCATATGTACATTTAAAAATAATATATTGAAAAACTTAATTATATGCAAAGGCGCCAATCAGGAATATGCAGACAACATACAACCTCTAATATATTTACATTTAAAATTAAGTCGATTTTATCGAAAACGGCTCAACAAAATTTTAGCACGATTGTCTCATTTTGTTTTCCTAAGTGTTTTTTGTTTTAAGAATATATGAGACTTTGGCGTGGGAATCCAAACGTGCTCCTGGGAAAATTAATCCACAGTTTTTTGACCATTTTCGATTAAGTCGATTTTCTCGAAAACGGCTCGACAGAATTTTAGCACAGTTGTCTCATTTTATTCTCCTAAGTGTCAACTTTAAAAATACTTTGGCGTGGGAATCCAAACATGCTCCTGGGAAAATTCATCCACGGTTTTTTTGACCATTTTCGATTAAGTTGATTTTCTCGAAAACGGCTTGACAGAATTTTTGCACGGTTGTGTCATTCTGTTCACCAAAGTGTCCACTTTGAGAGTATATGACCCTTTGGCATGACAGTTGAACTGTGATCCTGGAAAAATTCATCCACGATTTTCGGTTTGTTTCCCCTCTTGAATTCCCAAAATCGTTGCTAGCGTGTTGATATATTTTTAAAAATACCCACGATTTTTCCCCATTTTTTTCCCGGTTTATTAATTCCCAAAATCGACGCTATTTCGTCGACGCTATCTTGGCACACGTTCATTTTTATATGAAAATTTCAATAAAAAAATTTTACACTCTTGTATTTAATGTGATAACACAATTGATACAGAGATACAAAAGATTTTGTGAATTAAGCAATTTTATATACGACGGTTTACTACTCGTTTTCTCTGCAATGTGTTTGGTTTTTTTTTTAATTTTCTGATGGTGTTTTAGTTATTAAAATTGTGTTCGGCCTTAATTAAATAACAAAATTCATTATGAGTCTAAAGTTTAAAGATTTTTATGATCCATAATAAAATCACCAAATATATGTCCCTTCCAAAAAAAACAATAAATGCTGCTTGCTCTCAATATCCAAGGTCAGTCTTCATTGAAATTTTAGTAAAAACAACGAGTATTCAATCAATGAATTTATTCAATAGCGGTGTCTAATTGATAGCGCATGAGATTTCTTAGTTAAAAAATTTATTTTGCTATAAAAACGTTATTATCGGGCCTTTTCTGCAAATCACGACAAAATTATTGAAAGTTAAATCATTGCATTTTTTAATTGCACGATTTATAGCGTTGAAAGTCGGAAGAAAATATTTTATTATAAATCACAAAAGCTTATAATACAATTAAAACCCACTATCAAGTCAGCTATTAGTAGTTTACTTTTGAAATCACCATGATTTTCAGAACAGGCCCGTATATAAAAAAAAATATAACAATTGTATAACCCCTTAAAGTATGCAACATTGCAGCTATATAAATAACGCCTTAAGACTTCAATATGAGTTTTTTTATCTCTTCAAAATACTCACTTATATTAAATATCTCAATTTATTTAACTTTAATTACCCTCAATTATCTCGTCAAAACATCATCATCTTTCAAAATTTAAAGTAAAAAATAACCCTAAATAAGAAATTTAAAGAAAGAGCCAAAAAGCAAAAGTCACATTAATTTATTTTACTTTTACGTTTTTTGCTTTGTCCAAAAAGAGAATATTTTAATTGCAATCGTATAGTTTATAATATATCTTCATAAGAAATAAAGCCTTTAAAAAAAATTTAATAATAAAAAAATTAAATTGCTAAAAATTTGTCTTATACCAACCCATTCAAGAGCTCCTCCGTATGTTTTTTTTTATTATTTTTTTTATAACATTTTTTTGGTTGTTCACTGAATTCCTACAACTCTTCTTGATTATATTATAAGGCTGCCTGCAAGCACGAACATGATTTTATTTCGTTGGCAAAATAAAAATTTTCCTTATGGGCATCGAAGGAGAGAAAACACGTAGTGAGTTGAAAGACGTGAGAAGGAAAAGTTGTTAAATCTGTAAGTTTGGTAATTTGTGTGTTAGATACAATTATACTTATTCAAGTACGAGCAGCATATGATACGGACTTATACACATATGTACATACAAAGTATCGGGCACGTAACAGGCTGCTGAAATATTTTTTAAGTAAAGGGTTTTTCAATTAAAACTGAATTATGTTGGCAATATATAGCTAAATCCTTTAATATGGTAGTTATTCTTCTTTTGAATAAAAGTTTCTGATACTTGAATGAAAGACCATGTTAACAAAAAAACTGCATGAAATTCATTGGGAACAAATGCAGTAACAAGGAGTTGCTATTTATTTTTGAATTTCAGTCTACGACTTTTATCTCAGTTTAATTAAATAGAAGCATTGATTCGAGGCAACGAGTCGCTGCGTTATAGGAGTCATAGAGTCTTAATAGACCAATACAATTAAAAAAGGCAACATAATCCAAAACATCACTCAGAGTCATATTGGCATGTTCTTTCTCAATCATGATTAGTTTTTCCACCTCACACAAAAAAAAAGGAAATTATAATATCTATATAAATTAAGAGGAAAGTTTGGTGTAAAATATTTGATTACACTGTGCAACATTGAAAAATCCGCGCGGTCCCGACAATTCGATAGTACTACCAAAGAGTAGTTTTGGTGACCAATTTATTTATTGTATTATAAGTCAGGAAAATTATGCAATATTTTCAAAACATTTATTTTTTTATTTATTTATTTATTAAACATATCGAGGGTTTATATTCAAAAAGTGCTATCTATCAAAACATTTATTTTTTTATTTATTTATTTATTAAACATATCGAGGGTTTATATTCAAAAAGTGCTATCTGCATTTCTTGAACATTTTAGTAGACCAAATAAAACTGCTATTTTCTCTAAGTCCAAGAGCAATAACTATATTTGATTAACATTAGTAGAATTAAGATGTCTTCTATAAATGGTACTATTCATTAAAATTGAATTATTAGCCCTTGCACTTTGAGAAAATAACAGTTTTTGCACTCTTCTAAAATTCTCAAGTCTTGCAGATAGCACTTTTTCAATATAAGCCATCGATATTATACAAAGTAAATTTGCCACCATATTATGTGTTGCACAAATATGGGCGAAGTAACTATACCATATGCTCAAGATGTTATTAACAGCATTTTAAAAGGTTTTGTGACCGACTTACACGACATATGCCTTCACTAGGAAGTACAGTTTAATCCGCTTTAGCGCAACACGCTTTACTGAAATAAATCGGATTACTGAATACAAATCCCCGCACTATTTTTAAAGGCAGCTAGTCTTATTCACTTCTCTTTAGCGAAACATCGCTTTACTGAAAATATCGTATTAGTGAAAAACAAAAGCAAGCCCACAACTACGTTTTGTATGAAACTTACTTCGCTTTAGTGAAAAAATAAACAATGACAAATTTATTTATTAGAAATCGATTGCATAACTTAAGGCTGAAAAAAGTGTGCATGTTTTGTCCGTTAAAAAATTATATGGCAAAATGTATTTGTCCTTTTCGCTCTTACGTACTGTATTGCATTTTTATATTGTACTGATTTTAAGCAGTACATTTAACGGTAACAAATTTCAGTAATCCGAACTGCGTTTTAGAGAAAAAATCGGATAACTGAAAAAATTGGGTTTTCCAGTAAAGCGGAGTCGACTGTAGCAACGTGGTTGTTAAAGAAATTCCACAAAATACCGCAAGATTATACGGTAATGCGTGGCAGATCAGTCAACCAGTGCGAGTGAGACAAAAAAACTCTCGAAGACCAAACAACACACACAAGCCTGACCGCACTTAAGATATATTTACGATGACGCGAGAGATGTTCTCCAGCCCAGAGCTGCTTAACGACTGATTTTGAAAACATAATTTTAAAAAATGTAAACATTCACAGCTGTTTATATTTAAACAAAGTTGTCATGTTAAGAAATGTTAACAATTGAATTGATTTTTATTTTATTTTTTCTTTGAAACGAAAGTTGAAAACTTGAGTTTTTGCAGCTAAAATTGAAATAGGACACATAGTGCATAAAAAATGACATACATACATCAGAAATCTGTGTGATACGGTCTTACCAAACTCAAAAGGAGTAGTGCCAGCAAGGCCGTAAAATTCTTTTTTTATATGACTAATCCACATATTAACCTAAAGTATTTAGATATGTATGTATGTATGTACGTACGTACGTATATATATTTTATTTTTCATCAAAAAAGGAAAACAATTAAAGTATAACATGAATTTTTTATTTAATTGAAATCCGGAAAAATATTTTTTATCAAGATACATACACATATTTTTTTACATTTTATTGCTGTCCTTTCCTTGTTCAACCTTTTAAATTATTTGACAAACTCTATGCGTCCTTTTAACAAAATGAAATGCTGGCCCATAAACTAACAAACGAAAAAAATTCTGTATTTTGGATAACATGAGCTCACAATAGACACAATTCAACATCGTTACAGATACTATAAAAGATTTATAAAAATGTCCTTTACGTCCCATTACCACAATATACAACGCAATGATTACACTATTTTGTTAACTATTTTTTCTTTTCTTTCTTATTTTTTCGCCCAATTCTTTCATATTTTGTGGCGAATGGATTGATATTTCTGTAGCCACTGTCAATGCGATTGTTCGTGTTTTTGTTATAGTTGCAACTATGAAATGACAAATGAATCACATGTAACAATAGAAGCAGGATATTGTGCTACCGGAAATACCATCAACAGAAAAAAAAAGGAGAGAGAAAATATGTATATTTGAAATGAATAGGAATTTTTGTTCCACATATCTCTCCTTTATTGCAACACAATCCTAACTCAAAAAATAAAGTTTTGAAGTTAACAATGCAGAAAATTTCGTTATAGGTATCATATTTAATCTTGTGTAACAATTTCATACAAATGGCGTTTGCACTCACGTCTTGAGATAAGAAAATATTTTTTATCTTTTACATATATGTATATTTATTTTTATTTATATTTGCTGCACAACTAGCTTTTTTGAGTTATGTCTATGTTGCAATAAAGGAGCGATATGTATGTACATATGTACATGTGATACCAAAGCAAGATTGAATATGACACATATGACAAAATAAACATGTTTTAAATAGAAGCACAGTTAGTCATATGGATAAATGTATTAGTGAATATGTGTAGAGCATTTCCTTTTGTCTAAGTATTATTAAGTTTCATTTCAATCTATTGCCAAATCTACAATTGTACTATTTGTAAAAGGACAATTTAAGAAATCTTTGGAAATTCAGTGCAAACGAAACGCTTGTTTTAATCACAGACTTACTTACATATGTCTATCAATCATGTCTATCAGGCAAATGTACCAATTTTCGTCAGCTCACTGCAATAAAGTTATAAGTAATAAGCCAAAATGGCATTCTTTTTTAATTAATTCTTGAAAAAGTCTAAATTTTTTTATGACTAATGTAGTATGGTGCAGTTATGTGATTATATTTCAATTAGTTGAGAAATAAGGCAAATTTACCTTATTACTCATGACTTTATTTCAGTGAGCCGACGAAAATCGATACATTAAGCCAATCTTGTGATCCAGGCCTTAGTCTTTACTTTCTGTTACAGTTCTGTGCTGTGCCGTTCTGCTTCTATATTTAAGTACTTACTTTTTCTGTAGTAACTAATATAATTTAACTTTTTAACTTTTTTTTTTTTAATTTAACTTTTTCTTTTAAAAATGAATTTTTTTAAATTCTAAAAACACAATCACAATATATTTCAAAATATTTTTTATTTAATTTATGCTGTCACTTACAGTTACTTAAAAACCCTACAAGAAGGCTTCTAGTCAATTGACTAGTCATTTGACTAGTAGCGACAACCACAATTTCGATTAAAGGCCCCAGTTAGTTTATTAGGGACTTGGTGAAAAAAATTACAAAAAATATACAATACAATACAAAAACCAAGTTTTTTCGATATGCATTTTGCAGAACACCCAACTAGCGCTTTCAAATCGAAAACGCTAATTTTAAGCGAATTACGTTTTTCAGAACATGGACGATTATATAATGGATGCGCCGCTTTAATTATAAGAAATTTAAGTATTAACAGCACAATTAAGTCGTGAATTTTTTTATCAAAAAGCCACAGTTGAACATTTTAAATTTTGCCACTGAAATTGAAATTAGATATATAGTTCACTGCAACAATTACAAAATTTAATCTGCCCGCATTTTAGATAAACATAATAAATCTGTTAGACAAGTAAGTAAGCGAATTTATAAACACCCCACAGTTCTTATATACATATGTAGTTCATAAGTTGAACTTTATAAACTTTAAAGACTCAGTTAGCCGACTGTTATGTAATGTAGCTGCAATGTAGGAAACAGCTGATCAATATTTTCATATGAAAAGTAGGTTACGTTACATTACATCTCTATAACCATTTTCATTACATTTCACACAAAAATATCGATCAGCTGCTTCCTACTGTTGCAGTTACATTACATAAAGTCGGCTAACTGAGCCTTTAAACTTTATTGCGTCTTCTTCCAACGAAGCTTAATATGTATGTATTTACTAAAGATATTTACGTCAAATGTTTGAAACATTACTTAAAATAGAACTGCAGGGCATTTACACCAGCATGACACAATCTAGATTTGTGTTTAATTAATTTCGTTTAGAATTATACCATCTGCAATGAACAGCAACATTGACCACAATATACATACATACTACATACTTATGTGAGCATTGTTTTCTTATTAGCGGATTATCTTAATTACCATAAATACAATTTTCAATTACTAATTGACCTGAAATTTACATATGAATTAAAGTGTGCGGATAACTCAATATACGTAATTCTATGCATCTGTTGAGTTTATTTATTACTTTATTACAGGTTTTACAGCATAAGTTTTTGTTGCTCAAGTTTTAGTTGTCACAGGCCTATTCTGTAAAGAACGAATTGATTTGAAATCACGCAGGCATTCGCCCTTATCGGGAATAAAAAACGATAATTTTGTACAAGTGAAATATTTCACTTGAAAAAAAATTAGGAATGATTATACTGACACAACAACGCAAACATTGATGATAACAGTTTTAGGGAGATGGGTCATATTTCACTTGAACTTTTATTCCCGATAAGAATGATTTTTATGCTGTTCTATAAATCACGCGGCTTTACACTTTTCGGCGCGGTTTGGTATTTTTGAAAGCACGAGAAAACAGCTGGTCTTTGAATATTGGTTTTTGAAATAAATGAAACTGTTCTTATAACAATACTTTACTCGAAAGAAAATATTTGGGTATTGTATCTTTTAAGGCTGTGATACACTATCATACAAAGCCGTGCGATCTACGAAAATATGCAACCCTGGTGTGATGAATTGTTATTGTCTTTTAAAAATTTTCATAAACTCCATCATACCAGGGTTGTATTTTACTGAAGTTTTATTGCAATAAAAAACAAGAAAGTTAATCACTTTACTGAAATTTCTAGCCGAATAAAATATTGACTCTAATTAAACATATTTTATTCTTAATGCAAAAGGATATATATGGTTTTAACTCAATTGCAGTATTCCTACATAGTATCAGCTACATATGTGTTTTTTACTAAGTTTGCAGGAGAGCAAACAACTGTTTCATTTTGAAACCTTTCAATATTTTGCAAACTGCAACGCTTTATTACAACATATGTACCTATTTATCATTTATATAAGAACCTATTTCGTAAAACTAAACTAAAATTATTGTAGATTTGGTAGATATATCGGAATTGCTCAAAAACTACACATAACTCATTTTGTTGTTCAGCTTCAAGAGAAATTCTAATAAAATAATTATTTTATGTTAATACAACTGTTTTTGTTGAATATTTTGTGATAAATATGTAAATTCTACTTTTCTAACTTTTGAACCAATTAAGATATCTTTAAACCATTCGATGCGTGAATGTATGGCAAATCAAGTTTTATAATGTGAAATAAATAAAATTCATAACCAATCAGGTCAGAGCAACGACGATTTGTGAAAAAATATTGATAACAATGAACAAAAAATATTATAACAGATAGAAGAGTCATATAAAAATATTTTATGCAGAATAACAATAAAAATAGTAAATTTTGCAAAAGAAAAAAATTTAAGAAAACTATTTATTATATTTACTACATTCTAAATTTTATTGCTTTTATTATAATGTCACAATTATTTGTTTTTAGATTAAAAAAAAAAAATTAAATGCAGATATACCCCAACACCGGATCTTTAAACTAAACCACGCTGCAAAAAGTTTTCACATTTTGCTTTCAAATAAAAACAAATAGGTTTAGAATTGTATTTCGCGATATAAATATGTAATAATGTACTTAGTTTTTTGCAAAATTGAGTTTTTTTGTTATTATTCTACACAAACTGTTTTCTATATGAGTCGTGTCTACCAAAACTTCCTACAGAAATACCAATTATGTTCTTTATTCACAATATTTTATTAAAAAAATACGCATACAGTTACCAAAAAATGGTACTTACATGAGATATATTCATTATTTACAACAAAATTGTGTGTTAGTTGCTGGAACATATTTTTTTTTCAAATGCCGATTTTATTATAAACGTTTCTGGCAACGTTGATTTAATAAGACGCACACGCATTACAAAAACACAAACGCACACATAAATTCATACACATGCACTTCTGTACTATTTTTCTCTCACTTGCCGACATCATGATACAATTATACTAGGTACATGCAGAACTACAACAAAATTACAACACCAAAAAACACATGTATTTTGTTGGTATAAACAAACCCCAAATTGTCGGAAACAACTGTCTTTTGTTTATAAAAATAACAATTACAGGGTAACTAAAGTACAATTGCAGACGCGGCATTCCTGCATGATTATAGTTATTCAGTGTTGCCAGTATGGGTGTAGTTAGACAGTGGGTAATTTCTACTCACATGTGTAGGCGATGTAATTGAATTCTTGTATAATATGTGTGTAATTCTACTTTGGGTTCTATTTTTATTTATTATTGTTTTAATTTTAATCTACACAAAAGATGTGTAGTGTAATTTTCTTTAATGTGTAATTGGAGACACAGCCATGTGTAAATTCATTGGCAACACTATAATCATTTTGTTTACACACATACATTAACAACTTTGCAGCTTGTAAACAAAGTTTGACAACTAGGTGCAATGTATACAGTGACAGGCTGTGCTTATGCATGTACCTAGTATAATTGTATCATGGCCGACATCAAAAGTAAGTCATGTGTTAGACTTGTCAGTTTTTTTTCTTGAAGCAGTTCTCTCTCTCTCTCTTTTAAAACTACTCTATTGTTTACACACGGGCAGTTTCTTGTTCCTATTGTTTTAATGCAGCGAATGAAATAACAAAAGAGATTTGAAGTAACTTTTCTGTACAAGCAAGTCAGTACCCCTCTTCTTTCATCTTTCCTCTCTCCCCTATAAACTCAGACTTGCTTCAAGAAAAACTGCCGAGTCTAAAACATGAGTAAGCAACAACAAATTTAGTATATGTACCTACACATTATTTTTTTTGCACAAAGATTCCCTTCATTCTTTTCACAATTAAATAGGAATATTTATACGCAAATTAAATAGGAATATTTATACGCACATATGTAATTATTTTGTTACGAAACAATCACTTTAATATTCCACATTGTGATAATATTTGCTTATAACTTTAACTTAAAACTAATTTTATCAATATCACTGCACTTTTACTATACTATAACCGGTAATTAAAACCGCAAACTATAACGTACTAACAACCGAACGCAACCGACAAAGATCAATAACTAATAAGAGATATTTAACTACAATCAGGGTTGCCTTTTAAAATCTGAAAAAAGTATCATAAAAAGGGTCTTTAAGAAATAAAAGGGTCAATACCTATGTATTTTAAAGTAAAATAGGGTCAAGTTTTTTGTGAACAAACATAACATTTCTAGATAATGTGCTTACTTGACAACATTTTTCCCGATATAAAGAAATGAACAAATATACATTATTTTCTCCTTTCTTAGAAGAGTAAAAATATTGCCAAGTTAGCACATTATCTAGAAATTATATAACACCCTTACGATTACAAAATATATATAATGCATGCCATATTGCAGTGATAGGTATTGTACCAAACACGAACTTGGTCAAAATTTTTATCTCACTACTTTTGATGGCCGAAATTTTGGAAAGGAACTTGGCCTTTTTTTCACATTTATGTTTTTGTGAAGATCTGAACGCTTTTTGGAACGTTTTCTTAATAAAGCTTTTTAAACTTTAAATTTCTAGTCTGTTGTAGTTCTATTCATAATGTCTGCGCCAGTTCAAAAGGCAGAGTTACATAAAATAATGGGTTATAGGGTGAATTGAGATATTGTGTCATAATAAGGACCGAGTAATTTGATTAATTTTTTAAGAGTCACCTGAGTAGAAATATGTAAAATATAGTGTAAATTTTAGTGTAGTAAAGTCTGCTCAGACAAAGTACTTTTGAAAAAGCAAAATTAAATGCTAGCACGAGCGAAATGTGCATGCAAGGTTTCAATACAGTAGCTTGTGTTTTAAATTTATCTAGTTGGTAACTTACCTGAGCCTATTTTCTTTTGCAAAATTTCAGTTCTCTTCCGTATAATATTTCAATACAAATTTGATAAACGTGGCCCTAATTCCCTAATTTAACAATCGGTGCTTTCAAATTTTTCCTGTTCGTAAATCCCTTAACTTTAATTCTTAATTATGAGCTTAATGTGCGTGTCCATGCTCCCCAATTGAAACTTTCAGGTTTTTAAATTTTTCTTGGTGATCTCTAATTTAGATTTAATTTTTGTTATGGCCGTTACCCCCACTCTCCGTCACTTTTTTAAACTCAAGATTTTGTTATGAGCAGCCCTCAATTATCATCGTACCCTTTTTAAAATGATAGCTTTTAGTTAAAGCTTTTTAGTTCAGCTTCAGCACAAAATTATCGTGGCACCTGCCACTCCTGGTTAAAATATTTGGGTTTTTAGATTTTTCTATTTGGTTTCTCATCGTGACCAACTTGCGTATCAAGCTTCAGCTCTCTAGCGCAAATTTAATTATTTAATTTTTATGGGCGTATTCCGGCCCACTTTTTTTAAATAAATTTTTTTGCCAGTGCCAATCATATGTGTTAAGTTTCGTTGGAAACGGATATTAATATTTAAATAAATAGTATATTTAAATCTGCTGATCCGAAGTACATTAAATAGGAGGTTTAAATTGTATGGGGCGTGTTAACTTCAACTTTTTTTTTTTAAATTTTATAACTTTATATTATTCCAACATTTGTGCCAAATTTCAATAAAATCGCTTGAGATAAACATTTTAAATTTGCTCTTTTAATTGTGTGCTTTATTGGAATAGCCCCGCCCCCTGGTAAAAATATCCGGGTTTTCAGATTTTTCTAGTTAATTGCTAATCTAGACCTACTTGTTTATCAAATTTCAGCTTACTAGCGTACATTTTATTTATTTTTACCGCCCACTTTTTTAATTTAAATACCTGCTGTAGCCAATAGTTATCTTTTCTGTCGAGTTTCGTTGAAAACGGATACTAATAAATATATAAATATGTAGTATATTCAAATATTCTGACCCGAATAACATTAAAAAGGAGGCTTAAATTTTATGGGCGTGTTGACGCCCACTTTTTCAACGAAAATTTATAGCCTTGTACTATTGCAACATGTATGTCAAATTTCAATAAAATCGCTTGAGTTTAACGCCTTAGATATGTTTTTTTTTAATTCTGAGATTTATGGGCGTAGCTCCGCACTCTTGGTTAAAACTTTCGGGTTTTCAGATTTTTTAGGTAAGAACAGACTTAGTTCTACTTGTGTGCCAAATTTCAGCTCACTAGTGCAAATTTTAATTTTTATGGGCGTAGCCTTGCCCCCTTGGTTAAAATTTTCGGGTTTTCAGATTTTTCTAGTTCATTGCTCACCTAGATCTACTCGTGTAACAAATTTCAGCTTTCTAGCTATAGCGGAAGTGCTTCATCAATTTGATGAGTGTGTCAGTGGTAAGTGGTCAGTGGTCAGTGGTCAGTGGTCAGTTGTCAGTGGTCAGTGGTCAGTGAGTATGTCTTAAAATATGCACAGCTCGAATGGCTTCCTGTAAATATACACACTGCGTGCATTGGCCGGAACTTGGCCTGGCGCCTAGATGAAATAATTGTACGATATCAGTCATTCAACATTTTGTATTATACAGGTAACATTGAATTTTCTCATTGCAACCAAAGAAATAGAAATTAGTTTAATTGGACTACAACGACAAAATCAGCATAGGCAACGACCTGCCGCCATGTTGCCTTGCTGTCTTCAAAATAATCATTCTCATATAAACATGTGTACTCTATTTTTGAGATTTCGTAGTCGGAAGCTTGCTGTGGTGAATGTGTTTAATGCTCATGTATGTAAGTATAAATATAAGCAATGTTGCAATGCACTGTAATGTAACAAACAATTACACTGTAATGTAACAAACTTGGTTTAAATTTTAAATAAATAAAGGCCTTGTTAGTAGTTGTTACTAAATTATTGGAGTTACTTAACAGCTTTTAAAATATTATTTCAATTAGATTCATAAGACCCAGCTAACCCCTTAACAATCAATTTCAATGTACTATTTTTACTAACAAATATTTTAATGAATAAATGCAATTATTACAACTTAAAGTTAGTTAAAAGTAGGATTTTGTCGGACGTATAAAACGCCATTCATTATTATAAATTTAATTTAACTTATCAGGAAGGATACATTTGCCTCTACCTTTGAGCTTACTTTAGGTTAAGCTAAAATTGTACAGATGCAAAACTTTTTATACGTCCGATAAAATTCTACTTTTAACTAACTTTAAGTTGTAATAATGGCCCTTAGTAAAATAATAATTTGAAAAAACCTTATTGTTTTTAAAATAATTAACAAAAAAATAGTTCTTAAAATGAAACCGCACAATGTTTTATATTAACGGCCTTACTTATAAAAATTACTAAGGCTTTATAAAGGGGTTTTAAAACATATTTTCATAAAAAATTTTTCTTATTTAAGTCTTAATATTTTTTTATAAATAAAGCTGTAATATTATTTTAAAAATAAGTGTTAAAAATTCAACATTCTTAAAACGAATACGAAAAGTTCTTGTTTAAATAATGTTTTTTTTTTTGTTCAGTGTAATAGCAAACGGGAATTTCTTTAAGAAGTTTGACAACCTAAATTTCCATAACAATTTATTTACAAACAGTTTTTATGGGAACCTGAATTTCCATAAGAACTCCGTACCAGGTTTTATAGCGGGCGTATGCGCCCCACGTGAAATGTCCCGTTCACATCGCCTCCACGTGAAATGATCAGGGCATTAAATTACTCGTGCAGAATATCAAATGTGGCATAAGACGTGTGGCAGTTAACAACATACTGTTGGAACCACATCTCGTGCATGTCCATATCATCGAACGCTGGATAAAAGAAGTAGGTGATCGGCATTACCCGAACAAAGCGCCCATTTTTATAAAACAATTACATATATCATTTGTACATGGTGATGTGAGTGGTGATTCTGTAAAACACACTGAATAAAAGACTATTAACTATCAAAGTTTTGAAGGCCCTTTAGATAGCCCCGAATGTTTATACTTTTGCACCTTTTTTTTAACAAAAATATATGAAAACTAACCTTGACTTAATACTATTTGATGAAGTTTTCAATTTTAAAGACTCACGACCCTATGTATAACCAAAAATTTGCATTAAGTTAGCATAAGTGACGAAATTGAATTAGGTGTTAACGAGTTACTCCATACAATTTTACATTAAAAACGGCACCATTACCTAATTTTAAACCACCTCTAAGTCCTAGCATTATTTTTAATGTGATGTGCCATCGCAAAATTCTTTTCTTTTTCTTTCTTTTCTTTTCTTTTTCAATTTTTCCTTATACATAGGGCCGTCAATGTTTAATTATTTTTTAAAAGTTGCTGCTGCTACTACCATTTATGTTTTATTTTATTGCAGCAAATACACATAAAGTTAATTTTGTTAAATGGCCGGAAGAATAAAAACTTGACGTTTTAGCAAATACCCATACACCAACGGACATATTTGCACAAGCTTACGTAATAAAATATAATAGGACAAGTATGTATATTTATGTACATATCTATGTATATCTACGTATGTATGTATGTATATCAGTACGTATATGCGTGATTTCAATTTTAATACATCAACTAAACAAACATTTTTAAACAAAAAAAAAAAGAAATATATTCGTATATTAATTGCAGAGTTCCTGCATGTAAACACTCAGCATGGCATAACACACTTGACCAAGACTTTCGTTAATAATATCAATTTCTAAAATATATCTCTCGAATATTTATCGTGTAAAACTATCGATAATGACACTCAAAAATGAATCGAAAAAAGTCGCTCAGTTTGGTTTCAAAACACATTTAATTTCGAATGTTCGCTTGCAATATCAAAAATGAGCCAATATCGAACTAATAACGATACCGCAAACCAGAAAAAGTAAAATTTATTTTATTTACTTTATTTTATTTATTTTTTAATTCTTTAATTCTTTAACTTGCACTGCAGGCCTCGAACCTGGTACCTCCAGGCTAAGAGACTAGCACACGTCCGCTGGACTATTTTCACACATTCGAGAAAAATCGATAAGGTTGTGCATTGAATAAGGTTGTGCATTGTTTGATAGTGTCCTGCATAAAACCATTTATAAGACATTTCAAGACATGAGAGATTTTTTAAATGCTTTACTATAGCGAAATATTCTGTAAAACAAACGCTAAACAACACTGTTGGCAAGACATTTGTTTCAGTTGTTTTGTCTTGCCAACAGTGTTGTTTAGCGTTTGTTTTACAAAATATTTCGCTATAGTAAAGCATTTGAAAAATCTCTCATATCTTGAAATGTCTTATAAATGGTCTTGTGCAGGACTTTATTGTTTGACACTAAGTTAAACGTTAATCGATTAATTGTTATCCGATTAATTGTTCAATTAATTTAAAATTTGCAATTTTCGATTCACGGCGAAGCATTTCAGTATAATAATTTTTTATTTTTATTATTTAAGAAGATCCTTTAATATATTAAAAAATTTCAAAAAATAGCTCACTCATGTACATACTTGTTTTTTAGAGTTCCGTACACCAAAAGTGAAACAACAATATACATATATGACAGTGTAATCCAAAACGAGCAGCGAAAAATTTTTAAAATCTCATGTAATAAACATACAATAATATGTATGAAGCTTGCAAAATTATTGTATTTTTATGCAGCCTACTACAACAAATAACACTAAAATTTAAAAATATTTAAACTAAAGGGTATTCTATTATTTAATGTGATTTCAACTGCATAATTTTGACAACTTGCCGTATCTTGGAAACAATAGGAGGCAAACTCTTGAAATTTTCAAAAACGGTGAAACAAAAAAATCTCGAAATAAAAAATTTCCAAACTGAAAAAAAATCACCAAAGCCGAAAAAATCGCCAAAACGAAAAAAGCGCCAAATCAAAAAAAAATATTAAACTTCAAAAATCGCCAAAACTCGAAAAAAATCGCCGAAATGAAAAAAATGCCAAAACTAAAAAAAAATTACTAAAATGAAGAAAAAAGTCTCTAAAATGAAAAAAAACGCCAAAAATAGGAAAAAAAATTGTCTAAACGAGAAAAAAGTGACAAATCTAAAAAAATCGACTAAAATGCAAAAAAACGCTAAAACAAAATAAACGCCATATTAAAAATAAAACTTAAAATCGAAAAAATCCCACGAAACGAAAGAAATGCCAAAATTACATACATATATTATATAGGCTAAAGTTCCTATAGTATTACACATCTAGGGACCGTACGGGACCCTTTGCGCATGAGTCAAATTTATTTATGAATTCATTTACTGAATCTATTTATTAATACATACTGTCCCAGCTCCAAGGTGGAATGTTTTAGTCCAATCAGCTATTCATCTTAAACTCACTGAATACAGAAGCCTCATGAGCACTATGCTCCCTATATTAACTAAAAGAAGCAATTATGATTATAATAACATATGCAACTTGTAGTTCCTTTTCAAATATATTTAAAAAAAATTATTTTTTTTGTAGTACTATTAGAAACAGCTATTTAAAGCGCCAACTTTGATAATGCTGCCATATACTATTTTTCTTTTTTTATATCGAGCCATAACCAGCAAATTATCTTAAATGACACATTTTGATTATTTACAATCGCAAATAATCGATTTTGGTTAAAAAATTAAAATCGAAAATTATGTCGCTTGAGCTTTTTGGCGGTTATGGCACGATATCTTGCTTGCTTGGAGTGTTGCCATTGAAAAAGTATTTTCATTTATTAAATTTTTGGCACTTTTTGTTCTTTATTTCTGGCAAAAAGAAATGATTTGGGACATGATTTGAATGAACAGAAATTAATAAAAAAAAAATCAAACTTTATTCACACCACGTGCATATATGTACATGTGAATTTGCATTCTGCTTGATAAAAAATCTTTTTAATGGAGCTTTGCGTTAACAAAAATATCAAATATATAAAAACAAATAGAAAAAAGGAAATTGCTAGTTCTGATGAAAATATTTTAGTGCTATTTTTTTTTTGCTCGAAGATTTGACCCATATTAATATTTACATAAGTATGGATGCGTGCACATACATATGCATACATATGTATATAAACATAAAACCAAGGAACTTATTTTGCAAAGTACATAGCATATGGTATGCAAAAGTAAATAGATTTTGTGCTGTGACTTTTTGGCTATGTACATATGTATGTACTATAATTTTAATGAAAGCGCAACAACTTTCCTCAGTAATTTAGAGTGTTATAGGAAAAAAATTTATTAACTACTTAACTTGATTTATATATGTATGTATATTACTATATCGTTCTGCAAGGTATACATAATTACATATAAAGGATACTTGGGTCTAACTAGAGCTTTTTTCGGAGCTTTTAGAAGCTTACTCGTAAATAGAAATCCTAAGCAATAAAAACTGGAAAATAAAAAACTTGAGCTTAAATTTCTCAGAAAAAAATTTATTTTCCCGAAAAAAAGCCCACATAAGCTTCCCATATACATAACTTTAACCTACACATTTTTTGGACTTCTTTTTTTACGAAAATAGATTATTTACGATCGAGCAAATGCTCGATTTGGATAAAAAAAATTTAATTAGAACATTATGTCTCTTAAGCCTTTTTGGCACGATATAAACATTAAATTATCATAAGCATACACAATCGACCAGATCATGTCAGCTGCATTCAACTAAACTACCAAACTTACAAATGTAATTTTTCATAATTTAAAAGCTTCTTTTTTTGGTCTAAGCTCAAAACTTATTTCAAGAATGTCTGACAAATCGTTTTGCCTCCAATAAAATAAAAAAGTATGAAATAACAATTGCCAAAGTGGTTTCTTTCGCCGCTTGCACTTGGTAATAATATACGAGCAGTTTAACTGATTAAAAACAAAAGCAACAACATGACAGTAGCTAAAACTATAAACTTGCATAAATATGATAAATTTGTGGAAAATTAAAGCATATTCATTGCTTCCTTTCACACTTGTAACGCCATGCGGCTGCTATCAGGGGGCATCTAAACTTGCACTTGCAACAGCATTTTATTTTTACACACTAAGTGCTGCTTTTGCACTGCACAATGATTTATTACCCACAACTATTTAAGGCATGTATGCAGCAGTGGAGACTTTTTATATGACTTGGCTCTTTTTTTATTTTAGCTATTGTTTTTGTTCCTTCTTCTTCTTCTTGTATGCCATGAAAACTAAGAAATATTTGTGGTTTGAAGAGTATGTACAAACATACATATGTGTGAGGGAATAGGGACGTATAAGGAGCTTTGGGGTTTAAACTGGAACTAACACTTCAAAAACAATTTGTAAGTATGAAAAATGACTTTGATTCATTAAAATCTGAGTGGTGAATATAGAACAAATCCCATACACACTCACAAAAGCTTATGTAAATAATATGAATGATGAATTGAAGAAGTAAGAGTAAAAAATCTTAAGAAATCATGCATTATATTTAAAAAATAATATAATATAAGCGATTTCCCTAGAAACAAGTACGCAAGCATGCAAAATAATCTTGAACACAGAATATGAATGATCTTGAATACCAGAGAATTAACATTCAGGCGAATTGATGTGAATTCGCCTTGATTAACGTCCTCGGCGATTTCATTTTGATATGAAATGCAACTCTGCTGAAAAACCATGTGTGTAAACATGTATATTTGTTAGTGTGTAAAATTTGAGGTTAGAAAGTAAATTGGCTGTCAAATAACATTTGACATTTATTTAGTAAAGAGTTGGGAAATTTTAATCATGGAACGCTACACTTCTAAACAAAGAATTTTAATTGTGAAATTTGTGAATTTTAATTTGAAAGACCGTGTTCACGTAAAGAACGAGCCAGAAACAATTGACGCTCTGAAAGATGAAATTCGGCGCTGCATTGACGAGATAAGCAAAGCCTTGTTGCGAAATGTGGTTAAAATGTTTGTAAAAAGACCGCATTCTCATGTATTTTGTTGTTGTAGTGGCCAAGGTTCTACATACTCTGTCCAAATTTCAGGTCCATAGCTCTTACGGTTCCTGAGAAAATACCGTGTGACGGACAGACGGACAGCGTACCGAAAACAATAGGGTCCTTTTTTCACCTTTGGTGTACGGAACCCTAAAAAACGTCAAAGTGCGAGTCAAAGTCGCACTCTACTGAATTTATGTAATTTCCTACACCTTACAAATACTTACTTGTTACAGTGCACAGTAGTTTCCTCCATAGGCCAAAAATCAAAAAAATTAATGTTATTTTTCTAATATTTATTGCACTAAATTTATTGGTAACACTTACGTACCTTTTCACAATGTATGGTTAAGAGTTAACGTGAACTTTAACTGACAGTTCTTCATACAAAACTTGCCGTTAAAGTCCCTGTTATCTTTTAACCATACATTGTGAAAAGGTACGTTAGAGTGTTTTATGAATTTAACAAATTTTATTGTTTATTTTTTGCGAGATTTAATGTTTGTGACTGTTGAAAGTGGAAGTATGTTTATATTGCATAAAATAAAACTTAAGTTTATCTAAAAAGTTATTCACGTTATTGTGGCAGAAGGCTCCAAAAACCCTACAAACATTAAGTTTTAAATTTTTTTTACAAAATATAATTCCATTGGAAAATACCTGATGAATCCACGAAAAGTATTGAAAAATCGAATTTTGTTTTGTAGTAATTATCGTACAAATTAAAGCTAAAAAAAATGGAAAACCAATAAGAACGAAAAGTCAAGTGGTTTGAAGAGAAAACAATTTATTCAATAACGATTTCGGACCGAAATGAGACTTTCGGTAGCCAGGGCAAAAGCTGGTGGTTACGGAAACTCAAACAATGGCAACACAGCGCAAAAATTTTTTCAAAACTTCGATCAAAAATAACAGGAATCGATAAGGACATTTTGCAAAGATGTGCCACAATTCTCCAAGCTTTAAATGCTGGATTTGAATATGATGCCGAAAAGTTTGAGGAATATGCTGTAGAAACACACAGGAAACTTGTTAAGTAATATCCCTGGTACTACCTCGCTCCATCGATACACAAAACTCTGATCCATGGAGCTGAGTTGATCAAGCATACATTAATGTTAATAGGTGAATTATTGGAGGAAGCAGCTGAAGCAAAAAATAAGGGTATAAAACAGTTTATATTGCGCAGTGCTGCAAACACAGATCTTTTAAATAGGTTATTTTTAAGCTCAGATCCATTTATTTCTGGAGCCCGAAACGTACCAACAAAGAAAACAATATCTTAATAACTTATTTTACCTTATACTACTTGATAATACCTTATAGTTATTGCATTATATAACTTTGTGTAACTTTTTAATTTAATTTTAAGTTCTTCGGGCTGCTATGAGCTGAAGACCCTAGCCTTTTTAGTTTTGGAGATATCTATTTTTGACCCCTTGTCCACGTAAGGGAAACCATTGTGCAGTGATCCGAACCAGTTACCACCAAGTTATTTTTTTAAGTTTGCAGGATAATAACTGATTTTTATAGAAAGCTGTTTGGTTACTTTCTTACGAATTGTCATAGGAACTGAGACGTCATAAATTATTGCTTATGATTTTAAAAGAATTTTTCTACTGGAATTTTCTATTCATATATGAAAAGTCTCACGTCAAACACAGCTGGTTAATGATAACATGACAGAGAAAAGCCAAGCTGTATAAAGTGTGTGTATATGTGTGTTGTTAAAACACATACACAAGAAAAAAATAAAATATTTAGACACTACTCTGTTTATATTTACATATAAAAAAAAATCCGTAGGATTTTTGGTGTTGTAATTTTATTGTAGAACTGCTAGTACCGGATTGAGCTGCCTTCTACTAACTTCACTACACTGAAGGGAAACCCTACATTCACACCATCCATTATTTTATTAGATCAATAAAGAATATTTTCCACAAAGAGCATAAAATTGTTCATTGTATTAATGAAAATCTTCACTACCTTCATGAAGAACATTTAGTGAAGACGTTTCATACTCTTAATGAATGTTTTTTTCAGTGTATTTATTCATTGTATAATTTTATAAAGTGAATTCTTTTTGTTTGTTGAGCCATCATTTGCATTTGTATTCATATTCATACATTTATGCATCTATTTAATTCTTTGAGGCAACAAAACATAACGTGCTTAAGGTTGATGTTTCATTTGGAAAATGTATGCATTTTAATTCACTTTTTTTCTCACATATAAATGCAGTGACAAAGTCATCATTTATAAAATGATTAAATATTTGCATGGTAAAAGAGACAAAATCAAAAAATAACCAAACCCCAAAACGAATTAAAAAAAAAAATAAAAAATAACTAATTGTGGTTTTAGTGAAATTCAATACATATTTCACAAAAGTACTCGTACTGTGGGAATGAATAAATTTGAATGGTTTAAATTAAATAAAAAATTGGTGTTAAATGCATTTGATGCAAGAGAAATATGTATGTATGTATACGGAATTTTTTGAAAGTGAAAGTGTGGAGGAGAATGTTAATAATTGAAACAAATAGTTATTTTGGATGTAAAAGGAAAAAATATGTGATGAACTTGTTCATTAAAGTGACATGTATTTAGATTGTTAATTAATTAAAGCGCTTTATATAAGGGGAAAAGTTTATATAAAATTGTTGCACTTCAACCATTACAGATACACATATGTATATGTACGTCAGCATAAAACTCAATAACAAAAACTTCTTAAATAAATTATTTTCTCTTGTATTCCATAACATGAAAATGAAAATAAATCAATAATAGAAATAAAATGTATATTTATTGCAAACAATAAACGAATAATGGACATGAAGACGGGTGAATAAATTAATTTTTTTACATATAAATGAATGAATGACGGGACTAAATTAATGAAGTCGTTAAAAGTATTGATAAAATTATTTAAATTATAGACTCGCACACACGCACACAATTGAACATAAATATAAAAAAATATATATAAACCAATAATTCAGCAACAAAGTATTTATATACATATATGTATGTAAATTCAAAGATAAAAAATATTGCCATTAAGCCAATGCAATATCTACATTTAATAGCAAGTATGGGGCAATAGAACTTGTTAAGTTAAAACTATATTTAGTATTAAAAATATGTATATATTTAATGGTATAAGAAATAGTTTTGCAGGAAATAAATACAAGTAAATATTAAAATGCAAAAAAAAAACAATGTGAGTCCGATCACAGGGGAGATATGTAAACATCATGTAAAAATCTATGAAAAACTGTATCTATAGTAGTTGAATTATTAGTCGTGGGGGTTTGTGGAGTTAAATAAAAATTTTGATAAAGTTTGCGACTGTGGGTGTGCAAAATTTGTATTAAAATTTTCACCCATAATAATTGGCATGAGATGGAGATTGTTACCCAATTGTCGTGCACCAGCTTCAGTGTAAGGCAACAGTACGTAATGAAGATATGTTATAGTATAATATTATAAATTCTACATATCTTTTAAGCAAATATTTGACATTTAAAATGCCCTTTTATTTAAAAGTTTATATTTATTTTATATTTTTCAATTCTTTAACAAAATTATCCCCACTGGCAACACTATTACACTTCACAAGCAATTTCTATTAAAATTAACATTGCTCCTGAAGGTATGCCTTAAAATTCGGTTGAGTGTATTTATATGCAGCTGTTAAGTTTCTCTGTGCTTCTTGTTCGTATGATTACACTAATACACTCATACATAGCTCACACCGATTTGATAACGCTTTACGATCTTACTCAAAATTTGTGATTGTATTGTGAAAAACCTTTTTACACCCTAGCGTATAGATATTTACACATAAAAAAATCTACATCCCATTGGATTAAATTGCAAATATTTGTTTTTATATCTTTTTAAAAACCTGCCGTCTGGAATAAGAAGCTGTCTTTATGTAGAAGTCATGGGAATCTATTTCGTTTCGAAAAAACATAATGAAATCATAAAAAAAACATAATGAAATCATAAAAAACATTAACGAAAGTCTAGTCATGTTGAAATTTCTTATTTCAATACGGAAAAATATTAATTTACAGTATTAATTTAGTAATTTTATTTAGTTTTAAGTATCTCAATATACACTTTCTATTATATTGAAAATGATTGAATTAGTGTGACCCGTTCTAATTTTTAAGTCGCAGCTTTTCCCAGAGTGTACCTTGATGTACGAATTTATATACGTATGTATATATGTGTGTGTGTAATGTATACACATGTAAGCATCTGATATCTCAAGAATGGGTGGTTTCACTCAACGCATTAAAATTTTCGACATTCTAAATATTTTTGACCTCTCTCAGAAATTGTGAGTAATGAAGTTTCGTTCATTACGAAAAATTTGGAATTTAAAACAAAATATTTTTCAAACAAATTTTGAACTACTATAAAATCTCTCTCTAATGGTATTTGTCACAAATTTGATTATAATTAATTGATCTGTTCGAGATATATTGTTGAAAAAAAATTTCGAAAGAAACTTTTTATTTTAATAACCTTAGAAGTCCTTCGCAAAATCGATCCAAAAGATTCAACTATTTTTTTAACCTGCTTCGAGAATAACTCTAACTCAGTTAAATGATTCAGGAGATATCGTTTTTTTACATTTTGAAAACAATATTTTTGTCAAATCGGGTTTTCCAGTTCATTATTGTTACTTTACACTCAAAAAGCTGTAGTTATAAAGAATTTGTAAACTTTCATTCACTTTTGCGTTTAACTTAAAGTGAAGACATGCCAACATGTGACAACTGTTTCTGAAAAAGAAATTGATATTTTTACAACAACACTATTACTTTATTTCACCTTTTCACCAATAATTGTTAAATAGTCAGATAAATTTATGTGAGGTAAAATTGTAAGCTTTATAACTTGACCTTATATTTTAACAAACTTTATTTAATTAATTTTCTAAACCAGTGAGTATTTAAATATAGATTAAATTAATTTTCATCAAAATTTAAATTGTATTTAAATACACTTTAATTTTTAATTTAATTAAAGCTATTATTAAATTAGGTTGTCAGTACGGTAGCACTACAAAAATTTCCAAATATTATGGAAAGCTTAAAAAACATCTGTTCAACATAAATAAGAAAGGTGATTTGGCAATGTGTAGAAAAGTAAAATAGTAAAACACATATTTTATGAAACCAAATGAGCATCCCAAGGCATTTTTTATATTTATATACATATATATGTATATATTTTATTTGTTACATTATATATGCAAAAACTAAACGAAATTATTTTTAATACGCCGACATGATGTTCATGTACATGTCTTCAATAAACACACACAAGCACAAAACATATGGTATATTTGTTCAATTTAAACAGAACTTAAATGTGTAATATTGGCTATTTATATTTAATTTAATTTTGCGGTGAAAAGCAAAATAAGATTTAATAAATTCAGTAAATTACGATTTTGACTCGCACACGAAGAGTTCCGCACGGACACTAGATATATATATAAGATATATAACACTTTAACCTGTATAAACCAAATCGTACTTGATGTACATATTTTTTTCTTAAATGCTAAGTAACCGTTAAACTTTTTTTGTTTTTGGCGATTTTGTTAGTTTGAGCGCTTTTTCTTAGTTTTGGCACTTTTATCGTTTTTGGAATTTTTTCGATTTTTTAGTTTTTGAGTTTTTTCCTTTTTGGCGATTTTTTCAGTTTTGGCGATTTATTTGAGCTTTAATAAATTTTTTTTTGGTGTTTTTTTCGTTTCGTCTACTTTTTTCGGTTATATGCGATTTTTTTATTTTGGGATGTTTTAATCAAAATAACATTAACTGATAGATTACCCTTTAATTTTATTTTTTTTATTTGAGTGTTGATTGGCGTAGTCTGGATAAAAATACACAAACTTTGAAAATTTAAAGTGTTTGTATATTACATTAGGTTTTAACAATTTTTTCGTTGCTCGCTTTAAAATACCCTTTTTTTACATATTCTATGAAAATTTCAATTCCGTAGCTCTTGCGGTTCTCGAGAAGACAGCCTGTAGTTGACAAACGGATAGACCGACATCGTGGCGAAAACAATAGGGTACCTTTTTCACCTTTGGTTTACGTAACCCTAAACATAAAAGACATATAATCATTGATTCATTTATTGGCCCTTAGAAAATGTTGTAATCGCATGTTTTTAATTGTCTAATGCCAAAATTGCGCAATAGGAAGAAACAACAAAACTTACTTCTGAAGACTTTCTTGCTAAAAGTTATAAAATCTCAATTACTAGATAAATTCGCTGAAGAATGGTGGAAAATGAAATGATAAGGAATATAAATCATTAACACACTCAGGGAAAACTGCAACTTAAAAATAAGAAAGTGTCACATTAATTCAATAATTTTCAATACAATAGAAAGAAAATGTATATAAAGATACTTAACAATAAATAAAATTAATAAATTAATACTGTAAATTAATATTTTTCCATATTAAAATAAGAAATTAAACATGACTAGACTTTCGTTAATTCGTTAATGTTAATTATTAATTCAATATGGTTTTTATTGATTTTAAGCTTTTTTTCTCTGGGTGCAGAAGTTTAATAATTTAGCTGCAAAAATATATACATACGTTTGTATATATGTATAATGTATGTATATCGATATCATATATTCTATTGCTTTTCTACTCGCTCTGAATTTTATATGTTGAGCTTACCTTATAACATTTGATAGATTTTGTTTTATAAAAATTTAACAAGTCAAGTCTCCCATTTTATTGGTGTTTAGTGAATGGGCATGAGTAGTTACAAATTAATGTGATAGCACCAGCAGCAGCAGCAGGACATATACTAATATCTTATACATTGACAGCCAAATTATAAAAGAATGATGAAAACAGCAGAGAAATTATTTTTTGAACAATTTATTTTTATTCCTTCCACTGTTGAATTTGTATTCCTAAGATTGGTTACATACATATTCATAAGATATACATATTATGCATGTATATATGTATTGTTGTTTAATTTATAGGCGCGTGTTGTTTGCAGGTATACGTACACTTGTATACATATTCATATGTATGTACTTTAGGGTGGCCGTTATTTTACTTTTTTTGATTTCTTCTACTCTCACCCCCCAAATCGATTCAGTTTTATGTAAAAAAAAATACAAATAATTTCATACCGATAAGTTGTGTTCTAAGGAGTGCGTCCGGCCCTCAAAGTTGGCCCTCAAGCCCATATATTCAATGTTTTTTTTAGATTTATTTTGACTATATATACTGTATATGGATGAAATAATTTAATATATATAAGCTCTTATTGTACATGCTTACAATAAAAAAATTCCATATAAATATAATTTTGTTACATAAAATTGGTGGTATTTTTTTGGTCATTTTCCTCATTATTTTCTAAAATATTACTTTTAGCAAAATGCTTTCTTTAAGACTAATGTTGTTGACTTGAATAGCTAAATATTGCCATATGTCATATTCTTGTACAATGCTTTTTTTAAAAGATAGTCATATGCAAAAATTACATTGAAAAATGGGCTTGAAGGCCAACTTTGAGGGCCATACTTATCGGTATGAAATTTTTTTGTATTTTTTTTTATATAAAACTGAACTGATTCGGGGGGTGAGAGTAGAAGAAATCAAAAAAACAAAAAGTCTCCATAGAATACGGCCACTCTAATGTACATACATGTAGAAGAATTTTATGATTTTGTAGGTCGTCGTAGTTAATATTTTTTGTTTTGTTATATTTTTTGCAAAAGTTTTATAATTTTGGCCTGTGTTACGACTTTTTAACTCCTGTTTTTGGGGGAAAAAATACGAACACACTCATGTACATACCTAAATACATATAGTATGTATACACACCACCCCAGAGTCACGGTTAGTAAATATTTGCATATGTATGTGTGTATGTGCATGAACTTTATTTCGGCACGTTTAAACAGGAGCAACAACAAAGAAAAACACCAAAATTTACTTCTATAATAGCAACAGAAACGATTTTGCCAACGAGCGAAACATACGAACTTGAAGGGAATAAAGAAGAGAGAGAAAAGCACGCTTTATTTAAACATGTGTGTATGTAACATAAGTTCTACTTTTGGTTATATATACATATATAATGTAACATCATATTTCATATTTTTAATATACTTTAACATATGTACATATATGTACATATACTGTTATGTAAATATACCGTGAACTGACCTAATACAAAGGCTGTCCATAAAAATATTTCTCAACAATAAGAACGATCCCGATATTATTAGCTAAAGAAGACAATAACGCAAGCACAAACCATACAAGGCGATATTTATTAAGGTATGTAGTAGGATTGTGCTCAAAAATAACGAACTAGTTCAATTGAACTATTCCCATAAGTGAACGATGTGAACTAATTCAGACTAGTTGTTCCTTTTGGTTATTTTAGTATTTCTTGTTCTTTCGGTCTTTCTTCTTCTCTTGTTATTTCTTGATATTTTAGTCTTTCTTGATATTTTGGTCTTTCTTGTTCGTTTTTGTTCGTTCGTTCAGTTTTGGTTTTTATTTTTTTTGTTTATCTCATTCTCTGTTCCTCACCAATACACATGCAAAAGCTTTCAAGTAAAATATTATAGTTTCTCGTTTGCATACTGTTAAAAATATAGTGTGCCTATTAAATTTTTAGCACAATAATCAAAACAAACAAAAGAATATGTACATATATGTATATACATATATATAAAACAAAAGAATATGTACCCAGTAAAAAAAGAGACTCCAAAAAAGTCATGAAAATGTAGAGTTTACGATGCGGAAGTAGTGCAAATTTCGATCCGATCTAATGATTTTTACATAGGGTTGTCATTGCAAGAAGTTCTCTTTTTCGATGCCTGGTCACTGAATTGGAAGCGATATTAAGAAAAATTCCATTTTTTGTGTTTTATGATAATATTTTCATCTAGGAAAAATGGTAAATAGTTGCCTATTTTAAAAATTCGTTTCTTTTTATACGAATTTAAGCCCGAAACAGTGTTTTCATGTAAATTTAAGCAAATAACTTTTAAGCTTTAGAGTAAAATTAGTTCATAAATTTCTTTAAAAAATAAATTTTTTTTAAATTCTGGTGAGTATTTTCTAACACTATGGAGGAGTTACAAGGTTTTGTGTGACTAAAATAAGCTTCTACATGGTTTTTTGCTCACTCTCGGCAAATTAAAAATATCGATTTTTTGGAAGCAATGAAAATGTACTTCCGCTAGAATGACTTCCATTTTTTTTCACTGGGTATTTAAGTATACTTAGTGAAATATACAAGTGAGTTTTACAAAATTAATAGATATAATTTGTAGTATTGAACTAAAAAACAGATTGTGAAAAAGATTATTAGAATTACCTATTTCATTTGCAAAGCACAAATGAAAATACGTCTAAGCAAGGAACATTTTTACTCAATTAAAAGAAAGAACTTGTTGTGTTGAATATGAATCAGTATTAAAAAAGTGATTAAAATTTGTTTTCAAATGATCAAACTTCATTTTAAGCATTTTCAATCAAAAATTTTTAATTCAATAAAGTCACTAAGAATGAAATGAAATTACTTTAGAATATTAACACACGAATAAAACATTGAAGAGGATTCAATGACTGTGTAATCTCTATTCTGTTGTTCACTGAACAACTGACCGAAAAGAACAACTGAACGAAAAGAACAAACTAGTTCTTTTTGTTGTTGGGAACAAAAAGGAACAATCCGCAAAAGGAACAACTATGCCCAACTATAATATGTAGTGCTCGTACGGAAGCCTTCGTGTGCGAATCAAAATCTCACTTTACTGTTTTTATATATATATATTATATTTTATATATATAAATATTTTTCAGTTTCAATAACAAAAATTCCGGTATTCAACAAATTGTTTTTAAAATCTCCTATTTAAATAATATTTCTATAATTGATAAGTACAATTAAAAATAAGTTATTAGATATTTAGTTTAAAAAAAGTTATTGAAACAAAGAGAATTTTTTTTGAAAGCTAAGAATATTCAAATTCTTTTTAAAAGAGCTTTTAAAATTTCCAATACAAAGCGATAAGTGTTATTTAAAATAAACTTTCTTGTAAAAAAGTAATTGAAAACCATAAAAATTATTTCATTGCGAATCTTGTTTTTTTTTGAAGACTGAGCTCCCTTTCTAAACGAAATTAAACTCTTTGGCATGGTTGATTGTTTGGCATATTGGGTTAAAGCTATTTTAGATGTTTCTCATGTATATGTACAGACATTTATTTATATTAATTTAATTATTGATTTTGACTTAAAATATATGTATTTAAAAACAAGCCAGCACTATGGAATTAATCAACAACAATCCCGTTGTATAGAAAAGTGAAAAATATCCATTTAAACTCATACATACATATATAATCAATTAGTTTTAATTAACATAAAATAGGTAATTTAAAATTTGAAAAATGCAACAGCGAAATAAATAAATGCTAAATCGAATAAAGTGTTTTAATGTGTTTCATAATAAATTTTAATAATTAAGTGAAAAAATACAAACTACATAATTAACTTAAAAACAAAAAAGTATTAACTATATACGAATAAAATATAATAAAATTTAATTCAAATACAAAAACATTTAAAAAACAAAAATAAATGTATGTGAAAGAATTTATTTGTTAACGAGAAAAAAACAAATCACTTGTGTTGAAATGCTGCATGGCGTATGAGTAATTAATTTATTAGCTCTCCTCTCTCACTCCGCTCAGATATTATTTATTGCTCATACGTAATCACGTAAGCATCGCAATTATCATAAACAAGCAGTGTTGTTGTTGATTAATTGAATCTAAAGCATTTGCTGAAATGAAATGTGTTAAAATAATTAATTAAAAATGTACGTAAATGTAGGCAATATTTTGTATTTCTATTACAGCAGCTCATTTTATATGAAGGTGAAAAAAGAGTTTTTGCTAGCTCTCTCAAATTAAAGGTGCGTCCGTTTTAAGTCGATTTCAAAAACACACGATAACACAGAAGAAAACATAATTTCATCTTCACTAACCAAATTCATTGAATCAGTAAATACTTGGTATCAATGGGGACTGAAAAATAATTCTATAAACTGTGGTGACAATTTTGTAAAAATTTTAATTTATCAGGGTTCGGCTGAGAGAATTTGCTGTTTAAGTGTGTTGGTGTTTATCCTGTTTGTTGATTACAGCTTACTGTTGTGCTCTTGCTATTGTTTATTTTGATTGATCGTGTATATGAATGATTGTATACATGTAAATGACAAAAAAAAATTTCTCATAAAATAAATTAAAATAAATTTAAAAAAAATATTTACTGAAACTGAGTGCCTTATTTTGAAAAACGCAATGCTTAGCATTGACAAATTGTTTATGTATTTTGCTTTTGTGTCTCATCAATATTATCTTTCTTAGCACAAGCCAGGGATCATTACGATTATAGTTTTTAACAAGCTGAACCACCAGCAAATTAATTTCAAATTAAATTATAGTTTTTATTTTAAAAATTAGTTTTTAATCATTTATTGATTTATATTTATGTCTCGGAAAATAAACGTTATTTCTTGATTTTTATTTATTCCTCGAGAAATAACAGCTACTTTTTGATATTTTTTTTGCTCAAAACAACTCAATAAAATATAAAAAAAATGATTTTTTTAAAGACTCTGGCGATAAATTCGATTATAAATCGAATTAATATAAATTTAAACGCAGAAAATGCAGTTCACAATTTATCTCTTTTTTAAACAAGAAAATAAAAATCATAAAGTAACTCTTATTTTCTGAGGAATAAATATAAATCAAGAAATAACTGTTATTTTCTGAGGAATAAATAAGAATCAAGAAGTAATCCCTGAACTTGAGTTTTTTAATAAAAAAATTAAACAAGTAAAAATCAATTCATCTAAAGGTAGTCCGTCTAACAAGAAGTATCTTGCACGTAGCACTTTTCTATTAGTTTGATTTTTTGCTGTGTAAACATTTATACGCTAGGGTAGAAAAATCGTTCTCAAAATATAATCAAAAATTTTGAGTAAGATCGTAAAGCGTTATCAAATCGGTGTGAGCTATGTATGTATTAGTGTAATCATACGAACAAGAAGTACAGAGAAACTTAATAGCTGCATAGAAATACACTCAACCGGAATTTAAAGTATACCTTCAGGATCAATGAATCTTAATTTTAATATAAATTGCTTGTGAAGTGTAAAAGTATTGCCAGTGGGGATAATTTTGTTAAAAAGTTGAAAAATATAAGATAAATAAAATAAATATAAACTTTTAAATAAAAGAGCGTTTTAAATGTCAAATATTTGTTTAAAAGATATATAGCATTAAGAATTTATAATATTATATTACAACATATCTTCATTACGTACTGTTATCTTACACTGAAGCTGCACGGAAAGAAAAGATATGGTTGTAGAATGGTTGAGAAAACAATATTATGTTCTCAGAAACAAATATGTGGTAGTTGAAAACAAGTTATTGTTATTTTAAACATGAATTTTGTTACGGTAAGCAAAGTAATATTTGAATTTAATAATTACATTTCTTTATATTGTAAAACTTATGAAAATCGTTAGTTTAGAGTGTAACCTTGCTAACTCACTCTAAACAAATTTTACAAGAAAGACAGAAAACTGTTAACACTTTCTATACACATAGCTTAAGAAATTAGCCTAATACATGTAGTGCTTTCGACAAGTAGCATTTCAAATTAAAATAAATATTTCAGCCAGTCAATGCGGCGTCTCTTTCGAAAGGCATTAATATAAAAAGTGGATTTAGCAAGCTTACACTCTAAGCTGACGATATTATTTACTGTTTTTAAGGAAAACAGAATTGAAAAATAGAAAAGCTAAAAACTAAAATTAAGCTTACAATACGATATATGTAAGTCGAAATTACGATATACTAATTTGAAAAATATTACAATGGAAGAATACACATTCAAATGTTTGGAAATTTCGTTTGATTTCGAACTATAATTAGGCGAAGTAATTAAACTTTTATTAGTTATTAAAAAAAACTTCCATTAACATTCTCCTTAAAACTTTTTAATACGCTTAAAATAAATATTAACAAAAACAGCAACACCCCACTCATTTTAATTTCGTCCACATAACATCATTATTACTTTATTAGCGGAAAATAAGCCGAAAATCTGCTTCAAATTCATAAACTTCTAGAAGAATTCATAACTAAATATTGTACGATATTTTATTACAGTTGTTAGGAAAATGTTTATACACAACTTCCTTCACTTCTAAAGACATTGAAGGATTATTTAAACGATAAAATTGCCACGAGTCGTCATATTACATTCATAAATATATATGTATATCTTTTCATGTACAAATGTAAAAATAAAAACATTTCCTCAGCTAAAGTAATAAGATGAAAACATTATTATCATAAATATTTGAATGCAAATGTTAGGTACACAGAAAATATTATCTGGTATTGGTGTTTAATATAAAAATTATTTAAATAATTTATCAAAGCAAATAAATTTAACTACAATATGCTTATTAAACTTTATTTGGAATTTTCTTTGTGCGTATGTAAATTAATCATGATAAATATCGTTCATTCATTTTATTATTAAAATCGATTTAATATTTTAGTTTTCTCTTTTTATGCACATATTTATTTATACACTTCAAACTTATACACTATTATTATTTTTTATATTTTGCCATCACATTATACTCGTAATAAATATGTAAATATATAAAGCAAAAAAGGGAAACTACTTTGAAAATAAATATAAAAAAACAAGTAGAAATTTTATGGCAAATGCAACAAATGAACATAAGTTTTTCAATAAAACTCACAACAGAAATACTAACACCCACACACATACACACACACACACACATCTTTTACAAAAGCATGAAAACTTTCATTGTATGAGTAGTTGTATGTGTAATCATCCAAAAGTGAGTGTGCTTTAAGGTGTTATGTCGAAATAGAGAGCAGCTATAGGTGACCTCTTCCTTTTAATTCCAACACACATACATACATACATATTTTGTCATGGTAGAATTAAAAACTTACCACGCTCACACAGATGCTTTCAAATACAAACAATTTCATAAATTCAAATGAACAGTGACATAAATGGGTTTAATATGAATATTACTCAGAGTTAATTTATACACAAATTTGATAGACGAGTCGCCTGTCTGACTTATGGAAACAGAGTGTTAATTTCTTGAAGCACGAATAAGAAACAAACAATATTAAAATAATAACAGCCTTATTTATAAAAAATTATTAAGGCTTTATAAAACAAATTTTAATAAAAAAAATTTCTTATTTAGCCCTTTTAAGGCTTTAAAATTTTTTATTAATAAGTCTGTAAATATATATGATCTTAAGGATGTTTCCTTTTTAATAAAAGACTTAACTTTTGACCTTGACTTAATTAAGTTTTTCGCTTGTATATAATACTACAGTAAATAATAACTAAATGAAAATTATATAGTTTGAAGTCAAGGCTTATAAATTTCTATGAATAATAACGAAAAGTCGTTTCAATAAATATTTTTCCATTCAAATTTCAAAACGAAAAAATCGTTTGTATATAATACACAAAGTCTACCCTTTAACATCTTAGAAAATATTTTTGGAACATATAATTTTTTTCTAAAATAATTGAATAGAATAGGCTTTAAAGAAATTTTAGATTGATTTATATTTGCACCCTACGTTCCTCTGGTAATTGTCGAAAATAGTGATTTTGTTAATTCGAAATTATTATTGAAGGAAAAAATTTCTCACTGTTTTTTTTAAATCTATACACAAATATTTGTAAAATACTATATTTTATTTAACTGCTCTAAGGACGTACACTTCCAGCACTCCCCCCCCCCCTTTGGGAAAATGTAATCACTGAAAAAGAAGTAAAGTTATTCATTTCTTCCAAAATTATAAAAAAAAAATTAAGATATTTTTAAGTTTTTACTTATAATTAATTAAGATATTATTTTTGTGCCTAGTCGGATTTTTTTTTATATTAATTTATAATTTAATTAATTTTATATCATATGTATAATTAATTTTATGTTATAGTCGAGACGAACGGCTTGAGTATAAAATTTATATGAAAATTCCTTATTTTTTGTCACACTTCTATTTGGAAAAGTGAGAAATCTCACGCGGAATTTTATTCATAATTGCCCTTAATAAGAATATTATTATATGTTCTTGTTGTCAAACTTATTCACCATGTGAATAAGTATTCACTTTTGGGAGTGAATACGTATGAGTAATATCGATGAAAAATTATGTATTTCTCATACGTACTCATTTCCAAACGAGTAAATGGTGAATAAATTTTAAAATAATGGCTCGAATATGGATGGCAACCGAACTTCAGTTGCCGAGTTAACTAGCAACGCAACTGAAACTAAAATTGGTATTATGTATGGCAACTTCCTACAGTTGCCAAAAAGTTTTTTAAAATAGGATTATGACAGATTGGCAACTGAAAATAATTTGAACAAAAATGCAATATGTAAGAAATACAAGTGCTTAAGACAAAATCATGAAGTAAAACTTCTTAAAACAATACTTATCTTAAAAATTATTAATTAAGTGGAATTAATTGCTGATGAAGAGAAGAAAATGTAAAATGTTAAATCTATTAGACGGCCTAAAATAGGTTTTAACAATCTCCTTTTTAACTTTAAATGATATTGTCTTTAAATGTGCAAAGAAGAAACTCAAAAATTAAAATAATATAGCACTTTATTTTTAATTTGTTCACTTTTTACTATGCAGAAACTAGCAATGCAACTACAGTTCGATTGCTATCCACACTCAAAAAAAATGAACTAAAACTTTGGAAAAAATAAAAAGTTGTCGTATGGCGCCAAAGATATTTTTTGCTTGAAACCAGCAAAATATTTACTAAATTTCTAGTTCATTAATGAACTATTTTATAGTAATTATATTTTCATATTTAAGTAAAATTTAAAAAAAAAATTCGTCTTTGATCTCAAATTTAGTAAGTTTTCCATTTTTTTGTCTTCAATTCTGGTACTTATTTTTATTTTTTATTAAATTCTATACCAAATGATATGTTATTTATTATATCTTCATATTATATTCTTAATTATAATTCACCATACATACATATAAATTCCTTAAGAGGAGACAAGTATTGAACCAGCAGCCTTCTGATTGATAGGCAAGCACTCTAACTAATTGCCAACAAGGCAGCATGAATAAGCATTGAAATAATTGAGTTTTTAAAGTTTATTTTATTTACAAAAAATTTAATTTCAAGTTCAAATATTCCTCGAAAATATGAAAAATTTACTAAAATTTTTTGCTTAATGCAAATAAAAAATATATTCTATAATTCAAAGAAAAAATACTTAAGACTGGGAAATATTTTCCTAAAATTTATTATACCCTTTTATATCTTTTAAGTAAGTCAAATTTCATGAACTAATCAGGAGTAATTCATTTCCTAAAGTTTATTTTTTGATTTAAGACGAAAATTACTAGTCCTTAATATAAAATTTCCTTCAGTTTATAAGCATTTTCCTAGTCTGAGTAAATATTTCCTTTAAGTCAGTAAACATTTCCTGAAATGTGAGAAATTTATTGTGTATTCCTATGAACTATTTTTGAGGATATGAACTTTTTATTTTTTACTCATATTAAGTAATTTTTACTAGATTTTTGTAAAAATTTACTTAAACTTAGAAAAAACTTAGAAATTTTTTTTACTTGAATTTAGGAAAAAAAATTCTGTTCTTTTTTTTTGGAGTGCATAATCGAGCCATTAATATTGCAATTTTTCACTCACCTCATTTTAGATTTTAATAAATATTTTTTTAAGTCTGTTTTCAAATTTGATTTAAAATGTTAGTATTTTGCTTTCAAAATTGATTGATAGAAAAAAAATAAACGAGCCTACGTAACCTTGTTTATTTGATTCATGTGTATTTTGTGTACATAAATTTTTTCCTGATGCCCCACTGTGTGTTGTTGTGTTACGAACAAAAAGCTACAAAGTCCTTGTTAGAAAAACAAAAACAATATTTTTGTAATCCATATTGTACATGTTTGTATTTATTATTTGTAATAAACGAACAACAACAACAACAGTAAATAACTTTCTGTTTTTATGCAAAAGCAAAACTTTCAACCGAAGCTTACCAAAGTTTATGTTCGACACAAAACAAAAACTAATAAAACTAACAAACAAAAAACGAGAATTCAAACCAGTCTTGCCATCTTAGCACTTTTGGTTCTTTTTTACTTTACAAGATCGTAACTCAAAAAAAGCGATTTTTTAGTTAATAATTATTATATTATTATTTTATTATTATTATTATATTATTATATATTATTATAATGCAAAGCTTATCACGATATCGTTATTCGTTCGCATTGTGTACAAATTTCACACAAATATCACGTTTACTCAACTTCTGAGATGAAAATAAAATTTTATTTTTCCAGTAAGTTGTGTTTTCTGCAAAACTACATTTTTGAGTTATAAAATTTTTCAAGTAAATGAGCAATACACACATAAAAATTTTTAAAATGTCATGTACTATTGCTTTCAAAAGTATCCTCTCCCAAACTGGAATCAACCCATACACTGACGTGAAACTGAAGTCGATTTGCTGCTTTGGGAAATTGGCATAAAAATGAGCCCAGAAAAAAATTACCCTTTCCGTGACATAAAAACATACTAGTCCAATTTTGGTAAAAATTAAAAAATAAAAATGTCGAAGTTAGAAAAATGTTAATGTGAGCTCATTTCAAATGAAAAAAAGTCTTGTATTATTTTTTAAAGATCTGCCGATTTTCTATAATAATCACATATGAAATTTTTTTGTAGGAAACAATAATTTAAAAGAACAAATCATTAAAAATGGCAACACTTTACCACCCCATAACTTGAGAAGTAAGTGCACTGTTGCCAATTCAGCCATTTTCTCGTCAAATCTAGCGATTTTTAAGTACATTTTGCGGGAGAAATTCCGATTTAGCTATTTGCGGGAATTCTAGCGATTTTTTTTTGCATCATAATTCGCTTTAAAATGTGAGTTTGTTTAGATGCAGTAAACGTCTAAGAGGCAAACTATAGAAAAAATGTATTGAATAGCAGCAGGACAATGCAGGTTCTAAAGCCAGAAAGTTAGCTAATGTACTCATATCCATCTTGAGAAGAGCTTTCATACATAAGCAAAAACGTTATATTATTAATCCTTTAACTTTAGATAACTGCTATGATTACATGTTTTATTAACTCAAAGAAGGGCTTTTGTGCGTTTTTGTGCGCAGTACTCTAAGCTGAGAAATCGCCATATAAAAATCAGCAGCAGTTGTCAGCGCTACTTTTACTCTATAATAGGAGAAGCCTGCTATACTATATTTGAAACAATTTTTTTTACCGGGAAAGTCTTGAATTCAGTACATAGTTATAATATTTTCTATAAACATATATAAATATATGTATGTGTATATAATGAATACATATATGTATGTGTAGGTATGTATATGTTTTAAAGTTTTAAATTAACCTTTTATTACCCTATAACATTACCTTTATTTGGTATTTGATACCTACGATTTTTAGAGAAATTTGAAAAAAGTTAACAATTTACCGTAAGATGTTTGAACAAATTTAAAAATAAATTTGTTTTTAGCTATTTATCGCTAAATTTTCAAATGTTTTTGAAATTTAGCTATTTTCTAGCTACTTTCTTGTCTACTTTAGCGATATTTGTTGGAAAAAAGTTGGCAACACTGAGTAAGTGTCTTATGATAATTTTATTTTTTAGTGAAAAAGAGCGAGTGAAGAATATTTCTATTTCAACACTCTCCCACGTATTTAAGAATTGCTGCAACAAAAATTGCAAAGTCTTCTCCGCGATATACACAAAAATTATTTGGCAAAAAATATTTTGGGTTGTCCGCTCTATATACTTTTGTAGTGTCATATCTTCATGAGAAGATGTAATATATCGTGTTAAAAAGTAAACCAACGATTCGGGCGCTACAGAAAGTATGGATATCACTACAAATTCATACCAAAACAAAACTCCGCTGTTTTATTACATGGATTCGAGCAATCGAGCATGACAGGCACAGAGGTACAGGCGCTGCTTTGGAATCACAAATAGTATCAGCCTAATCATGAATTCCACATGGGAAAATTTCCAAATAAATTTTTTCGTTCACATACATATGCAGGTTTTCATGTCGTATCATCAAAACTTGCATATTTCTACTTTTTCCAACAGACAAATCTTTGTGAACAATTTTCTTCATATTGCATATTTCAACATTTTCCAACAGACAAATCTTTGTGAACAATTTTCTTCATAAATTGTATTTGCAATTGTATGAAGATGCCAAATATGTACTTTAAAAACATACTGTAAAAATTTTAAGAAATAATATTTGAAGAGCTTTAGAATTAAATATCTTATATAAAATATTCTTCAGGCTAATAATAATAATAATAGTTTAATAAAAAATTATTAAAAATGTCGATTAATTTAGATAAAACTTTTTCTTCAGCTTCGCACTTTTACTGCTTCATGTAATGGCAACATTGGTTTATGATTAAAAGAGAACAATAGAAAATAAATTTAAAGAGCATACCTTTTTGTCAGTAATGAAGTATGATTGTGCGAATGAGAATTAGAAAAAATAACTGTTGAATAAATTATGTTGAAATGTTAAGGTTACAGTTACAGTTGAATCAAATTTAATTGGGGCTTTCACTTGTATACGACAATATGTATTTAAATTATTTTGTTAAGAACAACACATTTTTATATGTATGTATGCATGTATGTATGTACATTATAACTAACAAACATTTATTTAAATTTTTCTCGTTAATTATTAAATTTTTATTTTCATTTATTTTTTACCCGTATTTCCGTATATTTATGTATGTACATGTACATTTACTAATTCAAACACAGACACACTCTCCACTCTCATTTCCAATCTACACCAATATTCACAAGCACACTTTTGGAGGCATTAGCACGCAAAAATCACAAATCAGTGGTGAACTATTTTAAAGCTTTTGATTTTACCTTTGCCTTTTATTTCTTTCAAATTAATTACATTTTTATGTATTACAACTTAATCGAATCGCAAAAGTATGAACATTATTTTCTCCTTGGACCTTTTATTTTTAAATTCCTTTATCAAATTAGTTTCACTTTATTTTTTATGTTATGTATGTATGTATATACATATTTAAAAAAAAAATATTTAAAAAATTGTGCTTCCTATAATTATTCTTTTTTTTATTAATCAATTTATTTCTCTATTCACCTTAAACGATACATTTGCTTTCAATTTCTCACGACGACGTTATTTTAAGTAATTTCAAATTCGTACTGATTGCGTTGTTTGCATTTTAACAATATCTACCTGTGTGCAGGCCAGTTTTTATTGTGTGGTATGGTTTTCCTTTTTTCCAGGAGAGAGTTTTCTTTACATTATACATTATTGAACAAGATTTTCCCAAGCAGCTGTTTGTTGAGAGTTTTGCACTCTCCAAAAATCAGCTTTTTTGAGAGAAAATAAAATGTGGATAAAAGCTTTTTAGCAGCAGGTGTTTATTTATAGCAGTGATGTTGAAAAAAATAGTATTACAAATATTTCAAATTAATAGCACTTATTAGCAGTAACTCCTAGCACTTGGGCTGACTTCCAAAATGTATTAATGCAAAGTTTTTTATTTCGGGTGTGTTATTTATATCGTGTATAGAAATAAATTTCCAAAACATTGCAACCATAAGCATGCACATTTACCAATCACCAATGCGATGATTGCTTGTTTGCTGCTTTCTTGGGGCTCTGCACACGAAAGGTGGACTATGTAATTATGGCAACTTGCTGTATCTTGGAAACTATAACTTTATATACACTAGAAAAATCGCCAAAAACCGAAAAAAAGTTTACCGGGTACTTAAATTTCTTTTAAAAGTCTAAATCGGGTAAATTATTCCATAATATAGGCTGAAATTCGTATTGTATTATAGGTATAAGTAGTGTCCATACAGAACCCTTCCCACATTTTACTGAATTTATTAATACTTGTCTACGGTGTTTGGAAAGGGTGTATATAGTCAATGTTTTGTACTGCGGCGTTATGAAACAATACACTCTGTTTAAAGACAAAGAAATTGACGTTTTGGAAAATAATCGGGAAAAATAAATAAAAACTCCTCATTAGCAAAATGTAATTGTTCTTTTACGCTCTTTACGTCATACCTACTATACAAGTTGTCAACACTTTCCGCGAAACTAAAACTTCGTAATGAAATTTTTTACACATTCACAATTTACGATGGGAAAAACAAAAGCGCAAAGAGAATTTCGAACTTTCCTAGTCAGATGTTTTGCTTGAATTCGAAAACCATTGCTTAAAAATAATAGAAATAATAGGGAAAAATTGCTTGGAAATTGTTGTGGGCTGCTAAATGAGGCAGCCTTATTTTATAAATTCGGAAATTTAAAGAAAATGTTTATCAAGTGAGACATTTGTAAATGGAAAAACAGAAAATTAATAGTGATACTTATGTGTTTACCAAAGGTAAATTGTATAAATTGTATACACAACAATCGTTTTTCATATTCCGTTTCATTGAAAATTTAAGTTAAATAGCTGATGTTAATAAGAATCTCTACCCAAGTAGATAGACTAGGGTGCTGATGAAGTGCGTGGCTGCACAGAAAAGTATCTGTATTTCCCCCAGCTAAGTTTAATTTTTCTTCTCTTCTTTAGAAACTCACATTAATTAATAAAAATATTTCATTCAATAAGAATTGAAATTACTGAACTTAAGCCAACCTAAAAATTATTTTTGAGTAAATGTTTATCTATAAAAAAATAAACGTCAATTTTGGTTCCTTTCAAATAAATACAAAATTTCTCATTTCACAAATTCACTTTCAAGAGATGTGAAGATAAAAACAAGACAGCATTTCCAATATCATATTAATGTATTTGATATACTGCATGTAATTATATAAGCAATAATAGTAAATGTATTATTATCTCTAATTGAGAGCAAACTTTATAATTTTCACTGAATAAAGCAATAAAACTCTGATTTTATATATATCTATATAAGTTTATTTAATATATTTGAGATATTATTGTGCAAAACTTTTAAGTATTAATTTTGTTTTAATTATATTTAATGCTACTTCAAATATTTATTATATGATTGCTTGATTTTGAACAATGAATGAAGAGAAATAAGCAAATGAAAATATTGTAATGGTAATCCATACGAAAGAAATGGCACAGCTTATAATTAAGAGAAAAACTTAACATATACATAAAATAATGGTTTAATTATTATAATACATACTAATATTATAGTAACTTATTGTGTTAGTGTGGTTTGCATTTCATTGAAAATAAAAAGTATGATAGGAATCTGTTCTTGATATTACAGAAAGAGATATAATAAAAATTGTACTTTAAAAATAGCTTAAAAAATACTAAGTAATGAAATATGTATGTATGTAAAAACAAACGAACAAAAAAGTAATAATCCAAATAAAATGTTTTTTAAGGTTAAATGAAGCCTTTTGAAATTAACGTGGAGGAATTAACTCAAACATTGCATATTTCCAAGTCCAGGATCTGGCTAATGACTCAAAACGGGTACGATTGTGTTCATACATATAGCCCAAATCAGGTTCCATGCAAATCTTTTTTGAAAGAATTTTATGATTACAGAAAATATCTGAAAATTAATAGATAACAATTACCTCTGTATAAGGATCAGTCAATAAACTTTGCACAGAGAGCAAAACCTTCGAAACATTTAACGCCAAAGACCAATTATGCTGGAATATATCAATGCCTACATCACCATGACGAGAAACATTTGGATGTAAGATTTTTGTTAAAAAGCGTACTGTAGGTGGTATCATTGGATACCTAAGAAGAAGAAAAACAAAAGTTTTTCGATTAAATATTTCAGTGGCACTTGTACTTTTTACCTCACCTTTCTGGAAAGAAAATAAAAATGAAGAATTTACCACCCTCATAAGGACTACCAGGAGGCCCCAAAATACTGGCTTGCCAGTACGTATTCTGCTTATCCAAGGGTATAGCCTCTATGCCTTCCGTGGCATAACTATTCAATAAGCGAAAATCATTACGTAGAAAATTTGCCCGTATAGCGTTTTGTCTGCAACGTGGAGGAGTTTTAAGGGCCATTTGCAAAAGACAAGTACGACAAAAGCAAGACGACATCAATGAACCATATAATTTCATCCAATCTTGAACGTCAACTAAACTTTGAAAAAGTGGCCATCGTTCCTTAAAATATTTACGCCACATTTGTTGAGATGTATTTTGAGCAATAATATTATGCCATTGCTTGCAAACTTCGCTAGACTTCCACATGGACATATCATCCAAATAAGAAAAAATAATTACCATAATCTCGACCGGCAGAGATAATATATTATTTGGTCTAACGGGCAAAGCTACAGATCCAGCGGCCATTTCAGAGGCATTTGCTCGAGCTTCACTCAAAAGTTCCATAAGCTGAGGCAAAGATCGTAGTGCTGAAGGTCTTGGCCTTTCAAGTGGCAAAGCTGGCGGCAGCAGCCTTTCAGCATTATCATTATCCAAGTTTACACCTTCCTCGACCGGTGGCAATTCAATCATATCGTTATCCACTTCCAGCTCTACTTCATCTACATCTTCTACATCGTTAACATCTCTATCTTCTTCAACTTCATCTACTTCGTCCTCAGGCTCATCATCGTCATAATTTTCTTCCGTTTTGTCCTTAAAGGGTGGCTCATCATTTCCAGAATCTTCATCGTCGGATATAGTGGTTTGAAACTCTTCGGCTGGTTCTGTATTATATAGAAATGCATGACAAGTGCCACACAAGGGTTCACCGAAGTTTGGCCCATAGTAACCATTACAAACCCAGCATGTGCTACTATTCTATAGTGAAAATTCAAAAAATATTAGCATGGTTTATATTCTTATGCGGTATATTTACCGGAAAGTTAAAACTTTCTTCAGAAAGTTGTGGCCGCAATTGCGTATCGTCTGGATCGCACTTAACTTCCGAATTCTTCATTCCATCATCTTCCTCATCAGTTATGTCCATTAGTTCATTCTCATTTTGCTGTAATTGTTTTTCTGACACACACGATGCCATTTTTATTTTATTTATAAACCTTATAAATCCTAATTTAGGTTAATTTTATAATTTATTATCAAAATTTAGTGTCAACAAAATTATTCACTTTTTTTATACGTCAGCTGTTAAGTTTTACGAACAAGGTGCTTCAAGAAAAACAGCCCTTATTGCTTATAAAATAGTCGCAGTCCAACAGCAAATTTTTCTTGCAACATATTCTGAGTAGGGATGCCAAGCGGGATCTCCTGAATCCCGAAATCACGGAATTTTCGGGATTTTTAAAACTCAATCCCGGGATTTATTATCAATTTTTATATAAAATACCATTTATAAATTTAAGTTTTCGATGATTTTATAGTATTTTTTATAAACTTTAGAAAACCCATACAATTTTGTACGTGCAGTTTTAACAATTTAATGACTATTGGTGCCATATTTCTTATACATTAATAACAACCTCAAAATAAATTAACTACTTTCTCACTGTTATTTTCATCAAAGGTGGTACAATATACAACTAAGAATTATTTTAAAAAAGAAGCATATGAGGTTTGGAAGGGAAATAACATTTGACAAATTTATTCCTTTTTTATTCTATATTATGAGGGCAATTATGAATAAAATTCCACGAGAAATTTTTTTCCGGGGAATAATTTAAAATAGTAGCAAATAATATGGAAAACAAGATAATAATCTATTTGGAAAAGGGAGAAATTTCTTGCGGAGATTTATTCATAATTGCAGATAGTTAATTTGTATGTCGACTCCTCAGCGCTATAAAAAAATTAGCATTTATCTACTTTTCGGTAACAATTGAGTACTATTGACAGTTTTTACATAGGGTCTACACCTAACATAATATATAAGACGAGATCGTCAAATTCAATCGCAGTGCGAATTATATTACGTGTAGACTTCAAATTAATGTTATCTTAATCTTATAAGATTTTTTATGAGAGCGTTGTTATAAGAAGCGTCCTATAACAACAATCTTATGCGATGAATTGTCAAAAAACTCACGTACATGAAAATAAATTAGTATGCATCTGAGAGTGTTTATTAAAATAAATGAAAAACTATGTTTTGGAAAAATTTTCTGGGATTTTTTATTTAAAAATGAGTTTAATTGATTTATAAATTAAAGTTTGTGTGAAAAAGTGAAAATAAAATAACTAATTATGCAAAAATAAACCATGTTAACTCGATGAGAATTTCCATAAAATGAAATGTTATAAGAAAAATTAAATTACGTTGTCCCCTTGTATAAGATAAAGAGAAATATCCGCATTTTATTTTTGTTATTCTGCCGACGTTTTCTCACATATTATGTCAGAGTTAATCGCATTTGTAGACGCTATGTTACAATCGACGTAAACGCACAAAGTACAAAACGAAAAAAATATTTACCGAATAATGCGCTTCGTTTTTCAAAAGTCCGTATGTATGCATGCATTTTTTTCGTTTTGGTTAATATTATAGAAAAAATTTACATATATTGAAAACAAAAACAAATTTTCATATTTAGTTATGCTTTTCAGTATAAATTCTCTAACATCAAATGTGACTAATCAACTTAAAAATAGATGAGAAAAATTCTTTTGATTTTTATTTCATACTCGTATTAGAAAACTGTTAACTGTAAAGACAATTGTGTAATGATATATTATCATCATAACCAAATGCATAAAATTTGTTATTAAAGTAATATTTATTAAAAAAATAATTTATTTTACCAAAAAGTTACGATCCCGAAATCTCGAAGATTCCGGAATCCCGAAAAATTCAGAATCCCGGGATTTCCAAAAATCGATTCCGATTGGCATCCCTAATTCGAAGATATGTATTTCTTGACATTCCTAAATAAATTAAATAAACATTCCTACCAAATAATAAAATCTTAAGATTAATTAATTAACCCTAACTGCGAACATACTTATAAAAATAATCCTACAACAATTTTTTATGCATATTGTAATAATAAGGCCAATTTGTATTAATATGCTTTGGTATTATATGTACATGCGAACATGTGGTTTTTTTGTTATGATAAAATAGGATAGATATCAGTGATGCCAATATGCAAATTCAATTCAAAGGCAAAACGAGCCAACTGAGTAGCCAAAAAGAACTAAATTTAAAAACTCAAGATATTTCCGTTTTAAATCTATGAATGGACATATTTATTATTCAATTTGCACTTCAAGATTTTTTTACATTAATAAAAATAATAGTAAGAAAAAATAATAATTTAAAATAAAATCATTTCACAGCAATTGATGCAAATATATTCTATATATATGCAAATATTTATCTTCATTAACAATATAACCATACACATTTACATATACTTGTATATACGTTAAGTTACAAAATAAGAACAATCATTTTCAAAGAGAGTTAGCTTTAGAACGATCTTTTGTTGGTTTAATCCATTTTTTTAAACGCGGGATTTGATTTCCAAGCTTTCCTATATTTTTGGCAGTAAGAATCCATTTCAATAATTTGTGGAAAATTTTCTAATTACTCAGAAACGAACACTTTATAATAAAAACGGGGTTTTACAATTTGAAATACCTAAATACATAAATATATGTATCTTACATAATTGCGAAAAAGAGTATCTGCATTTGCAAAAACATAGTTGCCAAAAATGTAAATGCCCAAAGCAGAAACAATAGGGTTAAAGCGGGAAAATTTACTAAGAGATCAAAAAGTCCCAAACGTGCCGTTTCCACAATTGAAAAGAGCTTTGTTAGCTCTTTTTATTACAAAAAAGCTCAAGCGAAAAATTTCGAGTTAGAAGCAATCAAAAAGAGCTAAATTTAGCTCTAAAATAGATAAGTCTATCTATTAGATATACTAGTGCTGAACATGCACGACTACCTTGCAGAGAAAGAAGTCGACCACCTCGAAGCCGACGGCGCGCCGCCGCCGGTTATTTTTCTGCATATCAAGCCGCCGCCGATTGTATCGGCTTGCATCGGCTTGCATCGGCTCAAAATTAGCCGAAATTTTATCTGCTAAGAAAGACAAAGGAACAAATCTAGTTTAGGGGCACCTCCCAGAAATGAACAAAAAGTATCCTATCCTATAGTAAATTGAAAAATAAGAACAAAAAATTAAATAAAAATATTGGCGGAAAGGCTTAGTTTCCGAGTTATGGGCCTCTGAAATTTTAGTACAATATTTTAATTATACGATGTTTTTCAACGAATATGACCAATATTGGTATCTCAAAAATTAAAAAAAAAATCCTATCCTATAGAAAATTCAAAAATAAGGAAAAAAATTAAATAAAAAATTTCGCGACGAGTCCTAGTTTCCGAGTTATGGGCTTCTGAAATTGTATACATTAATATAGAAATGTTCAAACATGTAAACAAGTATTGAAAGAAGAAAAAAATAAACATTTTTTTATTTTAAAATGTATTACATACATATGTATATATATATATACATATAGTTCGGCCGGGGTTAAGGACTTTCTCCACCATGGTGTTTCATGAGAAGGCGCAGCCTAGTAATGATTTTCTGGATTGCAAAGTTTTATTGCTTAATAACATTTTTCTGCATTGCCGGCCTTCGGCCGGGCTTAAGGATTTTCTCCACCATGGTGTTTCCCCAGACGGCGCAGCCTAGTAAAGATTTTCTGCCTTGCAAAGTTTTCTTGCTCAATAACATTGTTCTGCATTGCCGGCCTTCGGCCGGGCTTAAGGATTTTCTCCACCATGGTGTTTCCCGAGACGGCGCAGTGTAGTAAAGATTTTCTGTCTTGCAAAGTTTTCTTGCCTAATAGCATATTCCTGCATTGCCGGCCTTCGGCCGGGCTTAAGGATTTTCTCCACCATGGTGTTTCCCGAGACGGCGCAGCCTAGTAATGATTTTCTGGATTGCAAAGTTTTCTTGCTCAATAACATTGTTCTGCATTGCCGGCCTGCGGCCGGGCTTAAGGATTTTCTCCACCATGGTGTTTCCCGAGACGGCGCAGCCTAGTAAAGATTTCCTGCCTTGCAAAGTTTTCTTGCTCAATAACATTGTTCTGCATTGCCGGCCTTCGGCCGGGCTTAAGGATTTTCTCCACCATGGTGTTTCCCGAGACGGCGCAGTGTAGTAAAGATTTTCTGTCTTGCAAAGTTTTCTTGCCTAATAGCATATTCCTGCATTGCCGGCCTTCGGCCGGGCTTAAGGATTTTCTCCACCATTGTGTTTCCCGAGACGGCGCAGCCTAGTAAAGATTTTCTGGATTGCAAAGTTTTCTTGCTTAATAACATTTTTCTGCATTGCCGGCCTTCGGCCGGGCTTAAGGATTTTCTCCACCATGGTGTTTTCCGAGACGGCGCAGTCTAGTAAAGATTTTCTGCCTTGCAAAGTTTTCTTGCCTAATAGCGTATTGCTGCACTGCCGGCCTTCGGCCGGGCTTAAGGATTTTCTCCACCATGGTGTTTCCCGAGACGGCGCAGCCTAGTAATGATTTTCTGGATTGCAAAATTTCTTGCTTAACATTGTTCTGCATTGCCGGCCTTCGGCCGGGCTTAAGGATTTTCTCCACCATGGTGTTTCCCGAGACGGCGCAGCCAAGTAAAGTTTTCCTGCTTAATAACATTTTTTTTAAAGATTTTCTCCACCATGATAATTCCCGACAAGGAAAACAAAGTATAATCACAATATTATACTAGAATTTCAAAAGCCCATAACTCAACAACTAAGCCCGCCACCAATTTTTTATTTAATTTTTTTGTCTTATTTTTAAATTTTCTATAGGATAGAGTATTTTTTTTTAATTTTTGAGATACCAATATTAATTTTATTCGTTGAAAAACACTGTATAATAACAATATTGCACTAAAATTTCAGAAGCCCATAACTCGGAAACTAGGACTCGTCGCCAAATTTTTTATTTAATTTTTTTTCCTTATTTTTGAATTTTCTATAGGATAGGATTTTTTTTTAATTTTTGAGATACCAATATTGGTCATATTCGTTGAAAAACATCGTATAATTAAAATATTGTACTAAAATTTCAGAGGCCCATAACTCGGAAACTAAGCCTTTCCGCCAATATTTTTATTTAATTTTTTGTTCTTATTTTTCAATTTACTATAGGATAGGATACTTTTTGTTCATTTCTGGGAGGTGCCCCTAAACTAGATTTAAGCCAAGACAAATATCGGAGAAAAAATTTTGAAATTTGATTTTCAGCTTAAATTTTTATGTTCTCTTTAAATTTTCATATGCTTATTTGAGCCGCCGAAAATTCTCTCGGCGCGCCGCCGTCACCGATAATTTTGCCTCGACTTGTTTCTCTGCTACCTTGTATAAATATTTCAAGGCCTTGATCATGATACAATTATACTAGGTACATGCACAAGCCCAGCCTGTCACTGTATACGTTGCTCCTAGTTGTCAAACTTTGTTTACAAGCTGCAAAAATGTTAATGTATGTGTGTAAATAAAATGTTTACAGTGTTGCCAATGAATTTACACATGGCTGTGTCTCCAATTACACATTGAAGAAAATTACACTACACATCTTTTGTGTAAGTTAAAATTAAAACAATAATTAATAAAAATAGAACCCAAAGTAGAATTACACACATATTATACAAGAATTTAATTACATCGCCTACACATGTGAGTAGAAATTACACACTGTCTAACTACACCCATATTGGCAACACTGAATAACTATAATCATGCAGGAATGCCGCGTCTGCAATTGTACTTTAGTTACTCTGTAATTTTATTTTTATAAACAAAAGACAGTTGTTTCCGACAATTTGGGGTTTGTTTATACCAACAAAATACATGTGTTTTTTGGTGTTGTAATTTTGTTGTAGTTCTGCATGTACCTAGTGTAATTGTATCATGGCCTTGATCAAAACAAAACCACAAAGACTCGACTCATTTCACGTGCATTCACAAAAATTTTAAATATTTGACAAAAAGTATCTGCGACTTTAAAAAAATGAAGCAGAAAAAGAAATTGGGTAAGTTTATCTAAAAATAAATATATTGGGAGAAAACAACCTAATAAATCAATTATAATAGCTGTTGGCTTGAGTCGTGAAGAACGACAGGTAATGGTTATTGGTGAAATTATTCAAGAGCTTTTACAAGCCCACGATGAAAAGAAAGACGTAAATCTCAATCGCATGAAATCGAGAATATCATCTAAATATGGTTTGGAGAGTTCGCCTAGGCTAGTTGACATCATTGCGGCAGTACCGCAAGATGCCAAAAAAATCCTTTTGCCAAAATTAAGGGCTAAGCCCATCAGAACTGCAAGTGGAGTAAGTTTAAAAATATATTTGAAAGAAATCAATTATATATATGTAAGTATTTTCAATAACCAGATAGCTGTCGTAGCAGTAATGTGCAAACCCCATCGTTGCCCTCACATCAATATGACCGGTAATATATGCGTATATTGCCCGGGTGGTCCAGATAGTGATTTTGAGTATTCCACACAGTCTTATACGGGATATGAGCCTACATCCATGCGTGCCATAAGGGCACGATATAATCCATTTTTGCAGACACGCCATCGTGTTGAACAATTGAAGCAGCTGGGACATTCGGTGGACAAAGTTGAGTTCATTGTTATGGGTGGTACATTCATGTGTTTGCCGGAAGAATACCGCGACTACTTCATACGTAATCTTCATGATGCCTTATCTGGCCACACCAGTGCTAATGTAGCAGAAGCTGTACGTTACTCAGAAAAATCTCGCACAAAATGCATTGGAATAACAATTGAAACTAGGCCTGACTACTGCCTTAAACGTCACATATCCGATATGCTGTCTTATGGATGCACGCGTTTAGAAATTGGTGTACAATCAGTGTATGAAGACGTAGCAAGAGATACGAACAGAGGTCATACTGTGAAAGCGGTTTGCGAAAGTTTTCATTTAGGAAAAGATGCAGGCTATAAAATTGTAACTCATATGATGCCTGATTTACCAAATGTAGATTTTGAACGTGATATCGAGCAATTTATTGTAAGTAGTCTCAATATTGTTGCTATATTACGAACATCTCCTGAAACTTTTTCTTTCGCTTAGGAATATTTTGAAAATCCAGCTTTTCGATCGGATGGTTTAAAAATATACCCAACTTTAGTTATACGGGGCACTGGTTTGTATGAATTATGGAAGACTGGGCGTTACAAGTCATATCCGCCTTCTATGTTGGTGGATTTGGTGGCCAAAATATTAGCATTGGTACCACCATGGACTCGTGTATATCGCGTTCAACGTGATATACCGATGCCTCTCGTTAGGTACTAAAGCCTTTATAGGCTATATATTAGTGAAAGATTAAAATAAATATATTATTTCAGTTCCGGTGTTGAGCATGGCAACTTGCGTGAACTGGCATTAGCGCGAATGAAGGATTTGGGCACCGAGTGTCGTGATGTACGCACAAGAGAAGTTGGGATACAAGAGATACATAATAAAGTGCGACCATATGAAATTGAACTAATACGTAGGGATTATGTCGCGAATGGGGGCTGGGAAACTTTTCTTTCTTATGAAGACCCAGCTCAAGATATTTTAGTAGGTCTTTTACGATTGCGTAAATGTTCTCCGGAAACATTTAGACCGGAACTTAAAAATGGACAATGTTCTATTGTCAGAGAGTTACATGTGTATGGTTCAGTGGTACCAGTTAATGCTAGAGATCCTACCAAATTTCAACATCAGGTAAGTAGTATACTAATTCAATACGTTTTTCACAAGAATGTTAATAAATGTTTCAGGGATTTGGCATGCTACTTATGGAAGAGGCAGAAAGAATTGCACGCGAGGAACATGGCAGCACAAAATTGGCTGTTATTTCTGGTGTTGGCACCAGAAATTATTACCGTAAAATGGGATATGAGTTGAATGGACCTTACATGTCAAAGATAATTATATAAGAAAAAGAAATTTCACTATACAGATTTTTTATTTAAACATAAATTAATTTTCTTTTATAGTTTCTACTTATGAACTAAAATTATTAAATAGGGTATGAGAAAGAAAGTATGAATAGAAATATCAGCCATTAAAAATTGATTTACCATAAAAACTATTAATTTAAACACTGTACTAGTTATTTTAGAAATTTGTGCTGGGTTTTAAACAAAAACTTGATGTAAGATAACTTTACACTATTGCCTCTGCAGATCCAAATACTATGAATATTATCCAGCCTATGAGATTAATACCAGCAGCAGCGCTAAAAACCATTGGCCAACTTTGTGTTAGTTCTAAGATATGACCAGCCAAGTACACTCCCAAAAACCCTGGTATAGCTCCTACAGTATTCATTAAACCGAAAACACTTCCTGAATGCGAAGGTGCCAAATCTTGGGGATTTACTGTAACAGCATTATTATGAAAACCAGTTCCACCTGAAATTAACAATATAAAACGTAAATAGAACTAAAAAGAAAAATAAATGAAAGCGTAGTTAAACATATGTACCTATAATTATAGTCATACATACTAGAGCAGTATGAAAGTCGTTAGTGCGACTCATTATAAACAATGCCAAATTTTGCGATAAAAAGCAACAACTTTGAATTATTTTCCGTACGGATGATGTTGACCATTCTCTGGCGAGTAATCTGCCGGTGAGATATTTAGCGAAGAATGTGCTTGGTGGTAGTGCTAACCATGGTATCATATTTACTACCCAGCCTTTGGCGTGCGGAAATCCATCATGGAAATATGTGGGTAACCATGACAGCAAAACGAAAAAGCAGTTCATTTCACAGGCATGTGTTAAAACACAAGCCCAAAATGACAATTTGCTAAAATAGTTTAGCCACGGCACTGCATCAGTGCTTGATTTATTTACACACAAACGGGATGGTAATGATACATTAATTATGCGGTTGCGTTCGCCTGCCATAGCATAATATCGTAATGTCAGTGCCCAAGCTATGCCCATAAAACCAATAATACGAAAAACATATGACCAACCAAAATAATCCAGCACAAATGATCCCAATATTCCTGTCAGCAAGGTACCCATAGCCGAACCAGATGTTAAAAGACCAAAGAAACTTGAGCGTTCATTTAAGCAGAGATTCTAAAACACAAATAATTGTATTACTCAATTAGTGTAATTTTACTGTTTATACCTATTATTACTTACCTGACTTGTTAAACTAATCATACTAGGAAAATGAAGACCTTGAAAGGCCCCATTTATTATTCTTATAGTAACAATAAAAGGAATGGAATAGCTTTTCGCATTTGGTGCCCACCAAATCATATTTGGCATCAGGAATGTCATGATTGACCAACCAAGTGCTGCAAATAAGATTACTCTTTGTCCACCAAAACGATCACTGAAATAGCCCCCCACTACCTGAAAAGAAAAATTAAATTAAAAATACCAACAAATACCACTTTAAAACATAACTCTACATACATATTTAACATAAATATCTATGTATGTATATGAGTGAAATTTCAAACCACAATTCGAAAGAAGTAAGACAGAAGTTTTTATTACACCACACTATGGGCCTGTTCTTAAGTGCATCACTGCACTGCATCATACAAGCAGCCTTAAATATAAAACGCAATAAAAGTCCATGTTCCATAATCCACATTTAACAGTTATTCATTTACGAACAGGCCCTATGTTCTCACTTTCACAAATTATTCTTTCCAGGGTGTGTAATCGAATTTTAAAGACCTAATTTTGTGAAACGCAACGCCAAACGTTGACAAATTTTATATCGAAATTACAAAAACAAAATACATATAAAATTTGTCAACACTAGCGTTGCGTTTTATAAAATAAGGCTCTAATTATAATTATTATACTCACTTGTGTTAACGTATACCCCCAGAAAAATGAGCTCAATACCGTACCAGAGTCCGTTTTACTCCATTTCATTTCAGCTGCTACTGTCGGAACCAACAAAGGCATCGTAGTGCGTGTTGAATACAACATGCAAGTGCCTGTGATGAGTGTTATAAACCATACCTTCTTTTCATAACTAAAACAACACAAATATTATTATTACATATGTATAACGAATGGGAAATTATCATTAAGTTTACCGGCTCCATAGAGAGTGGTTATCGACTAATTCATTTCTTAAAGAATACTTCAATTTTTCATCCATGCTCATTTTTACCAAATCGGATTTTGTATGTAAGCTTTAGGGATAAGATTTGTGAAACTCAAATAGATATACATACGTAACCCAAACTCGGAGACACGTCGTCAGCTATATAATTTCAACCCATTCATATTCTTCAAAACGCAAACATAGCGTCATAGAATTATTCTTGAAGTTCCAAGAACAAATATTTTCACTTTGTGCTGTATTTAAATTCGTATTTATTTAAAGTCTTGCATTAATCTATTCTTTTTAAATAAAGTAAAATGCCACGATTTGTTTATTATTTGTAACATGCATTCTCTTTGGTTCCATTTTCGTAGGCCAGCTGAAAGCAGAGAAACAAGTCGATAAATAATGCCAGCGGCGGCGTATGTATTTAAATGTCGGCGGAGGCTCAAAGTCGACTAGAGCCGTTGAGTGACTTCCAGTCTTTGACTTTCATTTTTTAAGGAAATGCATAAAAAGCGTAAGTTATGAAACGTTCTTATTTTTAAAATTTTAATTTATTGTTTTAAATTGTATCCCTTGCATTCATTAAAAATAGAATGCATTTGAAATCCATTTTAGGAAAATTTTCTATGAAAAATATGGACACTAGTTTTAGCTTTTTTACATTCTTTTTTATTACTTATTCATATCTAAATTTCAATAAAAAAATTTTTCGGCGGCGGCTTGAAGTCGACTTTTAGCTGACTTCTAGCTGATCGACTTGTTTCAGCGAAAGACATCTGTTTTTATTTGATTCGCAATCTTTGACAGTTCCTCTTGTGTACAAACCACTGTTGGGATTTGTGGTACAATTGTACCAAATTTGGTACATTTACATTTGCATTGGTACACTGGTACACTTTATATTTCAGTGGGACAATTTGAAAAAATTTGTGCTTTGCATTACAGTAATAATAATTTCCCCTAACATAGTTGCCTAAAGCAGAGATCCCACTATCGGCTCAATGTACCGATTTTCGTCGGCTCACTGAAATAAAGTCATAAGAAATAAGCTAAATTGGCCTTATTTCTGAACTAATTGATATATAACACTGATCATAAGTGCCAAGATTTGCAACATTTGTAGTTTATGCTAATATTTTTCATTTGTTTTGGTAGCACTTGTCCCAGTTAGGGACGTGTTTATGCAACTAGGCAGGTTACATTGTCGGTCGCACAGTGTGTAGTCTTGTTTATAGTTGCGTTAGAAATTGTATTCGAAGTTTCGATAATATCAAAATGATTTTATGTTTATAGGTCGCATTGTAGGTTGCAGTGTCTGTGTCAAAGTATGCAGCATGTGATATAAACGTGTTGCGGAAACACTTTGCAAAGTGTGTACCTACTATTGGTTAATTTCTTTATGTTATTGTTTTCAATAAATGAAAAATTGTAATGAATTCATACAGCCTTATTAATAAAAATGGTGAAGGTTTTAAAAAGGCTTTTTAAGAAAAAATTTTTATGAAAATTTGTTTTAAAAGCTAAAGACTTTTTAAGTTGGCATATGGCTACATTTTGGTACAATTCAAGTTAATTTGGTAAAATTGTACAATTTTCATGGTACAGTTTACGAATAGCTATATCCCAGCACTGGTACAAACGGCCGCCACCGGTTTTTCCTATTTGTGCAAGCATTTTATAGTAAATGTTCATTTGTCACTTTGTAAAAGAAGAAGCGTTTTTCAGCTTGCATACATTTTTTTCGCCGTGTCTTGCAAAAAAAAAATTATATATTGTACAAATATTAATTATTGTAAATTTTAAATGAATTAAGTTTAATATAAAGTGTATTTGAATTGAAATAATGATGGCACCGTTTAAACGCCAGAGACAACCGAAAATGACCACACAAGCGTTGCTTGATTTCGATTTGGGAGAAAGTTCATCAGACAGCGATTTTCGTATTGATGATTTCGATTCTGACAACTCGAAGGATGACGATGATGAGGAAGGCGATTACAATTCATCAGCCACTTCATCGAATGACGACGACGATGAGGAAGATGGTTCCGACAAGGGATCAGAGGACTCTACTCAGCAATTGAAACAGTTGTTGGCAGAAGCCAGTGAAGAAACTGGGGTGGATAATAAAAATAAAACCAACAAAACGCCAGAGGTAGCAAATGGTGGTGACAATTTAGAAGAGTTGTTAAAAAAGTTCGATAGTAAACCTGATAATAAACCCAAAGTGCCCACAAAACCCATTTGTTGTGTTTGTTTGGGTGACCGCAGCGATGATAGCAATGAAATTGTCGAATGTGACGGCTGTGGGGTCTCAGTACACGAAGGGTGCTATGGAGTTAGTGATAACAATAGCATATCTAGTACAAATTCGACTTGTTCCACGGAGCCTTGGTTCTGTGAAGCTTGCCGAGCAGGTGTTTCAGAACCATCCTGTGAATTATGTCCAAATACGGGAGGTATATACAAAGAGACGGATGTTGGCAAATGGGTTCATTTAGTGTGCGCGCTTTATGTGCCTGGTGTGGCTTTTGGCGAGGTTGATCAATTGTCAAATGTGACTCTTTTTGAAATGCAGTATAGCAAGTGGGGAGCTAAAGTATGTAGTCTTTGTGAGAATTCTAGATTTTCACGCACAGGAGTATGTATAGGATGTGATGCTGGAATGTGCAAAACTTTTTTCCACGTAACCTGTGCACAAGCTGCCGGACTTTTGACGGAAGCCCATCATGAGGACACTGATGCTGCCGACCCTTTCTATGCTCATTGCAAAGTACATTCCGAGAAGGAGCTAATACGAAAACGTAAACGAAACTATCATACATTCCGTCTTCACATGCAGCAAAAGAATCAAGAAAAACAATTGCACAAAATGGATGATCCTTGCCCAGCTCAAATGCGTATAAACCGTAAACTTCAAAAATATCAACTAAAATATGCAGCTCACAAACAAGCACGGCCGGAGCCATGGGTTCCAACACAAAAAATGTCCAGATTGTTAACAACTTCTGCTTCTGCCTGCCGGCGACTTTTGTCAAAAGCCAATATTATGGATGTCGATGTTGATCTACTCGAACGCCAAGAAGTTCAAGTCGCCGCAATAACTGATATACGAAAGAAGTGGCATATAACTCCAGCATTTAGTGTTGAATTTGTAGCTTATTATCTTGATCGAATATCACGAACAAAAGAGTTGAAAGAGCAACTTTCATCGATGATGATTCGCAACACTACGCTAACGAAAGAACAAGACGTCCTTAGAACGGAATATGACTCGCTTTTAGATAGGAATCGGGAAGATAAAGAAAAACATGAGGCTCTTCTTAATTCAATATCACAACTGCAAACACATATAACCGCTTTATGTCCCAACAAGAACTTAATAAATCCTGTAAATATAGGCAGACCGGTGCAACAGGATAATTTCAAAGCCAATACACCGCCAGCTAGACCAATAAGTGTACCTACAGCAGCCGCTCTTAAAATGGGTGTTGGATTTCCTTTAGCTCATTTGGGACACCCGAACACAAAAGGTGACTCAAATCGTCTGCTGAGTACACATGTTAAGAACTCTCCATCTCTGTCTGATATACACTCATCATCAACTTGCAGCTTACTTTACTCTATTAACAACAACGCTACAAAATCACCTCTAATTTCCGTAGAAACACACAATTGCGGTATATGTAAAAGATCCAATGACCAACATCTTTTGGCTAAGTGTGATACTTGCAAATTGTATTACCATCTAGGATGTTTAAATCCACCTCTTACTAGACATCCAAAAAAATCAAAACTCTATGGATGGCAGTGTTCTGAGTGTGACAAATCCGATCAGTCAGATAGCATTTCTGATCTTCCCAAAGGTACCCGAAAATCTCGCACCCGTTTTAATAAAGACGGTATTATTGTACCGGTAAAACCTCAGAACAGCGATGATTTGATGAAAAATTCAATTGCAACGACATTCGATTCACGGCCAGGACCAACAAAAAGACGTTCCTTTGACATTGTCTCATTAACGACTTCACCTAGCACATCCGCAGTAGGCCCAACCAGTGCTGCTAAGAAATTAAACCTAAACAAATCCTTACCGAGCACTGTCAACGAAGTATCCATAAAAGTGGACAGTTTTCAAAAATCAAGTTCAAGTAGTCATATTTCTCCGAAATTAAGTAAGAAATCAAAATTAAGTTTAAATTACTCTAAATCAGCGATGCAGCAAGAAAAACAGCTTGGGAATGTTAGTATTGGATCAACGAAGGCGACACCGCACAATACAAAAAACATTTTTGAAGGTGAGTTCCAAATGTGGATTTAAAATATTCAACAAAGTGAAAAAGCGACTGCTGTAAAAAATAATAACTATAAAATTAGACAACAAAAATAGTTATAACAGCTAGAATATTTGAATCCTAAAATAGCAAATTTCTAGTTTATTTGCTTTCCTCCAACTTATTTACAAAAAAAAACCTTTTTTTTGTCGTGGCGAAAATAGTAACGAGCAAATTTTAAGAGTACTTCTGGAGATATTGTCCATATTACGCTAAATCGTCAAAGTAGAAATTTCATTCTTAGACTGTAGATAAAATTCCTAATTTTTCCATATAATGGAAGGACTTTTAAATTAAAAACTTGTTAACAGTTCCACCCGTTTTAATGTTTCATTTCAATCCATTTGCATGTCTCAAGATTCCTATATAAAATTTGTTCAAGCAATTTCAAGAAACTAGCAAGATGCCTGGGTTGACTCAAGATTTCCTTAAAACAAACAGTGTATATATTTCAAAATTTACCAAATAAAAATAGTAAGTATATATTTCAACAAAAAAAATATAATATAAGTAGATGTAGTAAATTGGATACTTAAAAATTTAAAATTATTCACTAATTAATAAATCACGTAAATGGTGTCTATCGCTGTTACATATAGCACATAAAATATAAAAAAACATATATTCTCCCATATAAGCAAATCGAAGGACCAATTTAAAAAGACTTGCTTTAACAAGAAATCTTGTCTTGGGTTTCCCCATTATTCTTTTATTTTTAGAGAATAAGTAAAAAATTAATCTAACTGTTTAATTTTAAATTATAGATACTTTTTCAATGCAGCCATCATTATCAAATAATGAAGAACTACATATAATAATAAATTCTAAATCATCAACGCCATTACCTGTTGCAACAGATCAAACAGACCCGTTGGCTTTGCAAAGTAACTTAACTACAACTAACACTACAACTACGAATAATATCAATTCGAATTCTACGTTGCAAGGAGTAAAAGATAATTCAAAACAAGCCCGCAAACAAAAAAGAAAAGATAAGCATAAAAGTAAATATAATTTATCTTCGGACACCGAAAAATCTGCGAGCAGAGAACATAAGCGCAAACGTAAAAAGAAACATGATCTGGAAGCTCCAAATGATACAATGGCAGGTATACCGAAAATTAAAATCAAATTTAAAACATTGCCGCTACCAGGTGAAGTTACACCGGAGGCCCGGTTTTTTTATGTGTCAGCAGATATGGTACGTTCAGCCGACGAAGCATCGCGACCTGATTCTGTAGAAACAGTCGAAGACATTGCAGTTTCAAATTTTACTGAGGAGACGCCCTCGATATCTAAAACAAATGTAACTCCTCGTCGTTCGACCACAAGTACGAGTTTAACAAATTCACCAGTGTTAGCAAATATGCCTGCAAAATATACTCCCTCACCACGCAAAAGCAGTCCTCGTAAATCAGTGCCACCACGTAAATGCCTAGGACATAGTGGATTAGTAGGATCAGCGTCACGTTCAAAAACCGCTTCTCAAAATGTCAATCAGATACTTTCATGTTGTGTTTGTAACGAGACTGGTACAACATCGAATGTCGTTACGTGTGATGAATGTCGCAAACGTTATCATTTTACTTGCTTAGATCCGCCTCTTAAAAAGACCCCTAAAATAAGAGGCTACTCTTGGCATTGCGCAGATTGTGATCCAACTGATGAAGAAAAACACTAATTTGCAGTATTTTTTTTTAATTTATGTTCATGTTTTATTTTATTTGATTTTGCTTCCCAAATTTCTTTTATCATTCGATTACTTACTATAGAATCACACTGATCGTTTTTATGGGTCTTTTGAAGGTTATTTTGTATGTATAAATTATGGATAAACTCCGATTTGATATCGGATTTAATTTTATTTAGTGCTAGTTTCCCACAAAATAAATTTTACAATTCAAACATTTATCACCGATATGTTTTTATGTTGAATTACTTTTTTCCATAATAAAAAAAAATCAAATAAAACATTGAGTTTGAACATGAAAATATTCTCACTTGGAAATATATTGAATATATCGATGGTCACAAGTAGAAAGGCCCTAACTCGTATTTTCACGAAATTGGGCTTTTCAGTGATTCCAAAGCATTTCACACAAGTGCATCTCGTCACAAAGATTTATTGCAATAATGTAAAAATTAACGCTTTTACAAGCAATTTTAAAAATCAGTTGTACAACCAGTTGTACTATTTATTCTACCATGTCACAGAGTTCAATTTCGTTCAGAAACGGAATTCAATACATCTCAATGTGGCAAGCCCTAGCCGGAGCATACCACATTTTGCCAGCGCCCCCAAATGTCTGGACACATCTGACAAATTTCCGTATTCCAATTTTCTTTTATAGACACCATCTCCTACAAAAATGACGTGTATTGAATTCCGTTTCCGAACGGAATTAAACTTTGTGACGGCCGATTATTTTATTTTTTTTTACCTTCTGCTGTAAAGCTACAGTTTCTACTTGTGACCAACGATATGTAAGTCGGGCTCTGGGCACAACACTATAGTATTTTTACTTATAAACTTTTTATAATTGAATTGAGAAACATGATGTGAATAGGTTTTATCTCGTTTTTTCTTTTATAAATTATTCTTGATACAATTGCGAAAACATTTATAAGGGGACACTTAAAAATTTTACTGGCTATAAAATGTCTACCAAACACGTGCAAATAGATAATAAACACATGTATAGCAGTTGAAAATATGAACAATTTAAATGCTCTTCAAAATATGCATTTAAAAGCAATGAGACGACTGTGCGTATATGAACATATGTATTTTAATAGATTGTGCTTGCTTAATTTCTACTGGCAAGTATTTTATTCATGATATATACATATATGCAAGTAATTGAATGGCATTCGCTGTACTACAAGAGTGTTGTGTACCCCTGTGCATACTTGTGTGTTAAGTTTTATTTTTAATTCTAAACTTTATGTTCAATATACAAAATACGTATAAGAAAATCTCACATGTAAAAAAGAAAAAGTATTTAAAAAATTTAATACTCTTATTTGAAACGGAAAGTAAAACCAAAAATGTGAGAAAGGTGATTTCCGGATTTAGGGTTGTTGCTTGTGCTTAATAAAATGTCTTTTGTCATCGATAACAAAATCTATTTTCACAGTACTAATACAGCTGAATTTTGACATTTCTCTCAATTAAAAACTTTGTTGTTTTTAATCGGAAGAATAAAATTCCTCCCGTATTTATTGGTAACAATTTTCACAAGAAATCAAGCAAAATGCGTGTGGGAATTACGAGATTTACAAAAATGGCTCCTAAATTAAAAGAGCTTCGCATACACTTGTGCCAGACAGGCGAAGCTTCTAAAGGTGCCAGGTAAACTGAATCACAAAGGAACACTGAAGTTACATAATGTAAAAAATTAAATTTGTATTATAGAGAATATGTGGAAAGGTTCTATCCCTCATTGAAAAAGGCTAATCCCGAATTGCCTATTTTAATTAGAGAATGTTCGGGAGTACAACCGCGCTTATGGGCACGCTACGGTATGAAAAAGAGGTGTATAAAGATTGAACCAAATTTAAAATATATGTCTACTTTTTGCAGCTTTGGGCAAAGAAACATCTGTACCATTGACAAATCAATCTGCGCAAGATATTCAAAAACAAGTTGAAGCTGTTGGAAAATGATTTTCTTAACATTATTGAACTAAAATAAATGGTGAAGACAAATAAAATGAAAAAAATTAAAACCTAGTAGTACCTATATAAATGGCCTGTTTCACAGTTTATATTGAAAACAAAAACAAATTTTAATATTGTTTCATATTTAATGCAAATATGTATCAAATATAGATAGAACCTATAACATGCTACCAAATAGTTTTGTTATATTTGCAAAAATGTGGGACTCCTAGCAGCAAATCGTAATTATTTTCATTTGCTTGAAATTTACCAAAGTTTTTGAATTCATTAACATTCAAGTAGATATGTGATGGAAAAAATCGATTTTAAAACGATCGTTTTAAGATGTGATGAATACTGATCGCTTTTAAAAATCACTTTTAATCCAATTACAAACTGCAAAACATGAATATACTAAAGCTCTGAAATGAAATTTAAAAAAAATACATCACATTTTTCATCACTTAGCTGACTATCTCACGAGATATATGCATGCAGGAAAGTTCATCTTTTTAGAATGCCGTAACTTTGGATCCGATCGGTTAAACTATGTTAGGTTGTGGAAAGTCGAGATCTAACGAAAACTCTATTTTTCGGAAAAAGTAAATTTTAGGAATAAAAACTCGTTTTTCAAAATAATAGAGTACTATATGTAATATTTATTTTAATTATTGCGTAGTAGAAATGGTCTTTAAAACCTTTTGAAGTAAGCTCAGCTTGCATTTTATAGTTTTTTTATCTAAATATATATATATATATATATATATATATATATATATATATATATATATATATATATATATATATATATAAATATGTATGTATGTATATAGTTTTTATACATACACATATTTGTATAGGAATTGCATACATTTTTTATTTTTTTTTTCAAACATATAAACTAAATTAAGCACACACTAGTTTTGTTTATGAAATATAAATATTTCATAAAGCATCTATTTATCAAATGGCGGCAAGCCAAATAATTCCGGCTGAAACTCTTCCAATGAATTTAAACGTTGAGTAGCCAATGCAGACATTTCCAAGGGCACACGTTCATCAGGTACCATCACAACTTGCATACCAGCACTACGAGCTGCTGTAACACCATTCGGCGCGTCTTCAAAGACCAAACATTTGGATGGATCAGGTTTGTCAGAAAAACGCGACGCCGCAATTAGAAAAATATCTGGAGCTGGCTTGCCCTGTTTGACATCTGGATCTGTTGATCCACATACAAAATGATTGAATAGCTTAAAAACTTCTTGATGATTAGTTATTTTTATCTCAACCATTGGTTCGCCAGAGCTGGTGGCCAAACAAAATGGTACTTTGTGTGTATGTAAATGACGTAACAGACGTTCAGCTCCTAAAAAAATTTTTGGTATTTTAATATAAAATTATATGAGGCATTTATAGATTTAATTGATCTGTAGTGAATTTTAATCAGAAATAATTTCTTATTTGGGCTTAAGTTCAGTAATTTCAATTCTTATTGAATGAAATATTTTTATTAGTTAATGTGAGTTTTTAAAGAGAAGAAAAATTAAACTAGACTTAATAGCTGGGGGAAATACCGATATTTTTCTGTGCAGCCACGAACTTCATCAGCACCCTAGTCTATCTACTTGGGTAGAGATTGTTATTAACATCAGCTATTTAACGTAAATTTTTATGAAACGGAATATGGTAAACACATTTATAAGTATCACTATTCATTTTCTGATTTTCCATTTTTCATTTTCCTATATTTCATTCAATAAGAATTAAAATTACTGAACTTAAGCCCTAATAAGAAATTATTTCTGAATAAAATTACATAATTCAATATTATGAATGCATATGAATGTATGTATACGTATATTATGTATGCTGTATGTTTATTATTATTATTTTGGATGACTATTCAACATAAAATTGGGTTTAAAATTATAAACATATATCTTTATTTTAATATAGAAACGCATCGACTCATTATTTTTTTCTAATCGAGTTTTTTGTATATTTCAATAAATAAACCTCTAATTTAAAAAATATAAGTTAGGGCGTTTTTGTATTAAGGTAACGATATGTTTGTATGTACATTATGCCTATATATTTTTAATTTTTCGCAAAGATCAAGATGGACCTATGAACCATTAAAATTTATGAAGAACATTTGAAAATGTAGTTGATATCAGGAGGGACACTATTATTGAAATGGATATCTAGTTTAATTATTGTTGCAAAAACCAAGTTTAAGACGCGATACAATTTTAATTTTCGTAAATACTTCTCTCTTTTCATTTTAATACACAAAGAAAAAAGGAAACTTTTATATGTTGAATAAAAGGAAATATGTATATATATATTTATGTATATACGATTTTACTATAAAATTAGTTAAATGTAAATAATAACGTTAATGTAAACAAAGTGGTATTGACATACTTATGAGCTTTTTGAGTTAATAATAATGTTATTTCTAGACCTTTTTAATCAGCTTTTCTTGCAGAAAAAAATAGTTTTAGAAATAATAATTGGTGATAGGTCAATATTTGGTTGTAGCCCTAATCTACATGCAAAATTTGCGTGAAAATAATATACAATATTTACACTTACAAATTAGATAAGGCTGGAATGAGTTAAAATTAAAATTTAATAACCATTTGTTAAAATTGTCAATTTATTAAAAATATGATATGACCTTCTTCTTTTTAGCTTATCGCCAGACTTTTTCTTTAATCTTTATCCACAAACTCTAACGAAAATACATCAAATAAAACGCATTATTCATAGAAATTTTGCTCACAAAGGAAATTTTGGACTATTTTTTACGTACTACTATAGTAGTATTTACATATGTATGTAATAATTATTTTCACACACAAATTGTATAAATTTATAAAGTTCTTAGCAACTGAATTGTTTTTAATTGCAAACCAACTAATAAGCTTAATGTTATTTTATGACAATATGTATGTATAACGAAGGTATATATATGTATGAATATTAATACATGCATTTAAATCATATATTTATGTATGTATGTATGTATGTATGTTTTATATGTATGTATATGTATTTAGTTTTATATTAGATAATATGCTAAAACTTAATGTTATTTTATGACAATATGTATGTATAACGAAGGTATATATATGTATGAATATTAATACATGCATTTAAATCATATATTTATGTATGTATGTATGTATGCATGTTTTATATGTATGTATATGTATTTAGTTTTATATTAGATAATATGCTAAAACTTGTATGTGGTTAATATAACAAAATTGTTTGTTTGCTTGACAAATTTGACACATTTAAACTAGATAATTTATATCGTAAGAGATAAAAAATCTTCCTCTTTAGAGATAAAAAATCTTTAGAAAATATAAAGAAACATTAAGATTTTGAATATATATTATATTAACTTTATAGCTAGGATTTATTATAATATTTAAAGAGAGCGTATACATATAAAATCTTTAATATATGTATGTAGTTATAGATTCTACACAACCAAATGAGCAAAAGAGCACTACGGATTTTGAAATTACCACTAATGCTATGACCAACTAAGAAAAATAAGTAACGTTTAAAAGTTTGACAAATTAAATTTAAAAAGGACATTTAACTTTCATAAACATTCTATTTGCCTCAAAATACGCATATAGCGAGGTATGAAAATTGGAATTGAATTTTATATAATACGTAGAAATAAATGTATGTATATTAAAGGTATTCATTTCAGGTTTTTCTCGTTGGAAAAATGGAAAAATTTAATTTTTTTGACAACAAACACAGGAAAAAAATATACAAAAATTTGTTTAAAATTTTTTTCCTGTGTTTGTTGTAAAAAATTACATTTTTCCATTTTTCCAACGAGGAAAAAAACTGAAATAAATACCTTTATTATTATTTTTTAATCAGAGCAGGAAATTTTTCATTTAAAAAATTTTTATAAATTGAATTATGTTTAGAAATTTATTTTCAAAACCTTAACAAATACACATGTATTATATTATTTATTCCAAATAAGGTCTTCAAAATATACAAAATTTAAAACTACACATACATACATATCGTCAGCTAAAACCCAAAACGTCGTGAGACCTTAAATTTAATATATTAGGTCTTTTAGATTTGAGTATTAATTTGATCTTCATGCTCAAAGATTATGCAATTTGATCAAATACAACGGATAAAAAAATCCGACTTAAATTTTGTTATTTAGGGGATTTAGCATTTTAGATAACAAAATGTATATTTGTAATTGAAAACTAATAGATCATTAATATATACATGTACATAATGTAACATAGTACATTTCGCCCATTTAGTTCAATAGTGGCATAACTCAAAAAATTAGCTTTTTTAGTCAGTAGTGCAGAATAATGCGGCATTTCGTATTTTATCTTGTGTAAAAATTTCATATTAATAGCTTGTATTATCCCTCCTGAGAGAATAATATTTTTGCATGTCTTCATTGAGTTGTATGCAAATTGAAATTTTAAAACGCGTTTTCTGTAAAGCTGGTTTTTTTTTGAGTTATGACACTATTGAACTAAATCAGCGATTTGTATATCCCAAATAGTAATATTAAGAAACTACTTAGTTGTACGAAAAAGAAAATTTGCAGATTATTTAATCATAAGAAAAACAATATACATGTGTACACAAACACATACATCGAAAATTAATAATTTTTCAAATAAGTTTTGATATGATGATTATTAAAAAATATTCTAACGATAGTTCGAATATCATTACACTTTTTCAAAACGATTGCTTTCAAATTGATGTTAAATTTCTAACATGTACAAGTTAAAGTGGAAAAAACTCTTCAGAAAATGAATTATAAAATTTTGTAGTTTTAATTTATAAATTGTAAATTTCTATATGGGATTTATTCTATGTTAAATTTAGTACTAATGATCTATTGAACTGTATAAACGTGCAATTTGAAACAATATTTAAAAAAAGACTATTGATCTATTGATATCATAGGCAAAATGAAAACTTCAAACAACCATTATTTCTAACCTGGCTTCATTGAACATTTAGATAATAGCGGTCTGCATAATTTATGAAATTTTTCCAAAAACTCTTGCGGACTGATGGGTAAACCTAAATTTGTAACCGCTATTTCAGCAGTGCGTAATTCCGTAGTGCCCAAAATCTTAAGGCGCACGTCTACAGTATATTTTTTGTAATATGACTGTGCTATTTGCCTTATGACTTCTTCGTAGACTGTTTCAGTGTCTGTTAGTCGATGCAAATTAATAATAAAAAAAAGAAGAAAAAAAACAAATATTAGTTCTTGTGTTGCATTTATTAAATTACCTGCCATTAATTGTGCAGTTGCCATAATTTTCGAATTTGCATCTCTTTGCATTTTGGAATATTCCTCAGGAGTTATTGGAAGATCGTAGATTGTCACAATGCGTTGGCACATTTCCATATGTTTCAAGCCCATTATGGATAATTTCACCTCCCAAGTGAATGTTTTGCCATATTTATCTAAGATTTCTTGTATTGTCTTGGTATATAGTTTCTCGGTGTCTAAAGTTATGTTGATTTAAAGGAACTGTTATTTCCAGAAATTGTGTTTCTTATTGAAAAATAGTTTTATCTACATTAGTCAACACATGCCACCCACTTACATGAATTTTCATGCGAGAGGATTTAATTTCTAAACGACAAGTCAAAATGTTGAGTCGGCAACCTCATTAGAAGTAAAATCAATATTTCAGTAGTTTTTCCGCCAGCATACTAACATGGTATGCTGGAAATTTACTTAATTGAGAGGGCCATACATATCTCAGCATATTAGTGGTTCGATCAATTAATTGCGTTACTAAGCCCGAAGTATCAGCATGCTGATGGACTATTTTCCTTTTCTCCCAACATTGAGTGGGAAATGTAGTAAAAATACTTTCCTATGTAATTGTTGAAAGAAAACAAACATATTCATACTTGACAAATTCTATATAATGAGTTAATTACACGAATCCCTGGTGTAATCATAAGAATATCAATTTGTTATATTAAAATATTCTCCAACAACTAACACAATCTCTCAATCGCCAGACACCATTACACTTTAAAATTTATATATCTAAATATTTACAGTCTTATTTATAACAAATATTAAGGCTTTATAAGGACTTTTTAAGAAACATTGTTTTAAAAAACCTTTTTAAAGACTAAATAAATTTTATAAATAAGGCCGTTAAAGTTTAAATAGATATGGCTTGTCTAAAAGTTCGAAGACATATTTTTATTACAATTTCTATAGAATTATAAGCAACTTGTTCTTTCTTTTTTTTCAGTTTTATTTATTAATTTATGGCTGTTAAACAAATTATTTTTACCCAAATGTAAAGTTTTAAGCATATTGTCGACTTTGACTTTCTGAAAATTAGGTCATAAAAAGTAGTACCACATACATATATAATTCAGTAATATTGTTAAAAATATGGACCTCTCGTTTTAATATCGAATATGAAAAGGTTTAAATCTTGAAAAACACCTTGAAAAATTGGCATTTTTAGTCACCGAAAAATGGAACTAAGTAAATACATATTATGATTAAAAACTACAAGTTTACACATGGCCTCCAACTGTATTCCAAAGTAGATTTTCCGTCTTGTTAAGATAAAATCAGTACACAATAGTTTACATTTTTTGGAAACTTACCCAGTAACAAACCATCCATGTCAAATATACAATGAGTTACATTTTTAAAATTCTGAGTCATTTTTAATATAAACTTTCGTAAATATAAAGTCAAGGTCATAAATTTTCCGGTCAATTCTATCTGAAAAAGAAATTGGAAATATTAACTTTGTATTTTACTTTAAATGGATATGTATATTACATATGTATATTAGCACAAAATAAATAACATGGGATTCTTATATACAACTTGAAATTTTTACGTCTCAAATGCAAATAAAGATGTTTTCCTCACCAACTCAAGGTCACGATTACATGAAATTTTGGAAAAAAAATTACAACAGCTGTTTAAAAAACATGGATGTCAGTGATGACAAGCAATATGTTCTTATACATTTTTAAGTGCGCCATTACTAGCGCTTTAGGATTTGAAAAACTGGGGAAAGTTTGTTGGTATTTTTTAAACAATATCAAAAACATACCGTCGATTTTGGGAACTCGTAGGAGGGGAAGAAACACATGATTATATGAATTGGATGATGGTATTTCCCAGGAACAATACGCAACTGTCACTGCAAGGAACCATATATTTTTAAAGTGGACATCATAGGGAACAAAGTGACACATCCGTGTCAGAGAATGACAATACATAAGTACTCAAAAATAAATAAACATAAATAAATAGTCTTAATTTTAGCAACTGCGCATAATTCTAATTGTAGCACAAACAATACGTACGCACACATAAAGATTTTCTCTCGAACAACTATGACTAAAACCGATTCCAACATACAAGAGCATCTCTACTTTGTTTAAACAAAAAACTCAACTTAACTTGCGGCTACACGTGCAATAAATTGCTTTAAATTTTTAACACATATGGTTTGTCAAAATTTGCTAAAATTGAGGTTGTGACGTAGGCTGCAAGCAATTTGATTTCAATTTTATGTTCAAAATACCGTCGTCGAGGAAACAATTAACAATTTTTTTTACACATATTTTATTTCAGCAAAGAAAATTGCTCTTGTCTTAAATTTTTTAGAAACACACAAAGTATTTTAAAACAGCTGTTAAATTGAATGAAGCGTTGAAAGAAAAATTGAAGTCCACCTGGTATTCAATTACCAAATGTATGAGTGTGGTGGTAAAAAAATGTGAATGGATTGAAGTTTGAAACAAAAATTTAAGCAAAAATTGAACGTGTAGGGAATTTTAAAAATATTCAGTGGCATCACTGTTATGAACTCTGTCTAGCCATTAAAAAAAAAACAGATTCCACCAAAATGAACAAAAACCATGGATAAAATTTCACAGGATCATTGATATTATTCCAATCGGGTAAAATCAGAATCAACAGTACTCCATTGTAGATAAAACTGAATTCATAAAAATATTATATATCACATGCTATTGTTTAATAGGTTGTTTATAGCATTATAGGTTATGTTTATATGTCCTGATTCACACACGTCAGGTTTGACTCGTCAAGTCTTGAGCTTTTAGGAGACAGCGGTGAAGAGAATATGAATAATATGTAAAATAATATATTAGTTATAAAAAATATTTCAGGTTTATTAAGCGCTTGTTTGACGTATTTCTGTTGGAAATTTGTCAAATAAACCAAAAATATTTTTTATGAATAAGACCGTTAATATATAATTTGATCCATATTTAAGTATAAGTTTTGTCTCGAGGTGGCAGCAATCATCTTGCATAATGTGATGTAGTGACGGCCTTAACAAAAGTACATCACTGTACCTACTGAACAAAGCTTATAATTGCTGTTGACATGTGGGAAGTGCAACCAACTTCGCTGACTTCTTTCTTTCTTCAAAAATCAAGATGGTGAGTGGACGTAGTTCTCAATGCGAGTTGTCACAAATAACACAGTAATTTTAAGTGAAATAAGAAATGCTAGTCAGCTGTGAATATAATATGTAAAATTAAAAGATTTTATCAAGATGCATACATCAGAAAAATTAGTTAATGTATTCAAGGAAGCAAGAGTCTCGCGTTTAAACCTTCGATCATAACCTCACTAAACAAGCAAGAATGTTTGACAAATAAAATGAAGTGGGTTTGTGGCTACTCGTGGACTTAAAGCACATGTTGCCTTTGTATGTTTTATAAATATAACTGAAACTGTATTATATTTTGCTTTTCATTTGAAAATAAGGCGAATATCAAGAGGAAGAAGACCAGAAAGCTTCGTGGTCATGTAAGTCATGGACACGGTCGTATTGGCAAACACCGTAAGCATCCTGGTGGTCGCGGTAATGCCGGTGGTATGCACCATCATCGCATCAACTTTGACAAATACCATCCCGGTTACTTCGGCAAAGTTGGTATGAGAAACTTCCACTTGCGTCGCCAGCATAATTTCTGCCCTACGATTAATTTGGACAAGTTATGGTCTTTGGTCGGTGTCGACAAAGTCGCAGAATTACAAAAAGAAAAGAGTCCTAAAGCTCCCGTCATCGATTTGGTTAAATTCGTAAGTTGAAGTTTTATAATGTATATATTTTAAATTGGAAAATATAGAACATGAAGATTACCCCAAGGCGTCGGGCGGACTGAATGCGACCGTACAATTGCTTTCCCCATGTAGCGAAAGCCTTTCAGATTCTATATTTGAAGATATAATTCTATTTTGCACGATGTATGTCAGCAGTGGAAACACTAACTGTTGTATATTTTTAGGGTTACTACAAGTTATTGGGACGTGGCCACTTCCCCAACTTGCCCGTCATTGTGAAGGCCAAATACTTCTCGAAAAAGGCTGAAAACAAGGTCAAGAAGGCTGGTGGTGCATGCCTGCTGGTAGCTTAATTTAAGGTAATTATACCGTATATTTTTATCACAAATTGTTATTTAAACGGTGACGATTGATACTAGACCGTCAGACCTCTGCTGAGTGATTTCTAGTTACAACCATAACTGAACTGAGTTTTTATAACGATTTTATTATTGTTGATAATATTATTATTCTTTTTAATCGATTTTAATTCTTTTTCAGATATATATTAATTGTCCAACTTATAAAACGTTCATCGTGAGTACTTTCGTCAACTGAGATGTATTCTTTTCTTTTTATTTAATAAAAGATAAAATGAAAAAATAAAATTGGTTTTAATATCTTGTGGGCTGAAATTAGTAAAAAATGTGTAATCAAATTTTTTCAAATGTGGACTTAACAATGATTGGAAGTCAAGGCTGACTTCAAAACGTACATTGCTTTGTCTTCGAGCAAAATGTAGTGTTCTGTAACACCGCAGTACAAAAAATGCACACCCCATGCAAAACGTCATGTGGAAACAAGCAATGATTGCATCGGTTGCAAAGTTGATGGTCATGGTTGCGATGCTTTGTATATATACGATATAAATACCGCATAAGAAAAATATACAAAAACGTATTGATGTGTTTTGAAAGTCAAATTAAGCTGGTAGTGGTCAATCTAATCTGTGAGACTTGTAACGCTATAGAAGATGCTTTTCATATCATTTTTAATTGTTCAAATCTTGCTTTCCATCTATACTTAGATACACAAATCTTCGAGATTTTATTTCCAATGAACCCTTGGAGGAATTAATTCATTGAGAAGACGCTTGTTTCTATTTGAACTGATTTTAATTATCTTCAATCAATTTCCTTTCACTCCAACATTCAATCAAAATTTTATTTTTATAATTTTTAATTAAACATTGGTACCAATTGTTAACACCGGAATTTGTGATGGCGGTATGAATTTTTTCGCGACCAAATAATTGTTTACTAATTTTCGTTAGTAGAGTAACTTAAATACCAAACTTAACTAAGCTTGGAGAAATTATTTTAGAAATCACAGGCATGAAAAACTTACAATTTATCCATTAAAATATGCTTCAAGTTTTGCTAAAAGTCTGATGGGCTAATTAAATGCCAAAGGGTCCTACTATTGACAACTACCATAATTATCCCTACGGAGCAAGTGAATGTTTTGAAATAATCGCCTAGGTTATACATTCGTGAAATAGAATGAAATTGCAAATTTCACTATTTGTGTTTTTAAATTCATTTCCAGGTGAATCTTTATGTAGTGGGAAACGATTTTAAAAATACAACAGGGTGCTGATTGCATGTTTTGCGGCGTTTCATGGTAGGTACAATTAAATTTTTTAGCTCCATTGTGTCGTTTATCTACGTTTTGAAATGGTGTGCATTGTCAATGATTTGTAGAGTGTCGTTATGAAACACAGTTTTGTTATTAACTTATTAGGAGTAAGCCTTTGTTTTTTTTGTGCGCTACAATTTCCGTTTTTGATACTTTTTAACAAATTCCTATTCACACATTCCTCGATATTTTTTCATGCTATAACTTCAAAATGGTGCAAAACCGGCACTTCTTACTTCTAGTCAAAACAAACTGCGTGTGCTCGAAATCCATCATCATCATACATCTGTTACCAGAATATTCTGCTTATCGTTTATGACACTCGGTTAAAATTTTCAAGTTAATATTTATTGATTTTCTTTGCTTTCAAAGTACCATTGTTTGATCATCACTTTGAACAGAAAAATTACTATTATAATTAGTTTTCGGTATTTGTAATTTGTTTATAAGACTATGCTGAGATATTCCCACTGAATTTTCCATATGCAATATGTTTTTTAAAAGCCACAATACTTCTCGATGCAAGTAAAAATTTTCAAATGCAAAGAGCCCGTTTAAAAGACTAACAACATTTGTTTGCCAATTTGTGGATATCTGATGCAATAAAAGCGAGTAGCAGTTCTGATGGCAGAATATAAGATTTCCTATGACTCGAGCTGAATAAAGAATCTTTAAGCGCTCTGCATCTGTTTTAAATTCTTTAGTATTACAAATATTGCATAGAGAGTAACTCATAAGATACTGTTGCTGGGAAGGTGTGAAGGCATTCAAAAGATATGGCTGAGAGAATAAAATGTGAAAAACTATTTGAAGATGATATTCCCCAGCTAAACAGGTTGGATTTTTTTCAACAATATGGCTTAAAACATATTCGCGTTCCTCATCTTTCAATAGCTCCTCAGATTTTAGAGCTATTATTTGCAAACATATAGCAGCGTCTTCGCGGAAATCAGCAACATGATCAACTATTTCATCATCAGTATAAAGTTTCCACAATTGAGGCAATAATTGCATTTGCATTAGTGTTAAAGAGCCTTTAATGCTCGTACTCAAAATATTCGCAATAGTCCACAGACACATATGTACTAATTGATTTTCCGATGTGTGAAGGTAAGTGACAAGATAACTTCCTGCTAAAGATGATATTTTCTCGCAGACGGGTGCTTGTCCCAAAGACAAATTGCACAAGCACTCTGCTGAACCGAGCTGACGTTCAGAGTCTTTGCCTATAATACCCCAAAAGATGTTCGAGTTTAAAAAATATTTTGAATTTAATTCGCATATCATGTGTTGTATTTAATTCACCTGTCAACTCCTTAATCAGAACTTGAATTGCACCAGTTATTTTACTAAACGTTTCAATGTTCTTTTCTTCTTGCAAAAAGGCATGCGACAATCTGTACATGTCATCTTTAGTGGCATGTTTTCGTCGTTTTATACGTCCAGCCAAACCAGTTACATCTTTTTCGGTCAAATTTTCCAGCTCCTGAATACGAGCTTTTATTTCCCCAATGCCGAAACGTAATGAATCCAAGGAGTTTGCACGCGCTTTATCACGGTGAGATTTTGTATAATCTCTTATTTTCTCTCTAAGCTTGAGCGAAGGTACTGCCACTTGAAGCAACTGATCCATTCCCCTTAGTAATTTATGTTAAGCATGTTTCCAACATTTCCAATTTAAATTTCTATGGACAATTGTATATCGTTAACTTAATACGAAAAGGGCTCAACTCATAATTTTTCAAAATCGATATTTTTACATATTTCGATAACCATTACTAAACTAAATTAAAAAAAAATAATAAAACTAATATAATACTAAATTTGTAAAGTGTTTTTAATAAAAATTGCGTTTAAAAGAATTTTGTATCAATATTTCATCTTTTTTTATTAAGCTTTTTTCTACTCTTGTAAACTATGAAAAACATGAGTTGGGGTCTTTTCGTATTAAGTTAACGACATATACATTTATATAGTAGGTATACCCATATGTTTTTCTTGCTATACATTTATATACAGTAGACTCTTGATAGTGTAAATTTCAAGGGTACGGAGAAAAGATTCAAATAACTTATATTAAAAACAAACGATTTGAAAAAGGCTCAATACTTATTGATAAGCACTATGCAAAGTACTGCTTGAAAAATTTAACCTTGTCCAACTTAAGTGTATTAATACCAAATAGCCTTATCATAACATAACATATATGTATACTCAACAGGTATACTAGAATATAAAACATTTGTAGAAGTATAAGAAAAAACCAAAGCAAAAAAAATAATAGAAACCGAATATGTTCCACATATCTTGACATCTCACTGACACCCAAAACTTGAAAAATATTAGTGTTGCTGGTGCTACCCTGTATAACATTCAACTATAGATACATATGACAAATATGCTTCTCAAACTGTAACCATCTGGACACTTCAACACTTATTATTTAATTTTGCAAAAACTGCGGAACATTACCGATGTTAAAAACTAATAAATAATTGTGGAAATATGTCATTTACTGTATTACAAAAGTTATCCTTAACGTGCTTAAAGGCAGATCAACCTCTCTTAAGTATAAATTTGTACATACTTTGTTATTAAAACCTGATTTAAATTGTGAAACCTTTCTAGCCAGTATACGTAACGCCAGCAAGAAAACAGGTGGAAGTACTCGCAATAAAAAAGGTCACCCAAGACCAAAGCATCGTGGTTGGCGTGTACAAGATGGCCATTACGTTTCACAAGGCACTCTTTTAGCAACACAATTAACCACTAGATTTCATCCAGGTTTGAATGTGCGTAAACAAATGTTTGTAGTTAAAGTAGACACATGATGATTGCGATATTCAATGTTTTTAGGTTGGCTTTGGTCGCAATGGTACCTTGTTTGCTATGGAACATGGTAAGGTGTATGTCACTTGTGAGCCTTTAGATCCCAATTGGGATCATACATGGATACAACGGCACTACGCTGGCCGTGAGGATCAACAAATACACAAGAAATTTTTCAATGTAGTGCCGGAAAAACAACATCAACGGTTTCGTTTAATTGATGAAATATAATTTTGTAAATAAAGTATGGACAATGTGTTAAGGCAAAACAACATTGCATTTACATAATTAAATTACTTTTCAGCGAAAATCAGCGGTTCCTTCCAAATTGATAGTAATTTTAAGGGGACTACTCAACTTGAGGAAAAAAAATTCAAATCATCAATTTAATTTAAATTCAAGTATCATATTCAAAAGATTGCAACCGGTTTGATAATTGTCTTTGTGTGTTCCACAGAACAGGAACCAAATAATGGCAACAGCACTTTTTAATTTTTTGCACTTACATAAATTCAAATATTGAGGATATAACGCAAAAGTATATTCCTGATATTTCTGTGGCAATAAGGAAAAAGTGCTTAAGTCATATTTTACTGTTTTGCAGGAGAGCACTTTTAAGTGTTCATGTCGATTTTCAGAAATCTATTTCTTTTACAATTAAATTGGGAAATTATCTGTTAACCTTTATTTTTTTTAAGTATGCATCGTTCTACACACTATAAGTAAAACATTTGAGTTAAAATATACCAAAGAATAATCTCAAGTCATTATTCCAAATGAGATTCGAAGTCTAAAAAAGATTAGTCGTAAGTCATAGTGATATAACCTCCTGAAAAAATAGACAAATTAATTAAGATTTTGACCAGTTGTACTTTCGTATCTGCAGATTACGGAGGTACCATAAACTCAAAATCAGCTTATCTCTACTTAAGTACATTTTCCTTTTTGCCACAGATTTATAAAAAGATATACATAAAAATAAATGTTAGTCTCTTTTTAAATATTGCTTATTTTGATTTTATTACTAAATTAAATATTTTCGAATCTCCTTATCTTCCATAAATATTTTTCCATTTGTGGTTTTGGAAATGAAATTAAAAATACAAAAATTCAAAGGAACTTCAATAAATTCAGTTTTATTTGCTTCTTCTTTTAACTAAAAATGTACCATATATGTATATAACTAACATACACGTATATTTGTATGTGTATGTATGTATGTGTGTTGTATTATAATTTTTTGAGTGTTAAACTAAATTTTTGTTGCTTGTTTCAATCTAAGAATAACATACATTTGTATGTATATATGTGTGTATGTATATAAATGTAACATAATGACTTAACACAAAAACTAACAACTAAATTTTTTTGTATATTTTATGTCTGTGGCAATATGGAATAATCGCTTAAGTCGACTTCAGTGAATTTAGCTTCTTTATTGCGCTGTATTATGTCCCAGTTGCTTGCTAGTTGCAGTGTGTTACAGACTTTCAATGTCATAGTCGTAGCGACAGAACTTCCGCTAAACACTTTTTTGCTTAAGTCGACTTAAATGATTATTCTATATGGCCACATTCATATGTACATATGTATGTTTGTATGTATATGTACTTTTATTTAACTTATTATAATAGTTATTTTCCATACTGTGTATAAGGACAAATCGGTACTTAATAAGTATAACAATAAGTATAACAATTTATTTTTCTTTTCATTTATTATGTTAGATCTACATATATAAAAAAAGAAATATAATTAAAATAAAAAAACATAGATGTAATAAAGATCACAAAATTTTTACTTATAATTTAAAATGGTAATACCAATTAAATTTTAAATAATAGTGCTCACACAGAATTTGTTAATTCTTATTTGGTAAAATGGAATTTTTTTATACGTATATTTTGATGTTTTAAAAATTTTAAACAATAATGGCAAGTATCCAAAAAATAATTATTTGAGCTTGAAGTGAACTTTAAAACAAAATTTCCATACAAATTTTGAGAAAAGAACAATTGAAGTTAAATTTTTTTTCGATAAAGCACTAAATGTATTGAAATTTTTCCCAGCTTACCAAGTAAACAAATAACAAATTCAGTGTGAACAGCGCTAATAAATTTATGTTTAGATATTTTTTTAAACTTGCATCTGATTGTATGTAATTCCCAGACAACTCGCCTTTAAATCAGGGACTGAAACCATGAATAAAAATTGGTTCAATGGGTTTAGGTTCGGTCTAATCAAAATAAAAAATTCAGGTTCGGGTTCGGTTCAAAGTTAAAAAAATTACTACACGTGTTTTATTAGTAAAAGCTGTATTAGCCTATACGCTGTTTTTCTATCAAAGTTAGACTACACATATACATATGTATGAGTGATGTAACGAATTTCAATTTTTGATATTAGCTAATACGAATATTTGAAACGATATTCGCGAATACGAATACGAATATTATATCTGAAATCTATAGACATTAAATTAGGTTTCTATTTACGCCTGCAATATGAAATATTAAAAAGTTGTTATGAAAAAGGACTTCACACTCTTTTTAATAAAAAGTACCCAAAATTTTAATGATCGTCATTAAAAAGTATTTGAAAATCATACAAAGCACAAATTTCTATAAAAAAATTAAAAATTAAAATTTTTAGTAATTTATTTAAATTTCGCTTAGGATTTATGCATTTATTTATTTAATTTCTTTGGAAAAATATTCGTCTTCGACTGAAAATGTATCACTAATATGTATATACATACATGTGTACATGTAAAGGTGTTCAATTCGCCTTGGCGTTATTTTATTTTGATTTTGTTTGTAAATGTAATGGATCTTATTATTCTTCTATTAAATATTTTTCTATTTTTTTATTTTTTTGAACCCGAACCTTGCTGAATTTTTCGGTTCAACGGGGTTCGGGTTCAAAGTTTTTACTAACAGCGAACAGGTTCGGGTTCGGTTTCAGTCCCTGCTTAAAATAAAAAGTTTCAAAACTCATGTAATTGATAATTCAAGTTGGCTGGTTTATAGCATCATAGAATACATATATATATATATAATGAAATTATATTCAGTATGAGAGACCTTTTAGAAATTATTTGTATAATTACATAGTTTTCAAAAATCTAACAGAAAACTTTTTCTCAATAAATCGTGCTTTAACCGCCAAAAAAAGCTTAAGCTACATACATTTCGAGGTTTATTTTTTGACAAAAAATCGACTATTCACGTTCGTAGGAAAACGATTTTCGTTAAAAAACGTACTTCAAAAAAATGTAGCTTAAACTTTTTTTCACGGTTATGACTCGAAATTGTATTTTTTTTTTAACTTAGTGCCAATATTTATGCATGAGAATTATGATTCTTTCGCATTTAATACCAATATTAAATTTTTAGTGAAATTTTAAAACTAATTCGTGCGCTTTCAAAACAATTAATTTAATATAATTAAATTTTCAAGACTTTTTTTAAGTTTTGTGCTTTTAGTTATTAAACTCAAATTTAATTTCTTATTAATTTCGTTGGTATGTTTTTCTAACATATGGTTTCTATTTTTGAAGCAGTTTTTCTTTAATTTTAATTACATATTTTAAAATAGCTATTGTTTATATTTAAAGTTGCATAGCAACTTTTAAGTGTATGTGTGTTTTGTAACTAAAACTACGAATTAGCGCTCATAATCTATATTTTTTTTTATTGTATAAACATGACTATTTTGGTTTAAAAGAATATGTATGTGTATGCAGTGTGGTGCGTTGTTTTGAAATTTAAAACATCTTTGAGAATTTGAAAATGATTCCTCGTGTTTAATTCTATATAAGTCTTCTTCTACAAAACAACTAAAGATACCAGACGTAGACACACTTTTTAAGTTTGTCACTTAATATACAAATAGAAACATATTTTAAACTTTGTTAAGCCTAGCTAAAAAATAAGATAATACGCTATTTTAAAAATCATAAAATTCATTACTTTTATTATTAAAACGTCGAGTTAAAACATAAACCACAGCTTCATAAGTTGCCATCATTAAAGCAGTATTTGGTATTTGTCGAACAAGTTGTGTACACAAGCCTCTGTAAAATAACAAATAAATGAAAAATAATAGTTGTTTTTTTCTAAAATAGTTTATTAAATATATCTATCACACATATACATATGTATGTATGTATGGAAAAATATACATACATATCGCTACCTTAATATAGAAAGACACCAACTCATTACTGTTTTGATATAGAGATTTTGTATATTTCGATAGATGAACATCTACGGCCCTATGTATAAGCAAAACATTGGAATGAAGTTAGCATAAGTAGCAAAATTGAATATGATCTTAAATAGTTTTGCCGTGAAAGTTCAGATTAAAAATCATGCTAGGACTTAGAGGTGGGTTCAAATTAGGTAATGCGACAATTTTCAATGTCAAAATGTATAAAGGAACTCGTTAACACCTAATTCAATTTCGTCACTTATGCTAACTTCATGCTATTTTTTGCTTATACATAGGGCCGATAATGTATCGAAAAATGCAAAAATCTCGATTTCAAAAAAAATAATGAGTCAGGGCCTTTCTATATTAAGGTAACGATATATACACTTGTAATTAAAAAAAACTTTTGAATGCCATAATAAACGAGGTAAAACCGTCCTCCTAGGTGTAGCTGTTTTTTGTTTGTTTCCTAAATGTAAAAAACTTTTAAACTATATTTTATTACTTTTATTATTACTAATAAAAACCCCGTTGTTCTGTATTGAAACAGAATACTTTTTAACGTAAAAATTTAATACATTGTGGACCTGTATTGTTCTTAACATTTTTAAAAATTCCTCAGGCGTATATTTTTGCTAAGACAATGAAAAAGATTCTTGACAAAAAAGTTTTTAAATTTTTGACAAGAATTAACACATTAACGGCAATATGTATAAACAAAAATTGGTATGAAGTTAGCATAAGTGACGAAATTGAATAAGGTGTTAACAAGTAGTATTACCTTAATGTGAAGTTTCATCGCAAAACTCTTTAAGATCATGTTCAATTTTGCCACTTATGCTAACTTCATGCCAATTTTTGCTTATACATAGGAACGTAAATATGTATAGGATACTTTTTAAGGTGTAAAAATTTGTAATATTCGTACTTTTCCAGTTCTTGGCTAAACCTTGATAAATGCAATTTATAACGCAATTTCAGTTTCTTTGTGGATGAGAACGAAGTCGCGGAAAAATATTAGTAGACAAAAAATATATATAAAAAAAATTTGTCCCGAAAAAATGTTGCCTCAAACAAACTTGTATGAATTCAGCTTTATTGAAAACTGTTGCTCAATGGATTTATTGGTTTCCATTGAAAAATTTAAAGCATTTGACACAACAAAAGTTTTGACATGAAAAAGATATATCCATTTGCACCTCGTTTTAGGCCATCTCGTAAATACAGCACTCTGCTGCGTAATAATATGATTAAGTCTGCAACGCAATGGAATGCCACTGATTCTCTTTCAGTGAGAAAATTGAATAGAAACCCAATTAACTTGCCGTTCCAATGCGTTTTTCTGTTTGAGATTATGGCATTCGCTATCGAACAATGTAATAATATGATAAGATATCGAATCAGCTAGTTATCGAAAGCGACGATTATATGCCTGTATTTTTATTGTGTTTGTTATGTTTTTTAATTTAAAACATGAACTTTACTTTCAGCTCTTAACTAAAAAGTTGTTGTAACACTTCCTAAAAATTATGCAAAATAAAAAGCAAGCAGAATTATACAATTTTATCCTACTACTGCAAGCAATAAAATTGAAATTCTTCTTTTCTATATTAAACCATCGTTATATTTAAATAATATTATTCTTTTGATTTTAGCAATGGATATCAAAGGAAATTTTCATTAATTATAATTACATAATATCCAAAGTTTTAGTGCTCTGGACACGATCAAATAAACCCGTCAACCAGTGAATATGTGTGAGTGCCGTATGATTGTAGCTTAAAAGGAGACTTGCTAGTGAGCTCGTCAATCACCATTTTTATTTTAACACTTTGTAAGTTTTAATAATATTCAATAAAACAAAATATAAGCTTTTGTTCGTCCGCGCGAACTTCTCCATAATTAGCAAGAATCACACAAAAAACTGGTATTTTCTTTTTGTCGTCATAAAAAAATATCAACTCGTTTTGATTTTCATCAGGCATTGCTGGCAACGTATACGTGTTGTAACTGAAAAAATCATGGCTGCACTCACACATCCATGTGAACTTCTCATTTGTCTGAATGAAAGTTTAACATAATATCTAAAGATGCTCTAAGACATTTTTGGGTAAAGGTTCCCTAATGATTTGAATTAGCAACAGTGAAATGCGCATAGAATCCAGCTAACACCTCAATAATCAATTTCAATTTATTGTTAATAGAAAATTGTTTTACTAAATAAGTAAAATTATAATTCGGGATTATTAGTGCGTTAAAAAATATCAAACTTAATTGCAACAATTCCCGAAAAAAGGAATGCAAATTATGTGATTGTTGGGTTTATTTGATCGTCTCCAGGGAATTTTAGGAAATTTATAAACAATTCTTAATTCCTGTTCGACATATATGTATGTATGTATATGTACATACCTATATAAACCAGCTCTACCCTCCTCTTTCCATACCATATGTAATGTTTGCCAAAATTTATTATATTTATTGCCCTCTTCCCGTAATCGCGTCCTCGCGACTTCATGTGGGTATGCAATACATGAGGCGACAGTCTTAGATACGGCACCAGCCACCATAAACTCAATAAAATCTCTTGAGGTTTTTGAAGTATCCAAATGATGTTTGTTTTGACGGAGATTTTGTCGTTCAATCTATGAAAATGTTGAATATTAGATGCACATTTTTGTAAAATCAACAGTCTGACTTACCAATTTAGATTTAATAAATTCATATATAACAAAATGTATCATTGTCTCACATATGCCGAAATAGCTGGCGGTAATACCTTTGTAGAAGCCAGCGATACCGCCCTGAGCATAAACACGTTTAATACATTGTCTGACGGTCATTTGGACTTTGGAATTGTAGTCCAATTGCAAACGTGTTTTAACAAACCAAATTGGATTTGTTATGGAAGAGGAAACGAAACCGGCACTAGCTGCACTAACAATATGAACTTGTGGTGTATCAGGTTGTATTAATCTGATAAAAAAAAACAGAGAATAGAATAGAATAAAATAAAGAGATAATGCAATGCAAGAATATTAAGTTGTAAATAGGAAATTAGAAAACTATTACTTGTCGTCATTTGTATGTCTACTTACCCTAAATTATTGAGGAAATTTTTGGTTTGGGAATATGTGCAAAAGTATATGGCACGTGATGGTGCAACACCAACGAGATTCGGTCCAAGACCTTTAAATAAGGCTTTTGGTCCTTCATTTTGTACTATGTGTCTGAAAGAATAGAATAAAATATTATATTTACACAATTGATTTTATTAGTTTAATTGAATTTAAATTATTATTTTTTTACTCAAGTTTCTCTATATCCCAGCAAAAATAAAATGAGTAAGTACTTTAGAAAACCAATTCTAATACATACTTCCAAAGCAGGATATGACTTTTTTCTGGTTTAAGGAAGTTATTTTCAATCACATATTTAAAGTACTATTACATCTCTTATTTGTAATCACAAATTTCATTTAACTGCTTTGAAAAAGTTATTAACAACCAAGTCACTTCACCAATTAAAAATCACATCTTATTTTAGAGTTTTTATAGCAAGCAAAAAGTCAGTTTTATAAGCTTACGGGTTGGCAAAAACAAACCACTTCGGTCCATTTAAACACAGATGTAATATTCACTACTTTTTGCTAGGAGTTTGAAGTGGTTCGTATCAGTTGTGGTGCTTTTTTTACTACTTTTTATCACTTTTTGAATAGATTTTTATTTTAGAGAATAGTAATATTACTTTAGATAAGTGATTAAAAATAACTTTATTAACGTACCTTTTCACAATGTATTGTTAAAAGATAACAGGGACTTTAACGGCAAGTTTTGTATGAAGAACTGTCAGTTAAAGTTCACGTTAACTCTTAACCATACATTGTGAAAAGGGACGTAAACCAGAATAATTCATATTAAGAAGTGGTTTCTAAAGACGTACTCATTTTCTTTTTTGCTGGGTACTTTTTATTATAAATTTCAAATAAGTGCATATACAATTATCTAAGCGCAAAATTGTATAAGTAAGGCACAAATAAAAAAGAACACTTCGATTTAATTTACCTGAGACACTGTAATATGCTCATGCTCTTTGCAGATGATGACGAGATGCCACAGTGTGAAATTGCCATTATCTGAAAATATTTTAAGAAAAACTTTATTTAAAGAAAATGTTATTGTATATAAAATTTAATAAATTGGTGTTAGTAGGAAAATCATATACTTTGAAATAAAAAGCGTTATAAATAAAGAAATAAAACATACGATTTAAAGAAGGGGAAAAAATAAAAAAAGGAAAAATAAATAGGTACTACCCTACGAACACCCCCAATCACCTGTGGTTGGGACCTGTTACGTAATATCGTTGTGCTAAGTTTACGTCTCTGTTCAGGTCTGAGTAACTCGGAGGATGCATTTGTTGAAACAGGATTCTCAACTGCTCGTGATGGTGTTTGAAATGCTGCTGTTGAACTTTGTAAGCGAGTTTTGACAACTTCCAGGGGACATGTTACAACTGCACCAACTGTTCCAGCAGATCTGTAAAGAAGAATTTTCTCTTTATTTATTGATATACATATATATGTAGATGGCTTTAAATAAAAACGGAGTAATCCGTTTTTTTTACTTTACAGAAGAAGGGAGCAAAAACTGAATAAAACTTATACAAAAATATTGAAATCAGTTACAGCTTTTTCTTAAGTATTACACTCGGTCATTTTTAACCATATATCAGTTAATTTTTTAAAGGAGGTGTGTATCACAGAAGTGTAATGAGTAATTAAAAAGTGAGTAGAGTTAAATCATGACTTAACATTTCTTCTACTTATGCGCACTCATACTTATTACAATGTTATCCATGAGTCAGATTCACTCGAAAGTTTGAAGTGCGCATCGAACTCATACTTAGCAACATTTATGACGTTGTTGATTTCTATTCTCCTTAACTCAATGCCTATGGACGATGCAAAATAAGTATGAATCACAATGTAAACTTCGCATACGAACATTAAAGTTCTCATTATAAGCTTATGAATTTTTCTGTCGCTTTTTGTTTGTTTTTTTGCAGGAATTGCAAAACAATCCTATTTACTACTTTTGTATACTACTTGCAAACTGTTTAATAATTAAACTTTTATGTTTCTTTAAGGGTGACTTTTTGGGTTCGAGATTAAGATTAGTTTATTACTCTAATTAGCTAATCCGAAAATTAACTTAATCTCACATAATTGAGTTTGATGTTTTTGAGTGGTAGTTTAAACTTCTTGTTATGTGCAGTATTACCATACTGAGAAACAAAATAGTGGCAACAATTTCTATGCAAAAGTCATACATGTTATCAACACACTTTGATTTTTTTGTTGGAAGAAGAAGAAACTGTAATATTTATTATTATTACAATATTTACAAGTAAATATTTCGCGTGTTAAAAGAAATATATAAATAATATAAAATACATATGTATATTTATGTGTTTTAAATTATTTTATCATATAATTTTTACAAAAATTTATATGTTTCACAAGTGTTTGTTGTCAATACTAAAGTAAGATTAAACCACAACGATTGGTCGCTTAAACTTGCAAGTAAACCAATATAATCGACTAACCAAAAATTGCAAATGAAGATTAAGGTTAATTTAATCTCTAATCTTCAACTCAAACAGTCGCCCTAAAAGTTTAATTATTAAACAGTTTGCAAGTATTATACAAAAGTAGTAAATAGGGTTGTTTTTCAATTCCTGCAAAAAAACAAACAAAAAGCGACAGAAAAATACATAAGCTTATAATGAGAACTTTAATGTTCGTATGCATGAGAGTTAAGTGAGTTGAATCAAAATATAGTTCTTTCATAAAAACTGTGCATGTTCTTGTATGCCTACTATACAGTAAATAAAGCTACCACATTAATTATTTTTTATACCTTCAGTGTTTGTCAAGAAAAAATCGTCAAATCGTGTTTTCTGTCAACTATGAACAGCTTAAATTTTCATATGTACAATTTTATTGTCTCCCTGCGTCTTATACGACAATTCTTAATATTTGGACGGGGTTAATTGCTAATTGTTTGTTGTTGTCGTATGTATGTATATATGCAAGAGTATGTACCCTGAAGGAAACGTGGGTTTAAGTGTCCCCAAGTCACCACTTTTGTCGACTATTTTGGTGACATTGTCAACAGAGCGTCTATTAGTATTGTTCTAAATGCGTAGAAAACATTTTTTCATATACACACAACTATGTTTCTTCTTGTTTTATTGGTTTGTTGAAAACAAAAGTGACGTAAAGCAAAATATAAGTGTTTATAAAAATTAGTTTAAGAAATCAAATTAAAAGGTGAATTTAAATGTATTGAACAATAAGTAAAAAAAAATACATAAAAAGAATTTGTAAAAAATATATAAAATAAAAATCCATATTGTAAAAATAGAAAATGTTAATTTTAAATTAAAATTTTAAGCGAAAGTGCCAATTATGGAAATTGTTTTACCCTGTGGAAGATTTTGTGCCATCAGTTAAAGACTTGTCATGCTTGCAGATTCATTCGTAAGTGTTTGATTTTGCTAATTCAGCGAAACATAAAATTTTTGATTAACATATGTATGTGCATTTATTTAATAGAGATGGCAAACAAAATCCCTAGTTGCTGGTGATATGCTGAACGAATAAATGAAGTAATCCCGGTTATTGTATGTTTTTTAATTATAAGTTCCATTTTTTATATATTTGTTTAATAAAATACCAAAATGTGAACAAAATGCGCAATTTCAAAGTTGTATACTAGAATAACTAAAATGTGCTAGTGACTATATGTTTCCAATGGCTTCATATGGTTCCTAAAGAACTATCATCAGTAGTTCCAATGTCAGTAATTGCTTTTCAATGAAACGCACATGTTAAATGTCTATAGCAAAAAGCATTGAGTGGGGTATAATTAGTCAGTAGTACTGGCGACAAAGTCAATAGTGACATTTCCTGCAGGGTACTTACATATGCATGTCTATTTACATATGTTAATTTTTAGGGTTCCGTACACCAAAGGTGAAGAGGACCCTACTGTTTTCGTTCGATGTCCGTCACACGCTGTTTTCTCGAGAACCATATGAGGTACGACATGATATTTTGACAAAATATGTAGAACTTTAGCCGCTACAACAACAAACATATTACAGTTAAAAGTTAAAGGGTGTCCCAAAACTGCATACACTATATGCAATTATAATATAATATTACATAATATGTAATATGTCTATATAATATATAGACACTTGAAATTTGCCAAGTTAGTGTATTTTTATACAGACTACAACATTGGCAATAGAATTAAAAAAATTAAAGGGTATTCTATCAGTTAATGTATTTTTGACTATGTAATTTTTAAAACTTGCTGTAACTATCTTGGAAACCGTAAGAAGCAAACTCTTGAAATTTTCAAATCGCTAAAACTTAAAAAACGAAATAAATAAAAAAACCGAAAAAATCACCAAAAATGAAAAGAAGCGCCAAACTTAAAATATTTTTAAAACAAAAATAAATCGCCAAAAACCAATAAAAATCGCCAAAACGAAGAAACCGTGAAAAACCTAAAAGAAAAAAGCGACATTAACCGAAAAAAAGTTTACTGGGTACCTAATTTTTTTTAGGGCGACTTTTGTAGTTGAAGATTAGAGATTAAATTAGCCTTAATCTTTATTTGCAAGTTTTGGGTAGTCGATTATATTGGTTTACTTGCTAGTTTAAGCGACCAATCGTGGTGGTTTAATCTTACTTTAGTATTGACAACAAGCACTTGTGAAACATATAACTTTTTGTAAAAATTATATGGTAAAATGATTTAAAAACAGTTAAATAAATATACATATATATTTTATATTATATATATGTACATATATTTCCTTTAACAGGCGCAATATTTTACTTGTAAATAATAAAATATGGAAGTTTCCTCTTCTTCCCTCAAAAAATCAAAGTGTGTTGATAACATGTACGTTTTTTGCATTGACAACAAGCACTTGTGAAACATATAACTTTTTGTAAAAATTATATGGTAAAATGATTTAAAACATTTAAATAAATATACATATATATTTTATATTATATATATGTACATATATTTCCTTTAACAGGCGCAATATTTTACTTGTAAATAATAAAATATGGAAGTTTCCTCTTCTTCCCTCAAAAAATCAAAGTGTGTTGATAACATGTACGTTTTTTGCACATAAAATGTTGCCACTATTTCGTTCCTCAGTATGGTAATACTATACATAGCAAGAAGTTTAAACTACCACTCAAAAACATCAAACTTAACTATATGAGATTAAGTTAATTTTCGGATTAGCTAATTAGAGAAATAAACTAATCTTAATCTCGAACCTAAAAAGTCGGCCTTAATGTCTAGATCAGGTAAGATATTTGATTATATAGGCTGAAGTTCGTATATATTACATAGTACATATGTAGTGTCCGTACGGAACCCTTCGTGTGCGAGTCACAGTCGTAGTTTACTGAATTTATTTTTATTTGTTTAATAACAAATACTCATGAAGATAATAAATGAAATAAAAAAGCAATAGGATTTATAATTGTTGTAATTTTAATCATTAAATTACTTTGTTACGTTAAGGACTATTGTTACAACTTGGCGTAGAATTTTGTACAACGTATGAAAAGTTTTTCATCATTACAATTTTACTTTAACCTAACCACGGTTCATCCCTAGGTCCATTATAACAAGTTGTAGTTAGTTAAGGGTCGAATTTTATTGCATATATAAAAGATTTTTTTTATTACAACTTTACTTCATACATAAGCATTTGCGAGTATTGAAATTAGCGAGTGTTGAAATAAATATGTAACAATAGCGCAAAATGAAGAATAAATTCATTCCAATTAACATCTGTTACTCACGTCATTTCGAAAAATTGTAGAATTATTTGTTATAAAATACTGAAGAATTTTAAGTACAAGTTGCATTAAATAGATGAAATAAGAAATACAAATAAAACGTTTGTTTTTAGAGTACACCTAATCCACTTCACACGATACATATCGCACACTAAATCATAAACAGGTACAACTCAAAATTATCAAAATGGTTTGAACAAATCTCTTAAGGACCTCAAAAATTTATTTCAAGACACAGTTTTCTTCAACAATATAATACCGTTATGTCTGTTTTCTTCAACAATATTAAATACCGTTATTGCTGCTGTTATGTTACATACTTGCGTCATTTCTACAGTACTAGTATCAACAGTTTTTTCCAGTCCCTTAATTTTTTATGTAAGCGAATTTAAAAAAATATTTTAATAAAACAACAGTGAAATGCGTGTAGGAACTAGATCTTAGGAACTATTATAAACGAAATTCGTATTTGTTTTGTACATTTAAACGAATTTTGGCCACCACGCAGTTCTCTTCTATTAGATCTTAAAACCCCTTCAGTAAAATCATGACCTTTATCAACAAGTATGGAAAAGAAAATAAGATTTGCAAAAACAAACAAGCAATTTTTCTTAAATTAAAAATATGAGTACATAAGTGAATAAGCAGCAAATAACAAAACAATTTTATCAGCACTAAACTTTACTGATAAGTTATCAAAAGTAAGTAAGTATAGAATTATTTATAGGTTTAAGAGCATTTTATCTCGTATTTTGCAGAACAAAGAGGGTTTACAATTACGGTCTCAGTTAATTTGATTTCTGAAATATCAAATTTTTACCTCAAAATATTTCACACAATGGGTAGTATGAATAAAAAAAAGTATTTGCTTTTTACTGAAAAATTTGTTTTAAAACCCAAATTTTTTATGTGTTTTTTGTTTTTTTAAACAAATTTTTAAATAAAAAGCAAATACTTTTTTTTATTCATACGACCCAATGTTGCTAAAAATGTGGTGAAATTATTTCAATGGCATTTAGTATATTTAATTTATTTGTTAATTATTCATATACCAGCCTGTCCTACCTTGCTATAAATGTTTTCTATTTTATAGTTTAATCACAAAGTAGTTAGTTTGTAAGTACGAGTAAGTTTGATCAATAAATACATATTTTCTTATTATTACTCGTATTACATGGAGACATGAACAGGTTTTCATTCAGATAATTGTTGAATTTCAGCAATGACTTTACAGCAATTCAGTTAAATGATTATCAAATTAATATAATTGAATAAATGATTACGATTTTTTTTGTTAACAAACAAAGCAAACACGCATCAGGGAATCATTGTAATGAAGTGATTTTCATTTTATGGTTTTTGTTTTAATTAAAAATAACAAAAAGTTCCTCAGTAATTGATTACAACAGACGACAATCCGCTTTAGATGACTTTACTACATTGTTATACAGAAAATCCAGTAATTTTTGGTTTGTAATATAGCCTGGTAATTGATAACCTTTTGTCTGTTAAAAAACGCTGCATAATATTGAGGTATTTAAATGTTTTCTGTTATTTACTGATTAGAAGGACATATCGCTCATTTACTCAAAGAACCTCATACCTCAGAAAAAAAAAATAGTTTGCCAGACAACGAACTTAAAATTTTTAATTTACCTACAACTTAATGTAAAAAGAAAATTTAATTTTTCTCTCAAGACTTAAGACAGATATTTGTTTGGAATTTTTACACAATGTGAAGAACGATCGATATGACGATTGAGGATGCATCATTAACTCAACAATTCCATTTTTTTAGTTATGACGTTCTTTAAGTAAATGAGCGATATGTAGAGTCATACAACATTAATAATTGGATTTAGTAATGCTGGTTTCTTCTTAAATTGTGTCACTCAGAAAATAATTATTTTATTTTTATTTTTTATTGTTTAATTATTTAATATTAAGTTCCCCAGTCAGCATTTTATGAAATTAATGATCACATTCGAGTCTTTTTGACTCCTCGCGCGGTTAAAACTAGCATTTATGCGCTCGTTTTCGAGTCGAAAATTACTGTTCATTCGAGAGAAAATGGTGCCGTAGCATATTTTTATGTATGTAAATATACATTTGTGTGAGAGAATGACACAATTATTGTTTTAAGTACTCTTTTAATATTGGCTGTAAAAAAACAATGAATGCGTACAGCTAAAAATAAAAAAAACGCTCATTAATTTTAAACGAGTACGTATGTATAACTATAAACATCTATCAACTATGTTTATAAACATTTTTTAAATAACGGGAAACAAAAAACTAGATATAACTTAAATTTATAGTGTGTTAACTACAATCATAAGTATGTATGAGTATAAAAATATTCTCACTATTAATCAGCTCCGCATGCGTATATACAGGGATATTTTATTTACACACACACACACAAATCATGTTTTCAAACAGCCACACAAGCATTCACTCATATGGTGGCGAATGATGAATAAATATCACGAGTATCATACTTTGAAAAGTCTTGAGTTTGTGTGTGAAAAAGCCGTCTTATTATTTGACATCTTAATGAACATATCGTAACCTGAACTGCAAAAGATATTAGATGGAAAATAAATTTAAATTATTAATTATCTAAAAATTTCTTAGAAAGACTCGAGATCTTCTGTTGTATTCAGAAAACAAAAATTTGGTTTAAAAAAAGGTTTACAAAACAAATTTTTTTAAAACCAAAATGATTTTTTTCTGAATAAGCCATATTATTATTATGTTAAACTTCCATTTAAGCAAATGAGAAGTTCAACTAATACGACTATCTAAGTTGAAATAAGAACTCAAACTTTTCATTGGATTAAACACGACGAATAACATCTTGCAGTTTTATAATCTTTATTGAAATATTTATGATATGTGAAATAGCAGCAAGGAAATACATTTTTGCAATTTTTCATTTATAAATAGCATCATTTCCACATGCACTCTTTTTGTATAAATTTTGTAAATACATAGATAATTATTTATTTTTCTAATTGCTTCTATACATTAAGTGTTTGCCAATTTTGTTATTCTTGTGAAAATATATTCATATTATTGTATACATACATACATACATACATATGAATATGTATATTTGGTCCTCTTTACAATAATATTAATATCATCAGCATTCATATTTATTATATTTAAAAAATTTTATAAACAAACAGCAGCTGTTGTTATTTTCAATCTTTCGAATTTGTTTACAAATGTTTTTTTAAGTGAGTTAAAATATTTGTTTTTGGAGATGATAAACTTCGTTTCTTAATTAGAATACTAAAATACGACAATACCTTTTGATTTCTTTCCCAAAAAATAATTTCGAGGAACTTTTGGGGACTTTTAGCCCTCCAGCCTCAACTTTTACAGAAGCAAAGTTCTTTACCTCAAAATCAAAATTTTTTCTCGAATATTTTTGTTTTGAATTTCACAAAGTTAGAGGTTGTAGTATATCTCCATACAAACATATGAATGTAAAAAAGCTTTCAAGAAATCTACAGATTTGTAAGTATGTAATATAAACCATTGACCTTCTCTTTTTGTAGACAATACACATAATTTTTCAAATACATACATACATATGTATGCACATATGTATTTAATGATTATGTTGTATTCCCGCCGTCTGTTCGATAAGAGGCAACAACCTAACAAGTCATTAAAATAAACTTAGCGTGAATGAGTTTTGTATACTATAAAGAGTATAAAATAAAACATAAAAAATTCCTTGTAATCCCCGTAATTAAAAACAATGAAATATTTTGTTCATTTTGATATCATGATCATATTTGTTTATGTTATAAAATAATTTCGCATAAATACAATATTTTTAGTATTAATGTATACAATAAAATTAACATTCAATACTTATGTATGTATGTACATATGTAAACAACTTTTTTTGTTAATGTTGATTAATCACGACTACATGCACTTCGTCTCTGCTTAAGAAACTCATCAATTGATTTAAAGCAAGAATAAACAAATTTTTTTTCGGTATTTTTATATTTATTAGTTAGGTTTGAAAAACATTTTTTTAGAATTTTTCTTGTGTGTAGACGGTATCTAAAAGCAAGATTCTTTATTAGGGCGTAATCAGTACCTTCCTCCTATAGCGGGAATTAAAAATTTTGTTATATGACTTTTGCTTTGTTTGTGTATTTATAAAAAAAAGTTTAATTATTTGCTTGGATTATAAAATTTTTAATACTTTTTTTATTTCGAAATAAATTTATAAGGATACAAAGTAGACAAATAAATACATACATATGTACATATGTATGTGTGCAATACTTAATATAAATACTCGTATTTAACTTGAAAGTAAAAATATTATGAATACTTGTTTTTAAAATTATTAAAAAAATATTTCAGTACCAAAGAACTAAACAATTTTTGCAATTATTTGGCGCTAAGGTACTTCATCTCAGAGCAAAACAATAATAATTTTTGTTTTGCGTTTTCTGTATCATCACTTATTCATATTAAATTATGACGTTCATTACGTGAATGATTTCAAGATGATCGTCTGTCGTTCCAAACAATTTATGGCAATTTTTAAGCTTTTAAATTTGTCTATAAAAACTTTAAATAGAATCAGAGGAAACGTTTGTTTGTCTTTTTTTACCAATAAAATTAAATTAAAATATAAATAATTCAATATGCAGTGACCTCTCGGTAATGTCAACTTCCAATATAATGAACTATCCAGTAATGTGAACACCTATTTTTTGTACAATGAATTAATTACTTAATTTTTTTTTTTAAGTAAATATTTAATACATAAAAAGTGAATTTAAAATTAAAAAAATCGTTAAGTTTGTAGTAAATTATATTTTATGTTAACAATACCAAGAGTTCCAATATTTTGTAACCTTTTTTAAGCAAATAACGCAACATGACATCACATATTTTTGCAATCGAAAATGTGAACAAATTCGACAATGTGAACTTTCTTGGTTTTTATTAGTTCACATTATCGCGAGTTCACTGTACATACATATAGAGATTAATTTTTTTTCATGAATATAACATCAATATGGTTCAATACGACAGACCATTTACATTCAACTTGTTTTTATTGCAAAATACTGAATTGAATAAAATATTTTTAATTTTTTTATAAATTTTTTCCAGTTGCGGAATTTGCTTAATTTAATGTGAATTTTGTATAAATTTCGTAGAACTTTAGCGATTCTTGTATACAAAAATTTTTTTTTTTATTTATAAAGTTTCGTAATTTAATCACTGCAAGCAAGCAACTTATTTATGTATATGTATACATACTTATATGTACATACATATGTATGTACATACAATAAAATTAAGAAAAACTCTATATATCACATAATAATAAACTTCAGACGTAAAAATATGACAGCCTTATTTATAAAAATTATTAAGGCTTTATAAAGGCTTTTTAAGAAAAATTTTCTATGAAAATTTGTTTTAAGAAGCCTTCATAAAGCCTTAATAAGTTTTATAAATAAAGCTGTAAATAATAAATAAAATTTAATGAAATTAAAGAAAATAATTAAAATTTTATTTATGATTTGAACGGGCTAAAAAGCTCGTATCGCTTTTTAAGCCAAATTACATGTGATAATTATTAATTAACAAATAACATCAAAGTTAGTTGTAAATATTCTGACAACACATAGTTGAACGGAACAGCCAGCCGTTTTCGAAGGCCACTAAACCTTCATCATCAGCGTTCTTCTGTGTTGGTCCACTGTGTGTGGTGTCAGTTGATGTAAATTTCTGCTTTATATACGAAACTTTCTTGCAAATGGAATACGTGAATTGTTTTGATTCATCGTATTTCAATTTTGCTGAAACGTGTTTTGTAATGAAAGCCCAAAGTTACCATCTCTAATTTACAACAGTCTTACCATTGTCGTTTATTCTTTACTAATTATGCACATGTTAGTTAATTTGCTTATTTTTGTTCTACTTAAGACAAACTTGTTTGGTTTGTTACTGACACCACACACAGTGGACCAACACAGAAGAACGCTGATGATGAAGGTTTAATGGCCTTCGAAAACGGTTGGCTGTTCCGTTCAACTATGTGTTGTCAGAATATTTACAACTAACTTTGATGTTATTTGTTCATTAATAATTATCACACGTAATTTAGCTTAAAAAGCAATACGAACTTTAGCCCGTTCAAATCATAAATAAAGAAACAAATTCAGTTCGAAAAATAATAATTAAAATTAAAATTTTAATTTTTCAACAGTCAAAAAAATATTTGTGAAGCAATTTTCATAAAAAAGATTGTAGGCCTTTCCCACGATGTCACCAGAAAACAACAAAAAAATTTCTAATGTTATTGTTGCTTTCAATACAAGTTGTCGATCGAACGATTTCTGGTGACATCGTGGGAGAGGCCGTATAAAAATATCGACAAAAATAAGCTTTTCTAATAATAGTTATTTTCGTAAACTGATTCTACAATTGCAAGGGTAATCATACACATGTAATATTTTATAAAATAAAATCCGTTTTAATTTTTCTACAATTGTTACGAAAGCTTTTTTTTATCAATATATTTGTAATACTTTTTCAATCTTGAGGCTTATGCTAGTAAGCTTATTATATTTTTTTTCAAGGCATTTGGTATGTTGGGACAATTTGTATATCTATACTAATATTATAAAGCTGAAAAGATTATATGTTTTTCATATGTTTGTAAGAGGTAATCTCGGGAACTGACCAATGGATTTTAAAATTATTTTTCAACAAAATGAACAACGGAACGTCTTAACGGACACAGGATATATAAGGTTCTACTAAAGTGCTTAGAATAGGGTGTATGAGCGCTAAACTCCTTATACTCAGAAAATATTAATTATCGTTTTAGAAGAGATCTATTAAAACGAGTTTCTGTACTAAAAAGAAAAACAAAACCATTTAAACGTGAGTACGCTGTTCTCCCTTCATTTCGCCTCTAGTCTATCTGTCCTATCGACCGTAACATGACCAAATGCGATAGTGATTTTTGCGTTTCATCAGCTAAATAGATGCACCGAATTTGATGAAATTGGAAATTTAGGATTTTTTTTATAACTAGAACCAAAATGGGGATATAGGGCCCATTACTTCTTCTCCGAAAATTATTAAACAATTTTGATGAGAGTAATTAAAACACACAGGCTAAAAAATTACTTGAGTGTAACACAACGTTTGTCGGGCTCAGCTATTATATAATAGAAAAACATTTAAGAAACCCATTATTAGACATATTGTCAAAATTATTTTTTAATTTGAAATTTATTTGCTGGTGGTTCAGCTTGGTCTATATGCATTTCATTGTTGCTGTAACAAATCATCAGTAGACTTCAACCACACAGGTTTGTGACTATTCAAAATGTGTGGTTGAAGTCTACTGATGATTTGTTACAGCAACAATGAAATGCATATAGACCAAGCTGAACAACCAGCAAATAAATATAATAGAAAATTAAAATATAATAGAAAAACCATTCAATTGAAGTAGTACGAACAGAAGACAAATACAAAGATGCCCAGCACGTGCGGGACAAGCACTCGAAAAAATTTTCCCAACACCACATGACACAAACGCTCGAAATCAAATCGAATAACAAAAAATCATTTATTGTTCGCGAATACGAATACGAATATTATATTTGAAATTTATGGCCATAAACTTGGGGTTATGTTTGCGCCTGCAAAATGAAATATGAACAATATGAAAAATTATGAAAAATAACTTCATACTCCTGTTGGCGTACTTTAAAGTTAATAAAAACTACCCAAATCGTCATTAAATAGCATTTGAAAATGATACAAAGCAAAAATGTCTATAAAAAATTTAATGAAAATTTATTTTTAGCCATTTATTTAAATTTCGTTTGGAATGTAAGCATTTATTTATTTATTTATTTTTTTTTGGGAAAATATTCGTAGTCGTATTCGCCAGAATTTAGCGAATTCGGTAATTCGAATAAGAATACGAATATTCGTGCATCACTAGTATGTACAAACATATATAGTACCTGTGGTAAGAACATTATATAAAAAATTGTAGATACTATTATTTTCCGACTGCAGCATTTACCTACAAGTAAACTCTTATCAAATTGCTTTGTAAACAATTCATTTTACGTATCTATTTCTAATGGTTTGTTGATATTTTTACTTTCTGACGGGATAACACAATATCGTAATTAATTTACAACTAAAAAATAATATTTATCTGCCAAGAATAAATATTTACTATTAGCACAGCAATACTAACTAGATAATTAAGTCAAATTAACTTAATATACATACATATAAATATATGTACATACATATGTATGTACATACATACCATATTATATACTTATTTAATCAATTGTATAGATAAATATCGCAAAATATCATCAAAGCAATACTTTTTTGATATTAAAATATTTTCATTTTAGTGAAACTTTCTAAATGAACAGTTCAAAATGTATTGACTATTTATTTTTTCCTTTAACAAGGTATTTTGTGTTATTAAAATATTGCATTTTGTTCAAGCTGGCGTTTTATCACATTCGCAATAAATTTATAATATCAATATGTAAGATAAAAAATATTTAATTTAAAATAAAAGCAATCAAAAAATTTGTAAAGTATTAGCTCAGAAAATATCTTTTTATACTAAGCATATGCGGCCTTATGTGTAATCAAAAATTGGCATGCAGTTAGCATAAGTGGAAGAATTAATCATGGTGTTAACGTGTTTTTCCCTATAATTTTACATTAAAAATTATGCTAGGATGTAATCGTATGTTAAAACTACATTATGCGGCGATTTTTTATGTCAAATTTTACTAAGGAACTCGCCAACACGTAATTCAATTTTGTCACTTATGCTAACGTCATGCAATTTTTTGATTATACATAAGGCCGATGATGACTCCTGTGATGATAAGTTCAATTTAGTTGACCATAAAAAGTTTCTTTAATAAATTTGAATTAATGGTAGTTTTAATTCAAAGGTGACCTTACGATATCCTATATTTTTCTTCCTTCAAATAATTTAGCAAAATTATAAAATTTTACTTTAAGAGATAATAATCTATTGTTATAAATAATTCAATAATTCTATTACATGATTATCTAGCAATATCACAGTTTTATGCTCTAGATGTATTGCATTCGCATCTCTTCGAAGTATCGTCCTGGACGCACAAAATCTCCCAAAGGGGAAACTTCCGCATTACGAATATGATTGTTGCCGCAATAATATTTTTCTTCCAAGCAATACGATTTCGAATCATTTTCGTATTACTTTCCTTGTAGGTTACTTTTCGGTTTAAAAAATTTATCTTTATAAATACATATGTACATACATATCGTTACCTTAATGTAGGAAGGGCCTAACTCATTACTTTTTGAAATCCAGATTTTTTAATTTTTCGATATATCAAATATTTTTATCTAATTTTTCGACCTTTTTTATGTGTTAAATTAAATTATTTTCTTGAGCTTTAGGGTTAACCGATATATATCCTGAAGAAGTTAACCGAAGGTTAACGAAATATTGAACTAATCAATATAAAATATAAACTGCCCTTTTTCGATATATTAGATGTTAGGGGGTTTCTGTATTAAAGTTACGATATGTACTAGTGATGTAACGAATGCCAATTTTTGATATTCGCGAATACAAATACGAATAGGAATATTTCAAACGATATTCGCAAATACGAATACGAATATTTGACACGATATTCGCGAATACGATTACGAACACGAATATTATATGCAATATGAAATATTAAAAAATTTTTATGAAAAAGGACTTTACATTCATGTTGGCGTACTTTAAAGTAATTAAAAAGTACCCAAAATTTTAATGATCGTCATTGAATAATATTTGAAAATGATACAAAGCACAAATTTCTATAAAAACATTAATCTATTTGTAAAAACTAAAATTATTAGTCATTTATTTAAATTTCGTTTAGGATTTATGCATTTATTTATTTAATTTCTTTGGAAAAATATTCGTATTCGAATTCGCCTGAATTTTGCGAACACGAATACATTCGTATTCCCATCCGCCTGAATTTGGCGAATACAAATACATTCGTATTCGCCTGAAAATGGCCGAATATTCGACAATTCGAATACGAATACGAATATTCGTGCATCACTAATAAGTACACATCGTTAATAACGAGTTAGGGCCTTTCTATACTAAGGTAACGACATTTTTCTATGTAAATACATTTTTGCAAAAGTACCTAAAGTAATGTTTAGAATTTTATTTTATTATCAAAATATAAAAAATCCAATAATAGAAATCATTTACTTATATAACTTTCTACAAAATAGAGCTACAAATTATATTGAACTAGTTTTTAGAATGTTCTGAATAAGGCTGATTTTTGTTTAACTTAATAAATATATGTCTGATTCCAACAGTTTTTCATTAGTAATTAGTGGTTACGCTTTTTTTTTGGCAAATGGGACACATGCAATGCGTGATGTAAACTTAGCTTAAAGCTATGTACAGACGGTTGTCAGATCTTACAATATTGCCAGTAAAATGTTAACAGTAAAATGTGCTCAACATTTCTTACAACCGTGTGAACTGACAAATTTTTTCAGACGTCGTTGCCAGAAAAAGCATTGACAGTCCATTGAAAGCCTAGCAGCTGACAACAAATTGTCAGACATCTTACAATCGTGTGAACACATTGTAACATTATTGCCATATATTTGTCACACATTCTAATATTGCCAGATGTGCAAAGTTTATGCATCTGACAATGGTGTCATTGTAAGAGAATTATTTCTATGGGCATCACTGCCCACGCTTTTTTAAAGAAAAAATTTATAGTAAAATATATGCACACAAAATCACTGCAATTGCTTCTTTATGGTCCATAATAATTTATACTTTCACTTTTTACATTTAACACAAACACAAACGATTGATATTTAACAATTTGTAACAAATGCTTTTAGTCTGGCAACGCATAACAACTGATCTGACAATTTGTGCATATGACAACCGTGTGAACTGTCAATTTTTCGACTGACGATTTTGTCAGATGAATTTATTGCCATCCAACCGTCTGGCAATAAATTGTAAGATTTTCTTACAACAGTGTGAACTGACAAGGAATATTGTACTGGCAATTTTCGATTGCCAGTACATTGCCAGCACATTGACAGATCTGACAATATTGTAAGATCTGACAATCGTCTGTACATAGCTTAAGTATGTAAATTAGAGAATACTAAAGGCAAAAGAAAATAAGCTATAATTTTTTATAATTAAGGCAATTATGTCAAGGCCAATTAAGTAGAATAAAAACATATCCAAACATACCCACATAAACATACATAAATATGTATGTACGAATGTACGTACATGTGTATATACCCTGTTGGAAGCTTGAGGTTAAGTCTAGACTTGGTTCGAACATGTTCACTGGTTCATTTTTGCCACAAAACAATTATCAAACCCGTTTAATTTACATGGATTTGATAGTTGGTTTGTGTCGAAAATGAACTGGAGAACGAGTTCGACCCATGTCTAGTTAAATGTCTTCAAGTCACCACTTTTGTCGACTATTTTGGAAGACATTGTCAACGGAGCGTCTGCATATTAATATTTGTTTTAGATGGATAGAAAACATTTTGCTAGATACGCACTCTCGGCGCATAATCTTTTTTATTTTACTATTATTTTATATATTTCATAACAAATAAATTAAGTAGACTGACTACACAATGTTCAACATTTAGCTGTACAACACATTTACATACAATAAAACCAAGGAGAATAATAAATTTTCAATGATACGCATATTTTAAATGTCTACAGTATAATTCGTCAGACGTACTGGTGACAAAGTCAATAGTGAAGTAATATTATTTTACTACTGACACTTCCTACTGGGTGGACTTACATACATACATACATAATAGTGATGTAACGAGTGTCAATTTTTGATATTCGCGAATACAAATACGAATATTTATAATGATATTCGCGAATACAAATATTTCAAACGATATTCGCGAATACGAATATTTGAAACGATATTCGCGAATACGAATACAAATATTATGTGCAATATGAAATATTAAACAATTGTTATGAAAAAGGACTTCACACTCTTGTTGGCGTACTTTAAAGTTAATAAAAAGTACCCAAAATTTTAATGATCGTCATTGAATAATATTTGAAAATAATAAAAAGCACAAATTTCTATAAAAAAAAATTAATGTATTTTTACAAAGTAAAATTTTTAGTCATTTATTTAAATTTCGTTTAGGATTTATGCATTTATTTATTTAATTTCTTTGGAAAAATATTCGTATTCGTATTCGCCTGAATTTACCGGATACGAATACATTCGTATTCGCCTGAAAATGTCCGAATATTCCTCAATTCGAATACGCATATTCGTGCATCACTAATACATACATATATAGAACAAGCCGCAATTATTAATTTTAAAAGTAAACAAATTCTAAGAATAAATTCACGTAATAAAAGAAAGTGCGTAGTTATTTTTTCGTTTATGCATTCATTATCAATGCTAATTAAAAAATAAATATACATACATATTAAAGTCCTGCACAAGACCACTTGCAATAACTTTTTAGACATCGAGGGATATTTCAAATGCTTTACTACAGCGACATTTTCTAAAACAAATGTTTCAGTTATTGCAGGTATAGGAGTAAAGAAGAAAATACTTCGTGACTGAAAAATTTGTGATGCTTGCTTCTTCATACACATGGGCGGGTATACAAATGTTATGCTTGTACATACGCACACACGTTGTGTGCATGAGCACATACGAACTCACGCATGTATTGACATTAGTTGTGTGCGCTTGCTTTAAAAAACCACCCTTAAACACATAATAGCTTAACATCTAAATCTTACACACACACTCAAACGTAAATACAATTTGCAAAATATCAAGCAAACACTCATTAATACAACTTATTTTGATTGTTTGTTATGAAAAAGAAGTCTACGCGACATCGCTTGTTAACACTCATATACATGAACATCAATCCATCCATCGTGCTTCGCTTATTAAACGACAACATTTATTATTGGTTTAGTATAACACATGCCACGACAATAATACATTTAAAAAACAAGACGTATTTGCATTTCAAGACTGTTTACGCAGGCTTCTAATACATATGTACATATACATAAATAACAATCGAAACTTAAATTACGCTAAAACATCAGGTGGCTTCAAGCACTTTTCCTTAAAGTTCGGTATTAAAAAAATCCTAAATATTAAAACAGTAAAAGAAAATTAAAAATTATTTAGAATTAAGTGACCTTTCAAAAGACATCATTAGCTATTTTAATTTTTTTATACAAATTTTGTAAATTCATTGCTAAAAATTATAGTTTTTGCACACAAAAATGTAGCTTGAACATTTTTCTTCTAAATTGTTTCCTCAAAAGTGAAGAAACTCGTGGTTTTTGCTTGAGCCCCAAGATTTTTTTTGGGATCAGCTAATGCACATATAGCTCACTTACTAAAACAACGTCATATCTAAAAAAATATCTATTCTACCAGAAAACGAGTTCAAAGTTTTAAATTTTATTTTTCTCTTTAGAGTTGATTAAGCAAGATAATTGTATGAAATTTTTACAAAATCTTTACCCCGATATGATGATTTATTCTGCATCATTAGCTCAGGTAGGGGGAAATGTCTTCCTCTTTGAAACTATCTATATGATTTTTATGAAATTCAAAATATAGATAGATCTGACTCTAAAAAAAGACATAGGCTGCATAGTTTTTCAAAAATAGGACCAAAAGGGGAGATAGGGGAAATTTAAATTTCTTTGAAACTATGTATCTATCAGATATTAATGAAATTCAAAACATAGATAGATCTCAGTCTAAAAGAAAACATAGGGCAGTATAGTTTTTCAAAAATAGGACCACGAGGGGAGGTAGGGTGAAATATGGTCTTCTTTAAAACCCTCTATCTGATTTTGATGAAATTCAAAACAAACAGTTTTTTTTAAACAAACACAACCCACAAATCGATCAGCTTGTCTGCGGACTTAATCGCTATATATTTTATCAAAACTAAACTTACTAGGGTGTAAAGGCCATTTTATAAGGTAAGTAAAACGTACCTGGCCCCCAGGACACCGTTCGTTTTTTTTTGTTTGCTTCGAAACCGGTTTCTTATATTTGATAAGGACTCTTTCCGAAAAACACATTTTTGGGGCTGTTTACGGTAATTTTAAAAGCTAGTATGTATATATGAAAATCTTAAGACTTAAATCTATCAGTTACGTAAGTCTAAAACAATAACAACATTATCTTAGCAGTGGCTAAGTATACTTGATCTCCTCCAATGTTTCTTATAAAACGTGATTATTATAATTTTGTTTTCTTACTTGTATTACACAGTAAATTATAATTAATAATTTTTTTTTTTGCTGTTGACCACTTAAAGTTCGTAGACACTAAAAACAACAAAAACTACATAGATTTCAAAATAATTCTTATCAATTATATTCAATTTAAAAAAATCTATTTTAAAAGTATAGAAAAACGTGAAAACCTTCACATGTGGACCTTTATAAAAATAAAATGAAAAATAGTGTCTCTGATATAATTTATCTTACTATTTAACTGATCTCAATTGAAAATACATATAATATATCTGCGGGTTTCATAAATTGTTATATTTTAGATGATTTTAGAAAGTTCTAAGTATTTTTCTAAAAAAAAAACACAACTTCTAACTTTTTTTAAATAACCTTCAAAAACAACTTTTTGGCTCTACTAAAAAATTTGATTTCTGGACATATGATGTTATTAATGAAAACCACAGATATCTATTTTATATACAATATAAGCTTTAAATTCTCAAAATCTTAAGACTTCGCTGCTAAAATCACACAATAAGTCACATATCGTCGCATTTTTATCTAACTGACCTATCTAACATTTGTAAAATTTTACAGGGGTGCAGCTTTTATGATTGTTTTCTAAATGCATTCTTATGGAAATAGTTTAACTTTTATAGGCTCAACATTAATGTTTACAGTAATAAAAATTGTAGACAAGGTCTATTATGACTCATAAAATCTAGTAGTGGAACTAACTAATTTTTCCAAAAAATTTCAGTTAGGTCGGTTAGTTAAAACAGCGACGATATGTATATGCATACATATGTACATCCTTACTAATATTAAAGGGAGCTAAATACCTGGGTGTTTTCCTAGATAGCAAGCTTTCTTGAAAAAAAAAACACGCAGGAAAGGCTAAAGAAAGGGCTCAATGCCTACTACGCATGCAGGAACTCCATAGGAAGAAACTGGTGTCTGTCCGAAGATAGTAAACTGGATTTACACATTGGTTGTCAGGGCGGTTATTTCTAATGGTTGAGTGGTACGATGGGAAGCATTGAGAAAGGAAAGTCACAGGATATAACTAGCTAATGTTCAGAGATGTGTCTCGATGGGCATCACAAGTGCTCAGAGGAGCATAACTCAGGCTGTCTTGGACGTCATTCTTTATCTGACTTTGTGGTGGGAACGGCGACTAGAAGTCTCCTTAGACTGGTTGAAGCAGGTTTACTGATGACAGGTTAACAGGTTACACATCAATCAGGGATCCGTAACCACTATGTTCACGGCCTATAAGGTCGTTGAAATTGATTTTAGTAGAACACGTAATTTCGGATGGGGGCTATTGGTATCAAATCCGATAAGCTATATAAGGGTAGTGCAGCCTTTACAGACGGGTCAAAAATTGGGTAAGGCAAAGAGGCTGGTGTCTATATACTGGGAACGAAAATTCGACTGACGAATGAATGCAAGGTTTCCCAAACTGAGATCTTGGCGATCCTCAGGACCACGGAAATATTGGCAATGTATGTAACTGAAGGTGTGAAGGTATCCTTATACTTCGACAGCCAGTCAGCGCTACAACCTTTGAAGAGACACAATGTCAAATCGAAACTTGTTGAAACTTGAAATTACCAATAGGTCATTAGTACAGGGAAATCAGTAACTGTGTATAGAGCAGGACCTATGTGACCAAATCTTGACTCAGGAAGATCCAAACTTCTACTGGACATGAATAGGAAGGCGATGTGAATCATGATAGGCTAGTTGACAGGTCACTGCTCGGTCACAGGAAGAACCAGCATTTGGGAAACAGGCACTCCAGATTTTGTAGGATGTGCGGGGATGAAGAGGAACCAGAAACCATTAAACATATTATCTGTCACTGCCCGGAGCTGCAACGTTATAGGCTTAGATGGTTGAATAGACGTTTCCACGAAAGCATTACTGATACCGGGAAGTGTAAGGTAGAGGACATCTGGGGCATCATCATGGGGATTCGGTGTTTCAATGACGGATAATAGGGTCAATTGGGTCCAAAAAGGGGGGGCGGATAAATATGACTTTTTCTGGGCAACAGAAGGGAATCATAATGGACTCTTCCTATCCTAACCTAACCTACTATTATTAAAAATGTGAAAGTGAGTTTGTTTGTTTGATTGCTAACACTTTCTTCTTTCACCAATGAAAAGCCACATTATCAGCGTCAAACAAAGACTATTTTTATTCCATTCGGGAACGCTAAACCGATTTTGAAAAATTTTTCACGAATGGAAACCAACATTACCAGCGTCAAACAGAGACTATTTTTATCCGGTTTTGAACCGGGTTTTTATACATGGTGGTGTTTTTCGAAAAACACATTTTTAGGCTGGTTAGGGTATTTTTCGCTTCGGCTTTGATTGTTTAATAAGTTTTAAAACCGTTTTTTATTCTGTTTTTTTATTTTTTTTATCACTTTTTTGTCGGTTTTTATCGCTTTTAGGGTTCCGTACACCAAATGTGAAATACTATTTTCTCGAAAACCGTAAGAGCTACGGACAGAGTATGTAGAACTTTGCCCGCTAAAACAATAAATAGATGAGAGTTAAAAATTAAAGGGTGTTCCAAAACGAGAAACGAAAAATGTTAAAATCTCATGTAATATACATACAATTGCATGTACATATTATGTATATTGTTACTTGAAATTTACTACAACTAACACAAAAATTTTAGAAAATTTAAATTAAAGGGGGTTCTATCAGTTAATGCAATTTTGACTATGTAATTTTAACAACTTGCTGTATCTTGGAAACCATAAGAGGCAAACTCTTGAAATTTTCCAGAACGGTAAAACTAAAAAATCCCAAATTATAAAATCGCCAAATGAAAAAAAACGCCAAAAACCGAAAAAAACGCCAAAACGCGAAAAAGGCGCCAAAACTAAAAAAGATGCCTAGATGAAAAAAATGGCAAAATAAAAAATCGCCAAAAACAAAAAAAACGCCATAACAAAAAAAAGTGCCAAAACAAAAAAAAAAACGCCAAAACTAAAAAATCGCCAAAACCGAAAAAACGCCAAAACTAAAAAAACGCCCAAAACCGAAAAAACATAAAAACGAAAAAAATGCCAAAACCATATTTTATGTAGGCTAAAGTTTGTATTGAATTGCATATATAGTGTCCGTACGGAACCCTTCGTGCGCGGGTCAAAGTCGCATTTCACTGAATATATTCTTAATATAAATTTGATAATAAATTTGTATAACAAGTTTTCAATATAATTAATTTTATTAGTCTTATTTATAAAACTTATTAAGGCTTTGCAAAAGGTATTTAAATCAAATTTTTATAAATAACGCTGTATATTTATACCATACGTTTTTCACTATTTTTGGTTGACTCCTTGCCAATAGCTAAATTAAAAAAAACTTTTTTATAGCTTTAAAAATTTAATTTTTTTGAAATGTGTCACCTCATGCCGTTTTTTTTATAGAACAAGTACAATATTTTTTAAATTTTTTGTTAAGAAAAAATGCAATTTAAAATATTATTTTAAATATTATTTAAAATATATTTCAAAATCTTAAGAGTTCACTGCTAAAATTACATATGTGAAAGTGAGTTTGTTTGATTGCTACGCTTTCACGCCCAAACCTCTAAATCGATTTTGAAAATTCTTTCACCAATAGAAAGCTGGTTAGGGTAATTTTCTTTTCGGTTTTGATTGTTTAATGAGTTTTAAAACCTATTTTTATTCTGTTTTTTCTGGACTTTTTGTCAGTTTATATCGTTTTTTTTTTAATTATCGGTAAGTAACAAATAACAAAACATTAAATAATTTTAAGTATAGTTTCCAAAATATCAGATCAACTTGAGCGGAGCCGCGTGTAAAAGCTATGTATGAATGTTCATAATGCGCCTAATTGCTAGTATCGTATTTCGGCTACCACTACGCCGATTTTGTACTAGATTAAAGAAAAAATTTTGTAATATTCTTTATGTAGTACAAAATCGTCACAGTCGAAGTCATAATACGACACTCGTAATATGGCCAATTATTTTAATCACAAAAACTAAATATACCAAAATTAGTATTTTAACAATTTCTATTATTAATGCAATGTGTAAAACGTTTTAACGAATATTTAACTATTTACGCATTGGTGTGACATCGTTCGTTAAACTGGCAATGCACTGCCTTTCATTTAAATTTTGTTTTTATTTTTAAACACCGTGTGCCAAACACAATCTAAATATTGCCGACATTGTTGTTGTTTTATTTTGTTATTGTCTTATTTTTCTAATTTTTTTTTCACATATTTATTTATTGCTAATGCTAGCATGTATGTATGTATGTATGTATGTTTGTTTATTTATATTAAATGTTGTTTGTGTTAACGTCTGTCAAATCGAAAACATTGAATTGAGTCAGTGTGCCAGAAAAAGTTTGAAAACCTCTTACATTTGCATTTTTCTTTAACTCATTTAAATAATTTTAAAAATATTTATTTGCAAAACTACAACTATAGAAATGCATGCCAAGAAACATTTTTTTTGCCGTATACATACATATGTATGTACACATACACATAACTGTGTATAATATAATAATAGCAGGCAAATTATAAACACTATATTATATGAGAGTTATTTTTGTTAAAATCTTAACGACAGTCTTCCGTTTCCTGTGCATAATTTTAGAAAAAAGCATAGCTGATGCATGTGTCCGTTTTTGTAAAACTTATAAAATGATATGTGATATCTACCTGAATTTTTTGACAATTCTAGATGGATTTCGGTGCAAACCCAAAAACACATTACTTTTTTAAATTCGTATTCATTTTGACTGGCGTTAAATAAAATTGTTGAAGTTAACAATTGTGTTTTATTTTCAATATTTCGTTGCCAAAATGGGTAACTTATTCAGGGAATATAACAGTTGAAGAAATTACACACAATCAACTCTAGAGAGAAAAATTAAAGCCCTTATTATTAGCAAATTTCGATCTTTGATTGTAGTCGAAAGTACTGATCGAACGAACTTTAATTTGGTATTACTTTAATTTGGTATTCTTTATCTTTCGACAAAGAATGTCCTTATAGTGAATATAACTCATAATGATTTTTAAAATTTGCAACAGCTTTACCTAAAAATTAAAACTGATCGTTTTTAGTAAATTTTCATATTAAAATACTTTATCGAAAGCTAAATTCTCTTCGATAGAAAATTCATAAATATGGATTGAACATTCGATGTTCGACAACCAGAGAAGATCGAAAATCGAACGCAACTCATAATAAAGGCCTAAATTTTCTTTTCTAATTAAGTTATGTGTATGTATGTATGTATATTGAACACTTTAAAATAGTTTTCTGGCAAACTAGTTTTTTTTTTGAGTTATGACGTTGTGTTGGTAAATGAGCGATGTTTATGTATGTTCATATACATATGTATGTACATATACATACATACATACATAATTATAAATATAACATAGCAGATTACGCTCTATACAATGTATTATTTCTGTCAGTCACGTTCTGTTAACAATTTCTCAAACGTATTTAATTCTTTTTAACAAGAGCTTTATTGTTTAATTATTAAAAAACTGCTCACGTTAAATTCAGTTTCATAAAATGTGCTCGTGTTTAAACATTAAAAATAAAATGTGCAAAGGCACTTGCATGTAAAACTTGAGTCGTAAAATTTATTTATTTTTTCTCTACCCACTAACAACTGCAGCTAAGTGTCGTGTGTGCAGTGAAGGAATTTTAATTTTAAATAAAAATACATATTGAAACTAAAAATAGCTTTTCGTTTACTTTAGTGTGTATACAATGTATTTAAAATAATTCTATCTTTACATGTTTTTAAAGTGCGTTTGCCGTTCTGAATATACATATGTTTGTATATGCATATATTTTAAATCAGCAAGAATGAATTTAATAAAGGCCGTAATCAGATTTAAAATATGTACATACGTACATACATAAATGTAAGACTTTTAAAAGGGGTGTCGTCGACCCATATTTTATAAACTGGAATCTTTTAGATTTACGGATCAAAATATGTACTTGTGAAATAGGTATTATCTTTCCTTGTCTAAGTATTGAAATTTTTTAATGTTTGTTTAAATTCTCCTACAAAATCAAAAACATTAAGCTAAAAAACATCAAAATGAACGATTAAAATTGTCTATTGATTATAAAAAATTCTTCGTAGGTATGAAATTATGTATCCAGCGGTTGCTGCAAGAAAACAATAACGCAAATAACTTGTTTTATAAAAAAAAAAATTCATTCAAGTAATTTGATGTAAATTCATTATAATCGCGAGTATACAGGATACTACAAATCGTACGATAAATCGTACAAGTATGAAATTAGTAACGTCTATCATACTGTCTTACTTATGAAGTATACTTTGTAGTAGTGATGTAACAAATGTAAATTTTTGATATTCGCGAATACGAATACAAATATTATATGCAATATGAAATATTAAAAAATTTTTATGAAAAAGGACTTTACATTCTTGTTGGCGTACTTTAAAGTAATTAAAAAGTACCCAAAATTTTAATGATCGTCATTGAATAATATTTGAAAATGATACAAAGCACAAATTTCTATAAAAACATTAATCTATTTGTAAAAACTAAAATTTTTAGTCATTTATTTAAGTTTCGTTTAGGATTTATGCATTTATTTATTTAATTTCTTTGGAAAAATATTCATATTCGTATTCGCCTTAATTTGTCGAATACAAATACATTCGTATTCGCATCCGCCTGAATTTAGCGAATACGAATACATCCGTATTCGACTGAAAATGGCCGAATATTCGACAATTCGAATACGAATATTCGTGCATCACTACTTTGTAGCATGAATCACAAAAATTTTTGATTTTTGTGGGCGGAGCTTCGCTAAGTACGATAGTAAGTATTGGGCGCATTCATAAGACGTAGCTGTTGAGCTCAACTTTTTAGAAACGGCTTGATGTATATAATGTAATTGTATATCTTTATTTCGTTACTTCATCGCATTTGTAATGTAAAACTTAAAAAATATTTGTTGCTGCCACCTAACAAAGCATATAAAAGAAATAGCTCTATTTGACCAGCTGTTCAGGTAGCGAACAAATTTTATGATGGAAAATTACTCAACTGTTGAGTGGAGCGGAGATACTCAACTATGCTTTTCTAAGACAAACACTCAATGAATGCGAGCATTGTGTATCATGCTGTTGTACAGCAAAATTTGTTTTATGAGGAGCTGATTTAGAAAACGCAGTGTCTCTGCGGTCAATTTTAAAATAAGCTTTATGTAGAGGATATTTTAATTAAAAAAAAACATAAAACATTATTTTAACCATTCTCTACAATATGCCCCTTTAGTTTATGCATTATTTTTTTTATTCTTTTCAACTGCATAATTCATTTATCAAATTAATTAGTATGATTTGTAGTAACGTGTATCTGAAAGCCGGTACTACAACTCATCCCTACAAGAACACTACCAGTTAAATGACGGGTCATTTAACCGGTTGTGCTAACTGGTATCTCTGTTAAAGTTTCTATTAGTTTATTAGGAGCAATATGAAAAAACTAACGGAAACTCTTGTGTACATGTGATTTTGCATCTCTCTCTATCTCATTAATTCCACCCGACTATGTAACATATATTTGTGCTGCTTACTCTGATGCCTTTTATAAGGTTATGACTACCAAAATATCGGTTAGCACTAACCAGTTAGGCCAACGGAAATATCGGTTAGCACTAACCAGTTAGGCCAACGGAAATATCGGTTAGCACTAACCAGTTAGGCAAACGTAAATATCGGTTAGCACTAACCAGTTAGGCAAACGGAAATATCGGTTAGCACTAACCAGTTAGGCAAACGTAGATATTGGTTAGCTCTAACTAGTAAGTCATAACGTAAGTATTGGTATATTTAAAATTTGTTTTCATTTACATTTCAAACTAAAATTTTTATTAAAGAAAAAAAACACAATTCTTAAATCTAATTTAAGCAACATTCCCTTCATCTTGTTAACCAAAGATGGATGCGTGCTTTCGGTCATTGGGTACAAACATCCGCCCAGAGTTTGCTCTTATGGCATTACATTTTCCAACAAAGCTTTATGATATTCCGTCATGCACAAGAGTTTGGAATTTTTTGTTTGAAAGTGCTCGTGATCTTAGATGGATCCATACGTCCTATCATTTGGTATAAGCGTTCGTTGAGTATTTGTTTCTGATCTTGTGATATTGCGTTTACCAACAGAGGCAAAGTATTTTCAGGTCCTTAAAGAAATGGTGAGAACAATTAAATCATCTAAAACAAAAATATTATTTTAAAAAATATTACCATTTTGATGCATTTGCGGAATAGCCAGAGTTGCTTGAATCTGTTAAGTGTTGTGGGCACTTAGGACAAATGTTGGCCGGGTCCCATATTAGGTAAAGAAACCATAAGCGACATAAAGTGGGAATATTTGGCCAAGTTGTTGCAAGCACCATGCCGCAATGACGGATATTGTTGAGAAAATATAGTACGAACATGTTTATCGCCGATTGCATCAAAATTTATTGTATTTAAAGCTCATTAAGCGTAAAAAAATAATTAAAATAAATTTATTTTGTCAATGCAAATTCATGAACACGTTTTCGCATATATTTTATTAATTTCCCATTATTTAGGCTTAATTTAACACTCAGAACTTTAAGAACACCACTGGCTTTTGATTAAAGAATTTAAAACACAAATATTACAGCCATATTGCACAATTATTTAAATTTTATTCCAAAAACGTGTAAAAATTAACTTTTGGAAAAGTTTATCTGAGATTTTTCACAATCATGTGTTCACAAATGCTACGTATAGCTATTGCTTTTTATAAATCCACAAAGCATATATGTTAGAGTGAAACAACTAATGCAATATTTGCCCGAACTGCCACTAGCAAAATTTTTTGTTCAATACACTTTTTTTCCTAAGAACCCCAAAATTTCCAAAACCCATTTGTATACTAATTAAAATTTTTTGACAATAAATAATCAAATAATTGTAATTTATGGAAACATTATCAACATATTTTGATAAAACTTTAATTTAAATAAAACTTAAGCAAATAAGTGCAAAATTCACTATAAAAAATATGCAATAAGTATTAGAAAAAGAATCCTCCAAATTTTATAGAAGAAACGAAAGTGTGGCAGCTCCGGTAACAATTAAATTGTTGCATGTGTGTTAGTAAAATTGTTTTGTTTGTGTTAGTTTCGGTCATTCATTTCTTGTAGGGATACTATGCTAAGTACGAAATTAAGTATCGTGTATACCCTGCTTTTTCTCTTTTTTCCAGGTTTTTTTCGATATTGCTTTAGTAGTTAAATGCTGAAGTAGATGGTAGTTTTCTATTTAGAATACAAAAAGCCAATGTTATTTTCTGAAATATATCATTATAAGTAACTTTTCAATCGAGATCATGCATGTGTGCAATGGAAAGTTTTTTCAGCTTTAGCACAAGCTAGGGGGAGTGTCCCAGTGTTTGAAACAAGTCACGAACATTCCAAAAAAATTTTTTTTGGGAGATAATCAAATTCTATATGAAACCCTTTTCAAAAAATTTACTTTTATCTTCTTTTCAGAATTTTCTAATTGCTTTAAGTTACATTTTCGAGAAAAGCATGTTGTTCCGTTCTGCTTAATGTTTGTCTAATTATCATATATTCCTTGATCGATTTGGTAAGTCCCAATTTACACTATGCAAGCTGAGCTGATTAGTTTGTGGGAAAGAGAGACGAAGGGAACAGAACCTTTTTTTCCTCGTCTCTCTCTCCTAACAAACTAATCAGCTTAGCAATAAGACTTGCATAAAGTAAATTACGACTAATTAAAAGCTCATCAAATGTTCATTTGACTAACCCAAAAATTTTAAATACATTTCTAAGAATTGACAACTTCTATTTCTCTTTTAGACCAGGAGTATACTCTGCAAACCGAAACGAAAGAAAGTGCTTTCGAATTCGTATGTTAAGAGAACGCAAATTCGAAAGCATTTTCCTTTGATTTGATTGATTGATTGGTTTATTTAGTAGTATGTACCATACTTTACGCTTTGATTTGAATTACAGGGTAGACCCACTGGTACACACTCATAAGTTTTTAATTCATGTTTATAATAACAAGGAACAAGAAAGGTGTACAACCGGTATATATTTCAGCGCACAAATTTGATACGTGCGAATAAGCCTTACGTGATTCACTTACGAGTGCTCACTTACGCTTTTGAAATTTTTGTGAGTATTCCAAATCGAAGTAGATGACGCTGCTGGATCGCGAATGTCACTTTCTATAAAATGTAAATAAATTGTAGTTATTAAGTAAATAAAAGATAAAGGGTAGAATAAATTATCACGGGTGAAGAAGTTTGTTATTTATTTAACTTTTTTACTTATTTGCAAAAACATTTTACTTCGTTTTTAAAATAATTGTAGGTACTATATAATAATTATATTATATACTGCTGAGCACCATTAAGTTAACGTTTATTTATTTATTTCTAATTTTTTCTTTCGCCTTTTTTCTTCGGTTTTGCTTATTTTTTTTTTTTTTTTTTGAAATAAGTATTGTTATGTATTTTTAAATTTGGCGATTGCTGTGTGGAAATGAAATATTCAAGAGAGCACGTGAAGAACGCATGATTTTGTTTTGAATGAGTTTCTTTCATTTTTTTTAGCAGACAAAATTTTTTATGCAAATTTAAAATAGAAAAGAATATGAAAGATAATTCAAAATAGCATTTAATTTTTTTTAATAGTTTATTTAGAGCCGATGTTTTCTCTCTGATTCTTCTTAAGATTTCGAGTCTATGAAGCAAACACAAAACATGAACCAAAAGGCTACATATGTAAATACACATGTATGTATGTACATATGTACATATGTATGTAAAAGAAGGTAATTCTTTATGAGAAATACATATTTGTTTGTAATACCCATAATATTTATATAATAATTAGTGATTTTCTTATATTTCCAAATATTTTTACATTTCCTTAGCACACTAATGTACTTCAGGCAATATTTTTTATCAGTCGACGAGAAAAATATTGTTTACATGTTTGTGTAGCACTGCCCTAAAAAACACCAAGGCGTCGGAGTATAAATATAAATTCACCCTTATTCCAGTTGTCAATATCGACGTCACGTCAATAAAATACCAAAAATTAATCAGTGTATTCGAACGGTATTAGATTTGAAATTTACCTATCGCACCTGTTCCTCTAAAGGGTTGTCAACTCAAAATTTAAAAAGTATTCTGTAGAGGCAAATATACTTTGTAAGGTATAGGAAATATGTAGCTGGAACCTTTCAGTAGCAGTCAGTTGTTTTCGACAACCGGTAGAAAATCCCCAATTTTTTGGTATTGTATTGCGATGACGTCGATGCTGGCAACTGGAATAAAGGTGAATATCCTTTTAAAAATACATACATACATACATACATATGTACTTCTGTGTATGAAAGTTTCCATTAATGCATCTCTCAAAACTTATATAACAAGCGTAAAAAAAGCGTAACCAACTAATTACTAATGAAAAACTGTTTGATTCAGACATGTATTTGTAAAGTTAAACAGTTTCATACATAATTAATAGACAATTTTATATAATCCAACTTGATTGCCAACTGATTAAATCAAATAAATAAATGTCTGAATCAAACAGTTTTTCATTAGTAATTAGTTGGTTACGCTTTTTTGGGCAAATGACACACAAGAAATGCCAAATGTAAACTCAGCCTTTATTGCTATTATGTTATAGTTTAATATGGAAATAAGTTTTTCTACACACATTAGGATTTCGAATCGTTTTTGAATGTAATTTAATGATGACCTTTTAAATTTTGGATAGTTTAAAGGAGTAACTTTAATGTACGCGAACAAAATTTACATGGGTACCTATAGAGACCTAAGAAAATGTGTTTAAATTTCATACAAGTATTTACATATGTATAATATTCGTATTTGCGAATATTGTTTCAATTATTTTTTATCCTACATAAGATTTGTAGGTGTTACTTTATTTAGGTACTTACCCGCCAGCAACTAAATGTATTATAGTATCCTTTTGTCCTTGGGACATGCTCAACTGTGCTTTTAATTCGTTTCCGAATTCAGTTAAATCTATCCAAAAACTAAATTAGCAATTCCTTTGCTTTTTATAGGTTGTGTTAATATGCACAAGAAATTTTTTGTTTGTTTGTTTCTGATATTCACATCAACGACATTAAAGTCAGTAAGTTCGCACCTGGTATATTTGTTTGAATTTATTAAACCCGGCTTTTTAAATCTCAAAGATAAATTTCAACACAAGAAAAATTTTTGTTTGTCATTGAAATTCAAAACAATGAATGACATTAAAGTCAGTAAGTTCGTAGTATGTTTTTTTGAATTTATTAAACCCGGCTTTTTAAATCACAAAGACAAATTTCATCACGCATTAGAAGCTACGGGTAACAAACGCCGCAAATTATTTATACATACATATATAGAAAAACATAAAAAACCGGTAAATGTGAGATTGCACCTTCAATGTTGTTTTTGAAGTTTTGTTTTGACTGCTTTCGCTAATTTTTATCAATTTTATATTTTATATACGCATTTGTTTTTGCTTTTCAAAACAAAGATAGAGCAAAATATTGCAAAACAAGTAACAGTATGATGGAGCTATTCTAAATAGTTGCGAAATTATTTTGTTTAACGAAAGTTTCTTGCAAACAACAATTTTTTTTTCTCAGCTGAAGGTGTGACCGACCGAATGATATTAAAACGTTACATGTATGTAAGTATGTATAAAAATATATATTTTAACGTTTGTTAGCAAAGTTTGTGAAGCAATTTATATAGCGTTTTGTATAGCAGACTCTTCGGACGTATCCCACTGCTTACATGTTGCTCGACTGCTTTTTCTATACAGAAAAATGCAGCAAATTCATAAATTTCCACGAAGTTAATTTTAAACTTTTGAAGCCGATTGCTAAAGATTTTTAGGATGGTGTAATATTTTAGTGCACTTTTTGGGGTTGTTGTTATTTATAAAATGTACATACATACATATGCATACATACATATATTTGTGGCCACCAAAATTAATTTTTTTTACGATATTTCTGTATTTTCAAGATCTTAACGAAGGTTATGTAATTTTTATTATTCAATCTTCAAACTTGTCTAGGATTTATTTATTTAGAAAATGTTTGTGCTTAATTTCACCGTAAAAGTTTTTCTTTTCGATAAATTTTTTGATTTTTTCTATTTTTACTTGAACAAGTTTAATCGATTTTTCTGGAACGAAATTTTCTTACACTGCGTTGTTGTAAATTGTATCGTTTTACAATAAAAAGAAAACTTTTCCATTAACTGATTTTTTACATTTTATGCAATTATATTAATAATTATGAGCGATTAATTTTGCACGTAAGTTTAATATTCTTTGCGGTTTTTTTTGTTTTATTTGGGACTGTTCACGCCGAATTAAATTTTTAAAATGATTTTTTCTTTATGCTTGTGAAAATATTTATTTTAATTGCGTTTTGTATGTTTTCTTTATTGCTTTGTTTGTCTCGGCGTTTGTTTTGACATTTGACTTATTTGTTTTTTAGTTTGTTGTAAGATGGCGCTGCAAATTTTTAAATAACCACAGAGCTGCCAGAGTAAAATTATATCACCATTTTATATTTAAAAGCAACTCTGAGTAGAAAGAATCTGAGGAAGTGTGCAGTTGTGAGTTCCATGTAGTTAGCGGTAAATGTGAAAACAATGTATTTTATAATTAAAACATTTATTATTCTTTAAAAATATTGTGTTTCCTTATTTAATTACAAGTCTATTAGATAAAAAGTGTGAAAACGTGTACATTAATGGTCTATAAAGATTAATATTGTGTTAATACGAGTACTATACCTTGCACAGAAAATTTTTTGCTGCTGCATACATACATACATACATAAATCCAAGAAGATAAGATGAAGATCACTAACAAATGACAGATGCACAAATAAACTTTTTGTCTTTTCATCTAAGGTAAGATTATTGTTTAATTATAATGTAATATAATATTATTTCGACTGATTAAAATGAAATATAATGAAAGATATATAAAATAAATGAACATTGGTGGCATACAAAACTTATTGTTACATTAAAGGCCACCAACCAAACTTCTACCATTATTATTTGTACTTTACATTATCACATAATTTAATGATAACATTACCCACAGAAGGAACCTTCAATCTTCTAATCCATATGAAGGATGAAAAATGACTATAGTATATAGTAGTTATTGCTATTTTTTTTTCGTGATTCATTCCAGATAAATTTGTTGCTTGGGCTACGATTATTTTACGGTCTCATTTCGCTGTGTATCATACTTAAACGTTTTTGTTTGTCCATAAGTGGATGCTTTGGAACTGTAGAATATGATTTTGAGTGTGCCAATTCTACAGAATTTCTTATTTGGTATATTAAATTGGCATCATGGAATAGTAATTTTTTCTTAAGTGTGATCAGGCTTGTGTGTGTTGTATGGCCTTCTAGAGGTTTGCGTATCACTTCCCAGTGAAAAAAAATGGAAGTCATTCTAGTGGAACTACATTTTCATTGCTTCCAAGAAATCGATATTTTTAATTTGCCGAGAGTGAGCAAAAAACCATTTAGAAGCTTATTTTAGTCATACAAAACCTTGTAATTCCTCCATAGTGTTAGAAAATACTCACCAGAATTTAAAAAAAAATTTATTTTTTTAAAGAAAGTTATTTGATTAAATTTAAATGAAAACACTGTTTCGAGCTTAAATTCGTATAAAAAGAAACGAATTGTTAAAATAGGTAAGTATTTACCATTTTCCCTAGATGAAAATATTATCATAGAACACAAAAAAGGGAATTTTTCTTAATATCGCTTCCAATTCAGTGACCAGGCATCGAAAAAAAGAACTTCTTGCAATGATAACCCTATGTAAAAATCATTAGATCGGATCGCAATTTTCACTACTTCCAGATGGCAAACTTTACATTTTCATGACTTTTTTGGAGTCTCTTTTTTTGCTGGAGTATTAAGATGTATAATAGTGGATAAGGTAGAAAACTCTAGGAGTGGATCTTGGAAACTACTTCCTCCTATACAAAGATATGTACATATGCGTTTGTAGCTCCCGAAGAAAGCTCCTACAGTTGGCATATCCTGCTTCTTTTACTACGTTCCTTTGCCATTTTTAGTTCTAATCAGAACACAGAATTAAAAAAAAACCTGTTTCGTTTCAATGACAACTTTATTTTACTTATTGTTTATGCATTGGAAATTTTAAAATATAGTCGAATTCTTTTTATAAGGGAGTTTCTTACAGACTTCTGTTCATATTTCTATAACTCGATCGATAACAAATTAATCTATAAAGTATAAACTTCTCCTATACTGAACTTTTTAAGAAAGATACATAAATATGTAACTCCTATTTCATTTGTAAACATAAATATATACATACATATTTATTTTAAGGAATTGGAGTTTATCAAGAATTAGGATTATGTTGCTCGTTGAAATAATTCACTTCAAAGAAGTAGTTAAACAGTGCTTTTTATTCAGTGCTTAAAATTACTTGTATATGGTTTGAAAAGAAAAAAGGTTGAATTATTTAATTTTTTGTTATTTTATTTCATTGTTATTTTTAACAATGCAAATTTTTTGATTTAAAAAGTCTTAAATCTAATACAAAAATACTTGAATTTAGGTTTGATCCAAAAAAGTAATGAATTTGTTGAAAACAAAGTAGTGATTGCAAATTCCATTTGATATGTGGTTAAAAATAACTTCTTTAACATCTAAAAATATGCATTAGATACTTTCGAAGTAATTTAAAAGTGGTTCGTAAGGCTAGTAATACTAGTTTTATTTTTTCCTGGGGAAAGTAAAAAAATTTTAGTGTTTTGTTTTCAATAGAAATAGAAAGACGCGAAGTTTTACTTGTATTCTATAAACTGGCAGTAAAAATATTCTGATATACATACATACATATGTATGTATATATTCAAATTTAATTGAACTAGAATGACTTTTAATCGGGAAAATTAAATATTACCATTTTTAAAGCAAAAAATAAAAATCGAAAAGTAATTGTTATTATATAAGCAAAAAATAAAACTCAAAAAGTTACTTTTATTTTCTGAGGAATAAATGAAAAATAATAAAAATATAAATATTAATAATTAAAAAATTATTTTTAAAGTAAAACTTATGACTGTTACGGCGCCGGGTTAAAAAAAATGTGCAACAATTTTTTAAATACAAACTAATTTTTTTAAAAATACGATCGTTATTTTTCAGAAACAGTTAAACATTTATTTAAAAAAATATTAAACAAAAAAAATTAAACAATTTTTTATTATTATTATATTTACTTTATTATTTTATTATTAAAAATTTTTTTTTATTATTATTATATTTAGTTTATTATTTTATTATTATTATTCATTTATTTAATCTACAGAATAAATTCTAAGACTAAATTTATATGTATATCGGCATTGGCTACTTTGGCCATCAGCCCAAATTATTATTTTATTACGAGCCTATTTCACCAATTTATTTAAATATCAATCCATATTTAAAAGTAATTTTTCCATAAAAAAAATTAATGAAAATCGACATTTAAATATGAATTAGTATTTAAATAGAGTTGGTGAAATTGGCCCTATTATATCAAGTTTTAGTGCTTTTTTAAAAAATTAATAAGATTTTATTCGAAAACAATACTTCTTCAAGTCTTCAAGCCTGATAAAACAGTTATGAAATGCTAAAAAAAGATTTAAAAAAATTTAAAATATTAAAAAAATTAATAAAAATAACAATGTTGAAAATTTTAAGGAGTTGTGGCAGTTCCCATATGAACCAAACCAATTATTAATAATCGCAAACCTTATAAATTCTTCTCTGGAACTAAAAATTGCCCATTTCGATGAAATAAAAACCATTTTAGGTTATGTACATACATACCTTTGAAAAAGTAGAAGAACCATGAAGGGGGCAATTTGTTACTCTTTTTATACTTACATACATTTGCAAAATTTATGTATCTCGAAAATTTCGAACTGTCAATATTTTTCAATTTAATAAAATGAAGTTTTGTTTTGTTTGTTTTAAGGTTAAATTTTTTTGTTTGTTTAATTTTTATTCATGTTCTAAATAACATTATTTTTTATTATAGACTTAAAAATATCACCGATCTTATTTCCAATTATAATTTCTTAAAAAGTAAATCATATTAACATTTAATATGCAAAATAAATACAATATGAAAGTTAAATAAATTATGTATTTTAGTTTTAAATTATAAAAAAATATTCAAAGTTTAAAAGTGAAATAAATTGAATGTACGAGAGTAGAAAATTAAAAATACTTAAAACAGGCTTAAGTTAAAAGTTTCTATTACATTGTTATAACTTCCTTAGGATTTCTCTCTATTTATTTATTTATTTTTTGATATAATGTATTGTATTGCATTTAAATACTTCAATTTGATTGTTATTTATTTTTCTAATTAATTTGTAGATTTTATTTATAATACTATATTCCTTTTTGTTTACGTCTTGTGTTTACGGATTTCGTTTAATAATATTTGAGTTTTGTTTTTTACGTTTTAAAATTTGACGGGGTAAAGAGTTTTGAATTTGTTGTTCTTTTTTATTTGGTTTTATTAAGATTTTTATTGTAATAACTTAATTATATGTAATTTTTTTTGTTTTGCTTAAAAAAAAGTGTCAATTTAAAAAATTTCAAGTTAATACATAATACTTAAATATTAGAATTGAAAACTATTTTTTTAAAATATGTATTTTTTTATTTGCCATTTAAACTTAATTAAAAATATATTTTTGTGATGTGTGTATACATATATTTGCATGTCACTTTGCCTTTAAAATATTTTTATCTGGTCCTTTTTTCCTTTTTTTTTGTATCTTAAATTTTTCTCTATCTAACAGATATTATATTTATTTTGTAATATTTTTTATTATTTTTTCCATTGCTTTCTTGCCAAAGCCTTCTTAAAGCTACGATTGTTCGTTGCCAAGTCCAACACTTTCACTTGCGAATATGTATGCCTTCCACTAAACTATGGTGCACGTTAAAATAATAAAGTCACTCCCTTTCTTTTGATATAGGAAAAACAAAATTGTCGTATGTTGTTCTCGTTTGATTACCTCTCAAAGTTCTGGTTAAAAATCTTAATATCGAGGTTTGTATTTTTTATTAATGGCTCCATTATGGATGGCGAGCGAACTGCAGTTGCCTTGTCAATTGGCAACGCAACCGAAATTAAAATTTGTATTACTCTGCAGTTGCCTAAAATATATCGCAAATACTATTATTACAGATTGGCAACTGAAAATAATATAAAAAGCTTCAAACTATAAGAAATATACAAATGTAAGTGCTTAAAAAATTTCAAGTAAAAGTGTTTAAAAAATTAGTTATAATAAAGATTATTAATTTTCGATGAAGAGATGGAAGTAAAAAATTTGTCATGTAGTAGACGCCAATTAAGGTGTACTTCAAATTCTTTATAGTTCCCAAATCAATTTCTCTCTTTAGTCTTAAATCATATTTTGGACTTCCAAAGAATTTTACCTTAAATCTTATTTTTTTTAATTTTCGAAAACAAAAATATAAAGCGCCAAAAACCAAAAAAATGGGTGGCGTTGGCTGAAGTAGAGTTGTACTGCTCATGAAAGAACTAGTTCAATTGAACGATTCACTTCACTGAGCGGTGTGAGTCGTTCAATCTACTGAGCTCTTTCAGCTCAGTACTGAGCTCTTTCCTAACAAACCTTTTATGTATCAATTAATTTTGCTCGAAAATTTAATGTAGGAATATAATATATTTATTAATAATTCCGCACATTAAAACTATTTTATTTTTTTAACTTCATTTGCCTTGTTTTGTAATGTCTGACGATAAATATGTACATAAACACGCAAACTGTAAAAATCTGTCACTTTTTATGCTTGTGTTTAGCTCTTTCTTTCCCTCAACAATATGATTCATTAGAAATGAACTGAGCTACTGAGCTAACTGAATGAAGTATTTCAGTAAAGTGAGCTGAGCTGAAAAGCGCGCTCACTCAAGAGAGCTGATAAACACAACTCTAGGCTGAAGTAGTTAGCACGTTGACTACAAAACCGAAGGTTCTGGATTCAATCCCTCTATCCAACAGTCATTAAAATAACAACACCACGACATTTTTCTGATGTACATTAGTGTCCCTTTGTGTCAGTTGTTGAAGGGAGGTTCAAGTGATGAAGGCATAGTCACTGGTCACTGAACTATACCGACTTCGGCAGATACTAATCCTAATGTAAGATCAGAGCACCCTCCTTCGTCGGTATTGTGCAGCAGAATCATCGGCGAAGTAAATTAAGGAATAAAAATGGCTACTAAACACAGCTTCAAAAATTTAATGCGCCTCATTGAAACCAGAGGCGCCGCAACTCTGCATTATAACGTGCAAAACGTAGAGTTGTAAAAGAAAGAAGCTTTCCTCTATCTCTTCCTTCACCACCTGTCTTCTCTATCACTATCCCTTTCCTAAAAGAAGGTAACACCTATAAGTAGTAGTAGGCATTGATTTCCTAAGTGTTACTTCTCTTTCAAAAAAAAAATAAAAAAAAAAATAAAAAAGCGCTCAAGCTAAAAAATCAACTAAAAATTAAAAAAAAAGAATTGCGGTATCTTAGGACACCATTGTGTTAAACAACAATTTAAAAAAAAATAAGTATGAAAGAAATAAAAAGAAAAATAAATTTATAACTGTAATAGTGACCGAATGTCACTGTTCACATAAGACATTATGACACAAGATTTGGTAGCTTTTCAAGTGACAATAAAAAATCATAATATGGAAAATGGAGAATTTAGTTGGTAATTAATTGCATGGTAATATATGGAAAAATCTAAATGTCAAGTCTCCGGAACCATTGCACCGATTTGGTGCAAACTTGACATAATCTTAATTTACAGACCATCAACAACGTGCCCTGAAAGTTTGGTTGAAATCGGTCGAGCGGTTTCCGCAGTTAGTGGTGACATCAAAGTGTACACTTATTTATATACAGGGTGTTCGCCGAGAAGGTATACTATGTACTTTGTTTTGCCACCATTTTGGTAAATATTAGTCTTGTCAGTAAAGTAGACATTTGGCAAATTTATTATGGAAAAATATTCGATAAACCAAGGTGTTTAAATCGTTAAAACAGATCGCCCTTGTCAACTCCGATTTTCATGAAAAAATCAAATAAGTGACCTAGGCACATTTTCATTTGATTGGATATCCATGGGCAATGACAAAACCTCAAATTATTCATCAGTCACCTTTGCATCCATTAAAAGTGACAGTCTGTTGTGCAATTCATTGGATCTTACTTCTTTGAAAATGAAAACGGCGTAACGGTAACTGTGAATGGGGGGGGGTTTACACATTCCTTGATTGTGAAATCTGTGGAAGTAAAAAATGTAATGGTATAATGGTATAAGATATAATTAAAAAACTTTTTAAGGCCACAACTGCATACTTTGGGCTTGATTAACATGTGGTATCAACAAGACGGTGCACACATCGCATACAGCCAGAATTACAATGGAATTACTGGGAGTAGTATACCTTCCCGGCGGACACCCTGTATATAAATATAGATTTAAAATTCAGTTAAATAAAACATATAAAATTAAATAATAAAAATGAGACGTTTTTAAATTTAATTGAACTGTAGTAAATTTTAATCAGAAATAATTTCTAATTCGGGCTTAAGTTCAGTAATTTCAATTCTTATTGAATGAAATATTTTATTAATTAATATGAGTTTCTAAAGAAGAGAAGAAAAATTAAACTAGACTTTATAGCTGGGGGAAACACGGATATTTTTCTGTGCAGCCACGCACTTCATCAGCACCCTAGTCTATATACTTGGGTAGAGATTGTTATTGACATCAGCTATTTAACGTAAATTCTTATGAAACGGAATATGAGAAATGATTGTTGTATATACAATTAATTTAACTTTGGTAAACACATTTATTAGTATCACTATTCATTTTCTGTTTTTCCAGTTTTCATTTTCCTATATTTCATTCAATAAGAATTGAAATTACTGAACTTAAGCCCGAATAAGAAATTATTTCTGATTAAAATTAAATAAAAATAAAAGTTCTTTATGCTAATTTGAACAGAAAGTTAAAGTTAGTTACTTATGATTTTAACGTGTACCTTTTATTTCTAAATAAATATTAAATAATTTGCTAATTAATTGCTAATTATTTTTAGAATTATTTCGAAAACCTCTCTAATATTCACAAAAATAAATACAACTATTAATAAAACTTGACTACAATAATAAACCATGTATTTTTTTATATTCTCATTTCATTCTCAGAAACCTATTTTAAAACTAATGTGCTAAAAAAGAACTTAATTATTTTAAGGCTTTTTCTTTAAATTTTAATTTATCTTAAATTTAATAATAAAAACACGATTTTGTGTTTTTTATAGTTATTTTCAAAATAAAATTATTAAACGCTTCATTAACTTGTTTTGCTTTATTCCCCTTTTTTGTTTTAACATTTATTAAATTCCCTAAAATCTATATTTATTATTTATGTATGTATGCACTAGTGTCCTGCACAAGACCATTTATAAGACCTTTCAAGACATGAGAGATTTTTCAAATGCTTTACTAAAGCGAAATATTCTAAAACAAACGCTAAACAACAACACTGTTGGCAAGACAAACAACTGAAACAAATGTCTTGCCAACAGTGTTGTTTAGCGTTTGTTTTAGAATATTTCGCTGTTGTAAAGCATTTGAAAAATCTCTCATGTCTTGTGCTTGTGCAGGACTTTAGTATGTACTAATTTCAATATTTTTATTATTAAGCTAAAATTATTATTTATGTGAAATTTTCGCTGATACTTTTTACTAAATTGTTTCTTTTTGTCTCGTGAAGCTTAAGTCTTATTTTTATTTTATATAAATATTTTTTTAGTTACATACGGTTATTTGTTATTTTTTTTAATCTACGAGTAAAACACTTGCTTACGTTTTGCCTTTGTTAATATTTTACTTAAAATTTAATTTTTTTTATATTTATTTTTAATCCTTAAAATTTAATCATAAGGATGGAGGTGTGTGATTTCGAAGTGCTCATTATATGTATGTATGTGTGAGTGTATGTAACATGTATTTATGTATGTTCTATATATAGTCATAATCTAATAATATATAGTATATATATATTTTTGTTTTGAGAATAAAATCCTTAAGAGTCTAATAAAAAAAATTTAATTTTCTTAAATGGACCTTTTTTTATTTAATAATTCTTATTAATTTTATAAATATTAATACAATATTTTAAATAATTGTAAAGGTAAAATTCATTAAAATTGTATAGTTTTTTTTTTTAATAGAGAAATTATTGTTTTTGCAGAAAGCTTTTTACTTAAGAATAGTTTTACATACAGTGGCGCCTAAGACAAAAATAATTTCTATCTTCTGAAATATTGATGCCATTACAAAATGATGACATAAGCAAGTTTACGATGCATTGCGCAGGTGCATTAGTTTTGTTGCCATAAATCAGCTGTTTAGGTGACGTAGGCAAATATGTGTGTGTGTGTTTGGTTTTGAAAGCAAAATATGTACTAACATTTTAAATCAAAGGTGAAAAAATAGTGCAAAATATAAATAAAAAATTAATTAAAAATTAATATGATATAAAAATATGATGAAAAAAGTACAATAATAATAATAAACTTTTGTAACTTTCCCTCGAATACTGGTTTATGAAAGAAAAAAGAAAAGTTTTTGTGGCCGCCATAATAAAATTAATATAAAGACGTAGCAAATCTGTGTTGCATATATGCTCAAACATACTTGAAATGTAAATACTTCTTGCATGTATTATACTCCACCAACAATAAATTTTGTCGTATAATAAGCGAAACGCGATGGATAAAGTGATGTTCATATAATATGAGTGTTTACAAGTGGTGTTTGCGAATACTACTTGTTAGTAGCAAACACTCCAAATGCGAGCACCACAAGAACAAGTAGTGTCTTCATCTTTCATCCTTGTACGTTTGTTACTTTGCGTATTGTATGCCTAAGTGTGGGTGCAAAATGTAGATGGCTTGTTTTAACGTTTGTGTTTACCGTTTGTATGCGTGCCCATGCGTTGGTAGAAGCGAGCATCACAAATTCGTTCGTCACGAAGTATTTGCTTATTTACTTCTATAAATACAATAACTGAAACATATGTCTTGCAAACAGTGTTATTCAGTGTTTGTTTTTCAAGACTTCGCTACAGTAAATGTTAAAAGGCAACAGACTGCGTTTAATACTGTAATTCGCCATGACGGGCGTGCAAAATAAAAATGTACTAATGTTTTATTTAATAAGCAAACAAATTTTATTGTTATTAAATTTAAAGTTTTAAAAGTATAAAAGTATTTGTTGCTCTTTAACAAAGTTTTGCCTGATAGGACTTGGCTCGTTTTCTTTGATGTTTGTTCTGCGAGTATCGTTTATCGACTTTTGAGTTTAAATTGTTCCATGTCTCGTTTTGATTCTTTATCTGTCTGCTTCGCTTTACCTTCACTCAGAGTTGCAATTTATTGTATAGTGTAGCAGAGTTGTATTTTATTATATAGTTGAACAAAGTTGTATTTTAAAAGAACGCACAATCAATAGTAAAGCATTTGAAAAATCCTTCATGTCGTGAAAGTTCTTTTAAATACATTTATGAAGAGCTGTAATATGCAACATAACAAACTTAAGGAATTTGTTTTGCGATTTTGCAATTTAAAAAGGGGAAGTTATGAGTTTTTGAAACACGCTGCTATGCCTTATGTCCGCAAACTATCTTCTGCGGATGTAGATGGTTATAGTAGCCGTGTGCAGCCGTGGTCGTGTTTAACTGAATCTAAACTATTTTTAACTTTTAAGTGCATATATTTGAAGTCGGTTAAATTAAATAAAAATATTTTATTTTTATATTTTTAGTGTCCATTTTATATTTTGAGGTGTGTAATCCCGCACAATTTTGGTAATATTAGTGTTCGCCCAGTTTTCTAAATTCAATATCGCCCCACTTTCAGAGCTAAAGGTGTCTGCCAAGTTTCGTAAAAATCGGTCAAGTAGGAGCACAAGAAATATAATATTAAGCTTTAATGGGCATGTCCCCATACTCTTCTCTCAGCTTAAAATTATTTCATTCTACGGGGCAGAAACTGTTCACCAAGTTTCGTGGGATATCCGATTCCCAAAGAAGTACATATAATTTAATAATAACCTTGCATGCAAAATTTAGTATTTTTTTTGAGCCAAGTTTCGTAAAAATCATTTAAGTAGAAGCACGTGCAACAAAATATTAAATTTTAACGGGCGTACTCCCGCTCAATTTTTGTATGGCAGACTGAGTCTTTTTTTTTGAGCTCAGGATGTTTGCCAAGTTTCGTAAAAATCAATAAAGTAAAATAATATTAAATTTTAATGGGTGCATTTCTGCCTACTTTTTTAGATGCACGATTAAGTATTTTTTATAGCTCAGGGTGTATGCCAAGTTTCGTAAACATCGCTCAAGTAGAAACACTTGATATATAATATTAAGCTTAAATAGGCGTAGCTCTGCCCATTTTTACAACTTTCAGATTGTGCCATTACGAAAGCTTAATGCGTGTGCTAAGTTACGCAGCAATCGGATGAGTAAAAGATCATAAAATCTATGAAAAAACTAGTAGGCTTGTCTCGCCCCCTTTTTTGATAATGAGACCAAATGAGAGATACCGTCTCAGACAAACAAATTTGTTTAAATTCGTCTAAAAGTTACTGAGTTATGAAGTAACAAAAATAAAAGAATATGTAGACTAATTGATAACCCCTCCTTTTTTTGAAGCTCACATAGAACAATAAAAACGCTATTTTTCAATCTAGAACAGTTAGATACGTTCAAACACACATATTATGACATTTACATTGGAGTTAAACAGTTTTGAAAGCTTTGAATTTTTTTCTTGTTTCTTTGCAAAGTAAGCAGCAATCATTGTTATCGCCGATATTTAATTGGCTGTTTTGCTCTAGCCGGTGTGAAAGCACAAAGCTCTTTTGTAAAAGCTCGCACACTGTGCATACGGCTTGTTCGTTCGTTGCTGGTCTATAATGTATTTTAAAACAGGGAAACTTAATCAAGATCCCAAAGTAACTATGGAAAAAATCCACGAATTGGACTAGAAACTGCTTCTCGTCTAACATACTCTAAAGATTTAGCACTTTGCGAATACTATCAGTTTCCAAATTTAAAAAAATTTTTGGGATTTATGAGATTGGGTCTAACAAAGGGGTCATCATTAAAACAAATGCAAGTTTTGGGGATCTTGAGAAATCATATTATTTGTAGGGAATAAAAAAAAAACTAGAAAGACGCTAGATTAAATTGTATGAAGCTTAAAGTTGAGAAATAAAACGTTTTTTTTTGCGTAAACAATTTTATTTTATGCAAAAAGTCACGGAACCTGTTTTCGTAACTCAACTTGTATTCTACGTAGATCCTTTTCTAATTCTTATGCATTCATCAATTTGTAATTTGATATATACTTCAGAATATATTGATTTATTACCACTATTTTTTCTTTAGGCACCACTGTGTGCTGATACATAAGATTTTCAAAATGCCGTAGAAAGAGAGATTTAAAGAGTTATTAAGAAATTATATCAGTAAAAGTAAAAGTGCATATGGGTGATTCGGCGCCAAATCGAAAGGTTTAAAATTTAAATTTTTGTATTTTATTTAATTTAGCCAATTTTTAAATATTTTTTGGTACCCTTCAAAAGAGCGTTCCTGTTAAATTAAAATTTTTTTTGGTTACTCGTTCAAAAGATATTAAGAGTCCACTTTCATAAAACGCAACACCAAGCGTTACAAAAACAAAATACAAACTAATTTTTTTAGTTCTTTGATCACTTGCCTAATAATGGTCCAAGCTGGAATTTAAAAAAAAAATTTATTTTTTAGATGTTTAAAAAAATAGAAAAAAAATATTCCAAGTGTTTTTTTGCTTAATGCCCTAATTCAGTAAGAAGATTTAGGTCTTTTTTGTTTGAAAATACTTTAAAGTTCTTGTATTTGAATTCTCTAAAATATTTTCTTCAAAAATGATTGTTGTCCTTGATAATGAAAAATAAAAATATTATTTCCATGTTTTTAAAACATAAAAATTAAATTTAATTATATTACAATAAATTGAAAAATATATGAAAAAGTATGTGTTGGATATAATGTTTGGAACAAATCATAAAGCAAATACACGAACCTTCTAGCATAGACAATAAATAATAGGTCTGTCTGCGTACTTTTCCAGTAGCAAATACTCAGTACTCTGTTTTCTTTGTTTATAAATGAGCTGCCAAACATCATAAAATTTTGCTGACGATGTAAAAATTTTTTTTGCTCCTTTAATAATTTTATCGATCACATTAATCTTCAAAGGGACCTTAACAACTTTTTTAAGTGGTGCAAACTTAATATGATGGAGCTCAATTTAAAGAAATGTAAATGTATGCAGTTTTCCAGAAGTAATATAATTGCTGCTGACTACTATGTGGGAGGTCAGCAGCTAGAGTTGGTTGATTAATTTCTTGATTTTGGAATATTATTGGACCCAAAATTATGTTTTGTTCCTCATATTACGATGACTGTGAATAAAGTTAGAAGCGTTCTTGCCTTTATAAAGAGATGGGCTAAAGAATTTTCGGACCTCTACATTACGGATCAATCATATGGGACCCTTATAACAATATTCATAATATTCGTATTGAATCTGTCCAAAAACAATTCTTGTTGTTCTGTTTACGTGGTCTCCAGTGGAGTTTCGCAAAAAATTTTCCTTCTTATACCAGCACACTAGCTCTAATAAAACTACCTACTCTAAAAAGTCGTCGTTTTATGATTAACCTTATTAATGGTAATATTTTCTCTGAATTTCTTTTAAATTCTGTTAAATTTAATATTCCTTATCGTAGTACTCGTCGTTATAATCCTCTTGTTATCAAGCTTTGTAGATCCAATTATGCAATTGCTGATCCTTTTACAAGATTATGCCGTCAATACAATTATTTGTCAGAATTTGTCGATTTTTCTTTAAATTATAATATCATTAAGCACAAAATTATTGTTTTTCTTAATTAATAAGTTATAACTTTTATTATGTATGTATGTAATTCACATTATGCAACCTAAATTTAAGTATTTTGTTATTAGTCTGTAAGGATTATATCCATTGACTAAATAAATCACTAAATCACTAAACTTTTTTGGGAGAGTAAGACCAGTTTTACTCTGTCAGCTGAAATATCTCAAAAAGTACGCAGACAGTATCCAGTGATATCTTGCAAGAAAACAGCTGATCGGTGTGTAAACAATTGAAATAACAAAGCAAAAGAATTTTAGCCAGAAAAATAGCATTATTGGAATCGCACTGTATATTTGGACATTTCTAGCATGAAATAAAATGTTTTGTTTATTATAATTTAAAAAAATTTCTTCAGCAACATTTTGCAAGTTATCTAAGTTCTAACTCTAACTGACTGTCAAAAAATTCTCTTTTTGGCCCTCTCGCTGCAAGAGATTTGGAGTACGCAGACAACATTTTGCAAGATTTTGTAACATTTTGCACAAAATTATGCAAAATATGTGTACGCAGACAGACCTAATAATTGTTTTAAAGAATCACAACTGCGGCTTTTTTTTTGTCCATAGACAGGAAGATACAATCGTCGAACAGAATTGGGATATTAAACTGAATATATATGGATCATTTACTAAAACAAATTCATAACTCAAAAAAGCAGTTTGCCAGAAAATGATTTTAAAGTTTAAATTTTACACACAACTTAATGGATCAAGAGTTGAGTATACAAAGGTATCTGTATGAAATTTTGACAAAATGTAAATAAAATAAAATGTGATATTAATCTGCATCATTAACTCAAAAATCCCAATTTTTAGAATTATAACGTTGTTTTAATGAATGACCGTTATAACTACATATGTATAAACAACCAATGACTGTGTTCATACATAGTTCTTAAATTACGCAGTACAAATGACTATACTTAAAATTTATACATTGTATCAGCTACAATCATTAGCATAAGTATAAAAAAATACTCTGAGTATTTATTCAGCTACACATGAGTATATACAGGAGTATTTTATGTGTACACTTTATAAAAAAAATTTAGGCATCTGATTAGAGTTCTAAAACAAAATTATCTTTAAGCCGTGCAAACATTGTTTCTAAATTTTCTCAGTAGAAGTTTTATAAAAATTTTATAAAAATATACTGATTTTCGTCGGCTCACTGCAATGAAGTCATGAAGTTGCCTGCTACGGAAGCTACGAGTATTAAATGTTCATAAACTGCTAATAGAAATCCCTGGTCCTGTGCTGTTCATATGGATTCACTCACAAAAATATAAATAAAAATAATTAAATGCATTGCGTTTAAAAAGTAATGAACTTTTTTGTTCTCATTTTGAACGTTGAAGAAAACTTATTTGGCATTACAAGTACACAGAATTTGTTTACCCAAGACTTGCATAAGTTATCAGTTTCTGAATTGAACTCTATAAGTTAAATGCAGTTGAAGAAAGTAAACCAGAATTAATTTAAATCTCTCTTTCTCTTATTTCACTACATCTACATTATTTAAGCATATTATTAATTATTTTACTATGTATGTATATTGAACGGGATCATAAACAACTACAGACCATAGAATATGTAAGTGAAATCTTAACCTTTCTATCGATTGTATACTGATTTGAGTAAACTGTTTTTTTTTTCTTTTGAGAAAAATTCCATTACTTGTCATTCCCAGTCAGCATTCCCTTTTCCTTAATGCTTACTAGTATATCACATTTGATCGGCTCTTTATTGCACAGCATCGATACAATTTTCTTCGTCATCGTCGTCATTGTCAGGATCGGTAGGACTGATGGGGGACATTTCCACACTGTCCAGCAGCGGTGTCTTCTCTTCACTACAACCACCAGAACCGGCAGTACTGTCCTTGGCAAATATTTTCGCCAACTCAATGCCACTTAATGAACGTCTGGTAGGCGAATCATCGGGGGATGAAGTGTCTTGGGTAAGGCTGCCATGACGACTAGCGTTTTCGCTACTGGTATCGGTGTTGGAGGCGGCAGTGCTTAGCAAGCTTTTGAACACAGGTTTGCAAGAGGATTTTTTGGGAGATCTCGAGGTGGTATCTAGACTATGGGCGTTTGAGGATGGTGATGGGGTCGAAGAAAGCGAGAGTGGTTTATCCAAATGGCACGAAGAAGAGGAGGACGACGAGTGCTGTTGATGCTGAGGACTGAGATTGTAAGCAGTACCAGCTGGGCTGGTTAAATTCTGTTGGCAGGATAAAGTTGCCGAGGAGGTGGCTTTAATATTGGTCGTTTTTAAGCGATTTATAGAGCATGAACTCCAGCTAAGCTGATTTGGGTGGGGACGCTTAGTATATGCAACAGATTTGGCTGAATGCTGTTGTTGCTGACCTGGCTGCTGATAATGTTCTACGTAAGCACATTTGGATTTTGCGTGCGCCTGCTGACGTCTGCTCTGTGATCTTTGCTTGACTGATTGTGGTGGAGGTATATTTTGATTTTGATAATGGCCTCCTTGAAAATTATTGTCTTCGTTAATAAAACTAGTATCGTCTTCGGATAGATAACATGGATCGGAACCATCCAAGGGCATGGTGTTATTGATGGCGGTCTGCTTTAGCGTTGTCTCAAAAGTAACCAAATGTCTTTCAGAGTAAGATTTTCGTGCGTCCATTACTCTCAGATAGTCCGAGGAATCGCCTAGATCTTCGCTTTTTGAACTGCAGTAACGGCGATTGCCACCAGGTGGATTGTTGCAAAAGCTAGTGGTGACAGTTATTTCGGGTCCCAAAGTCTGATTGGAACCCATAATTTCATGTGTGGAGCCACCACGATTTAAGGATTGTCTACTATGACTACGACTACCATACGAAGAAAAGCTATCATAGTGATTGTTTCTCAAGGAGGAGGGAGATCGACGTGCTGAATTATTTGGAGATGTTTCGAGTAATGAGTCATTGGATTTGGCAATGCGATTTTTGCGATAAAATTTGCTATCACGCCACAAGGTCTGTCGAGAGCTAGATGAGCCAGCAGCAGTCGCTGGTCTCTGAAGTTCCAAAGAGGTGCCACACTGGGCCAGCATAGTGGATGAACCGGGTGAAGATGTAACCATTTGACCTGGAGATATATCGCACATTATAACTTGGCTAGAGGTTTTGCTAATACGGAATGATGAATGTGTGAGTTTTTTGTATTTTTCGCTCTGGACGTTGACGCGATTGTCGGAATGAACGCGATCTGTAATGGGCATGAAGGCATTGTCTATGCGCCTTTCTTCCTCCAGAGAGCGAAAGGCCAGTCGATTGACATTCTTCAAGTGTTGTTTATCCGAGTTAGCAGATTTTTTCAAAGGTGACATGTCTTCAAAAGAACTGACTCTGTATTTCTGGGAGAATACTTCAATTGTGCCCGATTTCTTCGAAGGAGACGTGGTATAGATGGAATTCTGATCGTTGACCAAAATTTTTGGAGGATCGAATTGTTGAGTTTGATTTTGTTGTGACTGAGCTTGGCTACCGGAGCTGGAAGCTAAGCTTGAGTTGCTGGAATTGGTGGTAGCGGTGACTAAAATTTTGGGTGATAGTGAAACTGGAAAATGTTGGGGTCTTATGTTGCCGGTTGAACTTGAAGAGCTAGACGCGCCTGAACAGGTTCCTTCATCGATGTTTAGGAAATTATTTGGAGAAGTTTCACGACATGGTGACGATATGGCTGAATCCTGGGACACCATACTACGAGGTATGGTGGCCAATTCCAAACAAGTTTCATGGCCGGCCGTTGTGGTGGCTATGATAACATCCTCCACACCTTCATCTATGGGCGAGGAAATGGACTGGAAACTACTTAGACGAAAGCTGGAAGTGGAAAGATCGTTGTCAGTTAATGAACCAAAAGCAGAGTCTTGGGAAGGATTACTACGACCATATTTTAAACATTTCAATGAATATTCCAAACGGCGACTTTTGGAGTTCTTAAAGTTGCACATGTCTGCAGTTAATTGATGATTAAAGGAGCTGCCAGCCGTGGATGCAGATGATGAAGAAGATGAAGAGGAAGATGCTGCTGAAGCAGTGGCATGCAAATGAGCTGACTGATTGTTGTGACTGACAGTTAAAGTTTCCAAGTTTTCCTTTAAATTAATTGTCTCATACTCCGGCACCTCCGGCCCCTGAGTGGTGATGGAACATTGATCTGTATCCTCATGTGAAACTATGGTAGTGGCGGTTACACTTGTAGCACTTTCCGATGAACAAATACTGCCTCTGTTGCCAGAAATGGCACCCTTTAAGTTCAAATCACTATCACAAGTAGAGCTGCAGCGCATCATGGGCTGCATGGATTGTTGCTGTTGTTGCTGTTGTGGCTGGTGTTGTTGATGTTGTTGTTGTTGTATCTCGTTTTCTGTGCTTTGAGTGTTAAACAATTCTTGTGTTGAATTATCCTCAACTTGGGTGGTATTGTCGCAATAGTGTATGGGTGATTCCATGACATCATACTGTGACTTTTGACATAAATACGGTTGACTATGATAATAACCTATGGCCAAGGCATGTTGTGAGCCATTATGATTATGCTGTTGTTGTTGTTGTAGATTCAATTCTTGCTGCTGTTGGTGATAATGATGTTTTATACGTTGCAATTGCTTCGCTTGAAAATTACAACCCACTATGATTTCATCAAGTAGCCCTTCTTCTGAACTACTTGATATAAAATCAAATGATTCCATTGTTCTGCTCAAGCTATTGTTGTTATCGTTATTGGGTTTCACAGTGCATGGTGTGTAGTCGTAGTAGACAAATCCGGAAAATAGGCGTTCGTAGAAATGTAACAGAACCGTAAGATGAGTAAGAGAAAGAAAAGGGGGAAAAAGAAAACAAATATAATTGTTTTATGATGTCAAGTATCTTGTAGTTTTTATTTATTTTATTTTTTGTAACAATTGCTTTTATTATACAAGTTGCTGCTTCATCTACAGCAACATCAACATCATTGCAATCGTTGTTGTCATGGTTATCAGTGGATGTAGATGAAGTACAAGTTAAAAAGTTTATGTTCGTACTCGTATGTTTTCGGTCTGATTATGACTGCCAATTGTTTTCAAAAAGCATGACGGATGTTGCACTAATATTGCACGAGTGCACATACATACATATGAACATACTTAAACATGGTTGAGCATGAGTTAAATGACTTAAGTTAAGTTGAGAACAGGATATAGGAAACATGCAATTAGCACACACACATACATACATACATGCATTTATTTACTTTCTAATCTACTGCGTATTATTATTACTGCTGAGGTTATTAAGTCTATCGAAGCTTGTTGGCAAAGATATGTTATGTGTTTATGTTATTTATGTTCCTATTACAAGCAATAATGCTTTGAAGTTTAATGCATTGATAAATGAACTTTATTCTTTTGCTTATCTAAAGTATAAAATAATGTTATAGATACTTGTACATGATGTGATTATTGCAAGGAAATTACAAATTTAATAAACTCAATAGGTAGTTTAATTAATTCACATTAGTTTAATTATTATTGTTCGAACTTTATTTGTTTTTATATGTATGATTAGATAAGGCTAAAGTTCGTAGGCCAAATTATATGTGATAATTATTAATGAATAAATAACACCAAAGTTAATTTGTATATATTCTGACAAACACTAGCAGAACGGAACAACTAGCACGTTCATCAGCAGCTTTCGTTGTGTTTTGTCCACTAAACTAATAAATAACAAATGGCAATGGCAAGACTGTCGTAAATTTAGAGATGGTAAAATTTATCTTTCATTACAAAAAAAGCGTGCGGCAAACCAATCAAACCAATTCACGTATTCCATTTGCACTAAAAAAATTTTCTTAAAAAAGTATCACATATAATTTGGCTTACAGAGCGATACGAACTTAATCCTAATCTAATCATAATTATAATAATTAATTTATCTTTTTTTGTGAAATATTTAGGCCGGCAATAAAAACTTCTCTACTTAGTAAGTAAAGAGTTTAGTGTAAAAAAAATCTAATTCCTTAGAGAAAAATTTGATTTTTCATAAGGAAATGTTGACGAGATTATGATTGTTAAGGAATCCTAAAATAAAAGCCAACACACCTGATATAGAAATATTTTCAGAAGAATTTTTTATATTAAAGTGATATAAAACTGCTCCAAGCTCTAATTCTGTTAGAAAATAGTATTAAATCGTGTTCGTTATCAGAGGTAGACCTTTTTTTCAACAATCATTGAATGAATTCAACACTCAACTGCTTGCGTTGAATGAAGAAAATTATATGGAAATCATTACTATAAGGATAAAATTTGTAAAGACAATGTAGAATTTCGAAACTTGAACCATCGCTTTTGGTTGGCATTGCTTTGCTTAATACCTCTGCTCTGAAGCTAAGATTTGTGTTGTGGACAATGTATATCACTGCTTCTGAATATAAATTTCTTGGTTATCTTGGTAGCCCCGCTATTGATTTTTTCCAATGTTGTGCCGGTCTCTTAAAATTTTTGGATCCAGAATATTCTACGCAGTCTTGCACTTTGTAAAAATTTTCATAAGGAGAAGCAACTCCTTTTGTAAAGTTCTTATAGTGATCCCTCCTAATATATTACATATTCATTCAGCAAAAATTTTATGGACATTTATCAAAGCTATTGGACGTTTTAATAGGATGTGAAGTTTCGCTTTGTTGTGATTGTTTATTTTTTTGCACAACTTAACTTCATTTTACTTTTTAACATGACTTTCGCCAACATGAAACAACAAAACACCCGTATAAAAAAATTAAATGCATTAAAAAAAATTGTATAGAGTGAAAATTAAATAAGCTTTTGAAAACATGCAAAAATGTAAGTGTTACATAAAATAAAATCGCTGCCAAGAGGATGCACAATGGGCCTTGACACTGATAAAAGTAATTTGCACATTTTAACTAATAAATGATTTAAGTAGTAAACAATAGTGCATATATACATATTTATTTATTTATTTATTTATAGATATTCTACAAAGTAAATTTGCAGAATATGGTTGCACAAAAATGGACGGGTGACTAGGACCATATGTCCATGATGTTATTAACAGTATTCTTAAAAATGTTTTTGTGACTGAATGTATACGACCTATGCCTTCATATAGGAAGTAGCAAAGTGGTTGTTAAGGAAATTCAACAAAAGAATCGCAAGATTACACGGTAATCCGTGGAAGAACAGTCAACCAGTGCGAGCGACACGCAAAGCTCTCGAAGCAGCGATGCCAACTTAGCTATTTTAGAGCTAGATTTAGCTCTTTTTGATTGCTTCTAACTCGAAATTTTTCGCTTTAGCTCTTTTTTAATAAAAAGCTCCTTTCAATTGTGGAAACGGCACGTTTGGCACTTTTTACATCTTATAGTAAATTTTCCCGTTTTTATCCTATGGTTTCTTCTTTTGGGCATTTACATTTTTGGCAACTATGTTTTTGCAAATACAGATACTTTTTTTTGCAACTATGTAAGATATATTTATGTATTTAGGTATCCCAAATTGTAAGACCCCGTTTTTATTGTAAAGTGTTCGTTTCTGAGTAATTTGAAAATTTTCCGCAAATTATTGAATTGGAAATGGACTGCCAAAAATATAGGAAAGCTTGGAAATCAAATCCCGCGTTTAAAAAAATGGATTAAACCAACAAAATTTCCTTCTAAAGTTAACTCGTTTTGAAAATGATTGTTCTTATTTTGTAACTTAACGTATATACAAGTACATATATGTAAATGTGTATGGTCATATTGTTAATGCAGATAAAAATATCTGTATCAATTGCTGTGAAATGATTTTATTTAAAATTATTATTTTTTATTTTTTCTTACTATTATTTTTATTAATAAAGATATTCGTTTCAGTTTTTTTCCAGTTGAAAAAACTAAAAAATGTAATTTTTTACGACAAACACAGGAAAATAAATTTGAAAAAAATTTTTGATTTATTTTTCTTGTTTTTGTTGTCAAAAAATTACATTTTTTAATTTTTCCAACGACCAAAACCTGAAATTAATAACTTTAATGTAAAAAAATCTTGAAGTGCAAAATGAATAATAAATACATTCAAAGATTTAAAACGGAAAAATCTTGAGTTTTTAAGTTTAGCTGTTTTTGCCTACTCAGTTTGCTCGTTTTGCCTTTGAATTGTTGGCATCACTGTCTCGAAGGCCAATAAACAACAGTGGCCTGGTTGCACTTAAGAAATAATTGCCAACGACACGTGATGCTGACTCTCCCAGAGCTGCTTTACGACTGCTGATTATATACATATGTATGTATGTGTAAATAACAGTCATAACTTTCCAAAGCTGCTTCGATACACTGCATAGCGCTATCGTCTCTCTATATATAACGCGATTTATTCTGAGACACATTCCTTAATTGTGAAGGAATTTCAATGTTGTGTGAAAAAAAATGCCACAAAATATTGCTTTACATAAATATCTTTTAATAATCGCATCAATAATATTTGAGAAAATAAAACATACATATCGCTTATCTATTTCCATAGTGTCACATCTCAAAAAAAAAAAAGAAAAATGTTTTGCATTTTTAGAGCTATGACACTATTGAAGTAAATGAAAGATGTGTATGTAAATTCCTTTTTTTCAACCCTCTCAAATTATTGATTGCTGCGTTTTATGACGATTTCCAAAATACTTCGATGGTCCAGTGGTCACCAGATAAATACTTTCTCTTTCTCTTGGCGTGAAAAAATGTCCCATTGTCCTTGGAGAAAATATGCAAAAAACTACAAAAGTATAACTTAACAAACTTATTAAATTTAGTGCTTTTTTTGCTCTGAAAAACTTGGCATCACTGTTTGAAACTCATTTCAATTTTATAATAACAAAATTTTGCTATCATTTTTGATGGTATTTTAGCTGGTTATCTGGCGCGTTTACTATACAACGTGTGATATATATACATAGTTCGAACCCCAGCAAACCTTTTTGTAAATTTCCTGACTACCAAGTGACTTAAATAAAGTCAACTTTAAGTTAATTGAAAAATAGTGCAGAGTGGCACAATTGACCACCCCCTAGGACATCGTAATGTTGAAATAGTTACTTGTTTCCATTGAATAGTAATCTAAAAGTAAACTAGTACTACTTGCGAAATAGTTAGCTTAAAGTTAACTGAAATTCCTACAGAGAGTTTAGTACTATTTAGTACTAGCGTAAGTCCGGCGTGTGTTGTCTTTTTTAATTTTTTTATTAATAGAGGGCTTTTTATCATACATATATATATGTATATGTACATAAAAAATATTTTTGTGAAAAAGTACCAAAAAGAGAGAACAATTTAAATTTAAACGTTATGCGTTTCAAAAAAGTGCCAAAATCTATTTGAAATTTTTTAAATAAATTTCAATTTCATTCAAATTGCAATTCTTTGCTTACTGTTTTCAAAGATAAATGGGATACAAAAAAGTAACAAAACTTGGGTTTTGCCCGTTTTATCTCTTTTTAAGTACCAAAATCAAAATTTAGATTAAATTGAATTTTTGGTACTAAACTTGTTAGTTCCGGAGAAGTAGAGATACCGTGTTGAGCCATTTTAGTCCACTTAAAATTCGAATTTCTAAAACTCCCTCTTAAGTGGATCTACATACGTATAAAAAGAGTTTTAAAATTTTAAAATTTAAAAAATTGAGAAATATTTTTGTATTGTAAAATTCCAAAATCCTCTTCACGAATAGATCGAAAGCAATGTTTTATGTGTTTAAAACATTTGCCACAAAATTGACTTTCTAATGAAATTTGGCTTGGAGCACATCGGATGATTGCATGATTTCAGAGTCTATAACGGACGTATGCATCTAGGTACATAGATAGAACATTTTTTTGTATTTTATATACAGATCGCTCATTTACTCAAACAACGTCATAACTCAATAAACTGAATTTTCTCAAGAAAATGGAATTTTCTTCGTTCTTCATATTGTGTAATAATTTCATATATACATATATTGTTTACTTAACTTTTGAAAGAAAAATTTAATTTTCTTTTTCCATCAAATTTGTAAATTAGTTTAAAGTTAAACTAACTTTCTAACAAGTTTTTTTTTTTGAGTTATGATGTTGTTTGATTAAATGAGCGATATGTTCTCGTTTTTACTTTCGGCCCCACTGTGCACCTGGTCGTTAAACATTTTCATTGAAAAAAAACCTTTTAAAAATTATAAATAAGATTTACATATTCTGAGAAAGAAAGGTGGGCACTTTGCAAAGGAAGAAAACAAAAACAAAAGCAAAAACAACAAAAAATTTCATAACGTTAAGAATTGCGGGTGCACAAGTAATTGATAATTAAGCTGAATTTTAGCCTTAATATTTAAATGTGTGGTGGGTGTGGTGGGTATGGTGGGTATGGTGTCATAATGTGTTTATTGGTGTATTCAAGAATTTTAAAGTTTAATAATGTTTAAAGCGACTTTTATTCTTATTATTATATTTTTATTTTAATATACAAAAGTTATTTTCTTTCGGTTGCTGATTTAAGTGAGAAATTTTATCAAGCAAATTAGAAAAAGGTGAGAATAGTGGTGATTTAAATTTTATAGCATTTTGTCATAATGCATGTAAAAAATAAACCTACCGCTACTTAAATTCACCACTTTTACCAACTTTTTTAATTAACCTTCAGTTCTATTCATTTTAATTCGGTAAAAACTTTAATTTAAATGAAGAAATTAAAAATAATATGAATTGGCAATAGTTTTTTGAAAATAAAAAGAGTTATGCTTGTGGTGCTTTTTGGTTTCAAGTTTAAAGAAGAAAATAGAAATGTAAAAAATAATTGAGAAAAAAAACTTACCAAAGTTTTTTTTTGTTTTCGAAAGTAAATGTTGATTGAAGATTTTTTTGGTACAAAATTAAAATATAATTTTTACATAAAGTTAGAAATTTTATTTGAAAAAAAAAATTTTTTTTCTCGAATACAATTTTTGAGTTTTATACAATTTTATTTGAGTTAATATTTTGTTCTGTTCGTTTCGGTACTACGATCTTCAAGTTTTAGTACATTCGAAAGACTTCATAAGGCGCTGGTAGGACTCTTTTTTTTGGTTTTGTTTAGTGTAGTTGAAAATATTTTGTTTAAAAAGGGTTTTGTGTTAATAAAGGTAAATAAACAAAATATAGAAAAAATTAGGTTAAAAAAGGAACAAAAGTAGTAATTTTCTTAAGAGAAATTGTATCATTAAGAAGACATAATTAAATCATTAACATGCTTACATAAATTTAAAACGTACATCTATTCATTGCTAAGTATTATATATACTACGAGTATAAAACCGATTTTGTAAGACTTTAATTAAATGATTTAAGTGGCAAGACAGAACTTCTAGGCTTAAAGTAAAAAAACTGTACGACGATTATAATGATTGGAATGAAGCTTCTTTTCTATTGACAGCCACTCGACTACACAATAAATAAATAAAAAATACAACAGAATTGAAAACCTCTTTACATCGTAAAAAAATATTTCCCTTTGAAAATTTTTCTTTAATATCTTATTCGAATAATCCAATGCGATTATTCGCATTTCCATATATAAAAATTATATACAACAAAATTACTGGTATACTCGTAAGGCGATTTGAAAAAAAAATATTCAAATAAACTATATGCATAAAAAATTTTATTCAAATAACTATAGAAACAATATAATTCGAATAGTTTTATTCGAACAGTTTTTATTTGTATAATTTTTATTTGAATATTTTTTTTTTCGAATAATTTTTAATCGAATAATTTTTTTTTAAAATAATTTTTAATCGAATAATTTATTTTGAACAGTGTTTCTTTCAGCTATGTTTTTCTCATATCTTTATGCAAATAATATAGTATTATATATTTCGAGCCATAACCCCCAAAAAAAGCTTAACCGACACTTTCTTCCACCTCGAAAATCCCATATTTATGATATCAAATAATCGAGTTTGGTCAAAAAATCTGATTCGCAAATTATAACGCCTACGTTTTTTTAAATATTATTCGAATAGAAATTGCTAAAATAAATGTGTTCGAACAAATATTTTTGGAATAAATATTATTTGAATAAATCTTATTAATCGAGGAACATTCTAAAGAAGAAAAAATTCTTTGCCTTACTGGAAATAACCAAAACCCAATTTTTTTTCCGTTATCGAAATTTTTCTCTAAAACGTAGCTCGGATTACTGAAATTTGTTACAGTTAAGCGTACTGCCTAAAATCAGTACAATATAATAGAAAAATACAATAAAGTACGGACAAAACATGCATAATTTATTCAGCCTTAAGTTATGCAATCAGAGTAAGTTTCCTACAAAACATAGTTGTGGGCTTGCTTTTGGTTTTCAGTAATACGATATTTTCAGTAAAGCGATGTTTCGCTAAAGCGATTTGAATAAGACTAGCTGCGCTTAAAATCAGTGCGGGGATTTGTATGGCATTCATCAATCCGATTTTTTTTCAATATGGCGTGTTGCGCTAAAGCGGACTCGACCAATACAATTTATTCGATTAATTTCTAATCGAATTAAGAATTTTAGTTATGTAAATGCTAAATAAAGTTATTTGAATAAATATGCTGAGAACTAAAATTATTATTCGAATAAAACAGTAGATTCTTGATAATTTGAATTTCGTTATTTTGAATCTCTCGAATATGAACTTTGCATACTGTACATGAACTTCATGTGATAGTGTCAAAAACAATTTTTTTTTCATACATAATTTCATAGCATTAAATAAATAAATAGACAAATTCGCAGTGGTGATCTTTTTATTTCATTAAATGCGTTAATGTTGCTATTTAAAATGAAACCGTATTTAAATACAACTTAAATTTAAATAAAAACTAACTTAATGTGTACAAATTTAAATATTAAGTCAAAAACTGTAGGTAAACAATTAATTCTCAAAGTGCCATTAGAGAAACTTCTTTCCAATAAATAAACTACGATAAATTTTAAGTTATTTCTTCGAATTTTCTACCCACAATATTACACAGTATATCGCTCCTGTTATTGCAACATAGTCATAACTCTAAAATGTTTTTGTTTTTGGTAATTAATAATTTGTGAGAAAAATTCACATACTCACTTCTTGAGCGGAGAAAAATCTTTTAATGTGTTCATTAAGTTGTAAGTAAATTGATAACTTTAATGTAATTTTCTGCGAAGCTCGCTTTTTTGAGTTATGACTTTGTTGCAAACATCTGAATTTAAAGCGAAATTATTAACACGTGATAATATAAATTTTGTTTTTCTTTCTCTTTTTACTTATCTTTATCAAAAACTTTTAATAGTGTCTCCCTGGTGATACAATTTCATGCAAAGCCAATAATTTTTTTTTTATTATTTTTATCGAACTTTTTAATATGAATGTGGTTTGTTTTTGTAGGGGAGATTAAGAAATAAAATGTACAAAAAGTTTTTGCTTTAAAATAAAATAATGTTAACAAAAAGGAACATTATTATATTGAAAATATAATATAATATAAAATATTATATCATGGATTACATTTATATTTATATATTGAAAAAAAATATGTATATTTATATAAAAGTTATTAATATTTATTAATGTAAAAACATGCTACAACAAAAATGTATATGTGAAATTTATATTGTTTTGAAGAAATTGTAAAAAAATGTTACGGGGGAAAGAGGGTTCAGTCATAAGGCAATTGGACTTAGAAAGAAGCAAATAGAAAAATGTACGAGTAACATAATATTTTTTAATATATGTGTAATTTATAAGTTAATAAATATTATGCAAATGATAGACGGATATTATGATTTACAGTGTCTCTCATAAATTTTTGATTTATTTGATGTCTATTATGAATTTAGGAAGAACAATGTACTTTAACATCAACATTATAAATATTAATACAGTCGTCCTCAAAACACTGCTCACAGGAATTTGCTCTAAATAATACGAGTAATTCTCAATTTAACAAATAATTTGTACATAAAATTGAAACGTTGGGGCAAATTTTCATAGAAATCGTTTGGGTAAAAGTAAAGGGCCATGCCCACTTAAAAAAATCTGAGACTTTTATCATTACAAATGCCAAAGATATGTGCAAGGTTTCTAAAGAATATATTGGTACAGAAGTAAGTGAAACAAAATTATACAATTATGTGTGCAAAGCATCGTAAAAATTTATTAAGCAGTGGAAAAATATGGCATTAGGTTTTTCAATAGAGTTCATATGGAAATATTTTTAAATTACAAGTCGTATCGGATGACGTGATTTGCTGGCCCCACATCTAAATAAAAAATAATAGTACACGCCTATGGACATGATTACGCCCACTTTCTAAAATTAAAAATTTGAAAATAATCATTATTATTATTGTATCGGTTACTTTAAATGCTTAACTTTGAACTATTGTGGGCGTGTTAATGCCTCTGGCTAAGGATTTCTAATTTTTAGGATTTCCTCGGCAGGCTTTCATTGTAAAGCTTTCAATCATCGTATATGACTTTACCTTGGAGTGCCTTATGTTTCATCATTTTATGATTGAGAGGAACAAAGTTTTGTGGGCTATAAAATAGGACACAGGAACTGATACACTACAATGCGTTCGGATAAATTACATAAATCGAGAAAATAATTTACTTAATTCTCGTAAATAAGGCCAATCCATATTACACAGCTCAGTACCTGGATTCTGTAACTTTTTGCGAACCGAAAAAGGTAATATTTATATATATTTATATATTTATTCGCTTGCGGTAACGATAATGTGATTTCGTAATTTCTTTTTACTATAGTCTTCATCCTCATCTTACTCACCATTTAATTCAATATTATGTGGTATCTCTGTATAGAAAATGTGAAAATAAACGAATAGCACAAAGAATAATAAAGAATAAATTCAATGAAGTGCGACTTTGACCCGCGCACGAAGGGTTGCGTACGGACAATACATATGTAATTCAATACGAACTTGGGCCTATATGTATAAAATATAGTTTTGAAATTTTTTTTAGTTATGGCGTTTTTGGTTTTTTTTTGGTTTTGGCGATTTTTTTAATTTTTGGCGTATTTTTGCCCTTTTTTCTCGTTTTTTTAATTTTTTAGTTGTAGCGATTTTTCGGTTTATGGCGTTTTTTTGCGATTTTTTTAGTTTTGACACTTTTTTTCTCTTATTGGCGATTTTTTTATGTTGGCGATTTTTTTAGTTTTCACACTTTTTTTCCCGTTTTGACTATTTTTTGCGGTGTTTGGCTATTTATTTTAATTTTGGAAATATTTTTTAATTTTATCGATTTTTTTTCATTTTGGCGATATTTTTTCATGTAAACAATTTGTTTAGATTTGGCGCCTTTTTCGCGCTTTGGCGATTTTTTTTCGGTTTTTGGCGTTTTTTCATTTGGTGATTTTTTTTTATTTGGGCGATTTTTTCGAATTAGGCGATTTATTTTAGTGTTAATATTTTTTTTTAGTTTTGGCGATTTTTTTTTAAATTTTTGGCGATTATTTTTCTGTTTGGCGATTTTATAGTTTTGGGATTTTTTAGTTTTACCGTTTTTGAAAATTTCAAGAGTTTGCCTCTAACCGAGGCAAGATACAGCAAGTTGTCAAAATTACACAGTCAAAATTGCATTAACTGATGGACCACCCTTTAAATTAAATTTTTTTAAACTTTAGTGTTAATTGTTGTAGTCTATATAAAAATACACTAATTTCACCAATTTCAAGTGTCAATATACATATGCACATACAATTGTATGTATATTGCATGGAATTTTAATATTTTTCGTTGCTCGTTTTGGAACAACCTTCAATTTTTAACTCTCATGTATTTTTGTATTCTTGTAGCGGCCAAAGTTCTACATACTCTGTCCAAATTTCAGATCCGTAGCTCTCATGGCTCTTGAGAAAATAGCCTGTGACGGACAGATGGCCAGACGGACAGCATATCGAAAACAATAGGGTTCCTTTTCAATTTTGGTGTACGGAACCCTAAAAATTCAATGAATTTGATATTGTGATTTATTTTTTTTTCTCCAACCGACAGCGAATATCGTTAAAATATGCTGAATACCAATGTCGATAAATTTTCGTTATATTTATTATAGCGTTATATTTATTATAGTTACAGAGTCCAGGTATAGGTCTCGATTGCTCAGGTGACTATATTTGTCAAAACAAATTCTTCTGGTTATATTTTTGACATTAACGTCCCATTTCACAATTTATGGTTAAGAGTTAACGTAAACTTTAACTGACAGTTCTTCATACAAAACTTGCCGTTAAAGTCCCTGTTATCTTTTAACCATACATTGTGAAAAGGTACATAAAAGTATAAATTTTTCAAAGAAAATTGAGCCGAGTACACATTACATGAATTTGCCATACCTTGCACTAAAAATGATGGTGTACAAGGAAAGGCGAATTCAATATAACAAATAATTTTTTTTCTGTTATCAAATAATAAAAAAAATTAGCGTAAATTAAAAATAATATGTGTGGCACTCGAAAACTGCCGTAGTAAAGTTATTGCTTAGCATTTTTTGATCAACTTACGCAAATTTATTTTTTAAAATAAAAAACCGATGAATTGTCTGTTTGTTTGTGCTTATCATTTTTTGTCAACCACGATTGCTCTACATTGTGTTTTCCTACATGTAAAAATCTGTTTTAGCAATACTGTACGTTAATGAAATCAATAGCATACTTTAGGGCGATTCAAATAAAAATAGTCTCAGGTTTTTTTCGTTACGGAATTTCTTGGATCGGTCGACACCCTCAAAGCCTGCGACAAAAGCTATGCAATAGCTTAAAAAAAAGTTAGGAGGAAAATGATTTTTTTAATTGCCAGAAGTTTAATAAACTTACACTGTTCTTCCTAAAAATACTCTTTGATTTATATATCTTGCCCTCATAATTAGTATAACGAAATATCAAAAATTTAAATACGACACTGTTTATGGAATTTTGGAAATAGTCGTTAGTTGTACATAGAATCATATCGTTGGCTAAAATGCAAAATGGCGTAACAAACAAAAAATTTAAAATCGAGTTTCTGATTGATTTTTATGAATGCCATTAAACTGCGAGTACATGTCTTTCAATAAAAATTACAATTTTAATTTTTTTTGTTAGTTACGTCTTTTTGTATTTTTGGTAACGTTATACAATAATCAAATATTTAATACATAATACAAATTACAAAATGAGAACAAAATTTCTTCAAAGTAGCAACAAAATTCCCAAATCATAAAGACTGAAGTATTGAAATAAAATCTTTCGTTTTTCGTACCAGTAACTGGATGCAGTAACTTTTATTGCGATAATCGAATCGTTTTAATAATTATCATGAAAATTTAGCGAATTTGCTATACAGTAAAATATTTTAACAATATTCACTGTCGGTTAAAGAAAGAGTAAAGAGTAAAATTAGAAGCTCGAAATTCATTTAGTTTTTTATTCTCTTTTACGCTTTTCACTTATTTTCACATTTTGTGTGCAGGGATGCCACATTATAAAAAATTAAATGGAGAGTAAAAAGCAGCTGAACACTATCGTAAATAATACATTACAGAATGACGTTATACTAGTTCCAAAACAAATAAATATATTGATAAATATTAAGATTTTCGGTTCGAAAAATCTTACTGAATCCCTGTACAGGTTTCAAAAAATGCAACTGAATTTTATTTCAATATTTCAACGCATTTTAGTTTTTTCGGGGGGACACAGAAAATGAATATAATTACAACATTGAAACTATTTAATTAGTGTTTTTTTTAAATTATTTTTAAACATTTTTCTTATTAACAGCTCATTTTTGTACATTTATTTTGGATGGATTCATTTGGGTTGTGTTGTATTCTGTGTAACAATAATAATTTTAACTTACCCCGATCTTCGGTCTCTTGGTGTGGATGGTGGCGTGCATGGGGAACTGGTTTCACTGAAAGAGTTTCCTAATGCAGCGCATTGGCGTTTTTTGACGGCTTGTAACAAGTTCAAAGTACATCGACTAAGGCTTGGCTTAATGGTCTAGAAAGGAAAAATAAATTAAATTAATCGGAAATAGTCGTAATAAAGGCAAGTTTGTTTATATGTGCATAATTTGAATTACTTATAAAGAACATAAAGAATATAGCAACTACGCGGCCTTGTCAAAAAAATTTAATGCGTCTCATTTAATACTAGAGGCGCTACAACGCTCTTTTACTTCACCCTCTGTCTTCTCTATCACTATCGCTTACTTATTTCTCTTTAAAAAAAGAGCGGGACCAGGTTCATTAAAGTTTACTATTATCATGCCCGTTGTTTCTAGAAAAAGGTAATTTACCTAACGTTTTTACCTACAAGTTTGCCTTGTAAAATTTATCTTACACTATAAATATCTGTACAGTGTAGACTAATAGATATCTATGGCTAGAAATGACGGGCATTAGTCATGTACTTCTACTCAATAGATTTTTACGAAATTTTTCATACATCCTTGTGATCAAAACATCTGTCCTTTGAAAAAGTAGACAAAGCCGGGCTCATAAAATATTATATAATATTTCGATCTCAAGAAACTTAGCACACATTGTGGAGGCTTATGCTGATACGATCTTCTATTTAGACAATTTGCCCATACTTTATGAATAGTTTTCCGAGACGACAAGAGTCTTACACAAAGAAATGCTATAAAGTTTTCATTTAAAAATGCTCTTTTAGGTGACAAATTATGCAATTAATACACAGAAAGTAGAAACAAATGGATTTTGAGTTTCCGGTAATTCCCAAAAAAATTCGCAAAATCCCCAAAAAGGGATTTTTAGTATCTTTTTTTGTATTACTCCTATTTTTCGCCGGGTGTGGATAATACTTTAAGAGATATCATCCATCTAAGGATGGCACGATAAATTTTTTGGTTCAGGAAAAGACCTTTGATATTTATAATAAAAATAGGTCTATTTCGAAACGATCTTCCTTCCTTAAATAACGAACATTTTGAAGATTTGTTTGTAATATTTTTTAAATAACTTTTGAATTAAATAAAAATATGGGGTTGGTATATTTGCAATTTTGTTTTAATAGCGAAATAATTAAACAAAAAAAAAACGGCGGAAAATCGAGGTTTTTCAATATTTTACTTTCAATAGCGTATAACTTATGACTTATGGATTAAGCACATTCAACACAGCAGGCTACACGAACACACGACTTCAAATCTCGCAAGCTGCATTTGTCGCCTCGTATCCAGCGACTTAATTCTTTTGGAGATGGTAGCAGCACCATCTGCACCTGATAGTCAAGTACAAATACAGAGTTCAGTATTGCCACTTTGTTATATTTTGCATTTATTTTAAAATGTACTTATTTCACGTAAAAGTACAAAAATTAATCAATTTATTCTTCACATCAAGTTTTGGATATTGTTTATCCAGTTGTCTCCATCGACGTCACTTTAACACAACACCAAAAAATTGGTGCTCGTATATCCGTTGTCGAAAACAACTGACTCCTGTTGGCAGGTTTACGCTGTTTTCTAGACTTTAAGGAACGGAAAAGATTGTAAGCTGCGCAAAATTGTTTTCGAGAGCATGCAAACAATGCACAATTTTTTGGCATTGTGATAAAGTGACGTCGATGACGACAACTGGAATAAGGGTGAATAATTATACGAAATCATTCATTCAACATTTGTATTATACTGGCAACACAGCATTTGCTCATTGTAGCCAAAGAAATAGAAATTAGTTTATTTGGAGTACAACGACAAAATCAGCGTAGACAACAACCTGTCGCCCTATTGCCTTATTGTCTTCAAAAGAATCATTCTCATATAAACTTGAGTATTCTATCCTGGACATTTTGTGGTCGGTAGCTTGCTATGGTGATTGTGTTTAATGCATTAATTTTGCTTTTGATACCGATTTTTTTATATAAGTATAAAAAATTTTGTTTTAAGTCCATAATAAGTATCCTTTCCAAATCGAACAAGATTTGACTTCTCCATTAGCAGAACAGGTTGGTAGAAAGGCAAAATTTTAATTTTTTTTCCTCAAATATTAACTAAACATAAATGGACTAGACTTTTTTAAGCTGCTGTATAGAAAAATCCATTAGAAAAAAAATTTTTTATCACATCAATAACATCATCTTGGCATCGGTTAGAATTTTTCGTTAACCTGAGGTTGCCTACTTTTGGGGCTGTGTGGTTCCGCCCCTTTAAAAGATATGTATGTATTTAGTCCAAATTGCAGACTTAAGCTTTGTGACACCTCCCCAAATGATGCATGAACTTTTATGACCATTTCAAGGCCCATTTAGAAAGTGCAGAATTATTTAAATTTTTTTAAACAAAATCCTCCTTTTTTTAAAGAGAAGTAACACTCTAACACTACTATTACGTACTGTTACCTTATTTAGAAAAGGGATAATGATGGAGAAGACAACTGGTGAAGGAAGAGATAGAGGAAAGCTTTATTCCTTTACTACAGTGTTTTTTGTACGTTTTTAATAATGGAGTAATGCAGCACCTCTGGTGTCAATGAGGCGTAATTAATTTTAAAGCTGTGATTAGCAGCCATTTTATTGGTTATTTTACTTCGCCGATGACTCTGCTACATAATACTGACGAAGGAGGGAGCTCTGATGTTACATTAAGATTAGTATCCGCTGAAGTCGGTATAGTGCAGTGACCAGTGACTATGCCTTCATCACTTGAACTTCCCTGCAACAACTGATACAAAAACACTAATGCACATCAGAAATGTGTGTGAAGTTGTTATTTAATAACCCAAGACCTTCGGTTTTGTAGTCAACGTACTAACTACTTCGAACGCCATGAACTTATTCGGATTTAGGAAAGCATTAAACATAAATTCACTTCATGTGAAAATTAAGAACTCTTTGAACTACTTCATTTTATTTTGCTATGATATTTATACTTAACTGAACTACAATAAAGTAGGCTTAAGTTCTTTATTTTCAATTCTCATAGAACGATAGGACAGAAGAAAAATTAAGCTTGAGAAATGTCAAAATTTTTCTGTGCCGACACAACTTCACCAGCACCGACATCTATCTACTTGGGCAAATATTGTGGTTAACATCAGCTATTTGACATATATTTTCAACGAAATGATTTCTCATATTCCATTTCATTACAAATTCATGTTAAATAGCTGATGTTAACAACAATATCTGTCCAACTAGATAATCATGGATGCTGATGAATTGTGTGGCGGCGGCTAAAGTCTATTTTAAACACAATTAAGAAAATATTCTTGATTAATTATTATTTTTTATATACTTACATTAAAACAAGGACCTCTAAGTTCTCGTAAATCTATTGATCGAAATAAATCACATAACACCAGCTCCTCCACAGATGGACACGCTCCACTGGCTGGCTCGAAAATTAAACTCAAAACATCTAAAATCTAATGGGATGATTTAAATAATTAATAATAATTATTTTCACAACTCGCTCGCATTCACTATTATTTACATACATATATATGTATGTAATAAATTATATTTTAGTTTTACCTGAGGAAATTGTTCCATTTCCAATTCCAGCACTCTCATGGACGGTTTGGGTGTTGTCATTTCTTGGCCCATGCACATTTCATACAGCAGATGGCCAAAGCAAATTATATCAACATTTTCGATGTCGGTTGTTGAACGTGACCACATAACAGCATTAATGCGTGACGATAATCCTAATAGACCATTTTCCAGCCCAGATAATCTGTGCAGTACAAAGAAAATAATACATACATACATATTTTAAAAACAATAATGATTTTTTTTATACATAAATTCATTGTTGTCTAAAGTAAAATTGGCTTGTCTTATTTCTATTTGTTTGCCGCTCAATTTTGATTGTCATGCTATTTTGCTATTGTTTTTCGATATATACAGAAATATATATGTATGTATGTATGTATTTTTTGTTTTGTTTTCATGTGCGATTGCAAGTTTTAATTATGCTTTTGTTGAAAATTAACAATAACAAGTAGCTGTTTAATGTTAATGTATATCTTTACATGTCTATTGTATTGCAATGTTTCACAATGTAGAGTAAAGTACACGCAGTGGGATACAAATGAGAAAAAGAGGAAACAAAAGTATGAAAAATGGTCGACCTTGCATTGAAATTCCCGCTATACTCAACCCCAGAGTTATTAAAAAAAAATAAAAATTTATGATAATGAAGGTTGAGTGGCCTTCGAAAATAGCTAGTTGTTCCGTTCAACTATGTGTTAGTCAGAATATTTACAACTTACTTTAGTGTTATTTGTTCATTAATAATTATCATATGTAATTTGGCTTAAAAAGCGATACGAACTTTAGCCCGTTCAAATCATAAATATAGAAACAAATAAAGTTCGAACAAAATAATTAAAAATTAATTAAAAGTTAATTTATTTATCTCACGAGATCTAAGCGAGGTCAACAATGTCTTCAAAATGTCGTGAATTTAAAACCGAACAATTAATTTATTCTTAAGCTATGAAGTGTTTGCATACAAATACATACGGGCATGTTCTGACACTCGCAAATCGCATAATATTTGCGATTGTGACTTGAACTCGCAAGAGATGTGTTCTGCAATTCGCAATCGCAAGACTTTTGGCGAGTTCAAATCACAAGAGTATACTGAAGTGAACTGATGAATTTAGCCCAAACATAACTTTAAAGAAACACTAAAATCACTAATTAATAAAATTTAATATGTTTTCTTTTCATTTTAATCAAAAATATTAATAGTTTCGGAAAATTTTTATTATAAAATTTAAATTTATAAAATGTTCTTTTATTTTGTTAATTTTGTTTTCGCATTGTTTACTTATACACTGACGATTTTAACACACTGCTGACCTTCATCAATATGGCAAGTCGCAAGCAAAACGCATGAGTTATAGAACATGTAGAAACAAGTTTAGTGATTTGAAAACGATGCGAGTGTCAGAACATACCTGTTAGTTACATATGCACACAAACGCAAATTCGATCATCCATACAGACTAGGATTGGAATATTGTAATGTGAAAATTCTTAGCAACAGAATTTGAATATACTAAGGCCCCTAAACCAACAACAAATTATAGGGTGGGATGGCGGTAAATAGGTCCTCATCAGGTTCAAAACTAGGGAAAAACGATTCAAAAAATACAAAAAGATTCACAACTGTCTCTCAGTTGCTCCTAGAGGGTTAAACTTAACACCGACCCCCACACCTACATTTTTTATGAACAAACCAAACCCGTATCTGCGTTCCTTAAGATGTTTCCCATAAAAAAATATATTTTTATACAATAACCCCCATCGTCCCAACTAGCAAAAAAAAAGAAAAAAAAGAAAAGAGGTGTCTTGGAACACCCGGTTATAGCAATTGCTACTTAGCTATATACATATGTAATACTATCCCAGTGAAAAAAAATGGAAGTCATTCTAGCGGAAGTACATTTTCATTGCTTCCAAAAAATCGATATTTTTAGTTTGCCGAGAGTGAGCAAAAAACCATGTAGAAGCTTATTTTAGTCACACAAAACCTTTTAACTCCTCCATAGTGTTAGAAAATACTCACCAGAATTAAAAAAAAATATATTTTTTTTAAGAAATTTATGAACTATTTTTAGTCTAAAATTGAGCAAATAACTTGCTTAAATTTACATGAAAACACTGTTTCGGGCTTAAATTCGTATAAAAAGAAACGAATTGTTAAAAAAGGCAACTATTTACCCTTTTTCCTAGATGAAAATATTATCATAGAACACAAAATAGGGAATTTTTCTTAATATCGCTTCCAATTCAGTGACCAGGCATCGAAAAAGAGAACTTCTTGCTGCAATGACAACCCTATGTAAAAATCATTAGATCGGATCGAAATTTGCACTACTTCCGCATCGTAAACTCTACATTTTCATGACTTTTTTAGAGTCTCTTTTTTACTGTGATGTTCACACTTATGTGTTTACCGTCCTATTCGTCTTTAAGAGCTTAAACAAAACCATTTTTAGACGTTTTACCATACATTGACTTGTTTTGTTAAGCATCTCAATTAACAAGTTTTAAAATTAAACTCATCGATAAAGACGTAAATGGAGTATGTTCAGTGAGTTTTTGATAACTCTGGCAGCTTTGTGTTGTTATTAAATGTCGGCACGTTAAAAAAAATTATTTGCTTAAAAAATATTACATTCTTTACAAAAACATTTGTTGTCTAAAAACAATAAAGCAAATAAAAACATAATTGTTCGAAATTTCTTACAAACACATTAATTTATTGACAAAACGTCAACTTTAAACATCTCAAATATAATGTGAATAGTTGTGTTTAGTTCTTAGAAAACTCGTCTTACACATGTTTAAAAGCATTAGTGTCAATATGTATAAAAAAGGACAGTGCTGTAAAAGTATATTATATGATGATGTCAAATTCGCAGCAAATATTTCAAAACGTTTCCATTTATTTCCCATTATCATTTCTTCTAGCGGCGCATGAATAAATTAATATATTGTTTGTGGCCGATGGCGGCTGTTAGCGCTTACAGCCGATCGGCTGTGTTCTCTGGTTTGTGCTCATGGCAAAAACAATACCAAAACAAATTTAACAATCGTTCTCAATATTTGTGTTTTGTTTTTGTGTCACTCACTTCAAAGAACGAAACAGAACAAAATCAAACACTTTTTTTCGTTTATTTTCGTACTCTACACACAAAAAAGTAATATGAATGATTTTGTAATATTAATTAAAATATTTGTAGTATCAATTAAAAAATTAATTAAATTTTCTCCTATAAACAATTTGATAGTATCAATTAAGTTTTTCCAGTCAAATTAATTAATACAATTAAAAATTTAATTAATATAATTAAATTCTTAATTGAAAATATTAATTGGTGAACACTTTTTTCTGTGTACTCTTAAGTACAAAGACATCAAAACAAAAATAAATTTATAAATGTAATAGTGTCGATTATTTTTGTTACGAAGATCACGTCCTAACTCCTGTATCGCGCCATAAAGACCAAACAGCTATAAAAATAAAATCAACAATAATTTTTTCTGTGTACTGTTCGCGCCTTAGCATGGCTTTTTATTTCACGTGTTTAAGTGCCTGCAAAAAAAGGAGGAGGTTATCAATTCGTCTGTATTTTTTTGATATTGTTATTTCATAGCTCGGTACATTTTAGACCGACATGTCGCGACAGTCTTTTTTTTGTCTGAAAGGATATAGCTTCCAATTGGTACCATTGTAAAAAAGTGGGAGTAGCCAGGACCAGACATTTTTAAATTTGATTTTATGATATTCTACTTATTTGATTGCTGAGAAACCTAGCAAACATATTTGGTTTTTGTAATTAAACAATTTTAAATTTAAATAAATTCGGTAAAGTGCGCCTTTGACACGCGCACGAAGGGTTCCGTATGGACGCTAGATATGTAATACTATATGAACTATATATAACTATATAATATATAGTTTAGGATTTTTTGTTCGTTTTTGAGGGTTTTTTAGTTTTGGCATTGTTTGTGTTTTTTCGATTTTGGCGATTTATTTAAGTTTGGGCATTTTTTTAGTTTTTGCACTTGTTTTAACGTTTTGGCGATTTTTTCGATTTTTGGCGTTTTATTCATTTTGGATTTTTTTTTTTAATTTTGGCCATTTTTTTCATTTTGGTGATTTATTTTATAAGTTTTAAATTTTTTTAATGAGGTGATTTTCATCGTTTTGGCGATTTTTTCGGGTCTTGACGATTTTTTTCTGTTGGGCGATTTTGAAATTTTGGGACTTTTTAGTTTGACAATTTTTGGAAATTTCAAGAGTTTTCTTCTTGCGGTTTCTAAGATACAGCAAGTTGTCAAAATTACATAGTAAATATTGCATTAACTGATGGAACACCGTTTAATTTAAAATTTTGACATTTTAGTGTTAATTGTTGTAATCTGTATAAAAATTCACTAATTTTACAAATTTCAAGGGTCTATATATACAACTGTGTGGGATTTTAGAATTTTTTGTTGCTCATTTTGGAACAACCTTTAATTTTTAATTCTCATATATTTGTTGTTGTAGCGGCAAAAGATCTACATACCTTGTCCAATTTTCAGGTCCGTAGCTCTTACGGTTACTTAGAAAAAAATAGGTTTCCTTTCCACCTTTGGTGTAAGGAGTCCTAAAAAGTAGGCGGGGCTACGCCCATTAAAATTTATTGTTATATTTTACCTAGTTCTATTTACCAGATTTTTACGAAACCTTCAGCTCTAAAATACATACAATTTTCCATTTAAAAAGTGGTTGGAGGTACGCCCATTAAAATTTAATATTTTATTTTAAGTGGTTCTGCTTTAACGATTTTTACAAAACTTAACATACACCATGAGCTCTAAAATAGATACAATCTTGCATATAAAAAAGTGGGCGGAGGCGGAGTTTACTTTGAGTTTTGGTCCCATTTTCACAACTTGCCCTCAGTTAAAGGTAGGATTTTGTTTGCCCGATAAATATTTTTGCATTATTACAACTTAAATTTTTTGTTGTTATTATTTATCATCAATAAACGGACGTATGTAACTACAATAAATTTCGTAATCGAGTTTTTGATTGGTTATGGTTCATTTTATCAAACTACATGTTCACGCAAATATTTAGACTTCTGCGATCAAAAAGGACGACTTTATTAAAGAAATTCAAACGGACATAATAAGGAATGCATAAATTTTTTATTGCAAATAATAGGTTTGTTCATTTAATGAAAATTATTACGAATTTGTAACAATTGTTATTGGAAAGTGTGCATTAACTCAACAATTTTGCAAGAAATTATTATTTCTAGTAAAATTTTTACATGCAAGAATTATTCAACCACCTGTTGTGTGTCTTGTTGTCAAATTAATTATTTCAAAAATATCTAAAAAAGGAAAAAAAAACTAAAAAATTAAAAAAAAACATCTATACGTATATAAAATGAAAGAATGTTTTCTTAATTTATTGTTTTTCTTTCATTAATGGCTAACACATCAGTCAGTGATTATTTAAACACAAAATTTTTTTTTTCACCCCAAAATTAAATAAATCTTATCATAAAATATATAAATACAAAAATGCATTCTGATGCTCTTTTTGTATCATAAAATGTGTTTCTATCCAATTTTAGTTTTCTGACAAATCAACTTTCTTATTTATATTGAACAGCTATTCTTTGGAAAGCTTTCCATAATATTTGGAAATAACTTGATAATAACTTTAATTAGCCACTGAAAAAATTAAAGTGTATTTAAATAAACTTTAAGTTTTTATGAAAATTAACTTAAACTATGTTTAAATATTCACTGATTTATTAGCCATAAGCCACATAAATTAAATTTTAATTGTAAATAATTTTGGTTGTTTCTTATATATGATCAGAGATGGACAGAAGTGACATTTTTGTATTTATTAATGAATAAAATTAAAAAAAAAATTATGAAAAATGCATAAAAATAGTAAAAATACATGAAACTGTGTAAAGAATTTCATATTAAATGTAAATTGCTGTTAAAATTTCAATTGCAATTCAAAATATTATCAAACCAAGTGCATCAGAAAAAGTACAACTGTATCAAGATTTCTATCTATGGTTATGGTATGAATAAAATTTTCTTACAAGTTTTTACAAGTAAAGCGTTCATTTACTTTTTCATATTTGGGAGAGTAATTTTGTAAATTTCTGCCTTACTCTCTCGTTGCTAGTTTCTGCTGGGAAAGTAAATGAACAGACCTAATGTAACTAACATAAAATCTTATATATATATATATATATATATATATACCTACACAAAGAGAACAGATTGGTTAAAAATCTGTTGGAGCAACAAATATTTACTTATATATTTAATGGATATAAAAATAATAAATGAAGGTTTTATAATGCGAAGTCATTTATCGGGCAGACAAAATCCTACCTTTAGGTAAAGGCAAGTTTGTGAAAATGGCCCTAATAATTTATTAATAATTTAAAATCGTATGAATTTCTGATACAAATTTTTGATATATGAATTCTTTTTTTAATAATACCATCCAAAAAATAATCACTTTGAAAGCTATTTAGCGCATTATAAAGTTTAACATTTCTAACTACATATTTTTTTATTTATTATTTTTCTCTCTCTCTCTGTTAATATTAATACGAATTGTTTATGTACTTGCTTTTAGCCTTGTTAACATGTGCCATTACAATGCAAACTATTTTCACGTTCACATAAAAAAACTTGTAATACGACAATGTCTCCTAATAATGTGACAGTTGAAATAATGTATAATGAGTGCACTTGTATAATTATGACAATTATTTGATTTTAAACAAATGTGACACCGTGAAATATAACATGAAATGGTACGTAGTGTATATATATATCATATGTATGTATGTGTGTGTGTTTGTTCATATATTTGAATTTTTAAACAAAAGTAAAATGAATACGACAGATATTTCGAAAAGTCGTGTGTCAGAGGACGAAGGAGCTTCTCAATTCGATGGTGTTATTTTTTTAGGTTGTTATATGCCGTAACTTTTTATTTTATTTTTTTGTCTGATGATAACAGTTTAACGATTAATACTGGTACGTTTGGTACAACATTTTATTAAAGATACATGTTTAAAAAATTTTTTTTAGAATACTTTTTTTGGCTCAAGGGCGCAAATAAAATAGTGAATTAAAACAAACTTAATATTTTTTTTATATAAGGGAATTTTTAACCAATCCAAAACATTATAAGTGTGGACTAGTTAAATAAAAACACGGTGTAATTTAAAGATTTCTGGAAATATCTTTGTAATATGAAAAAAACACATTTTTCGCGATTCTTAAGAAAAATAATATTCGTGTTCATTGAGGTCTAACGGTCTGTCCCAGGATGTAACCAGAAATCGTTCGATCGACAACTTATATTGAAAACAACAACAAATTTTCTAATGTTATTGTTGTTTGCAATACAAGTTGTCGATCGTACGTTTGCTGGTTAAATCGTGGGACAGGCCGTAAATCATATCACATAAATTAATATCTTGTTGCATACTTTTAGGCCACAAAACATTTCGTGTTCATTATCTTTATCAATAGATATTTTTAAATTACCTGGCAGCACCATTTTGCAAAATCACATTTCCACTATGCAAATGGCCGTGCAATGGAAAGCCACGTTCCTTAAGAAACAGCAATGCCTCCAGAATTTGTCTCCCCAAACGTTGTACTTGCGTGACTGGTAAGCCATTTGGCTTTCGTGTATATTTACGTGACCAAGGTTCATTCCATTGGGCCTTTAAAATAAATATGAAAAAAAGATAGATAATTATGGCAGCAAAAGTATTTAAATACATATGCAAATGTATATTTTAATTGCTATAAAAATAAAAAATAATCTTTAAATCAACACATTTGTATTGTATTTATCTAATTTTATTTATGGTGTTTTGTTGAATTGAATGGAAATGAACACATGTATGCATACATACATACAAATATATACATATGTATGTACATAACTATAACAAATTATTAATGCTATATTTATGTCTGAATGTCTGTATACACAACAGTTATTTATTGACTAAATTGTGTTTGATTACACTGCAAAAAAAGATAATAACAGGGTTCTAATGAATGCGAATGAATGAGAAGGACAAAAAAATACTGTTATTAAAAGCTTACAGGGTTGGAAATCCCAACCTTTAGCACTTTGCTACGGCTTATGAATTTATGAAATCCCTACATTTTAGGTCCGGGTGTGTTCATCGCTTCAATTTGAAATCTTACTGAAAACATTTTTCTCGTACATTCAAACTTTTCAACTCTTTCTTATGTTTATAATTTTTTGCCCCTTTCGCAAAAAAAGGTGGCAAAGTATCCTTAAATGAAACGGGGTAAAACGGGTTTAAATATTCTACAAAAATATTTTAATGGGGGCTAATTGCCCTGCACCTGCAGATTTCAATTAATTTTTTTTTTCAAAATCATGGCATCAAAATTTCACATCCAACACAAAATCCATTGGCTGAAATGTTTCTTAAACTACAACCAAACAACTGCATTATAGCTGATTCAGAAACCCTTTTAAGTAAATAAGTACATTTTTTAGTACAGTTTTGAAAAAGACATATAGTTCCATCACCAAGTTCTACTAGATTGAATACGAAGTTTATACTGCACTTACGAGTACATTGCCTTGAAATTTATGTATATTTGATTTGAAATCTTTATAAAAAGCTAAATTAGTTACACTAAACTTTTTTAACATTTTTCAATATTTTGTATCCAAAGCAAAAACCATAAGTCTTAAGCTTAACCCAAAAAGTTCCGACTCAACTCGTTCACACACCTTTAATAGATATATTTCATACAAATTTACTGACAATTTAGATTTCGTTTTTTTTATGGGAAATCTAGTAAAAAGTAATTAGATTAGCTCGAAATCTCGTAAGTACTAGATTTTGAGAGAATGTAAATGCCCTACTACATGCGCCCGAAGATTAGTAGATTTCAATAGAAGTTTTTATCCAAAACTATACTAGGTACACTAAATTTTTTTCTTATCCACAACAAAACCCTTTAACTCGAAATTTTTCTAAACTAAAAATATACAGCTGCAATAAAGTTGATTCACAAACCCGTTCCACTAGATTTCAAGAAGATTTCGACAAAATTTACTGACGAAGTAAATTTTGTTTTGTATAGAAAATCGACTCGAAATGTAACAAATAAGAACGCTTACACGGGCATATAACTGTTTAAAGCAGCCCATACACTTGCAATATAATTGTGCAATTGTTCGTATAGTAAAATAATATTGCTAATGCGTATGTCATATTGAAAGGTTGCACAATATATAGGCAAATATAAAAATACTCTTGATTTTTATTGTGCAATTAATATAATTGTGTAATGTGGTGGCAACATTGTTCAATATGGTTTACTTTTTTACTGTCAGAAAAATTGGGCAATATTTTCTTTGAAAATATTGTGACGTTTATTGCATAGTATAGGTCAAAACGATAATAATATGTACAACATAATATGCAATAATATTGTTTAATGGATGGGCCGTTTAAAAATGGGTTTCTTAATAATGACTTTGGAAAACACCATGTTGTTCCGTTCTGCCAATGTTTGTAGGAAAAATTACATGATGCGTATCTATGTATGATATTATTTCTATTAATATTTATGTCAATAAATAACTTTTTATTGCATAAAAAGGCTTTCTAAAAACTTGCCGAAGTGATGCACAGTGGAATGGCTTCAGACATTTTTGTCTTGTGTATTGTCAAACACTGAAATTTTTCGTCTATTACTGTTCTCATTACAGCCTTTTATAAGCAACTTCAGATATAAGGATTTGGATTGAATAGATGAACAATAAATAAATTTTTTTTGTCGAATGATAAACAAGATATTAACACAAATCTTATCTACATTTTTTATGAGTTTCGTAGGCTGTGGTCGTGGCAGACTTTGATGAAATTTGGACCACTTTTTTCTATTCTACAAACTACGTATACTAAATTTGTAGACTTTTGCTTGGGTAAAAAAAATTTCTGTGAAAAAATCGAGACTACGGGCCAATTCCACGATGACAAAAACGTACGACTTGTCACACATACTTACATTATTTTGAATTAGTGTTTTTGTTTGGATAATACATATTATTTTTCTTAGTAAATACAAATATTTTAGTTAAAGGGCTTATTTATGTTTTAAACCATCCAATAATTCTAAACTTTCTTTTGAGATACCCTTAGACACTAGAAACATAAAATTACTTAAAATGCTTACTAGGGTGTCTTGGAAGATAAAATTTATCACGTTTTAGATGCCATAGAGTTTCAATGTTTATTTTCCAAAAACAATAGAAGCGGTAAGTAATATGCCAGAAGTGGTATTAAATAAAAAGATAAGGAATTAAGTTTAACATTTGTTAATGCACTAATAATCCCAAATGATTGTTTTACTTATTCAGTAAAATATTTATTATTAAAAAACTTTGAAATCGATTATTGAGGGTTTTAGCTGGATCTTACGCAGATTTCACTGTTGCTAAGTCCTCGTCCAGACTTGCAATTTTCGTTGCTGCAATTTCTTAAATTTCTGCTTTGAAATTGCATAAGTGTCCACATTATGAAATTCTAGTTTGCAATTATGCATTAAACAATTTATATTACACCACAAATTTCACCGAAACATTAACAATTCTATTTATTTTTTATTATATTTTTATTTTTCACACAATTGGATAAATAAAATAAATAAAAAACGTCAAATACAACTAAAAACTTGAAATAAATGAGTACGAATTTCAAATCAAAAGAGAATTGCCGAGCACATGAAACTTTGTACCCCTCCCCAATCTTCTCACCAATCTTACCAAAAAACTCAAGAATTGCTGCACCACAAATATGCAAGTCTGGACAGGGAGTTATGCAGATCATCAGGGAACCTTTACCCAAAAATTTCTTAGAACAACTAGAACAAATGTGAAGCTCAACAAATAACAAAGTTGAAACAAGAACTGAATAAACAACATGTTTTTATTTTTTTACTTTATCATTGCTACATTGGCTGAGTTTTTTTTCGGCTCGAATTGTAGTTGTAAGAAGTATGTAAAGAAAATAAATGTAAATAACAAGAACAACAACAAGAATAGAGTGTTGCCACACAAGTATTTTTGAGTTTAAAACGAGTATTTTGTATGGTAATGCTGGTCTTAAACTCTTACAGCATGTTTGTGTAAGACGTTGACGATGAAAGTCTTGACGTTTATGTGATAGATTACGGAACAGTTGAACAAATTTCCATTAATCTATTACAAAAACTTCTACATATCTAACGTCAACGTCTTAGACAAACAGGGGGTTAAATAAAGTATACTTTGGTATGACTATGAATATGCGAAAAACAGTTTATAAACTTCGAAATCTTTTTAAGTTTGTTTTCTATCGTTTCATTTCTATTGCATTTACCTTGTAAATTAAATCCTTAAGACTACCCCGCGAGTTGAACGGTGTCACCAGGCAGGCATAGTTTCCCGAACTGGTATGTAAAAATCCCAAATCCAGCACGGGATATATATATGGATGATGCAAGGAGCCCAAAAGTTCCATTAACATATTGCGAGGATTTTCATTTGGCGGCAGATCTTCAAAGGCAACACAATCTGGAGGCAGGGTTAGTAAAGTCATTAGGCGATCGGTGCGTACCTAGAGAGATAAAAAAAAGAAAAAAAAAAGAAATAGAAATACAAAAAGCATATAGTGGCAATTCACAGGTTTGTTAGAGTTGTTAGACTTACCGAAGCATCGTTTACCAGAAACCAATTTTTACCATGTCTCGAACCGATTTCATCTAAATGAGCTATAACTTCGTACCGGCCATTCGATTGCTGTATCCACTCCTGAGTGGCATTGAGTGCCTTTTCGCGGGCAGCTCGTTCACGTGGCGAACGTTCAACGATGCCATTGCCGCTATCTAAAGCGGAATATTGATATTTGATTTGATTGGGCCTGCAAAGCGAAGCGTAAGCAAATTATTATTAAATTCAAGCCTTACTTTTGAGGGAACTAAATATAATCTAAGAACTCTAATTAAAAATTTTTATTTAAAGGACTAAAATTTTTATGAAAACTATATTTAAAATTAAATACTTTAAAATTTATAGCTTTAACTTAATTAACTAATTTCATTAAAATTAGTTACATACATATGTATGTATGTACATACATGTATGTATGTGTATACGTACATATGTATGTTTGCTGAATATGGTTGTGTGGGTATGTGTATGTTTTCTTTTTTACACTACGAGTACAATTACAATTGAATTATTTATTGCAATATATACATACAAACTTACAATGCGAATGCAACCAAATGAGCAAAATTTCTCAAATATACAATTTTGTCTTTGTGTGTGTGTGTGTGTGTGTACGTTGTTTGTGTGTATGAAAAGGACTTGAGCAGAATACAAAGCTGGATAATGGCTAAGAAGGACACTTGTGTCCTAAAAAGAAGAAAAGAACTGCATGTTTTTCAATTTGGAAAATCTCATGAATAATGATTTTATGACAAGAAAATGCTAATGCAACGCCATGAAAAACTACCACTACTACTACGAGTACATACTAACAAACTACGGGTATCTATACGGCCACGCCGACAACTGAAATGTAAAATGTTACTTTGAATTAGATATTCGTTTAAATTTCATAACGTTAAATGGTTTGTTTCTTTTCTTTTTTTTTTTTTTGATTATTTGCTGTTACTTTTCCATTAGTTGTCTGTCTTTCACAAAGTTTTCGAAAAATACACTATTACATACAAAAATGTGTCATTTATTATACATATTAAATCTTTCATAGCATCTTTGAATAAAGAACTAAGAACTTATTGAATTTTCTAAACCATTAATTTTATACAGATGTTGGTGCCAACAGAGCGGAAAATTCTATTGTTAAAAGACGCGATGAGTTTGAGAGAAAAATTGCATTACATCAAAATGAAATCAAAAGAAAATGTTGGTTATTTTCAGCGACATTTTGCGCTTTTTCTTTGACATATTTCTGTTACTGAAAGGTTATCAATAAAGTTGGTAAAATAAGTTAGTGAATGGTTAATGGGTCTTGTGTTGTCAAAATTATATTACAAAAAAAAAATTGTCATTGGCAGAACTTGAGAAATGTCTACAAATTATTTTTATGAATATATATATAGTATATAGTAGTTATTTGTTTGATTTGGCATGGGAAAGTCCTGGTATCTAGGGAAAATATATTTGAACCATAGCTGTTAAGTAATTATTAGTAATCGTACTGATCACTTTTTTTTGAAAGGTGAAGTAATAATTAAATTACGACTATATTCAGTTTCGCACGATTACTAATTGATTATGATTACTAATAATGGAAAAGTAATCTGAATTAATTGAAATTACAAAAAATATTTAAGAAGAAGTAAAAGTAATTAAAAAATAATCCGATTACTTTTAAGGAATACGTTTATTTCTTTTTGATTACTCATTAATAGTCAAAAGTAATCTTTGAATGTAGACGGACTATTTTTTGATTACTTTTGATTCTTTTTGATTATTATTTTTTTTATTTTCTACTAATTCAGATTACTTTTCAATTAGTAGTAATCGTAATCAATTATTTATCAGAAATTCTTTTAAAGGGAATTATATAATCAGTAAAATTCTTTTTAAAATGTATTCTAAATGATTCCCAAGCGTAATAGCAATTTAACAGCTCTTGTTTGAACTTTATTTTATTACTCTACTTTTCTTTCTATGTATAAATATATCGTTTTTTCCACATAGAAAGGCTCTAACACTTAGTTTCTTAAAATCAAGATTTTTGTATCCTTGTTATATTACAGATGTTCTTCTATTGAATTTTACAAAAAAACTCGATTAAAAAATTAGTGAGCTAGGAGGGCCTTTCTATATTAAAGTAACGATATGTATGTATGTGCGTTCCCTTGCGGTACTATATAAACTGAACGGCTGGGCCGATTTTTATGCTTCTTACATCAAACGATTGGTCTTAGCCCGGGATTAAGCCAACAGACGCCATTTTGTGCATACGAAAAAAATTAAAATTCCGCGAACTATAGATACCAGTCGACAGGTGTATGAAAATCACCTTTAGGTTTCTGTAATGATTTTGCATTTCGAATGACCATTGAGGATCTTAAACGATTTGAAGTTGGTTGCAGTCGGTTTTTTTTATTTTTTTAACCCTTACTTGTTTTATATCGTTACCTTACTAAAGGCCATAACTCATTACTTTTTTGCATCGAAAAATGTAAAAATAGCGATTTTAAATAAATATGGCCTTTCAATATTAAGGTAACGATATACATACTTCATGGAAGGAAGTCAAATTACATGAGATTACGTTAAAATTTATGGGGAATTCCCTGGATTTTTTTACATATAAATAAGAAATAAAATAAGCCACAATGAAATAAAACCAAACAAAAAAATTAAATAAGGACCAATATAAACAAAATAAACCCTAAATAAAAAAGCCCAATGAAACCAAGCTAAAGATGTAATAAATTCCAAAAAAATAAAAAAAATTATATAGAGCTCAATTAAAAATTATTTAGTTTAATTGTGCCTTATTTGGACGTTATTTCCTTAAACCGAGATTCTACTATCGGCACAATGTAATAAGTAGTAAGCTAAATGTAATAAGTAGTAAGCTAAATTGGCTTTATTTTTCAACTGATTAAAATATAAGGACATAATTGCACCACACTGCATTGTTAATAGAGCCATAGAGACTTATCCTGGAATTAATTGCTAAATAAGGCTATTTATTTCAAAGCGCCTGTGTGGTGTCTGTTAAAGCAAATTTCTGCTTATATAAAAATTTTTCAGTGCAAATAGAATACGAGAATTGCTTTAGTTCATTCTATTACACAAATTTTGCAATGAAAACTAAAATTTACCATAAATAATATGCAACAGTCTTGTCATTGTCTATTGTTCTTTGGTAATCATGCACATGCTTTTACCTTTTGCTTGATTTTATTTTAATATTTATTTATTTTGATTATTGGAATGCCCCAACACAGTAGGGATATATAGACCATCGCTAGATTTTGTTTTTACATAAGCTTAACTTTTTTGTGTAAATATACTTTTTTTAATGGTTAACACCAATGTCTAATGTATAAACACTAAAAGAAAATATGTATACTCTAAGTGCATAAAATGTATTTAAAGTATTAACTTAATGTCTCTTAAGGATATGAGAACATATAAGTATTTTTTTTCTGCAAAATCTCTGTTCAGCAGAAACTATTTAGTTGTAAATTTCATAAAATGTGCACTCTAGAAATACTCGTAATATAAACACACTTACTTAAATATGTATTTATGTATGTGTTTGCTCTCAGTAGAATTTTGAAAAAATAATATTGTTCTATTTAATTTAACAAATCCCTGCACAAATCTAGAACCTCAAATACAACTTTATATGCATGCATGTGTGTTTGTTACCAGTCTGTGTATACGAGTACGAGTATCTATTTATATGTATAATAAGATTTGCTTTTATATTTACTTAAAATGCAATTCTTTGGAGCATTAAATAAATACACTTATATACATATGTATGTATTTATATCAAAACAGACATACTAAATCCGTAAGAATGTAAATATATGGCATATGTATATTTGCTGACATTTAAATTTCAATATCATTATAATCGTAAGTAAAATATTGTTTTAAATTAGTAAACAAATGCATATTAAGTGCGAGTAGAAATAAAATGTTGCTTTTGGACTGAGTTAGGAATTTAGTTTAGAAAGAAAATCTACCAATTTTTTCATTACTGTATTATGTTACTAAAAGAATGGATTTCTAGGTAAATCTATTACTACGTTTATACGCATGCCTTATTTGCAAATATAACTGTAAATTGTTGCCATATAATTATTTTATTGCAACTTACTAATTCTGAAAACCATTGACAATAAAAGCACTATTTGCAAATAAAATGCAGGTAAATTTGCTATGACGAAAAAACAGTGATCTTATTTATTTATTAATAGTCTATAGTTTATAATATTATAAAGAGGTAATATTTGTATGTTCATCTCTCAGCAAATTGTAACATGGAACCTCCTTACGAACATAGGATATTAATTGTACGTTTCAAATGTTTAGGTTATGGTGGGCGGGACTGTAAATCAAACATAACACAGAAAATATTTATTATAGCTTTTGCAGAGATCTATTAAAGCAAGATTTTTTTGGGTTCTATATTAAAAAAATTAGAACTGAAACCTATAAACGTGAGCTCATCTGTTCGCCCATCTGTTCGCCCATCAGTCTATCTGTTCGCCCATCAGTCCATCTGTCCACCCTCCGTCGATCCTTCCGTTCGTCTTCTAGCCGAATGAAAAAGCGACTTTATTTGATTTTACGCTTTATCGGCTACACAGTTAAACGGATATTGATAAATTTAAACTTAAGATTTATATTTGTACGTTTAAAAAAGCTTATAAGCTATATATTATTTTGAAAAAGGAGGACCCAAACGAGGACAGGAAAAATATTTGCCCTCCAAAGCTGTTAAACCGAATTTTATGAAACTCAAAGCATAGACGGATTTGCGACTAAGAAAACACACAGGCTATATATTGAAATAAATTCAGTGAAGTGCGACTTTGACCCAAGCAGGAAGGGTTCCGTACGGATACGGAATATATAATTCAATACGAACTTTAGCCTATATAAAATATAGTTTTGGAATTTTTTTTTTCGTTTTTAAGGTTTTTTTAATTTGGCGTTTTTTTAATTTTGGCGATTTTTTTCATTTAAGCGATTTTTTTTAGTTATGTCGATTTTTTCGGTTTTTGGCGTTTCTTCATTTTGGCGACTTTTTTTCATTTAGGCGCTTTTTTAGTTTTGACACTTTTTTTCTCATTTTGGCATTTTTTTTTCGTTTTTTGGCGTTTTTTCAATTTGGCCATTTTTTTATTTTGGCGATTTTTTTTTAATTTTAGAAATTTTTTTTCATATAAACAATTATTTTGTTTTTGGTGCCTTTTTGCGTTTTGGCAATTTTTTTCGATTTTTGGCGTTTATTTTCATTTGGCGATTTTTTTCATTTGGGCAATTTTTTCGAATTTGGTGATTTATTTTAGTGTTAGAAATTTTTTTTAACTTTGGCGATTTTTTCGTTTTGGCTATTTTTTGAAAATTTTTGACGACTTTTTTTTTGGTTTGGCGATTTTATAATTTTCGGATTTTTTAGTTTTACCGTTTTTGAAAATTTCAAGAGTTTACCTCTTACGGTTTCCAAGATATAGCAATATAATTGCTGGCTTTACGATTTTTATAAAGCCGAGATTATATTTAGATTCATCTGCGTTTTAAAAGACATGTGTATGTACATATATATCTCTCAAGTAGTATCAGGAGAGGCTCACGGGATATAGAGTTTTTAAAAACTACGATCGAGAGGACGTTAGAGGGTGATTTCTGCCCTCAAAAAATTTTTCAATGCCTATAGAATTTCCAATGGTGATTTTTTGCCATTTTGACGTTTTTGTTTTGTTTTTTTAAATAAGACATAGTTAAATGCAAGCAGACAATGCAGCGAACATAACTAATGTCTTATAAGCGAGAGACGATTTGATTGACATTCGAGCGCATTTATTGAGTTTAATTTACGAGCTTGTAAATGAATAGTTTATTCCATATGCCATGCATATTTTTGAAGATACTCGGAGTAATAATTAACAATCAAGTCAAGTGGTGAGCAGGCTTTGGGACAATAATATTTCAACTATTGCTGCATAAAGCTCTAAACACTTAGACGACAGCAGGCAGCAGCCAGCAAAGTGTCAAAAATAAAATACATGTGTTTAAATGAAAACGATTATTTTGACGACATCACAGCAGCACGACTACACAATGCATTTGCTGCTGCTGCCAGCTTGACTAATTTCTATTTTCGTGAGCAGCAAAGAGCAAATGCAGTGCTGCCACTATAAATATAAATTGGAAGAAATAAGAGCTTAAAATTTTTCGTAATATTTAAAAGAAAATAACATTACAAAATTAAAATTATGAAATAAATTGATGTGTTTTTACATTTTTACGTGATATTAGTACGTTTTGGGTCAGTAACTTTAATTTTATTTATGTAAAATATATATCTGGCAGTGTTGCTGCTGCCTTCAAAATAATTATGTAGCTGACTACACGGCAGCATTTGAAGCCAACTTCATTTGAAGTCGTGAAGTTGTGAAGTCTGCTGTCGTCTAAGTGTTTGGAGCTTAATTCTTATGAAATAAGTTTTCACAATTTTTAACTAAACTTAATGCCTTAAATATTCATTCATTTTAAGAGCCAAACCAGTCAGTTGAAATAAAAACAATCAACTTAAAAAATCATAGAGCTGACATAAACATCCGAATAATCTCCACACAAACACACACACAATATATATATATATATATATATATATATATATATATATATTTATGTCACATTAGAGTGGCCGTTAGTTGTTTGGAGAATTTTTTTTTATTTCTTGAACTCTTCTCTCTCCCCAAAACGATTAATTTTTATGTAAAAAAAAATTACAAAAAAATTCATATCGATAAGTTTTGTTTTAGGGAGTGCGTCCGCTCCTCAAAGTTGACCTTCAGCCCTATTTATTCAATGTATTTTTTTGGATTTTTTTTTACACAAAACTGAAACGATTTTGGGGGGAGAGAATACAAGAAATAAAAAAATATTAACGGCCACTCTAATGTCACATACATTTGGGTCAGTATTTATCATTAACGGAGCTAAAAAAATATTTTACCGTGAGGTGGGAGACTGGTGATTTTCATGAGTATTATTATAATAATAATAATTATTGTTATTATTATTACAATTATTAATAATTCTAGGGCGGTTGGGGGGGGCGATAAAAGCAATTCTTGGGCCAGCAAAGGCATCTCCAAAATGGCCTTTCTACGCCTATGGTACTTATGTTCAAGAACAACAGCTGAAACATAATATACACATTTTAAGCTCCCCAGATTGATTGTTAATGTGTTATTTTTTCTCTCTATCTTGAAATTTATGCTGTTGCTATTGTAGTTTGAATATTTAAAAATGCTAAATTCTAAACTACACATTTGTTCATGTAGATGTGTTTGTATGTAAGGGGTTTTTCTAAATTTAACTGTAATAAAAAAAAAACAAAGAAACATTTTACATAGATATCGTGGTCCTAATGCATGGATGGAGACAGCAGCGGAAACGGAATAAGATCTTATGCGTCGATGGCAAAACCCATGAACTGAAATTAAAGTTTTTTTGTTTAAGTTTTTTTTATGTGTTTATATTTCAGTTACTGCTTAATAAAGATGATCTGTATTGTTGTTTGTCTTGTTTAAGCTTTAATAACTTTATATATAAATTTTAGGTAGAAAATAAACAACATAAAATTGAGAAAAAAGAGGCATCTGTTTTATTTTTTTAAAGATAATCTCTACAGATAATTGTATTCCACACTAATTTAGTAAAAAAAAAATAAAGAAAGAAGTAAATAAATATTTGCTAAAGTAGTTGTTGGCTTAATGTATAAAATTTTATGGATTTTAATAAGTGTATGACGGCTGCTGGGTGTTGGTGCTGGATTATTGAGTCAATATTTTTTTGTTATAGAGAGAGTGCTTGCTAGCTTATTTTTGTGTGTAGCAGCTTGATTGAAAGATAAAAGTGCATATTTTTATTCATGTATATTGGCTGTTATATGTGCACTTTCTAAAATGTATTGTTTCTTAAAAAGAATGTTTAATATATTGTTTAAATATGAATAATTACAGTCGACTCCGCTTTAGTGGAAATAACCAAAACCCAATTTCTTTCAGTTATCCGATATTTTCACTAAAACGTAGTTGGGATTACTGTTACTGTTACTGTTTGTTACAGCTAAGCGTACTGCTTAAAATCAGTAAAATATGATAGAAAAATACAATAAAATGCGCAATTAATTTTTTAAAGGACTAAATATGCAAAATTTTTCAAGTCTTAAGTTATTTAATCGATTTCTAATAAACAAATTTGTCATTGTTTATTTTTTCAGTAAAGCGAAGTAAGTTTCATATAAAACGTAGTTGTGAGTTTCCTTCCGGTTTTCATTAGTACGATATTTTAAGTAAAGCGATGTTTCGCTAAAGCGAAGTGAATAAGACTAGCTGCGCTTAAAATCAGTGCAGGGATTTGTATCGCTTTCAGTAATCCGATTTCTTTCAGTAAAGCGTGTTGCGCTAAAGTGGATTCGACTGTATATTTTTAGTAGGTGTGTGTGTTTATTCTAATATTATATTTTTTTCCATTTATTTATATATTTTGTAGACGATTAGACATTTAGAAATAAGTTTTATAAATAAGCATATAAAGATGTATGGCTCGATTGTCATTGGCAGCCAAATTTCAATTGTGTTGTCAACTGGCAACGCAACTGAAATTAAAAATAGTATTAAATGTCGCAATTTTATCGAAATAATGATTGTGATAGAATGCTGACTGTAAATAAATCTTCAAAATATAAGTGCTAAAAAGAAAATGGTTAAGTAAAAGTGCTTAAGAATTTTATTTATTATACAGATGATTAGTTCAGTGGACTTAATTTTGGCTGAAGCGAAGCAAGTGCAATCTGAGTCACCTATAAGACGGCACTTAAGGTACAAATCAAATCCTTTAGTATTACCGCCTCTACTGTGAACAAAAATTATTGCTGGAAATAATTTTTAACTTAAAAAAAAAATTCTTTATTAATGTAATTCTAATTGTAATATACATAATCCCTAAATTCTTAGTCCAACAGTTCCTAAATTTATTCCTGTTTCCAAAATTTTTTGTGAAGTTTTAAAATATCTTTACCATAACAATTATTCGAATTTTAGATTGCATTAAAATTTTCAATTGTATTAAAGATGACAAAGTATTTTTTTTTGACTTGTAGTTCGATTCACTAACTTGTTTTAGCGATAATCGAATCGTTTAGAAACAATAACAGCAAAATTATCGACTTTTCTATGCAGTAACACTTTTAAACCACATGGGCTGTTGTTAACGAAACGACAATAGTGTTTGTGTTGTTATTGAATCGACAAGAGTCAGCTGTTTAGTTAAAGCACATGCTCTTTTGACAGAATTCCAGCAATATACACACGTGTAAAAGTTTTTATATTATAAATAAAAATATTCCTCTTTGTGCATTTCGTTTATTTTAATAGAGCTGCCACGTGGTATCAAATTTTATCGAAGTTGTTAACAAGAAGTTAGTGAATAATATAATCGTTAATGCAAACAATAATATTCAATAATATTCTTAATTGTTTAAATGAAAGTTTATAACATAATAAGTCTAGTTGTTCTAAGAAACTTTGTGTAAAGGTTCCCTGATTATCTGCATTAGCAACAGTGAAATTCGCATAGGATCCAGCTTAACCCCTCAATAATCAATTTCAATGTATCTTTATTAAAAAATTATTTTACTGAATAACTAAAATAATAATTTGGGATTATTATTGCGTTAATAAATTTTAAATTTAACATTTATCTATTGGTTAAAAGTTAGTGACTTCACTACTGAAGACGATTTCTTGTTTATGGCCTGTAACACGACTGAAAATTTATATTGAAAGAAAGAACCAATTTTCATATTTTATTGTTGTTTTTAATATCAATTTTTAGTCGAAATTTTATTTTTCGATATCGTGAAACAGGCTATTAGTCTTAACCATATTTTGGAAAGAAATGTTTCTTTCCAATAGAAAGAGTTCTGCATAAATTTGCATGCAAAGGTTTGATTAGCTAAACGATTTTTAATTGTAGAAATCTTTTTCCAAAATTCACTTCACACAAAAAAGTAATATGAATGATTTTGTAATATAAATTAAAATATTTGTAGTATCAATTAAAAAATTAATTAAATTTTCAGCTATAAGCAATTTGATAATATCAATTAAGTTTTTTTCAGTCAAATTAATTAATACAATTAAAAATTTAATTAATATAATTAATTCTTAATTGAAAATATTAATTGGAGAACACTTTTTTCTGTGTTCACTTCTTCGAATTTTTTAAATCTGGAGCTTGCGATACAGCCCTATTTTCATTATTTATTTAGTCTGTTTCTGTTTCCTTTGAAAAAAGTTAAATAGCAAGTGGTACAAAACTATTGGCCTCCGCACTTAAAACTTGATTTTACGTAGAAAATAAAATTAATTTTTAAAACTGAGCTGAAAGGGCCAAAATAGTCCAGATAGTACCACAGTGCCACATTTTGCATCACTGCCTTGTAGGATCTTTTGTATTGTATTTCTTGAGATTAGTTTTTTTTCTAGTTTTTGTGAAATGTGTATAACAAAAATATCAAAGAAAAACACACCTCATTGAATTCAATACCCTATAAATAGTTTTTTTTAAATCTTAAGCTCTTTAAATCGAAATTTCTGTAGTTCGAAAATTCTTTGAATTCGTAAAAAGCAGTCGGCTGTGTTAAAAAAAAATAAAAATTATCGAGGTTCTACTGTACACACATTTGTGTTCCATTACAATCAGATTTTTATTTTTTGCCATTCGCACCCGTTTACATTTGTTTTATTTTTATATACATTGCCTTTTTGTTTTAAGTTTTAAATAAACTTTTAATATCCTGTTTGAATTTATTTGTGTGCTTGAAAAATTTATTGCCATTCTTTGTGACGCTCCATGTTTGTTAAATTGTGAAAAAATATATACATAAGTAGAATGAGAAACCTTTAGGCGATTTTTACAAAAAAAATATTCACACAAAAGCAATGCAGAACACACACACACAGCAACAAACAAACGAGCATGCATGATTATGCACACACACACACAAACGAATTAAACATTTTCAAAAGTTCGTACAAGTTGTTAAAAATTCAGTGATGTTTGTTTTTAAAAAGAATAAGAAAAAAAACAATTTATTTTGGTCAACAGGGTAGACAAATAAAATGAAAGTGACGACAGCACCAGTAACCTTGGTGTTACACCAGGGACATATTTTCACACATATTGCGTACAAACATTCATATATATATATATATATATATATATATAAGTTTGTACATACCTACACACTTTACAAATATATGAATTTTAAATTTAAGATAGTTCCCCGTTAGTTCATTTGGCGATAATGGAGAGCTAATAATAAGTTAAATAGTGAAAAGCACAAGTCGGGAGCGAAAAATCTCTCAACAAAAACTGTTGCTTTACTTGAAGCAGGTCTTTAAGTGAAAGTTGAACGATATTTGCCCCCGAATTCGCTGCCATAAAACAGTATTTTTGTTCGTGAGGTGCCAATTGAAAGCTCCCTTTAATTATGTAAAACCTCTTTCAGAACTTTAAATTCTGAACTTTGTGAATCCCTTCTACAGTAAAGTGCCTTTAACCTTTTGCATGTCCTTCGTTTTTGTGCGAAAAGTTGACGTTTTTGTTAAACGCAAGATTTCCATCTTAGTTTTTTCTTTTTTTTCTTACATAATTGTTATAAATTTTTTTACAAAGAATTTCTCAGGTTTTGTATTTTTAAAGGGTGGCCGGAAATTTAGGCGGGAATTTAACTTGACGGGGTGACAACTTCAAAAAATATAACTGTTTGTTAGATGGCAGCATAAAACATTAAATACATAGACCACAGCTGGCTACCGAGCACAATCTGTCAAAAATAGAATACACACGCTTATGAAGGGGTTTTAAGCCCCTAGAACTTTAAATTATAGAAAAAATTAAATTTTAATAAAAAAAGTTTAATGATCGATCAGATGGCCGCCACGGTTATTCGTCAATAATCCCAGTCTTGACGTCCAATTTTGGCCTACTTAATCATTTACATGTTTAAACGGACAAACATTGCCAAAGTGCGATAACGATCTCTACTAACCGTAACGCGAGCTCAAGAGTCAGTTAGCCGACTGTAATGTAATGTAACTGTAACATTAGGAAACAGCTGATCAATATTGTTACGTGAAAATAATCAAATTGATCAAAGAGATGTTATGTAACTTCGTAAACTACGTTTTATATAAAAATATCGATCAGCTGTTTCCTACTATTAGAGTTATATGCATTACATTACAGTCGGCTTACTGAGCATTTAGTCGTCAGTTTTGGTAGAAATAAGGTTCAATGATGCCACCAGCTTTTAAATCACACCAAACGCTTAAATTTTTTTTTAGTGTAATGTAGTCTGTACGTCTTACAATCTACAAGATTGGCTTAAAAATTGGCTTAAGATAAGATTGGCTTCATATTAGGCTTAAAATTAGTCTAATCGCACAATTTTGCAATAACAAATCGAATAAGCTTCCAACTGCTCTAGAGCTTAATTGGCAAAAGAACGAATAATATGATAGTGTCGTTGCCTTAATTTCTGCATCAGGCCAAGATGTTTGCACAGAATGTTCCAAGCCCGATATCGATAAATTTGAATCTTCTTCTACTTTTTCGTTTATAACGCCAATATTCTCTTCAGTATGCATATCACTTCATTTAGAAAGTATGTGGTACAAAATATATCCAAAATATGATAGATGGCTTGTGATTATGTGCGCCATAAAATCATGAAGTCTTCTATAAGTTGTGCGAATTAATGACTGATTTTCTAAGTAAATTTGGATAATTTGGTAGCGTTGGTCAAGCATAAGTATATTCAAGATAATTTCTCATAATCTGCCATAAATGTCAAAAAGTGTTGCCAGTATGACAGTTCGTTTGACAATTAACCCATTCGTAAGTTATATCAGTCATAAATATCAGACTTGTCTCGAACTCTTTAAAGTTTTGTTAGTGACAATGAGCAAACTTTTTTTTTTGAATTTTTGTACATGGTTGCATCACCGAAACCTTATCCATGTTCAAAGTCCATTTGAAAATTAGAATTAGTGTATTTTTTTAACATGAAAAATTCAATCTTTTTTTGGGCTCATTAAGGTAACCCTACTAGGCCTGGTATATAAGGTATTCTTAGTAAAGGAAATGACAAATTTAGTTGTTGTAATTTTGTATTTTATTGTACAATAAAATTGCTGGTGGATCAAACTATTGGTTAAAATAAAATGAATTTTGTGTTTTTATGGGAATTGTTATAAAGTTAAGTTTATAAAGTAAGTTAAGTTTAAAATTTTTTAACGCACTAATAATCCCAAATTATTATTTTAATTATTAAGTAAAATATTTTTGTATTAAAAACACATTGAAATTGATTATAAAAGGGTTTAGCTGGGTTTCACTGTTACTAATGCAGATCATCAGGGAACATTTACGCAAAGTTTCTTAGAACAACTAGTAGAGTTATTATATTATAAACTTTAATTTAAACAAATGAGAAGCTCAACAACAAGTAACAAAGTTGAAACAAGAGCTCAATAATCAGCATGTTTTTTATTTTCTTACTTTACCATGAATTTTATTTTATATTGCGCAAAATAGAATATCTTGTAATGTGCTGAGAACATTGTAGAACAAAAATTTACCACGACTCTTGTCACTTGCATTATCGTTTTATTTTTTAAATTATTCAAATTCACGACGATATTTAGAATTCCTTAAACATCCTTTTACATACATATATTAAGGGTGGCATTAGCTGAAGTAGTTAACACCTTGTTTAGAAAACTGAAGGTCCTGGGATCCAGCCCGGTCTACGACAGTCATTAAAAAAATATAACAACATCACGCATTTTTCTGATTTTCTGCATTAGTTTCCCTTTGTATCAGTTGTTCCAGGAAAGTTCAGGTGATGAAGGTCTCGACGCTGGCCACTGAACTTCAGCGGATACTAATCCTACTAATGTAGTATCAGAGCACCCTCCTTCGTCGGTACTGTATAGCAGAATTATCGGCGAAGAAAATAAGCAATAAAATGGCTATTAAACACAGATTTGAAAATATAATGCGTTTCATTCACACCACAGGCGCTGCAATGCTGCATTATTAAAAAAAGAACCTATAAAAAAGTAGAGTTGGAACAGAATGAAGCTTTCTTCTATCTATCTCTTCTCTTGAAAAAAAAACAAAGAAAAATTTCCTACTATCTATTTATTTAATATTGTATAATTTATTGAATAGTGTGAAGCAAAGGCGCAATAATAATATCAATAAAGTACTCAATAATATTGTGTAGTCTATGGGTAGCTTAAGCCAAAAGATATGCTTATATTTTCATACGCATCAAGCACCATAAAAACATTGGGTTATACAAAGTTTTTGAAACTCCTTCGAAGAGAGCACCCTCACAATGTTAAGGTGCCTTAGCGATCCGCCTTTGTAGACTCTAAGAAGATTCACCATACTTTTGTATTTCTTATATGTATATTATGTTTATTGTTATGTTTATTGCAAATGTATTTGTATGTGTAAATAAGCTGTTTGACATTAAGATTAACAGAAAATTTTGTGGAATTTTCGTATTTTTAGAAACCTTACTAAGACGCCTTGAAGAACAACATGCTTAGGCAATTTTTAAGGACTTTTAAATCCTAGAAAAATGTTCAACTTAGATTAACATAAAACGCTTTTGTAAATCCCCATAATAAAGTGATTTTGTATTTGAATACACAATGTAAATTACCAAAGCATTGATTTTCATTTATTTATGTATTACGAGTACTTAATTACTATTGCAGTTATGTATTTATTTTTTTTTAGAATTTTCTTTATTTCATTTTATTGTGATATAATTCTTACTCGTAGAATAAGTTGCGCAAAGCTTAAAAGCTTGTCTGCAGCTTCTCACGTCTTTCTAGTTCTAATGCCATTCTAATGTATGTGTGTGTGTCTTCATCGTGACTTGCAGGGCAGATGTTTTTTCATTGCACAAAATACAATTTACAATTTTTAAATAACTTGTCGAAAACGAAATCAAATTCAATAGTTATTCAAGCATGTTAAAAAGAATAATTAAATATACATAAATATAAAAATGTAAAACAGAATTTACACTGGGCCGTTTCTGCTTGCCTTTACAGGCAGGCATTTTTATTTTATAAATGAGGTGTGTGGTGAAAGAAGCTTGTTGGATAAAATAGTAGGCATTAATTAAATGAAAATTCGAGCGGATTTTTGAAATTTTTCTTAACTTTTTTGTACTTTTAGAAAGTTATATATTCTCTTCTGTCATTTCCTATTCTGACGTTCATATGTACAGACATATACATACATTTATTTTGTGGTTTTAATTTTTTTTTAACTTACGAAATTAACAAACAAGGGCATATACAGAGTGTAAGGATATGAAAGTGTCAAAAAAATTTTGTTAAACTATTTTTACCTCCTTCTACAAACAACAAAACGACCATAAACGTCAAAGAAAGGCATGAGCAAATGTGCGTGACTTTTCATAATAGGTTAAAAAAAATTTTGTCAAAACAAGGCAGGAATTTTTAGTGTGAAATGGCACGAAGACTTAAAGCAAATATAAGTTCGCTTTGATTAAATGATTTAAATAATCAATTTCTCTACAAAAACTAATTGCCAATAAAGTCCTTTAACTTCGGATAAAACTGTTTTATTTAATTGGGGCTTTGTGTAATTATAAATCGTTAGTTTGTTTGCGAAGTTCCTGGAAATTATCATGAGTATTGTTCATTTTAGTTTATATACGATGTAGAAGCGATAGCCACGTCCTCAAAATTAAAATTTCCTTAAAGCTATGATTAAAAATAATGCTATTTTACTCTCTTCAAAAAAAAACAAGTTCGCCATTTGCTAAAATAGGTATAAGAAAGTACTTTTTATAAATCATAATCCTCATTTTTATAAAAAGAACGGTTTATAAAAGGCTATTTTTGAAAGGCTAGTATCTAGTATCTTATGTACTTTTTATGCATAGTGTATGTATATAGAGTATTTTTAATAAAATGTACTTTTAATTAAAGGCAATTTTTATAAAAAGTAATCTTTATAAAAGGTACTTTTTGCCAAAGGTACTGTTTATAAAAGGTATATTTTATTAAACGTGCTTATTACGAAAGGTACTTTTTATAAAACTTAGTTCTTACAAAAGATACTTTTTAGAAAAGGTACTTTTTGCAAAAGCTACCTTTGAGAAAAGGTACATTTTACAAAAAGTACCTTTTACAAAAGGTATCTTTTACAAAAAGTACTTTTTATAAAAGGTACCTTTTACAAAAGGTAATTATAACAAAAAGTACTTCTAACAAAAGGCACATTTAATAAAATATAGTTTTTACCAAAGGCACTTTTTGTAAAAGTGTGAAGTTTACAAAAGGGTTTTTTAACTAAAGGTATATTTTACAAAGGGTACTTTTTACAAAAGGTACTTTTTACAAAAGGTACTTTGTACAAAATTTAATTTTTACAAAAGGTAATTTTTAATAAAGTTAATTTTTACAAAAAGTACTTTTTGCAATAGGTACATTTTACAAAAGGTACTTTTAACGAAAGGTATATTTTACAAAAGGTACTTTTTCCAAAGTACTTTGTACAAAAGTTAATTTTACAATAGGTAATTTTTACAAAAGTTAATTCTTACAAAAGGTACTTTTTTTGCAAAAGTTACTTTTTACAGAAGGTACTTTGTACAAAATTTAAGTTGCGTAAAAGGTACTTTTGAAAAGTGTACTTTTTACAAAAGGTACTTTTTGAAAAGTGTACTTTTTACAAAAGGTACTTTTAACGATAGGCACATTTAACAAAATATAGTTTTTATCAAAGGCACTTTTTGTACAAGTGTGAAGTGTACTTTCTTGGCTACTATTCTTGATAAATGACACCTTTTTGAAAATAGGTACCTTTTTATATTACTTTTTTAATAAAGAGCCCTCTCTATAAAAATATTTTAATTAAAAAAAGTTACTATTTATAACTTACGCTTTAAATAAGAAGCATTTTTTATAAATGGTACTTTTTATAAAAGATTCTTTATAAAAGATCCTTTTTACCCGACTGCCAAGAAGGGTTATGTTTTTCGTTCGTTTCTAGTTATAAAGAGTACTTTCCATAAAGGACACTTTCCATTAAAGATGCTTTTTATATTATAATTTTTACAATAGGCTACTTTTTATAAGAGGTACTTTTTAAAAGGGTACTTTTTAACAAATAAACTTTTTTATAAAAGGTACTTGTCACAAAAGAAATCTTTTATTTAATTTTCTCTTTAAAAAGGTACTGAATAAAAAGTACTTTTTATAACATGTAATATATATAAAAATTGTTTTTTCAAAAATGTAGTGCTTATTAAAAGTACTTTTTATATGTTTTATTTTTTTAATCAGTGGTACTTTTTATAAAAGATACATACTTTCTATTAAGATATTTTTAATAAAATGTACTTCTTATCAATCGCAATTTTTATTAAAAAAATTCAGTTTTATGAAAGACACTTTTTATGAATGTTATTTTTATAAAAAGTCTCTTTATAACAGGTCTTTGAATAAAAGGTATTTATCGTTACCTTTATATAGAAAGGCCATAACTCATTATTTTTTTGAATTCGGGTTTAATGTATTTTTTTATAGAAGAATATCTAATGTACCGAAAAATGCAAAAATCTCGATTTCGAAAAAAATTACGTTACGTAGTTCTATATTAAGGTAACGATATGTATTTGTTTGAAAACTTTGTTTATGTAAATTATTCTTCTTCCAAAATGTACTTTTTGACACAAGAAAGTGTTGCCATATTTGAACGTTAACATTTTGTTATGCTTAAGTCGTCCACCATTATTGCATATACAAACTTATGCATTTTCTTTTTGCACACACAATGAAACGATTGTACAAGTGCAGTAGTAGTGGTCCGTAATACAGAATTTTTAAAGAAATTTTCGTTCGTTCACATACGCATTCACAAGGTGAATTGAGTTTTCAAAAATTTAATTTTTATTATTACGAATATCTATAACGGTGGCTGTGTATGCAATGATTATTTTTTCTTCATATTCTTTTGCTAAAGATGAAAAAATTCAGTTTTTGCTGATAGTGCAGTTTCTTGCATTAATCGAGAAAAAATACAAGAAAAAGATAAATATTTGGTTTTAATGCATATGGAGGATGCGTTCTTGTTGTTTTTTATTTATTGTCATGGCTCTTAGGAAAAATAAATCCATGTAAAGGAGCAAGATTTACATATATTTTGTGCATGCAACTACAAATATATGTTGCAATTAGCTTGTGAGCTGAAATTCAATACGCTGTTTTAGCCATTTATATTGCAAAAAAAAAATAGTATTGTTTGTAATTAAGGAAATATAAAATTTTAAAAATTTTAGGAAAAATTTTTATTAAAAATTTTAGTAAATCTTTTCCCAAAAATTTAAAAAAAAGTAAGTAAATAAAAAACATGTCGATTATTGAGTTCTTGTTTCAACTTTGTTGTTTCTTGAGCTTCTCGTTTGTTTAAATGAAAGTTTATAACATAATAACTCTAGTTGTTCTAAGAAACTTTGGATAAAGGTTCCCTGATGATCTGCATAAGCAATAGTTAAAGGCGCATAGGATCCAGCTAAGCCCCTCAATAATCAATTTCAATATATTTTTAATAGAAATTAGTTTACTAAATAAGTAAAATAATAATTTGGAATTGTTAGTGCATTAATGGATGTTAAACTTAAAAAGTTAAGCAAGGTAGTTTTTAATTTAATTTCTAATCTTTCTGCCATTTTATGGATTGTGTACTGTAACCATTTTTCATATTTTGGAGGTCAGAAACGCATCAATACAAAAAGTACTTTTTCAACAAACTGGTTTTAACGTTACAACCCTAAACAGCTGATTTTGCAATCACACTGCAAGTTTGTTAAATTCAGGTTCTAACTCACAGAGTGTCTAATAACTTTGCTAAAAAAATAAAATAAATATCCTGCAGATATGCGTGTGTTTGTTAGTGTATTTTTTCTTGCAAACTGTACAACAACTTTTTTTGTTTGTATAAAAAACTTTGAAATTTTACAATGCGTTGTAAAATGGAAATTATTTTATATTTTGTAAATAAATATTTTAAAATTATGGAACTAGTAATACAAAGTGAAGAAGTGCTGGAAATTAAGTTATTGTATATAAACAAATGCACAAATATATCATAAAATTAAACTTTTTTATCGGTGGATCCATGTTAGTCATATCGTCTATTTTCACTTCCCAGAGGTCAATGAGAGGTCGTTGTTTTCCTTCCAAATTTTTTTTCCCCCATAATTTTTTGATTATTGTTGCTGCTGCATCCATTTTTAAGTTGCAAATCTTTCAAGCGACATCTCTTGTTATTCACTGGCATAAACATTATCAGGTGCTTCCAGTCATTTTGACTTGACAGCAGTAAATTAAGCACAGCGAAAACAAGCTTACATTTCATAAAACCAACTTAAAACTAATTCTAAAACGGTTTTAAGTTGGTTTTAACAAAAACAATTTGTTAAAAGCAACTTTTATTAAAACCATGTCAGTGTGAAAACACTATTACTTAAATTAAACCATGTGTAAGTGAATACATGAAGCTGTTTACATAAAAATATAAGTACGCAGTTGTTTTTTTTTGTCAAAAGCTGGTCATTGCAACTTTCAGTTTTTGTTTCTCAACAAAAAATAAATAAAAAATTGGCAACAATTTTCCCTAAAAAGGAGATGAAAAACAACAGCAACAACAAACAAACATTAAATAAATTTTTTATACAACCTTGAAAATCTTTTGATAAAAAATTTAATATTTATTTAGTTTATAAATGTTTCACACGCTTTAATATTGGTCTAGAAAAAAAAGACACGCGAATGAATTACAAAACTTCAAGCTTTTTGTTGTGGGTTGAACTTAGTTCTGGTAACTTGTGCTTGGTGATTTAATTTATAATTCGATAAAAAATAAATAACATGGCCTTACAAAGAAGTAAGTTTAAGTTATTTAATAAAGATGAGTAAACACTAATAATCCAAAATTATTATTTTACTTATTATGTTAAATAAATTATTGGGCATTGTAACAATTTAAGTTTAAATTTTTTTGGTTGTTTAACACTAGTGCGTTACCAAAATTTTAAACTTACTATTAACTTGAATTCACCAGGTCAAAAATAATTGTGTGTTAATACTCTATTCTTGAATAGCTGTTGTTTTTATTTACATTTATTTTCTTTACATTCTTCTTACAACTACAATTCGAGCTGAAAGGAAGCCAGCCAATGTAGCAATGGTAAAGTAAGAAAATTTAAAAACATGTTCAGTTCTTGTTTCAGCTTTGATATTTGTTTTGAACTTTTCATTCGTTTAAATGTAAATTTAATATAATATCTCTAGTTGTTCTAAAGCACCCCATACACGATTCAATTCAATTTTCAATTGAGTCGGTTGTTTTCCAAATCGAAGCGTGTATGACTTTGTCAGTTTACTAGCTTGGCAGTTGTCGAGTTGGTTGAAGAACTATCAAAAGATTTTGATTTTTCATGTTGATTAGTAAATCTTTCAATTCGATTGTGCTGTGTGTGCTCGAGTCTCTTGATTAGCTGTCAAAATTTATATTTGTGGCTTTATATTGTATAGAAAAAGTTATGTATTTTTAAAATTGTAATTAATTTCATTGAATTTTAAATAAAAAATATAAAAATTAATAAATGAATGCAGTAGAAGTTTTTAATTTATAAATTTGTAATTGTGAAAAAAATATAAATTTGACAGTTGAATTAAAAATCTTTCAATTCAATTTGTGAAGTGTGTGGCCAAGAATCAATTCAATTGAAAGATCCAATTGAAAATTTAATTGAAACGTGTATGGGGTGCTTAAGAAATTTTTGGGTAAAGATTCCCTGATGATACCCATTAGCAATAGTGAAATGCTACGACCCTCAATAATAAATTTCAATGTATTTTTAATAAAAAAATATTTTACTATATAAGTAAAATAATTATTTGGGATTATTGGTGCGGTAACATTTAATCGCTAGTGGGATCTCGGCTTTATATACGAGAAGTAGTTATGGTTGGTTGGTTTTTTAATTATTAAAAAAAATCCCGGGCGAAAATGTTGCCAAGTAAGCAGATTGCATGCAAATCAGATGATCAGTGAAGCCGATAATTGTTGTATCAAGCCAAAATTTGGTACTTATCTTAATCACAGTGTTTTTGGTGGTCGAAGTTTTTGGGTGGGAGCCTTGGACTTAATTTTTGCATTTATATATATTTGACGATTTAGTATTTCAAAAAAAAAACTGTTTACACATTATACGGCAATAGTGTACCATTTAGAGAATTAACATACCTGCCCCCTTTAAAAATAAAATGTTCGTTAATTGAATTTTCTCTTCATTCACAAGAATAAATTGATTTTCAATTACTACACTATTATGAAACGTAATGGAGTTAAATCATTCAACTTAAATACATACAAAATTTCAAATAAAACTATCCCCCATATTCATAAAATTTAAAATTTGTTTTGAAATGTATTTTATTTAAATTTTTTCATGCAAAATTTTCTTAAAATAGATTTTTATAAATATGGGGGGTATAAACTTATATATAATTAAGTGATTCCAACGATATCCTTAAGTGTCTTAGTGTCATAATACTTTGAATTTGTTTTTGAAAGAAAAAAAAAAACAAAAACTGTTTGCTTTTGTATTTAAATAATTTAAAACACTATGACACTATGGCACTTAAGACTACCGTTTGAATCCCCCAAATATATTGTTAGTTTCGCAGACAAAAGTATTAAATCCATCTTTTTTTACAAGCCACAAATATATTTAAAAATATTATTATTATATAAATTTTTTAAAAGTGGCGTTTGCACTTTTGTGTAGGAAACTAAAGTAAAAAAAATTTAATTAAATTTTACTGAAACCATGAACACAGTGCAAAATATTTTAAATAATATATAAATATTTTGTTTTATAAAATTCAAAGATTAATATCATATAATTTACTTTGCAAAAAAAAAACTTAAACAACATTTAAAGCATTTCAACTGTGCATGCATTTTATAACTAAATTGAAATAAATTGAATTGCATAATTAGAAAGTTACATAAATACATGGTACTGGTACAGGCAGTTAGATAATTTGCAAAATTTCAATTTGTGTTTTGTTATTTTAAATGTCATAAAAATTGTGTCTAGGGTTTATAAAAAAAAGAAATCATACGGAATGTGATCACAAAATTAAGAGGAAATAATTAGTTTAAACATGCGCTACCAATCTACGTACAAACATGCATACTTACTGCTATAGAAATTATAATATACAAATGAAAATAATAAATTGAAAGAAATATAATACTAACAATTACATATGTACGACTACATTGTGCAAAAGGCCTTGCTGCCATTTGTGGTTTGATATAATGCAAGCAAACTAAATACAAAATAAAACATATTCAAATTGTTCTTTTAGATCCTTTATAAACCAGCAAAATTTTTTAAGGATAGTAATAAAAAAATTAAATAAATGCAAGGTTTAAAAGTAAAAGATAAGTTTTAAATGAGTCCATTTTAGGAAATTTATTCGAAAGAACAAATGACCCTAGGGATCCTCTAAAAATGCTCAATATAATAAACTTTCAATATACATATTATACAATATATTTTATTTCTTTAACTTGACGACTTGGTGGCTCACTTTTCTCAACACTTTTGATTTTTAATACCAAATTTATATGAAATTTTTAAATGTTCTCTTCAATTTTAGATAAAAAAATTTATCATCCATTGTTAACAGGTATGTTAATCAACAATTAAATATCTATAAAAACTACCAATTTTAAAGGGTAGATTTTTGTATTTAAATATAAACAATTTTTGTATGGAAAAATATTTTTTGAAAGGAATTTTAATTTTTTTACAAAATCTGTGAAATTCATTCTTAATAAAAAATTCTATTTGCGGCTGCAGAACAGATTTAATGTAACCCTACGCTTCTATTAAATCAATGTTGCCGTACTGCAATTTTCTAAAAAGTTATGTATATTACCCGCGTTTAAATTCGTTAAATTTTGCGAATGTGAGAGTATTTTTAATATGAAGCTCTTATCACCAGCATATTTGATGTTCTTCTCAAATCCTTTCTTAACCATTTACGACGATACAACAAAAAAATTAAAAATAAATCCTAGACGAAATTTTTTTACTCTTAAAGTTTTTTAATTAAAATAAGTTTCACGATGTTGAGTCATAAAAGGTTAATTGAAAAAGAGGAAAAATACCCTCAAGCCTCTGGTAAACAACGAGAGTTAACAGATAGTAAACCAGATCAGTGTTGCCAATTTAGGCGATTTATCTTCATATTGGGGATTTTTTATTTCACGATTGGGGTGAACATTTCGTGTTGCATATTTGGGAATTTGTTGACGATGATAACTAAATTATAGGGAATTTTTTGGTGATTTTTTTTATAACTGATGGTAACAAGAATGATTTTTGAGCTAAGAAATGTGCGTCTGGCAATTCTAAAAATGTGTGCTACTATTCATAATGAATGGTTTCTAATAAAGAAGAAGTATCAAGACAGATTAGCCAATAATAAACACTACCAAAACAAAAATACACAACAAAATGCAATATGACTTGTTGGAAGCACTTCTTAGAATACTCACATAATTTAAAAATAATTAAATTTGCTGTGACAAATTTAATACTTTTGTTGAAATGCTAAATCTTTTTAATACAAGTACTGTGTACAACAAAGTTTTTGAAGTTGATGAATTAGAAGATTTCGATTATGAATTTTTTAAAACTTTTGTTAAAAGTTTTTTTTTGTACTTGTGTATATTAAACTTTTGGTAATTTTTTCATTACAAGTTTTATAAGAACAAATTAAATTAATATGAATGTAAATATAACTATTAATATAAATGAATTTTATTGAACAAATATGTTATTTTTGTAATTATTTTTTAAATAAAACTAAAAAAATTTATATATTCTTGAATATTTTTAATAAAAAAAATCACTTTGGGGATTTTCGGGTATGACAAATCAAAAATTGGGGATAAGATCTAAAAAAATGGCAACACTGAACCTGATAGATATGCATTGACAAACTCAATAAACGTTTTAATTACACGTTTTCATACCAGACAAGGGCGTTTCTTTGCCCTTATACGAAGTGTAACGCGAAACGAGAGAAAATGCTTCATATTATGAGAATAACGTGACCAGATGGTTTTTGCAAAAAGCGGGATTTAGAAAAAATTCCTTTAGAAAACGGAATGTGCACTATGCTCATAAAAAGTGTCATATGTACTTGAGTTAAAAAGAGCAACTCAAAAGAAATACTTCGAAATAAACAAAAATATTTATCTATATAAACAAAAATCAAAATGTCTTTCGTTGGTAATTGCATCAATTAAGGGTTGTGCAGCTATATTTCCCAATTTTGTTTTTGATGTGGGACCTCCTATTTGATTTTTTTTTATTATTTTGGAGTATAGAATTGGACATGTGGGCGTGGTACCTCCGGAAACGAAAAAATATTTACTTTGAGATATCTAGGAAAACTAATGTAGGGAGAATGTTGAAATTTTGTAGGGATAACTCTGTTTATCCCATAAAGTGCAAATTTTTTACTCCAAAAATAATAACAACTTGCTGATATGGTATAGAGCAGTGCTGACCATCGAGAGAAATTTATTCGTGTATTTGTATTAAGCCGATTGAAGTATGGCACGTTGGCGCCACTTTGGCCAACTATGGTCTAGATGGAGCAATAGGCTAATAATTTTTTAATATCTAAACTTGGCATGGCGCTTTCCACATTTATTTCAAAATACATATCTTGGAATGCCAAAATATTAAATATTTTGAAATTTTTTCTTAAGCAGTAAGGCCAAATATGAGAATAGTATTATAAAAAGGTGTCAATAATGCAGCAAAAAATTTGTGACATCTCATAATTTTTTAATATCTTGCTATAAACATAAACTTGAAATTTCGCTGATTCTGCCGATGATAGAAAATAATCGGGATTAGAAAAGTGAGCGTAGCGTGGCTCCACTCGAAAAGAGAAAATGTTTACTTAAAAAATTATCTTTCAAACTAATCACTGAATTAGAATTTTGAAACTTCTCATTACTATTTATGTTAATATTGAGAATTGTATTCTACAAAAAAGTGCAGGTTGAACAGCAAGTCTCGCACTTCCAACATAAAAAAATATTTCTTTTCATCTCATAACGTACATGAATGAGGTGTAGCATAGCACACATGATTTTCGCTGATTTTTTTAAGCAATAACTAACTGAATTCTTGTCAGTTATATTTTAATAGAAATCAAATAAAAGATTGAAAGTTTCGAAACTCTATGGGAAATTTGTCAAATAAACCTATAATAAACCTAAAAATTTTTTTTATGAATACGGCAGTAATTGTTTTATTTTTAACAACTTGAATTTCTATAGGGCTTAAAAAAGGAGTTATTTTGTATTTTGCGACAGGCTTAACTGATTTGAGTATATATAGCATCCCACCCTTTGAAGTAACTTACGAGTAGTTAGATCGGAGCTTTAAAATGTTTTGAAATTTCGTTTCTAGTGCCGTAATTTACTTTCTGGATTGAGGATAGATTCATATATTCCATAATCAATGGCATCTTCCATAATGAGAATACTTAGTATCCCGCACTTTAAGTGAAAATCATATTCTTGAACTCATAGAAATTGTAAGTAATGCTTTTTTCGCTTTCATCATTTTTGAAAATTATATGAAATATTTTAGAAATATTTGTTTTTATTCTCCATACAGATAATACCGGGTTGGTATTATAAAATTTTTCAGGAAACTTTCCCTTTTTTTTGGAATATTTGTAGAAATGGAAGTGGGATATAAAAATGTTCTAGCAGCAATCTGCGAAAAGAGCCTATTAAGATGAAAGGGGCAATAGCTGCGACACATTGCCTGAGACTCGTGTTTGTCGTCGCGAAGTGAAGAGAAGCTTACGCGGTAGTAAAAGTCGCACGTAATTGAAATTGTGGAAAGTGACAATTTTAACTTTTCTCTCTTACATATCTCTTTCTCTCATATTTTTTTACGATATGTGCGAGCGGTGGCGCCAGTTAGACAAACTTTTATGGTATAACATGATAGGCATGAAAAAAACAGTTATTGCTTAAAAATTAAAATTAAGAGAAAGGAAATTATGTGGACATATTACTTCTACATTTCCCAAACTTACAATTAGTTGCTGCTACGAATGAAAGAATAAGAAGTATTGCTGAAATAAATATTAAAAAGTCCCTTAACTGTTAAAACAAAAAAGGTCTTTATGCAAACGCACGTGGATTTAAGAAGGGGCAATAAAAGAAAATGTAAGCGCTGTCGCAGCTACGTCACTCTTCATCTAAATAGCCTCGAAGCGTTTTTAATTCTGATATTAGTTTTCTAAGACTGATGATAAAAAAAAAGGTTCATGCAACAAATCATTACTTAGCAAAAATGTTGCTGGGATATTTGCTGGTGAAAAGATGATAAAAAAACTAGAAAAACTAAGAGAGCAACCAAAAACCATTTCAAGCGTAAAAATCGTTTTTCTATTTTTTCTAACAAAACTAAAAGCATTTGTTTGTTTTTTAAGTAATTTAATTGTTCTTTATGCAAATGATACAAAAAAAAAGGGAAAAAGAAATAAATAAAAAATTGTTCTTTATTCAAAAAAATACAAAAGAAATAATAAATAAGTAAATAAAAAAAACAACAACACAACAATAACTTAAAAATTCCCAAGGACTTCATTTACAAAAAAAAAAGAAAAAAGCATTTAAGACAATTTCTTTTTTAAAAGTGAAAATAGCAAAACCAAAAAATAAGAAACCAAGAAACAATCGTGACAACCTTGTTGTTAGCACTGAATCTAGGGTATCTCTACTTCCGGTTTCCGCTGGCATCGATTTGCTAAAAAATATCCTAGCCAAACTGTCTAACCTGGCGCTAACCAATGGTGATTTCTCCGAGTGCTCAGACTGATCGGAATTATCTTGTTCTGAGCTTGCCGAGCGGTTGCTGCAAATGAAAATTAGTTTTTTTGTTTTGTGTTTTTTTTTTGGGTGACAAAATAATTATTAAAAAAGATAGTAAAAAAAGAAAGAAAGAAAAAAGAATTTGGTTTTAAAAAATTTTGTTAAAGAAAACAAGTTAAAATTATAAAGTTAAGACATTTTAAGCAAATTTAATACAATTAAAAGAAAGTTATAAAAAAATCGGCCAATTTTTTTTTTAATATTTAGAAAAATTAATTGGTTTTTATGTTAAAATTTTAATTTTTATATTCCTTAATTTTTTTTTTTGCTGTTGTTGTATGTATATATTTCTTTTTGTGAGTATATGTATCTTTAATTATATGTTTATATATTAGTGGCAGTGGACTTACCTACTGTAGATATGTCTTCGATTTGCTGCAGTTAATGCTGATACATCAAATTCTATTGCTGAATTGGAACGTTTCAATCCATTCTGTTTTTGTAGTTTTTTCATTAAATGTTTGGCTTTTCTTTGGTTTGAAGTCGGTTTATTTAAGTTTTGTTATTTTTTATTTTTTTGGTTTTATTATCGTGGAAGTTATAATAAGAAGAGTTTAATATGTATATACATTTTAACATTTGTTAAAAAAAGGGTTTTTCTCGTTTTGTTAATATATTTTAAGAAACAGTGGTGAGCTTGCAAGCAGCAATATTATTTTGAGCGTAAGAAAAGTGGTTTCCGCAATAAGTTTGATTCTATCTCACGACTGGTTTCTGCGTCAAATTCTATATGTCAAATTGTATGAAAAAAAATTTAAAGTCAGAAACCTTAAACCATGGCCCAAATCGCGGAAGTCATTATCGAAAGAAATTACGAAATATATCCATATAAACTCTGTTGAAATATTTCGTAATTTCGTTCGATAACGAGTGCCGTGATTTGCCCCAGAGCTGTTAAAATTCGATTATTATTAGGAATCAATTAGATTTCATTTTAAAAAGAATTGTACTGATTATATAATTACTTTTAAAGAATTTTTGATAAATAATTGATTACGATTACTAATAATCGAAAAGTAATCTGCATTACTAGAAATTACAACAAAATAATGAAAAAGAATCAAAAGTAATAAAAAATTATCCGACTACTTTCAAAGATTACTTTTGATTATTAATAAGTAATCAAAAGGAATTAAAAGTAATCTTTGAATATAATCGGTTTATGTTTTGATTACTTTTAATTCTTTTGTTGTAATTTCAAGTAATTCAGATTACTTTTCCATTACTAGTAATCGTAATCAATTCGTAATCGTGTGAAACTGAATATAATCGTAATTTAATCATTACTTCACCTTTCAAAAACAAGTCATCAAATAAATAATCAGTACGATTACTAATCATTACTTAACAGCTATGCTTTAAACACATTCACCACCGCAAGCTAACGACTTCAAAATGTAAGGGTAGAATAAACATGTTTATATAAGATTGATAATTTTGACGACAGCAATTTAACATGGTGGCAGGTTTTGACCATGCTGATTTCGTCATTTTAATCCAATTAAATCAATTTATATTTGGGTTGGCAAACAATGATGAAATAAAGTGTTGCCAGTGTAATTTAAAATGTGGAATGAATGATAGCTTTTAATTATTTCATATTATTTAACAGAAAGAATTCATGTAAAGTAATAAATTGATTCATTCTTGTACTTTTAGGTTATATGAGTACATTTTAAAAGAGTAATTTTATTTTTACAAATGCAAAATATTTGAAGGCGGCAACACTTAGATATGTATTATTACAATGGGATCCAGTTGGGCCCCTGAGTGTAGCACCACCCATCCTAACCTAGATGTGTATTTATAATTGAATATCAGATGCCTGTGATGCTGTTGTCGTCTCCAAAATGATTAATTAGCAGCAGGCGGCATTTGAAGTCATGTGTTCGTATAGCCTGTTGTGGTGAATTTGTTTAATGCAACAGTTTTTTTTTATCAAGCGAATTTTTACAGCCTAGCAAGTGTTGCCATATTTCAAAAATTTCAGTCACGTAATGCTCATCTTAGCGCATTACGAGATTTCTTTACTCTATTTAAAGATTTTATTTTATTTAATTAATATTCTGGCTGGTAATTCAGAGCCACCAGAAATTACGTCTATTCGTCTAAGAAAAAAAATCTGTTTTAAATATACTTCGTACCTGTAAAAAATTCAAATTTGTTTTGAAACTCACCACTGCTCTTTTTTCAATATATTAAAACAATTATAACACTGTAAAACAAAATCAAACTTTTTCCAAAATAAAAAGTATTTAAAGAAGGCACTCTCCAAAACATGAAATACGGGATGCTCTCGATAGTACTAGTGCAGCAAGGTAAAGAGTTTTGGTGTTATATGTTCTAGGGATGGATTCTCTGGCAGAGGTTGAAGTTCTCAGGCTTAGCACATTATTGTTTTGGTTTGACATAAACAACTTAACTTAATTAATTTTTGTTAAATCCGATGCTCAACACTTTTATGTAAAAGTTCTGCAGAACCCTTTTCTCGAAACACTTTCACTTTTTAACTCTACTTAGCATGGATCTTTTTTCTTCCTCTTGGAAAACACCAAAATAGATACCCCTAAACGAGGATACCACGGGCTAATATATTCTATGAAAATCAAAATTCAAAGTTTAACTTAAACAAGAAACAAGAGCAAGAAGCCAAATATGGAACGAGTTTAAAGGCTCAGTTAGCCGACTGTAATGGAATGTAACTGCAACGCTGGGAAACACTTCTATAGATTGATGATATGAAAAGTAATTTACAGATTCTTACATTCCGTTTACATTTCGATAACCAATTTCATTAATATTCACTACAATAACAAAATCGATCAGCTGTTTTCTAATGTTGCAGTTACATCCCATTACAGTCGGCTAACTGAGCCTTAATGATTAATTTTGTACTTAGTCACACTATCACTTTTTGTATAGGATGTGTGCAGAAGTTTTATGTAAATAAAATCTTGCAATGAAGGTTCTTGTGACTTTTTTTCATTCTCGTCGTTAAAAGGATACAACTAAGTATGGGGCATATAGCTGGTTAAAGAATTCTATCAAAATTTTCACTATAAGTCTTTGAATATAAGAAAGATTTACAGTCAACTTAAGCCTATAAACGTAAGCCATTGGTGAGTATATGTACTTATATGTTCCTCTTACTTCCACTGGAGCTTAGATCGCCACAATTGTGAATTTGTAAGAAATTAACCACTATACGGGGACAAAAAGGTCCGAAACTGATACCATCGCAAGTAAAAAATAAGCTTAGCATTTACTTTTATCAATCTGGCAATAGATGATGTAATGATTTTAAAGTGCTGGGGAGACGATCAAATAATCTCATCAATCGCATATGTATGTTTTCAGTGCACACATACGCGTTCGTGTTTTTTCAGCCTCACAAATGCATTATCTGCAATGTTTGATGAAAATTAAAAAGTTCTAATTTTATAGTTGATGTCTGATTGACAAAAATGAATCAGTTTCTTGTGATTCTTATTAATAATGGACTATTAAGCAGGCGAATTGAACACAAGCTTATGCACTGCAAGGAAAACCTTCATTGGATCATTGAATTTTGTAGTTTATAACGAGTTAACTTAAGAACTCATTGTGTTAATGAAGAATAATTTGTTGAGTTTTATTATACTATGAATATGAAAAAAAGAATTGTTAAAGATACTACTTCACCAGCTGAATGAATATTTTCTCTGAGTGTATCAGATGCGAACGCCATTAAGTCAAAATACAAATGTTGGTTAAGGTGTTTACTTATGCGTCTTATTTTAACCGACAAGCATGCACACATGGCTGATTGATGGGTTTATTTGATCGTTTGCGGGCACTTAAAAATATTTTTTTTTGAAGAGAGAAAACAATCAGGCAATAAATGCCTAGTAGTACTACTACTACTAAGTGATAACTTCTTTAGGAAAGGGATAGAGATATACAAGACAGGTGGTGAAGGAATGGCTAACGCACACCTTCATTCTTTTACACCTCTTCTTTTTTGCATATTTTTATTAATTTTTAAGGCAGGAATTGCAGCGGCTCTGGTGTCAAATGAGGCCTACTAAATTTTTTTTAAGCTGTGCTTATTAGCCATTTTATTGTTTATTTTAATTTGCCGAGGATTCTGCTATAAAATACCGACGAAAGAGAGGGCACCCTCTCTGCATTAGGATTATTATCCACTGAAGTCGGTATAGTTCAGTGACCAGTGAGACTATAATTTCATTACTTGAACTTTCCTACAACAACTCATACAAAGGAACTCTAATGCAAGTGAGAAAAATGCGTGGTGTTGTTATTTAATGACTTTGTCGGTGAACGGACTCGAAGCCAGAACCTTCAGTTCTACTTGACAGTTCATCGCTCTTACTTAGATATACTTGGTATTTATTTGTTATTTATTTGACATTTTGATTTTGATTAAACAGAATAAGTCTGCAACTGCAGGAAAAACCACTGTCAAATTAGTAAAGCCCAAATGCTCTATAATTTTTGTTTTTTTATTTTGTGCTTATATTTCTTACTAAAAGTATGGTTGAGAGAATTGATATTTATATGTGAAAGCATAAGAAAAAGCCTTCTGAAAATAAACTAGATTCTCTCTCCCGCTCTCGACTGGCTTTTGTGTCAATTTGTATGGAATATATGTTCACACAATTCTGTTTCATCACTTATTCATTCTTCTGTTCGTGAACTGACAATTTTTAATTCAATATTTTAGACTAAAAACTGGCGAAAACTTAGGAATGCTTGGCTGTGAATTGTATTCCATATTGAAATACTTTTTCCTTTGTGTAATACGCGTTTATGGTTTGACTTCCCAGTAAAAAAAGAGACTCCAAAAAAGTCATGAAAATGTAGAGTTTACGATGCGGAAGTAGTGCAAATTTCGATCCGATCTAATGATTTTTACATAGGTTTGTCATTGCAAGAAGTTCTCTTTTTCGATGCCTGGTCACTGAATTGGAAGCGATATTAAGAAAAATTCCCTATTTTGTGTTCTATGATAATATTTTCATCTATGAAAAATGGTAAATAGTTGCCTTTTTAACAATTCGTTTCTTTTTATACGAATTTAAGCCCGAAACAGTGTTTTCATGTAAATTTAAGCAAGTTATTTGCTCAATTTTAGACTAAAAATAGTTCATAAATTTCTTAAAAAAAATAATTTTTTTTAGATTCTGGTGAGTATTTTCTAACACTATGGAGGAGTTAAAAGGTTTTGTGTGACTAAAATAAGCTTCTACATGGTTTTTTACTCACTCTCGGCAAATTAAAAATATCGATTTTTTGGAAGCAATGAAAATGTAGTTCCACTAGAATGACTTCCATTTTTTTCACTGGGTTATAACTGATGTTTGAGTTAAAGTTCAAGCTTCGGTACATTCAGAGTGCTGTAAGATAATTCTATAGTCATTGTTTTTGTAAAATATTTTAACCTTCTATATTCCAACTTAAGAGTAAAATTATTGACATCTTTTCACTAAAAGAACTAAAATATTCTCACATTGACGAAATTAAGAGAGTAAAAATAGTTCACTAGAAAGTTCTTCGGAATATTTTGCATAAAAGTGCTGCATAAATCGAAAACCTAAAATGAATATTTATATAAGTACAAAATTAACCCTCAAACGCATTTAAAATTTTTTCATATTTCTCGTAATTAAGCAACGGCTTGTGCTATGATGTATTAAAAGGATTAATATATAACATATATAGAAAGTACTGTTGTAAAAAATTTTAACTCATGGTATGTTTCCATGGTATGTAGCCTTCTTTCTTAAATAGAGACGAAAAGGATCCCTACGGAGAACAGTTGGAGAGTTAAAATACTCCATGAGAATGTTCCTCGTGACTTCCTATAATCAAAATGCAAATGTTTTATGGTTTTCTATTCCTATTCGCAATAAATAAGAGTAGCTCGAAAATGGCGGAAGTCCAACCCCTCTTATATTTTAGTTTCAAACACTTGCTTGTTCTGATTAGTTATTAGAACTTTTGTTGTACAGTGTAACAGAAAAAAACTCTTCTCTCTTTTTTATTTTTTGGGGGCAACTCAACTCACTTTTCCGATACGGGCGGCTTCACGAACTGATCGTGTCCGGTGCACTCATTAGCCCGGGCATCGGCTCGCGTTTGCGACGGTTTATTGAACTTGAACATGTTGAAATTTTTTTTCACGCTGGCCACTTCACAAACGCGTACAATTATTTTGCGGCTGCTCTTGAAGACCGTGTTCAATGTCTTATAAACCAAAATTGAAACGGACTTGGTGTGATTGTGAACATGGGGGGATGCAGCAATATTATTGCCGTGTAAAGGTGTGGGCAACGATTGTTGTTGCTTCAAATGGTGGAAGGCGTGATGATGTTGAAAGTCCTGTATAACTTTTGATGATTGTGAGCGAGTGATAAGTTTTTGATTATTTTGTAGCTGGTGCAATGGTGGTGGTTGTTGTTGTGGTTGCTGGTGATGCTGTTGTTGCTGATGCTGTTCTTGTTGTTGTTGTTGCAGCTGATGATACTGTTGTTGTGATAAATTTGTTGTGCTAATTGAAGAAGTTTTTGCTGTTGTTGTTGCTGTAGACTGTGAATGTTTTTGGTGATAATGAGAATACTGCTGCTGATGATGCTGCTGCTGTTGTTGTTGTGGTTCAGGCTGCTGATTTGGTGTCGGCAGCTGTGTTGGTACTGCTGCTGGCGTCTCCTGATGATTATGCTGCTGGCAGCAGCTGATAATAACTTCCTCGTTGCAGACTGGCTGCAGCGTAGGTATCTCACTTGTAATATCCTGCAAGTTTTTTTTATATATATCGGAATTTTTTTCCATTGTTGTTTTTATTTTAAGCATTTTTAGTATTTTTTTTTTGGTGATTTTAAGTGATTTAAGGTGGTTTTGGTGGTGGTGGTGATGGTGTTTTTAAAATGATTTTTTGTTTTTGGTTCACAATGTGTTGCGTGGTGGAAGTATAATTATATTTGAATGTGGTTTGCAGTTGTTTAACAAAAATTTCATTTCACAAAAAGAAACAAAGAAGAAAGAAAAACAGAAGACAGACATGTATATATATATATATATATATTTTAAAAATATGGACGCATTTACTTAAACATAGAAACAATAATAATAATAATAATAATAAAAGTATTAAAAAGTATTCTTAAAAATTAAGGCATTAAATATTAAGCAGTTTTTGACTTAAGTCAAAAGTTTTTGTTGTTGAACTTTTATTTTTAAAGTGTGTTCATTTCAAACTCTAACTAGTCATGGTTTTTTTAAAAAATGCTTTTTAAGCTGCACAAACTTTGTTTTATAGACGAACACAACATTTAAGCCATGAAATGAAATGTGGGGGGTGGAGGTTTTAAGGGGGTGCAAATGGAATTTGTGATGTTGGTGATTATGCCCTCCAGCTGTGTAGAGAAAGAAATTGCTTTGGTAATAGTAGTCTTTAAAATAGGGATAAATTTGTCTAATTTTGGGTTCGGGATGGAAAGTTTTAAGGTGTGTTTTTTTATTTTTCCGATAGCATATTCCAATTTCTAACTGTTTTACTTAGCGCGGAGTCAAGAGATTTAAGATAAAATTTATCCCTAAGAACAGTGCTCATGTAAGTCTACTTAAAAAGCCAAAACTAAACCATTCAGAAGCCTAAATCTGAACTGAATGAAGTCTCTAAGTGAACAATTTGATTTCTTAAATTACGAAATATAAGTCATTATTATGTGAATGTCCAAGGAGGACTTACAGGTCTTTCTCGTTAAAGAGAAAGAGAGAACAGTGAACTTGGCGTATAGCATAAGCATGTTTGACTTGGAACGACTTGAATTGTTCCAAAATTCTCGTTGCCTTTTTATTGTGACAGGCATTTGAAGGACACTCATGTCGTGTTTTTTATAAGTACAAGATTTTGTAAACTTTTTATTAAAAAAATGCAATGTCTAGGTTCACACACGACAACTTTTGTTGCGCAACTCTACTTCAATTCTCTTTTGAACTTGCTTTTACGTTCACACAGGAAAATTTTGTTTCGGCAATTTTTGGTTTCTTTAGCTTCACCATTAAAATTGCGGATGAGATAACAAAAGAAAACTGGAGCACGGGCAATTATGCACCCCTTTCCATTCTCTTTTCCTCCCTCGTCCATAAAATCAAGAGTTGCGCAACAAAAGTTGCTGTGTGTGAACCTAGTCAATTTAGTGTTTGTGGACAGCAACAATTTACGCTCGCAAGGGATGTGTATTTCAAAAAACCATTTTATTGCGAATTTTTATTAAAAAGTTATTAATTTTTAGAAAAGAAAATGCTTGTGTTTTTAATCGTAGTTGTGGAAAATGAGCTTAACTCTTACCTATTAAATCAATTTTATAATATATCGAAACTGAAAGTCCACATAACGCATTTTCGTGTCAGCATATTCAACGCATTTCATACATTCTTAGCACTCAGCATTTTAAATTTTATAATTGAAAGTAAAATGATACTTGGCATCACTGACTGTCAAAATCAGCTGACTTGTTCGTACTTCGCATATTATGCTCAAGTCGCATATTACTTATATTACTTGGACTTGCCACACTACTCGTGTTCCCATCAGTGCATTCTACACATACCATACATTATACTCATCCTGTACGTCATAATACATTCCACGCTTTTTATGTAGTATTTATAGAATTGAAAATAATTTAAAGATTAGCATAACTGAGTATCAAAATCAGCTGACTTGTTCGCACTTTGCAGATGATACTGAAGTTGAAAGTCCAAACTTGGCTTGTTCCACTCAGCATATTCCACACATATTAAACATTTTACGCACCCTGTATTTCGTATTATATTCCACGCTTCTAACGCAGTATTTATAGCATTGAAAATTAATTAAAAATTGGCATAACTGAGTAGTAAAATCAGCTGGCTTGTACGCACGCCGCAAGCAAGCTGCAAAAGTATGAACTATGCGTGTTCACGGCAGCAGTTTATGAATATTTCCTACATTCTATGCTGTCTATTACGACGTTTATATGCGCAGTTTTTAGCTGTTTATACCGCATATCAATAGAACACAGACTTGGTAGCACTTTCTATGGAAAACTTACTTAGGTTGATAAAAAAATAGTGTAATTGTACAAAATATCAAATACTTATATGTTTTAATTGTCATTATTTCCTTCTATCAATGTTTATTTATTCATTTATTGTTTTATGTTATCAAACATTTATAAACGTGGCAATCTCAAGCATTTTATTTGCGAAAAGTGCGTTAATCATGAATCGTTTTTGTGACTTAGCTATTTGCAAATAAAAAATTAATTCGTTATTTATTCGCCAATATTTTTATCTGTTAATAGGTCATCCGTATAAACGTAGTATTTATTTCAAATTACTTGCCACGTTTTCTACACAGTATCAATAGCATTAAGAATAAAATAAAACTTGGCATCACTGATTACTAAAATCAGCTGCCTTCTTCGTACACTTACTATAGTTTTCACTCTATAGTTTTCTTTCTGGTTTTCATTCTATAGTTTGTGATGGGTGGTAAATTGCAACACACAAATATAATGGCTTCCACTTGTTAGACAAACTCATAAGATATCAGAAAGTGTAGAACGAGTATTTTGGACTTTCAGCATTATTCTAACGCTACGCTAATTTAATGTACTGACAAATACTCCTTGCGGAGTATCTTAGTTGTTTTTATTTCTATAAGAAGCACAGAGCCCCGAAATTGAGTATGGAATAAAAATGAGAAAAATTTTCCTCTGCAAGTATGCTGGTCAGTCAACGACTTAAGGAAGCACAGCTGATTGATATCGGGCGCGTACACAGACTGCAAATATGTATTAGAAATCTTCGTAGATATGCGAAGTAGCAGATAATGCAGTCGCGAACAATCAGCGGTTCCGCGTGGAGAGTATCAGCGTACCGTTGGGTGACATTTGCCTTCCTAAGAGAATAACAACAAGGTTTGCAAGGCGCTAGGAATTAAGACCCAAGAAAATAAAGCCTAAATACGAAAATGAAACAAGGCCCAATAAAACTAAGGCATTTTTAATTGGTTGGGCCTTATATAATATTTTGGGTTTATTTTATCTTAAACTTAGTTGGTTATTTTAATTTGAAATTTATTTGCTGGTGGTTCAGCTTTGTCTATATGCATTTCATTGTTGTTGTAACAAATCATCAGTAGACTTCAACCACACATTTTGAATACTACTGATGATTTGTTACAGCAACAATGAAATGCATATAGACAAAGCTGAACCACCAGCAAATAAATTACAAATTAAAATATAATTATGACAATATGTCGAATAAAAAATTTCTTAAATCTTTAATTGGCTATTATTTCATTGTTAGGGACGGCTGGAAGCGGGCTTCAGATCTTGTAACAGGAGGCTTGTTATACAAATGTGAAGTACAGCTTTCAAGTTAATTCCAAGGGAGGTCATGCTGGCAGCTCCAGTGCTGTTACAACTCAATATTCCTAGTGACAGTTGTATACTTGTTGTATGTAGCATATTGGCATTTCCACAGGAATGTCAACTTTTTATAGCGTGCGACACCAAACAAAACTTTTTTTTACTTCTTTATAGATTTGTGTAGGCCATAACTAGCTCTGTATAAGGTAAAATTTTAAAGCAAATCGAGTCACATTATGCTGAAATACAAGCTTAATTACTTGCTGTCGCACGCGACAAAAAAGTAAATTTTTTAGTAGAACTGCCCATATATGTATGCTGAATTGGAATGCGTTGGCATCGATTTATTCCGTTATTTTACTTTATGTTATCACTTTAGCTAGAGGGTATATGGTTCGTTAAAGCTTAACTTTTGGTATGTATTTGATTTTTTTATGGCCCCTAGTAACAAGGATTTCAATGGCTTAAAATCTAAATTTTTTTTCGGCACGAGGACACTTTTCAATGGATGATATTTTTATTAATGTAAATTTTGCTGTAAAATGTACAAATGATATTTAAAATTGTAATGGTAACAGCCAACACTTGCAGTTTCAAACAATACTTTTTGTTTTATATTGATTGCATTCTCATTTCACTCAAACAAGTTGCATACAAATATTTCATTTGTTTTCAAAATTGACATCACAAAAGCTTTAAGAACAAACAAAAAAATTTTATTAACAAAATCATAAAGTTGAATTGGAATAGTTTTTGAAACATGCCTTTTTTGGAAAGTGATTTTTGTTAAAACTAATAATCGAACTTATAATACCAAATGCAGCCAATATTGAAAAAAAATTAAGAATAAATTTAAAGCTGAACATAATTTAATTAAAGATGTGCCGATTAGTGTAAAAAATTTCTCAAAGTTTGCGGGTAAAAAAAACACTCAAGCATTCAGTTTAAATGAAGAGAAAATTTTATCAAAGAGTAAATAGAGCCGAAATTTCAACGGAATATTTTAGTGTATAATATTTTAAGCCTGAATTCACCCAAACTATATTCATATATACTCGTAAATTAGTTTGTTCGGATAAAAATTTTATCCGAAACAAATGTGTGAATGCAGCTTTACAAAAAAAAACTCTACCCGATAAACAACTTATTTCCCTAAGTTATTCAGAAAACCACAACTGAGTCCTTAAGAGCGGCTAGTGAATACGAGTTTCATAAGATTGGCATGTGAAGTGCACTTTGCGTGTTATATACAGTTTAAAGTGCCACCTTAAGGTTAATTTAAGCCTGCCATAAACATAACCATAAAAAACAGCTGTTCGAACCAAACTTATGGGCATCACTGTATTGATTAACTATAGGAGATACACCATAATCATAAAAACCAATTAAACTTTGGTTTTTCGTCATAACCAAAAACAGCTGTTTACTGTTTTTAAATATTTGTTGTTGCGTTTTTGAAATGAATAAACAAATGAAAATATAAACAGCTGTTTATAGTTATGGCAGCACTAATAATATTTATGGTTATGTTTATGGCAATCGTTATGGATATGACAATAAATATTGTATGGTACATCTGATTGAACCTTTAAAGTATACAAGTTTTTGTTATGCGAGAAGTGAAAGGCTAGCACACCTGAATATTTTTTATTTAAATAAAAAAAAAAAACAAATTTTCTCTTCATATAAACACTTGATTTTTAACAGCATTTTTTTAAATTCTTTACAGTGGTTTTAATGAACTATTTTTTTTACCTACCGATTTTCGACGAATCTATTGTTGCTTTTAAATCCTTTGGATGTTGTTTATATCCCTATTACACACACATACACACACACCCATTTCAGTTTATTTTTTCACTTATTGTTTGTGGTTGTTAGGGATTTGTTTAATAAAAAATACCAAAATAATTATAAATAGCAAGAATTTTTTTTATTAAATATTTAATGATTAATTGAGTCACATGTCAAAAGACATAAAAGCTCAACACAATGACATCATCTAATTTACATACATAAATGTATAATTTTTGTTCATTTTAATAATAATTGTAATGTAAATACGCTAAGGCACTAATTACCTAAATCACGTCATCAATATGAAAATGAAAGCAAAATATAAAATTATTTTTAAGCATTTTGCTTTTGGTTTTCATATAAATTCTTTACAGAAACAAATTCAGGATTAAACCAATCCTTTCATACCTTTCATGCGGCCCGTTCGACGATGTTGACAGAAAACATTTGATTGATTGCTGATATTGAATACAACAAACAATTATTTTTATTTTATTGTTATTTTCAATATAACTAAATTGCCGATCGACCTTTCCGTCGATATCGTACAACATTTTGAAAGTTTTTTAAGTTTGAATAAAAAACCAAACAATAACAAGTAATGCTAGGAACACAACTGGGACGAACGATGCATTTCGTACACGTCGACGAAGTCGTCGATAAGCATTCGTTTCGTAAATTCGTCGTGTGAAGCACAATAACGACGAATTTACTCACCGAATTCCTCTCTCATATTTAAAAAAGTTGGTTGTTGTGTGTACAAATACAGAGAGACTGAGAGAGAAAATTGTTTTTTCGTCGTTCGTAGGCGTACAAAATACAAATAAATCTAACTCACAGTTCTTCACGCACGACGAATTTCGTTCTACGGCGGTGTTGTGTTCATTTTCATATGCACAAATGTGTTTTATTTCTTATAACGAAAGTTCGCACCGAAAAATTCGTCATTCGTCCCAGTTGTGTTCCTAGCATAAGAGTCTTATATTCGGCAGTGCCGAATCTTATGTACCCTTTACCGAAGTACGTATATATATGTAGTATACAGATACATACATAAGCATACACATACATATTTGTTTTGAAAAAAAAATTGATAATTTTTTGTTATAGTGCAATTTTTAGTAAGTGACCTCTCGATATTTTTCGATTAAAGAATTTGATTCAAATATTTTATTTTCGATATTAGCAATATCTACACTCTGTACTTAAGAAATAAGTTACATTCACCCTTATTCCAGTTATCAACATTGACGTCACGTCAATACAATACCAAAAATTGGGGCTTGTTTACTCGCTCTCTAGATGTTCAAAAAACGTGCGACTATTTAATAATTTTATCATAGCCTTTATACTGTACCTCCACACCAAGTAAAAAAAATTTTGAGTAAAGATCTTCCTAAAATATGAAATATGTTTAACTAAAAAAAATATAATTTTTGGTTTATTTTAGCAAATTTTTTTTTATTAATTTTCAACCCTGGAACCATAACTTTGATTTTTCTAGTTTTTAATACTAAATTATTTCTTTCTAAAATATAAAAAATATTTAATTACCAAAGAAATAACAAGTTTGATTTAATTAGTTTTATATATCAGAAAAAGTTTAAGTTTTCCAGGTCTGGAGCAATGATTTTTATTTTTCTTACCCAGCTAAAAAAATATGTATTGAGCATATATGATATCCCATATATGGTTCGGATCCGAAAAATGAGGGTATATGGGCATATATGATTATATATATTCATACATTTTCATACATGGATGAGTAAATTGCCTCCACAGTATGCAAAGTTCATATTCATACACTCTTGATTCACAAAAGCGCACAGCTGTGCAATAAATTAAATTATTAAAATTAAATTTTTTTAGACTTGAGAGAGAGGTTGTATTTAATGAAACATTTGTTTAGACAAATAATTCAAAACGAACTAAAAGTCATTTACCCATCAAAAGGTGAATCAATTATTTAAAAAACACATAAATCATATTCGTACATAACATTTAGCTTAAGAAATCAGATTAAAAACTAATGCAATTAATTATAAAAGAAAAAATAATCCGTCTAACAATAGTTTTCAATACAGTAATATGAACTTTGTTTCTTATCTAGAGAATTTTGTTATTTTCTATAAAATTAATGACTGGATTATCCTTTTAATTATTTGATATATTAAATGGGCCCACAATATATAAGATCATACAGGAATGCTTTTTTTTAACAAGAAGCTTTTCTATTTTAAACGTTGAGGGTACGCATATAAACTTTGCATACCGTATGTATTTTCTAATGGATTTCCAATTCAACAGTGATAAAATTCCAAGCTTTTTTGACTGCAAAAACGATCTCATGTGAGATATCATGTATGTATACGTTCTTATATGGTTCCATATATAAAAACTTATATTTATATATGGATCCACATATGAAGAGCTTCATAATTAAATTTTCATATATGAGCTCATATGTTATAATACATTTCATATATTAGTCCATATATGAGTTCATATATAATAGTTTTGCCATGTATAATCCCATATATTTCCATACATGAATTCATACATATTCATATATAGTTATATACATTCATATATTAAAAATATATGGACCATATATATTTTTTTTAGCTGGGTATTTATTATTCTTTATAAGAAATAAAGTACATTTAATACGTAAAAAAATTGACCCATTTAGTTTTATATACAAAAAATATAAAACTTTCCAAGCCTGGAAGCATTATTTTATATTTTTCTAGTTCTTTACGAAATTTATAAAATATGTTTATTAAACAAAGAAAAAAGGACATAACAGAAAAAAATTAGATTTATTTAGTTATATTAATATCCAAAAAAAGTTTAAATTTTCCACCTCTGCAGCTGTGAATTTTATTTTTCTAATTTTCTACTCAAAATTTTTCTTTCCATAACATAAAGTATATCTAATTTATAAAGAAAAAGAAAAAAAATAAGTAGCTCTTTTAACTTTTTTTTTAATATAAACAATTATTTTGGTTTTGGCGCATTTTTCGTGTTTTGGGGATTTTTTTCGGTTTTTTGCGTTTATTTTTTATTTTGGCGATTTTTTTCATTTGGGCGATTTATTTTAATTCTAGATTTTTTGTTTAATTTTGACAATTTTTTTTTGTTTTGTCGATTTTTTTTTTAATTTTTGCCAATTTTTTCGGGTTTTGGCGATTTTAAAATTTTCGTATTTTTTAGTTTTAACGTTTTTAAAAATTTCAAGAGTTTACCTCTTACGGTTTCCAAGATATAGCAAGTTGTCAAAATTACATGGTCAAAATTGCACTAAGTGATGGACCACCCTTTAATTTAAATTTCTTTATATTTTAATGTTAATTGTTGTAGTCTATATAAAAATACACTAATTGTACAAATTCCAAATGTCCATATACATATGTAAATACAATTGTATGTATATAACATGGGATTTTAAAATTTTTCGTTGCTCGTTTTGGAACACCCTTTAATTTTTAATTCTCATGTATTTGTTGTTGTAGCGGCCAAGGTTCTACATACTCTGTCGAAGTTTCAGGTCCTTAGCTCTTACGGTTCCTGAGAAAATAGCGTGTGACGGACAGCGTAGCGAAAACAATAAGGTTCCGTTTTTCACGTTTGGTGTACGGAACCCTAAAAAGTTTAGTGTAGTTGTTTTCTTTTTTTTAATGTTGCCTATTTTTTTTTTTTTTGATAAATCCCTTATTTGGTGCCATTTTTGAAAAATGCTATCGGTCAACGTGATTACCACAAAATTTAATTGTAGCTTCAATTAAAGCCTCAGCATACCAGTCAAATGCTGGATTTCACCGTAAAATTTATCTATGGAAGACATGACAGTCTTGATTTATCCCCTATGGACTTGTCTCTGTGAAGTTATCTAAAATCTACAACTTGTGCAAATATAAAAACTTACTTTTCGCTTTTAAAAGAATATGTACGTCATGAAATGTCAGCCATCTAAATAGTCTAAAAACTGTTGATTAAATGAGTGCCGTCAATGCGACGGCTTACATTTGGACAGTAAAAATGCGTTTAATTAGACCCCTTTAAGATATGCAAAGTTTACTTTGCAAAGTCCCAAAGTCAGCTGGGATAAAGACAGAAAAAGGAAGTCTTTCTCCCAGCTGAATTAAGGCTTGGTAAATTAAACTTTGCCGGTCTAAAAGGCTATTTATGCATGTACTACGATGATTTGGTACTAGATTAAGAAAAACTTTTGCAATATTCTTTAGTCTAGTAGTCGCAGTATAAATAGATACTCTTAATAAGGACCTCTATTTTTTTTTTTAAATACTAACTGTAGTTTAAGACACCCTGCAGAAGTTTGTATTAAAAACAAAGCAATTTTTCACTTTAACTTATTGAAAAACAGCCCAGATAAATTGAGAATTCATCCAAGAATTGTGTTAAGTTGAGAAATTACGTCTATAAAAAGGTGTCGGAATGGTAATTTCAGCTTAAGTTTTTTTAAACATATTTTTCTTTTGCAGAATTGTATTATTTGTTTATTTATATTCTGTGACTTACTCATGTTTGACAAAAACGCTTTGACTGCTTGACTAACTTGTGCATAAGTTTACCTAAATTCACGTTGCGTGTTTTACGGGGTTAATAACAATGCGAGTATGTCACTTGTGCGTGTTATTTCAAGATTAATGTATGCATATGTTTTAAATAAATTATATATATGGGCTTGGGACTTGGAGATTAAATACTCAAATGTTTGTTTGTTACCTCTCTACCTGCCATATGTTTATTACACCAAACAAAGTTGTATAGTTAAATACATTAACACTATACATAAGGAAATAAATTGTGAAATAACTTTTGCTGCTCTAAAGAAAATTTTATTATAAAGTGTTTTTTCACAAATATTTTTCGTCAAAAAAAAATCAAGAAAATAACGATCTGCTGAACTTATAAATCTCCTGCCATGTCCATGTCCACTGTGACCGAAACAAACAAAAGTGACATGTCTTGACAAACAAACAACACTAATAATAACATAAAATTCCAAATGAAAAACAACAGAGTGGTAATATGTATAATTTACTCAGGGATAGTGTCCAATGGTGTTGAATTGTTAACGTTTTAAGAACTTTGTCTTGCTTATGTGAAAATCTAACAAGTCTTTGCACTGTTTTAGTGTGAAAAAAATTACAAATTCTGATGTGCTTTTCGTTTCATTTTAATTTATTTCTTCCGTGTCATGCAACCAATAAATCAAGTGTAGTTTGTTTTGTTTTTTTCCGTTTACATTTATTGTTAACTTTTGTTTAAAATGACATTTGTGGCAAATCAATTTCTGATTACTGTCTAACATTTTGTGAACATTTGTCATGACATTTTGATGTACGAGTATGTATGTTTGTTTGTTTGCTAATACCAGTATTTAATCAAAATAATCGCTTGGCAATAAAATTTATTATTAGTTTTACGTATAAATATATATAAATATATATATATACATATATATATATATATATATATGTAAATTACATACATTGGAAAACAATGACAGTTAAAATATTGCGTGAATTTTTGCAAACTTGTCAAGTTGTTAACAGATTTGTCAGATATTTTGCGACCTATATCGCAAATTGATTTTAAAAATGTCTCCAAAAGGAATTTTATGTAGTACCGTACACCAAGGGTGAAAAGGAAACCTATTGCTTTCGCTACGCTGACCGTCTGTTAATCACAGGCTATTTTATCAAGAACCGTAAGAGCTACGGACCTGAAATTTTCAAAGAGTATGTAGAACCTTGGCCTCTACACCAAAAAATTAAAGGGTGTTCCAAAATGAGCAACGAAAAATTTTAAAATCCCATGTAATATACATTATGTACACATGTATGTATCAGAGTAGCAAGCCGTACCGGCGTGGCTGGCGGCTAGCCAGTCAGCCGGGACGTATTTCGTATTTAATATGATAGCGAGGGTCCCACAAAGATAGTTATTTTTGCTTCCACATAAAAAGAAAATGTTTATGTGAACGGTAACGAAGCTGCGACAACACTTACGTTCTCTTTTGGAGTCCCCTCTTAAATACATTCACGTTTACATAGACTTTTTTGTTTGAGCGACTTTTTGATAATTAATTGTTCAAAGCTTTTTGTTTGTTGATCCGTAGCAGTGTTCCGATAAAGTAATTAATTTTTAATTCAATCGGAAAGCTTAAATAAAATTTATGTAGAAGGCAATCATGAATAAAATTCCTCGAGAAATTCCAACTAATAGCAAGTAATAGGGAAAAAATTCTAATATGAAAAATGAGAAATTTCTCGCGAAATTTTATTCATAATTGCCCTGATAGTCTAGAATATGTTTCTATGGTTTAACAAATAATTTACGAAGCTATTTTTTAGGACATCAATTACTCAATATTCAAACTAATGAAAAATAAATAATGTTACAACATGGTGATTCAATAATTCACGTATTTTTCTAAAAACAGACTGGGTTAAAACTTTTTTTCAAATGCTTTAAGCAAATCGGCGTTAAGCCGTACAGCCGCCGAAATTTTTTGCCCGGCTTGCTACTCTGGTATGTATATTGACACTTGAAATTTATTACAAGAATTAACACTAAAATTTAACAAAATTTTAATTAAAGGGAGCTCTAGCAGTTAATGCAATTTTGACTATGTAATTTTGACAACTTGCTGTATCTTGAAAACCGTAAGCGGTAAACTCTTGAAATTTTCAAGAACGGTAAAACTAAAAAAATTCCAAAATTATAAAATCGTCAAAATGAAAAAAATGCCAAAAACCGAAAAAAATCGCCAAAACGTGAAAAAAGCGCCAAAACTGAAAAAAACGCTCATATGAAAAAAAATCACCAAAATGAAAAAAACGCCAAAAACCGAAAAAATCTTAAAAATAAAAATAAGTGCTAAAACTTAAAAAAATCGCCAAAACCGAAAAAACACTTGGACTAAAAAAAAAAGCTCAAAACCGAAAAAACCCAAAAACTAAAAAAATGCCAAAACTATATTTTATATAGGCTAAAGTTCGTATTGAATTACATACGTCCGTACGGAACCCTTCGTGCGCGGGTCAAAGTCGCACTTCACTGAATTTATTCTTAATATAAATTTGATAACAAATGTGCACAACACTTTTTTAATATAAAATCTTATCAGCCTTATTTGTAAAACTTATTAAGGCTTTATAAAGGGGTTTTAATTCTCTTAAAAAGCATTTAAAAAGCCTTAATAGTTTTTATAAATAAGGCTGTGTATTTATACCATAAGTTTTTCACTATTCTTGCCAATAGCGAAATCACAATCTTCCAAATTTCTTGAACTTTAATATATTTAAATATTTATTTTTTTTTCAAATTTGTCACCTCATACGGTTTTTTATTAGAACAAGTACACAATTTTTTTATTTTTTTTTAAGAAAAAGTAATTTAGCGTTATTTAAGGGCCTGTTCATCTTAACGCGAACGATAGTTTCAATCAAATACTTGTGTTGAAAACAAAAACAAAAAACTGAAAAGTGTTTTTGTTGCTAATATAAATTTTTGATCGAAGCTATCGTTCGCAATTAGATGAACAGACCCTAAAGCAAAAGTTTACGGTCGTAAGAGATTATTGAATAATGTCTAATAAACTCTATTGAAAACAAATATATTATTGTGAATTTTCATTGAAAATTCTAGAAAAAGAAAATGAAATTTGTCAAAAATTATTTTCAAATAAATGTCAATATGCATATATTAAAAAAAATTAATTCTTTGCGGTTTTTTTTCTGGAAAAAATTACTTCTACTACTTTTTAGTAAATAATTTATTTGCCAAAAAAATTTTTTTTGAAAGGTACGAGTATATTTATACAAAATATTTATTAAAAACATTTTCAAACATTCCTGTTGATCTGATAATCAGAAGCCTGCCTACTGGACCTTTTTTTAAAGTGAAAAATTCACAGAAAAGTTCTCAAAGCCAATGTAATCTTCTAACTTTTTGGCATACATCATTTACTAATTTATCATTATCTTTTTACCATTATTTTTACTTTGAGCGCCACTGTTTATGCAAAAAGGTTTTTACAAAAACTCTTGCATCCTCTTTTGTATTTTGAATAGGAGCAGTAAGTACGCAGAGCGAATGATTAATAAAGAATATTTTTTTTTACAAAAACTGCTGCATACTTTTTTGGATTTTCAATAATATGGGCTATACACTACAAGAGCATGCATGTGCTGATGGTAACAGCTTGTTGTTGTAGTATATGGTGAAATTAGCTCAGTTGAGCAAAGTTGTCATGGAGTAAACATGCATTTAAGATATATAATTTGTTGATATATAATTTGTTTCAATGGAAAACAGAATCTCAGCACTCTAATTATACACAGCAGCTAATTTTATCAACATACCAACAATAATTGCAACAAAAACTGTGTCACTATTCATAACCAGCCTTCCCAAAATTTTGTAAGAAATGAATATTGTACCAGCTTGCTGGTATGTTGTGTGGTTCCAGCATGAATGCTCAATCGCTTGATTGTGCTTGCATGCTGTTGTAGTGTATGGGCCGCTTTAGAGCATTAAGTAATGGGGTGTGAATGGTTAATAAAAACACATATAAATGCATATGCAAATGCACTTAATTAACATACATAAGTAACCAGTGTTGCCAGCAAAGGGTTATTGAAAATGCTAACGCGTTAAGCGAAAATTCTGCTAAAATTTTCTACACTAGAAAAATAAAATACAAGATTTAAAATTTGAAATTTTGAAAATTTTTGCCAGGATCTACTTTTTAGTTACACTGTGTCTTGAATGAACAACGCTACCAAATGATCGATTTTTAATTTGGAAATCAGTCATGAGTTCACGCAACTTATGCCGAGTACACACTATGGCATTTTATGATATCGTAATAGTGTGCACTAGTGACAATGTTTGCCATTTCTGCTTTTTTTCGTTGTGTGGCATTGATTTTCATATAAAAAACATAATGTGAAGGGTGTTGCACATATTTGAAAATGACAGAAGAAAATGGCAACACAACAACTGTCAGATGTGTACTCAGCATTATAGACAATGTTTTATCGCAAAATTGTGATCAGCTGCAGATTGAGTGAAACCAAACTACAACATAACCTACAGACTTCATTATGAGAAATGGTTCTGTAAGTTGGCCTCCAAGACCGTACTATTTGACAACTTAAAATTATTTTCGGTGGCGGTACGTGAAGTTACAATTTTAGGCTGTTAAACCATTAACAATTGAGGGCTTGGAGGCCAAAACAGTGGCTCAAGCTTTAACGGCCAGAATACACTTCGTCAAAAAATAAACAACGGTGTTCATGCACCGGAAATAATTTTTCAAATGTTATTACCATGTACATATGTATTGATTTGCCAAATAAATTAAAATTTATTTTTAACCCCAAAACCAAAAAAGGGGTGTTAAAGTTTGCAGTGTGTGCCTGTCCACGTACAGATCAAACGGCTGGACCGATTTTGATTTAATTTTCTTTTTCTGTTTGAAAGGTGACTTGATCGAGAGGGTTCCAAGCTATGTTCCAAGAAAATCGGCTTAGCCGTTTAGAAGATATCACATCTTCTCTAGATATATTCGGGAGCTTTTCAATTGTTTAATATTTATTATTAGTTTTTATAATTTATAAAGTTTTATTTATCAGGAAAGCGCCATAAAGTGTTTTTTTCGCTTACGAACATCTTTTGGCATATTGATCTTTTTATTAAAACTATAGCTTCTTGAAATTAAAGGTAGGGATGCCAATCGGGATCGATTTTTGTAAATTCCGGGATTCGGGATTTTGTAAATCCCGATCTCGAGAATCCCGGGATTTTCGGGGTCTCGGAATTTTCGGGATTTTCGAGATTTCGGGATCTAAAATTTTTTGGTAAAATAAATAATTTTTTTTAATAAATATTACTTTAATAACAAATTTTGTGCATTTTAAATGTGATTACTTTTTGATTTATCACATTTGATATTAAAAAATTTACACTGAAAACCATCACTACATATCTATGAAAATTTGTTTTTGTTTTCAATATATGTAAATTTTTTCTATAATCTTAACAAAAACAAACATAAATACATATCTATGGACTTTTTGCAAAACGAAACGCATTATTCGGTAAATATTTCATACGTTTACGTTAAAAGTTTGCACTTGCCTTATATTGTATTCTACTTCAATTGTAAGGAGCTGTAATTGTACTCAATTGTTACTGAAAAGTAGACAAATGATAATTTTTTATGGCGTTGAGTAGTCGACATACAAATAGATATTCACCGCAATTATGAATGAATTTCCGCTTTTGAATTTCTCCTTTTCCAAATAGATTTTTTGTTTCCTCCAATTATTTGCTACTGTTTGAAATTATTCCCCGGGGAAAATTTCTCGTGGGCTTTTATTTAGAATTGCCCTCATAATATAGAATAAGACGGAATAAGTTTGTTCAACTTGTGAATTTTCCAAATGTTATTTCCCTTCCAAAGCTCATATGCTTCTTTTTGTTTTCAAAATTGTATTGTAACCCCTTTGATGAATATAACAGTGAAAAAGTAGTTAATTTATTTAGGTCTTGTTGTTAATTCATAAGAAATATGTCACGAATATTCACTAAATTGTTAAAACTGCAGGTAATTTTTTATATTTTATAAAAAAAATACCATAAAATCAACGAAAACTTAAATTTATAAATGGTTTTTATATAAAAATTGCTAAGAAATCCCGAAATTGAAATCCCGGGCTTGAATTTTACAAATCCCGGGAATCGGGATTTGCCAAATCCCGAAAATCCCGGTATTTCGGGATTCGGGATTTACCGTTTGGCATCCCTAATTAAGGGGTACAAATATTTCTACAAAATCGCCCTTAAAGCGGATTATTGAGCACGATGACTAGTGGAATCGTTTAAGTTTCACCTTATGCTAAACAATACAAGAGCAACAGCGGGTTGGTTATCTAATTATACTTGTTGTCTGTAAGAGTCAATTTCTGTCAACTGTAAAACCGTCAAAGAGGGGAATGGCCGTTATCTTTATTTTTATCATGACAAAAGTCAAATTCCATATAGAAAAAAGAGTTAACAAAAAAAGTGATTTTTCAAATAAAGTTCGACTTTTGTTATGATAAAAATATATCAGCTGTACGTCTACAGAGAGAATATAGCAAATCAACCTAAGCACAGAAACACATAGGTAAAATTTTATACCTCTAAAAAAAGCACACACTATCTACAGGGTGTTTTTAGAGGTATAGAACTTCGAATTGAAATAAAACATAAGAAAATCGTTTTAATGTCCATCAATTTGGCTTTATTGGAAGGATAATTTTTTGCCATTAATGTTTAAATATGATTTCGGGCATGTGGCCGCCGCGGCTGGCTCGAATAAATCCAATTCTACAGGTCCAATTTTCAACCACTTTTTCGAGCATATGGGGCCGTATGTTGGCAATAACGCCACGAATGTTGGCTTCCAAGTCCCCTAACGTTTCTGGTTTGTTGGCGTAGACGAGCGACTTCACATATCCCCAAAGAAAATAATCCAATGGTGTCAAATCACACGATCTTGGTGGCCAATTGACAGGTAAATTCCGCGAAATTATGCGCTCATCGAATGTTTCCTTCAATAAATCGATTGTGACGTGCGCTGTGTGGCATGTAGCGCCGTCTTGTTGGAACCACAACTCATCCACATTCATGCCATCCAAAATCTTCCTGGAAAATCTTGATGGACAAAGCTCCAATTGCTGTGCACGGTGGCGAATCGATTCATTTGGGTCCTCTTCAACACTTTGCTCTACAGCGGCAATTGTTTCTTCGGTGCGCACTGTTCGATGTCTCTGCGGATGCGTATTATCACATAGAGTAAACTTAGTGCGAAAACGATCCATGGTTAACCGAATTAATTGCTCTGATGGACGATTATGTCGACCATAAAATGGACGGAGCTTGCGGTAAACTTCGCGAACTGAACCATTATTTTCGAAATAAATTTGCACGATTTGCAAGCGTTGTTCTTTTGTCAACCTGTTCATGATGAAATGGCAAACCAAACTAAATATTAATTACTTGACAGCTGACAAAATGGCCGGCAGTTAAAAAAGTGATGCCAACTTAAAGTTCTATACCTCAATAAAAAACACCCAATATATGCAAATAAAAACAGAGTTTTGTTATACTTTTCTAATCGATTTAAAGAATTATTTTTTTAAATTGTAGGTTAAAGATAAATGTGCCTGTCGTAATGATAAGAAAAAACTGCTGCTTTGCAGAAATTAAGTGTAGAATATTAGAACAGCTTAAAAGCCAATAATCACAAGTAATTTCAAAAATTATTTCAGGGTCAAGGCATAAAAATGTGCACAGAAACATGAACTAACATGCAAACAAATACACGTACACACAAAAAGAAAAAAATATTCAAGCAAACAACTGACCCCTTTGTTAATAAACACAAACATATACACACATTCATACATATACACATACATACATACACACAAATTAATCCATATGTTTATGTTTGTGCATGTGCGAGTGTATGTTAATGCAAAAAGAAATTGTATGCGAAAAAACACATGTTACGATACAATATTAGCGAATTTTCTTTTTTGCAACAGCAAAAAAAAAATGCAAACTAACAAAAAAAAAGAAAAAAACGAAAGCAAACAATGTAAAAATATAATAGAATAGAAATAAAAGCATAATTATCGTGCCGTTTGTAGTTTTTTTTTTTAAATAAGAAAAGAAAATCTAGGTTAAAAGCGGAGATTAACAATTAAATAAGTGGATTAAGTGCTAAATAAATTAAATGTACACAAATAAAACTAAATTTCATGCTAAATTTTAGTGGCTAAGAGAAGCACTTGAGAGAGTATAAAATTATTTTTTTTTTTGCAAATTTAGAATTCTAGGTAATGAGCACAAGGCAAATACACAATATCTTTGACTTTTTAGGCTTCTTTCTAGTAGGTAAAATAATTAAATTGAAGTAAACTGGGATTTTATATACAATTTTATATCATTACATGAAATGCAAAACCTCGTAACTAACAAAAACAAATCAAAATTGCATTTTTAATTAATTATTGGTATAACAAAAAACATAAGTCCGTACAAATTTTCAAACCTTTATCACAACAATGACGCAAATAAAAAATTAAGAAACTTTACTTCGGTCAGTTGAATAATTTACATGTAGTTGTGTGATTTTGTATTATTTTATAATTAGTAAGAAATCAATATAGCACTTAAGTGTAATAATCAGGGAAACCAGAAATATGCTCTAAAAAAGCGTTTTATGCTTATTCAATATGCACTAAAAACTTGAAAATATGAACTAAAAATCAAAAATATGCTCTCAAAAATAAAATAATTTGATTTATTTGTAAATGAAAATATATTTTTAATTCAAAAACTCAACAACATTTGCGTATAAAATAAGATAAAAAATAAACAAAAAAAAAGGAAAGAAAATTAACAAATAACAAAAAATTAAAAATTTCAAAAACCCCCAAAATTATCTAGAGAAGAAGCGATATCTTCCAAACGGCTGAATCTGGCTAAAAATTCTTTCGATCAGGTTACAACAAAATTACCGTAAAAATTTTGACTAAAACAAATAATACAAACTCTCTCTCATAAGAAATGAACTTCAATTTCAAAAGATCACGATATCAGGGGAGCAATTACGGCAGTCGTTAACGAACGGTATCAAGTAGTGATGTAAGGAATGTCAATTTTTGATATTCGCGAATACTAATACGAATACGAATATTTCAAAAGTTATTCGCGAATACGTATACGAATATTTGAAACGATATTCGCGAATACGAATACGAATACGAATATTATGAATGCAATATGAAATATAAAAAAATTTTTATGTAAAAGGACATCACACTCTTGTTGGCGTACTTTAAAGTTAATAAAAAGTACCCAAAATTTTAATGATCGTCATTGAATAATATTTGAAAGTGATGCAAAGCACAAATTTCTATAAAAAAAATTAATGTATTTGTACAAACTAAAATGTTTAGTAATTTATTTAAATTTCGTTTAGGATTTATGCATGTATTTATTTAATTTCTTTGGAAAAATATTCGTATTCGTATTAGTCTGAATTTGGCGAATACGAATACATTCGTGTTTGCCTGAAAATGGCCAAATATTCGACAATTCGAATACGAATACGAATATTCATGCATCACTAGTATCAAGTGCCGTAATTTGCCTCCAGAGTTCATGCTTTGACACTGTATTTTGGATAAATAGGACAATATTCTTATTTCTAATTTTTATTGCAATAAATAACAAAATGTTGACCTAAAATTTCAAATAAAAATCGTTGCTGGCTCATATAAATAAAATTTTGTATATTGACAACGTTACTTTAACCTCTACTTGGGCAGAGTGCGTCACAAATAGCAAAACTGAATTTGTATTCAGACTAACGTCCGTAAAACTGAGTTATATATGTATAAGAAAAATTTATACACTACATGGAACATTTTAACAGAAATTTAGATGGCGAAAAATAAAAATTACATTTTTTAACCAACCTCTTAATTTGTAAGCATATTAACCCATATAGCGCCGGAAAATTTGTATTCTTTAAAACTTAAATTTTTATTTCGAAAATGAAATTTTTATAAGTTGCTAGAAAAAAATTTTTATATAAATTTTTTTTTTCGTAATGGGGTGTCCTGTAAAAGGACGGGTGTGCCAAGAGGTTTAAAATAAAAACATTCTATAAAGTATCAAAATATGCCCTAAATGCGTAAATTATGCTCTAAAAATTCAAAAATATGCTAAATATATGCGTGTAAGACTGATATATGCAAAAAATGCTTTAAAGGGTAAAACGTGCAAAAATATGCACTAAAAAATCGATATCAAAATTCTTAAATAGTTCTGAAACGTTTAAATATCTTGTCCCCGCATTAATACATCACACAAGAAAAAATATGCAATTGCATATTTGCGGTTTCCCCGGGTAATAAATATTTCATTTCAGAGCAGATACCATATGCCTTTTTTTGTTTTGTAGTAAATTTTTTTCTTTTGACTTATTGAATGAATTTCAAAATGATGTTTGCAAAAGAGAGAGAGAGAGAGAGAGAGCAATGTAGTTCCTTAAAAATGTCTAATTTTATCACTGGGAATATATTTGTATCTTGTTATACTTATGTTGATCTAGTTTTACATTGAAGGCGTATGATTGTTGCACGAATAAAATTATTTATTATTTATACGTCAACTTCTTGAAGTTAAAAAAGCTTGAGGAAACAAACCATGATATAAATATTTTCTTTCTTTGTTTTCAACAACAAGTATTTTTGAAGTTTGTTTGTTGAGAAAAATAACGAAAAATATTCCCATATAGAGTAAACAAATTTAAGCCTTCCCCTAGAATTTTTTTTACAAAAATGTGTAATTCTCTTAACAAAAATTTGGAAATAATTAAAGTGATTAAATAACTACACATCTGTGAAATTTTAAAAGTGATAATGTAATAAATTAACTCCCATTTTTATGTTTTCTGCTTCATACAAATCTTTTAATTATATTTTCATTTAAATTTGGCGTTGAGAAACCAAATTCATTGATGTTTTTGATTAGTTAACAATGAATTTTCATTAGTTTAACAAATATTGATTGATATTGCATTTTGTTTAATCTCGTTGATTGTAACATCTCTTTCTAAGATGTTGAAGAAGATTTTTTGGCTATTTCTATGATATTATAAGATATTATAAAATACTTTTGAGTTCTTGTTTTTTTAAATTCTCTAAATTATTTTCTTCAAAAATCGTTGTTGTTTTTGATAATGAAAAATAAAAATAATATTACCATGTTTTGAAAACATGAAAATAAAATTTGTCCAAACTAGGTTTGAACACTAAAATTATCATTCAAAAATATTAAATAATATATTATAAATAATCTGGCATCATTTTTAAATTGTCAAATTTTCGAATATAATTGTACTAAAAAGTAAACTTTTTTATTAATTATAGAGACGAGCTACAACCTTGTACTCACTTGTTGTTCAACTTTAGAGTAAGAGAGCTAGAACCCTTTTTGTTTTTCATACATACCACCAGGAATATAATATATATTATAAGTATATTACTCTACCTTTGAAATTCAATAAACTGAATTATTAAATACGAATATTTACCTCGGTAATTCTTATAACATAAACTTAAAGGTGAGTTAAATCCCTTCCATACAGTGGCCTAATTTAAAGAAACTTAAACTTCTTTCAAATCCACCCTATAGTTATAATTATTCAATGTGAGTAATTATAATTATATTCTCCCATTTAGATTGGCTCTGGTATTGCATATTCTCTCTGCCAGCTAAAAGGAGAACTCAAATACAAAATGAAAGTATTACAAACTATACGAAAAAAATATGTGTTGGATATAATGTTTGAAAAAAAATTATAAAGCAAATACATAAACAAATTTTCAAGTAAAAAGCAAATGCTTATTTTTTATTCACTCTACCCAATAAATAATAATTGTTTTAAAAACTCACAACTGCGGCTTTTTACTGTCTTTAGACAAGACGGCACAATCGTCGAACAGAATTTGGACATTAGTTGTTTAATTTATACATTCTGTATTTTATAAAAACAATTATGAAATAATTCTTGAATAAAATTTTTAAATAAACAGGAAACAGAGGGGAAATTTTAAATTAATACGGTAGCACGATTTTAACGGAAACTTCAGAAGGTGAATGCCAAGAAAAAATGAGAGGTTTGAAGTACCTTCTATATTTATATCATGAAACGAAGAGGAAATTAACCAAGTTTTTCTTTCCCTATAATTTTGATTTGTCAATAAGAGGCCTGGAGAAGAAAATCAGAACAAAAAAGTTGCAAAAAAATTCTTCAGAGATTAATGGTACGTCATTTTTTATACACTCTCTATCTCTCTCTCTCTCTCTCACTCTCCTACATAGGGCTGCTTTTAGAAAATGGAATAGTTTCATGCAAACGATTCCATAAAAAATGCATAATGTGTATAATGCACATACTGATACAAGTATGCAAAACTATTGCCTAAAGAAGTCAAAAAATTCCCAAATAAAATTAAATAAGTACCGAATTATTTTTTCAATGAAATAACAAAAAATACATATAGACGGCGGCATTCTAAAATATGCTAAGTCAAAGAAGCAAGTTTTGAAATAAACGCCTTCAAAGTTTATTGACGATATCTCGGGAATGTTATGAGATAGAAACTTGAGAGTTTTTGTAATCATATAATACCTGCAATATAATTTTTTTAGTTTATTTGAACTTTATAAATTTGTTGTAGATCATAGTTAAAAATGCCGTAGAAGATTGTACTTAAATCTAATACCTAGTCCTCTAAGTAGACTTGGCATATTTCTGGCGGTCCTTTCTCGCCTACAATAGTCATCTAAGTACATATAGTATAGCATGTTTTATTTTGAAGAAAAATTTATTAAAATTTTAAACTCAATCATCTAACTGTACTTAAAACATTTTAAAAAGAAGAATTTTTAATTTTGACATATTATGTTAAGTATATTTTTGGTCATAACTTTTGATAGAATAGTCCGATTACTATAAAAATTTTACAGAATCTAAGTTAATAAACGATGAATTTAGAACTGCTATTCCCAGCATAACATGTTATGTCGACTTAGCATGTTTTGGAATGGGACCGTCGATATGTACATTAGACCACCTAAAAAATGTATGGGATGCCGAAAGTATTTATTTTATTCGCTCCACCGGCGAATACCATAGGCCATACAAAATCACATGTAAGTAAAAATTGCACTGATATTCTGCATACCAGGCATGCGCTTTGCACTGTTCACACAAAAAAACTATAAGCATAACCTTCAAATGCGGCGTTTTTCACAGATACTTTCTATAGCCATTTTTGTGCAAAATAAATAACACAACATTTTTCCTGTATATAATTTTGTCTTAACTATGGCCTATCGTGCAGCTTTAATTAGATGAAACTAAGTTTTTTGGCAAATCTTTTTTTAAATGACTCTCACTGAAAATTGGACAGCGATAATTATAATCCGTTTTCATTATTTTATAAAGTAAGATCTTTATATTATACAGATTTATTACGTTTGGACCAAATATGTATAATTTTATAATATTATAAACCTGGTTATGTTTATTTTAGACTTTATATTTAAACATCACCAAAAAAACTATATTTTGTTGCGCACACAGTAAAAATTATTCCCAAAAAAATTTTCAAACAAACGTGTGTTTTGAATTAAAATTTAGTTTCACTAAATATATTAGGCTTACGACATAAAACCAGATGCCAAAAAGTAGCCAAAACAATTGGTTTCTTGGGGAAATAGACGTTTAAAATAGCAGATGAAAGTTCATCAGTTTTTTTTTATTTTTACGCGTAATTTATTCAGTAAGAAAATTAAGTTTGAAAATACTTCTGAGTTCTTGTCTTTGAATTCTCTTAATTATTTTCTTCAAAAATAGTTGTTGTCTTTGATAATGAAAAATAAAAATATTATTGCCATGTTTTTAAAACCTAAAAATTAAATTAAATTATTATACAATAGTTTGAAAAATATATGAAAAAATATGTGTTGGATATAATGTTTGCAATATCAAAATCATAAAGCAAATACACGAACCTTAGACCATAGACAATAACTAATAATTGTTTTAAAGAATCACAACTGCTGCTCTTTTTCGACCATAGACAAGACGATACAATCGTCGAACAGATTTAGGGTATAATTGAAAATTTTATTGAGTGAATTAATTTTTTACTTAAATTAAATTTTTAAACAAAAGTTTAATTGAGTCAACAATTACAGTTTTAATTGAATTTTGGTTTTTCTTAATTAAACCTGCTTATTGCTGGAAAATTTTATTCTTGTTTCTTTGAATCCAAAAGAAGAATAGTGAAATAATCAATATCTAATAGTATGCCAACTTATTGGTCCTATTTATTGAGAATTAACAAAACGACCGAATTTGGCCAAGCCGAAACTCATTTCTTCCAGGAAAATGCAACTGTGTGCAGTTTCCAATGCCAAGTAGAGAAATTGGACTTTGAATTGCTTCCTAATTCGTCTTTTTCTCCGCACTTAGCCCCTAATGGCTACTTGTTGTTCTCAACTGAAGAATGGCTCAGCGGAAAGAGATTTGACTGCACCGATGAAATTATTTCACAAACAAAGACATATTGTCACAAACTCGACAAATGTAAATTTTAGGACGTTATAAAAAATATTAGTTTTTATCCAAAAAGCACGGAATTATTCGGCCCTGTACTGTAAACCGATCGATTTGAAATTGCAAGATTTTAGAAAACTAATTCCGACAATAGAAATATTTTTTTAGATTTCTTAAAATTTTTTTACTAATAGATTCTCAAGTATCATATCTGAAAGATAGTTATCATGTAAGATTTAAAACACGTCTGCAGAACCATTATTAAATTTTTGAAAACGAGGAATTTACTCGGATTCGGTTTACAGAACAGCAACGATCAATACATTTCTTAAGAAACTCGACCATAATTTTGAATTTGATTAACTTAATTTTCACTAAAAATAATGTTGCAAGTGCGGCAGGTGTAAGAAATTAACATAAAATTTGTTTTAATTATGTGAGAAATGACTAATATTTATTTAAGATGAACAGTAGAGATAATTACTTATGTGCGCCTTAAACTATGCTACAAAATATCAAGAGCTGCAAGTGAAGGTGAACAAAAAGCAGGATGGTGTTCGAAAGTAAAATTAAATGAAGTCGGTTAAAAATTTTAACAAGAAATGGAAAACATACACTTTTGTAGCTGGATGTTAGAGTTTACATTTTGCGCGTGAATAACTTTATTTATTCCTTATTAAATTAAATTGTGGGCTGATACATGTATAAATATTTTCAATAAATTAAACAATTTTATTTTTATATTTTTAAGTTTCTGTTTTTCCTGTTTAATTTTGTTAAAAAAAGAATCGTTAGTGTTTCATTTAATATATCAGAATTTTTTAAATCCTTAAACCACTGCCATGATAAATAACGTTTTAAATAACTTGTATTACTTTCTGTTTTATTGGCTTAAAAATTCAATCATTTATTTTAATTCTTTTTGAAACTTTCCCACTTTAAATCAACGAACACACACGCACACACATACAATCTCACTCAATAGCATTTAGATTTTAATGTATGTAGATTAATTTATATATTTTTTTTTATAAATTTTTATGATTTTATTTTTATTTAAATTTTTTCGATGAATGTTTTTATTATTATTTTTTTTTTGCTTTATTAGCATTTTTACGTTTCAAAGGTTATACTTTTTTTTAAATTTTAAAACCCAGCGCGGTTCTTATCTAGCTGTTAGTAAAATTCAAATAAATATGTAATTTAAATAAATTTCTGTTTCTACGTTTAATGCTTTACGATCTACGTTTCATTTGACAATGAAGTAAAAATTCTACAAATATTAACCATACAAGTTACACATTAAATAAATACACACATATTTAAAACATACATACATACAATCGAAAGAAATCATTTGACATGAACTAGAAAGACACACATACAATGACAAAATTGCCAACACATACGTATTTATATGATAGTAAAGTGAAGATGTATGCGAGAATGTAGACAAGAGCACTAATTTTTTAACGTCCATACATACATACATATGATGTATTTAATACAATTTTATACGAATAGTATTTATTCTTTGCATTTTTTGTTTGAATTGGTGCAAAACGAATGTAAAGGAGTAAAATCTCTGTAGTTATTGAATCATAAAAAAATTTTTCTAATTATAAATCAGACACTCGTAACTGCTGCAGTCATGAAATATACTAACTCAAGAATAAATAAAATTAAAAAAAAAAAATTCTTTTGAATAATGGATTGAATTCTAAAATTTTCCCACTGCTTTAACGTAAGAAAAAAAATTATTTAGCCAAAGTTTTAATTCAATTATTAAAATAAATCATTACAAAAAAAAAAATTATCAACTCATATTGCAATAAGAATCTTGCTGTTTTTTTCTAATGCCATATTACGACTGGAGTATTATCCACAACTCTGGAAGCTTGCAAAAATCAAAATGATTCCAAAGCCGGGCAAAGATCTTACTAAAGCTGAGTCATATAGGCCAATAAGCTTGCTGTCAACTATGTCAAAACTCTTCGAAAAGCTGTTCATGACAAAATTGTCCCCAGTTTTAACTGATAGTGGGTGCATCCCAGACCATCAATTTGGTTTTAGAAGTCAGCATAGTACCATTGAACAAACTCATAGATTGGTTCAATTTATAATAAAAACATTTGAGAAAAAGAAGTTTTGTTCTGCCCTGTTTATTGACGTTTCTCAGGCATTTGATAAAGTGTGGCATGAAGGCCTAATTTTAAAATTAAAATCATATCTACCAATAAATTTAGTGAATTTATTAGAAAGGTACATTACTACCCGGAAGTTCACAGTTGTGGAAGGAGAATTCATGAGTGTGCCCGAATCTATATCATTCGGTGTGCCAAAAGGTAGCATACTGGGGCCAGTTTTGTATTTGATCTATACTTGTGATATGCCTTTGAGCAGCAATATCCATACATCTACGTTTGCGGATGATACAGCCTGCCTGAGTATGCATGAAAACCCTCACGAGGCTTCCCGATATCTACAAGAACATATTACACAATTAGAAATGTGGTTGAACTTATGGAGTATTAAGGTAAATGAACAAAAGTGTGTCCATATAACGTTTACCCTAAGAAGAGATACTTGTTCCCCAATTCGAATCAATAATCAAAATATTCCTCAACATTCCCAAGTGAAATACCTTGGTATACACCTTGATCGAAGGCTTACATGGAAACATCATATTGACTTTAAGCTAACTCAGATGAAACTTAAGTTATCTCAAATACACTGGTTGATTGGCAGAAATTCAACACTTAGCCTGGACTGTAAACTTTTAATATACAAGTCGCTTTTGAAGCCAATATGGTGTTTACGGTATCCAGTTATGGGGCACTGCTTCAGCTTCCAATGTAGAGAGAATCCAACGAAGGCAAAACAAAATTTTACGGTTAATAACATCGGCTCCATGGTACATCAAAAATTCCAATATCCATCGTGATATAAATATGCCACTAGTGATTGAAGAAATTGCAAAACACGCAGGCAAATACTTTACAAAACTCGAATCACTTCCTAATCCGCTTGCTCGTAATATTTTGAACTTTACTGGACACATCCGCTTAAAAAAGAGGGACACTAGGGCTCTATTACTCAACACTCCAGATGGGATTTCTTTGAAAATACTTTTTTTTTGTACTTTTTATACATTTTTTTCTTTTTTGGATTATCACTACTTATGTATTATTCATAACTATTAACAAGTTTATGTCCGACAGTGGTCGAAAAAACTCAAAATTTTATTCAGATAAATATCTTATTCGAATAAATAATTTAATTCGAGCTGCATTTAAATTGGATTAAGAATATTGGTCAAATAAAAAATTATTTCAGCAAGAAAATTTTCTAACGACAATTTTATTGGAATAAAAATCATTACAAAAAAAATTTATCAACTCCGAATTTTATTCGCATAAATATTTTATACGAATAAATAATTTAATTCGAACTGCATTTAAATTGGACAGATAATATTAGTCAAATAAAAAATTATTTGAGCAAGAAAACTTTCTAACAATAATTTTTTTAGGAATACAAATTTTTTTTGAAGTAAATGATTTCAGTTTTATTAGAATAAATAATTTATGTCCAATTATAATTTTATTAGAACCAAAATATCATTTAATTTAATAATAATACGGGCACTGAAAAATTGTAACTAAACAACTTCCGAACAAAAAAAAATTGCACGATAAATAAATATTTTTTTTTTAAATAGTTTCGATCTAATAAAAAAAATATTATTCGAAATGACAAAATTATTGGGTTAAAAATATAATCGATATAATTAAAATTATTTATTCGAATAAAAATATTTAAATATTTAATTCGAAGAAGTAAATAAATAAAGCGTTTAATAGCTTTGTCTGTTTATATGGAGTTTTTACTTAATTAATTTACATGTTATCTGGAGAAAATTCCGTTATACTCATAAGTTTGTATTAATTAAATATCTTCGTTTATATACATAATTTTTTATATTGCAATAATCGAATGAATTATAAACGCTGTTCCACTATTGAAAGGCATAAAACAATTTTTGTTCTAACTCAAAGGTGTTATTTGAATAAAATATATTATTATAGAAAAAAGATATATCAATACAAAATTGTATTCGTATTCAAATATTTGATTCGAATAAAAATATTTAACAAAAAATTATTTCAATTCGAACTAATATTAAATTTAAATTAAATTTATATAAAAAATATTACTGAAATATCAAAATTTTACTCTTGTAACTTTATTCGAATAAGATTTTTTTTTGAATAATTTAGTTCAAAATATAATTTTATTCAAAAAGGCGAAAAGTTTTGTTCGATTTAAAAAAATTATTTGACTTAAATATTAAAAAAAAACTTCGTCTTAATAAAAAATTATATTCGAGATAGTAATTTTAGTTTTGTTCGACTTAAAAAATTTATTCAATTAAAAATTATTTTTTTGAAAAAAAAAAAAAAATAATTATTTTTAACTCCCAACTAAATAAAAGGGGTAATATAAGTTTGCAGTAAGTGTCCGTGTGTCTGTTTATCTGTGTGTCTGCCCGTGTCCACGTACAGACCAAACGGCTGAACCCATTTTGATTTATTTTTTTTTGTTTGAAAGGCAACTTGATCGAGAGGCTTCTTAGCCATGTTTTAAGAAAATCATTTCAGTTGTTTAGTAGATATCGCATCTTCTCTAGATATATTCAGGGGTTTTTAACATTTTTAATTTTTGTTATTAAAATAATTTATTTTAAATTATAGTTTTATTTAAAAAGAAAATATGGTTTAAATAAAAAGATGTAATGGAAAAAATATTATTCAAAAAACTTTGTACGATTAAAAATATTATTCGACTAATTTTTTTTATTTCAAAAAACTTTGTTCCAATAAAAAATTTTGTTCGTGTTCGCAATTTAAAATATTTACGATTAAAAAAAATTTATTTGATTAAAAAAAATTTTAGTTGAATAAAAAAGGTCTATACTCTAATAAAAATATTTTAATGTATTTTTTTTCGAAAAATTTATTTCAAATTATTATTTTATTCAAATAAAAAATATCATTTAAATAAAAAATTTACTGTCATAAAACATTATTCGAAAGATTTTGTTCCGACTAAAAAACCTTATTCGATTAAAAAATATTTTTTGGTAAAAACTACATTCTAATAAAAAAATTTATTCGAGTTAATAATTTCAGTCAAACGAGAAAATTTCTTGGAGTAACCTAAGTGTTTACTCGAATAAAAACACGAGTATGTTTTTTACTTTATAATATTTTTTGCAAATGATTTTTTTTTTGGAGTTTTTACTTTATTACTTTAAGGCCCAAATGCACAGTCTATATTTAACTAACGCCCTTCATTAATTATATATCATCGACTAAAAATGTTGGCGGACAAAATCCCACCTTTAGCTAAAGGCAAGTCGTGAAAATGGTCCTAAGAGTTATATATTATCAAAATATTTTATTTAATACTTTTGAATCAACTTCCTTTTAAAATTATTAAATTAAATACACAGAAGAAGATTTACTTTATTTGTCCAAATCCCAGCTAAAAAATTATTGGGTTATTCATTTAAAAATTATTGAAAGCTTTTTTTCTAAAGCTTGTTCTAAAACATTTAAAAACTCCTCGATTGAATGTACAAACTTTGTTCGAGAATTAATTTTTATTTAGCCTTATTTGCATTCAGTTTCAAGTTATTAATTTTTATCAAGAAGAAAAAGCCAGAAATATCATTTCCAATGGAAAAACTAATGGAAACGTTACCTTGGTACCTATTAATACATTTAAATCGAAGCTCACTAATCAATGATAATTTAATTTTTTTTGGCTGTCCCAAAGTGTTTTGGAGTTAAGAGAGCGCCTCGTTCCCTCAATATTAAATAAATGGGTATTATATTGTTAAGTGCAGTCAAAACGCTTCTTCAGGAGCAATACGTAAGTCGTTAAAAACTGTTTTTACTCTGAGCCATTTAATTTGTGATGGAGGGCATAAGAACGATAATAAGTATTTTTCTAGCCTAATTTTAAATAAATATATAAAATTATATTTTCATATGAGGTTAAAATAAATTAGAAAATTCCAGCTCATTAATTATAATTTTTTCTTAAAAAATATAGCTCTAAAAGATCGAAGAATTCATTACTTTACATTCACAGTGTCCTTTATTCGTTTTGTGTTGTGTTGTTGTTTAAACCTTTATAAATATGTTATTTTACCTTGTCTTTTGCTTTATATATCTTTTTTTTTTGTATGACGTTTCTTTCATTTAATTTGTTTGTATAAGTAGCTAATTATGATTGTGTTGGTGCTAATATTCGCTTCAAACTTTTACATGTATGTATGTATGTATGCATTTATTTTAGTTCAATTGTAATTTTATAAAATTCTTTTCTATTCTATACTAGCAGTCCGTCAGATTCACTCACCACTTGTTCTATTTTCTGTTTTTCGTTTGCTTTTGTTTTCTTTCTATGTTTTTTTTTTAATAAATTATTTGTGTTTGGCAATCAGTCACTATGTCCATCAGACAAACAAACATATGTACACATGTACATTTGCTATGTCTTTATGTCGGTTTTTGACTTCGTGTTAGTTGGCCCTTAAATTATTTAAGGTTAGACACTGGTCGTTCATTTCTTTATATTATTTTTTTTCCAAAAATTTCTTTTATTTTTCTGCTGGCAGCTGACTGACAGCAACAGTGTTGTTTATTTCTTTGTTTTTATTTGTGTAATTATTGTTGTTGTCGTTGTAGTTATTACGGCATGTTGACCGAATGTACAACAAACTTTGTATGGCAAAAAAGTTTATACAGTTTGTCTAGTTGTTTTTTTTTACCTTTAAATGGATTATAAAAATTGATTTTTTCTTTCATTTAGTGTTTGTGTCATTTAGCGTTAAAACGAAACAAAAAACATTTGTTTAATTTAAAAGAACAAAAAAAAAAAAGAAAAGAAAAAAAACACCGAAATAAGTTCATTGTTAACAAAAGCTTTTAAAGACTAATTACTGAAATGCGTTATAATTACTTCGCACAAAGCAATGCTTTTATATGAGAATGGGGAATTAAGAGGGAAGTACATACATACATACGTATTTATATATGTATAAATATGAACGACTATACATTTTAAATAGCACTAATAAAATTGCCAATGACATTAATGTAATAATGTAAAGGAAAAAAATTAGTTCTTGAAAGCGCAAAAACGTCAAAATTTTAATGGAAGATCCAAGGACCTTTAGGATTACAAGGACTATTGGGTATTAAAGAACAGCCGATAATCAGCTTTCATTCATAACTAGCTAAGGCGGAATGAAGAATAGAATCAGCTAGACAACTTTTTGACAGGACATGTTGTGGTATTAACCTATCCCTACTTAAATTTATATGTGCGCCTGTGTTTTTCCCCGGAATTTTTCATTTCTCGGGAAAGAGGGTTTTATTTGTATATCCCGGCATCCCGCTCCATAGAAATAATAAACACAAATTTGATTAGAAAGATTTAAATACTAACTAAAACACATCTTGTACACAGAAATAGAGCAATAACTTTATTTCTTTTTATTAGCTTTTATTTAGTTTCACTTGTGCCGTTGTCTGTCTGTAATCAAATCTTGCAAATTAAATTTGATCTACTTTCCGGTTTCCGATTGAGCTTAAACTTCGCCTGCATGTGTAAATCGTATGATAATGCAATATTATTGCGACATAGAGCTGATCTGATCTAATTGCGGAAATTTTGTTTTTGATAGTTAACTTTTTAGTTAATTTTATTAACAAATAATAAAATTTAGTTAAAAAAAAAACAATTTTTTTTCTCTGTTATCTTGTTTAACTTTTACCTCCACCCATATTCATGCAATTTTAAATTAATTTGATTTGTATTTTATTTAAAATTTTTCATACAAAATTTTCCTAATATTTATTTCAAATTCATAATATTTTTTTATGAATATGAATGGCGGTTAGTTTTTAATTCCTTTAATTTTTTTCAGTCACAGGATGCTAGCTTCTCAGTCCAGCGGTGGTGGGTTCGATTTCCACTATAGACTCTGGGTGTTATCTGCAGACAAGCTAAGCGCTTCGCGGTTTATGTTCGTTAACAAAAAATATGACATGGGTTTTATTAATAATAATAATGATAAACTGAAACTTGATATCACTTATTTATCCCAATAAAAATTAAATTACATATTTATTCGAAAAAGATTTTTTATTCGAATAAAATTACTGCAGTAAAATTTTGATAATTTAGTAATTATTTTATTTAAACAATATTTTTTTTTAAATATAAATGTAGTTCAAATTTAATTATTCATTCGAATAAAATTTTTATTCGAAAAAAATTATTTATTCGATTAAATTTTTTTTGCAAAAAATAATTTTATTTAATAATATTTATTTAATTTAAATAAAATCTTTGACTGAAAACAAATTTTTTTGTAAATATCAGTTGAGACAAAATGTTTAGAATTCATTCGATTATTCAATTTACAAAAATTTATTATTCGAATACAAAAATTTTATTTAATTTTTAGCCTTGAAAAACTCATAACTCTATGTAGTTGTGATTGTGACTGATAATCATAGAAAATTTTGCATACTTCAGGATAGGATGCATAGTTCAGGAAAATTAGTTTGTTGAAGGACTAAATTCAAAAATAAGTCCTGCTTAAACTTGTCTGCAAGAAATTAAAACAATTTGATTTTGATGATTTTTCTTAAAAGGAGTGATTTTTTAAAAGCTTTCGGATTTGATTTAAAAAAAAATCATAAAATTTAAAGAAATGTATTTATGTAAGTCTGTAGAGAGATCTATATAATTCAATGTTTAAAGATGATTTCATGTAAATTTTGACCACGAATATGTCTGAAATGGTTCATATATGCTGGGTCCAATTTTGGCATAATTTTTCCACCGTATCGCCGGTATCTCACGAATAAATTCTTGGGAATTTTTTTAAAGTGTGCCAACCGTTGCGTGCTTGTCCCTATAGACATGAGCCTTAACATAGCTCCACAAAAAATAGTCTAAAGTCTCACGATCTAGACGGCCAATTGACCGGCTCCAAACGTTATATAAACTATTAATCAAACTCCCCTCTCAATCGGACCATTGTTTAGCGTGCTGTGCGACATGTAGGAACCTCTTGCTGAAATTATATGCCAGCCAAGTCCAATTCTTCCATTTTGGATGGGGGGAAAGTAATTTGTAAGTACTACAAATGGCGCCAAATTGATAATTCACGGTCATCAACAATACTGGTGGGTAGGTACAGCTGCGATATTCTCCATAGTCCGCACTCTGCATGTATATGTATGTGTGTTGAAGCTTTAATCTTTAATAATGAAATTTTGGGTCAAATTTTAATCACACAAGCCCGAACTGATCATAAAATGTAAGAAATTTGAATTTTGATATTAAAATTTAATAATCTGCAAGCTTTGTTCATTTGTAAGTTTATTCATGGTTAAATTATAGAACAAACTGAAAATGTTTAATAGTTCAGTTACCAACAGTGTTGCCAAAAAAATAAACCTTTATTAAAACTATAGTAATTAATGCGTTTTGATTATTACGATTATTTAAAAAAAAATTATATAAAAACCAATTGATTATCAAATATACATATATTAAGAAAAATCACATGAAATCATTTTTGCGATTTTTAAAATCAATATAGCGAAATAGTTCGGAAAAAATCTGACAACAACAGCGTTGCCAGAGAAAACAATTTGTGTCAACTATATATATAAATTAATACAATTTTTTTTTAATTCATAATAACATTTTTTTGTTTGTTGTTGGTAAAGTACCGTCCAAGATGTATCTAACTAGGTGGCAGCTTTGTAGCTGTAGAATGTCAAAAATTTAGTTTTGTTTTGGTTTTGGTGCAAAAATGTTTGTGTTTTTGACATTCTTTACACAGCTATGGTTGCCGTATTATTGTATAAAAAATCCTTACGCATTCAGCTGTATAATTCCACCATGGTACCGTCTATATGCTGTCATAGTCAACTACACTTTATAAAAGCAGCAGGTTTTCAATTCGTTTGCAGTTTTTTGTAAAAATTTTTACTCGAAACATTACATGTTATGTTAGTTTGAAATTATATTCAAGTACAAAATAATTTATTACAGTTTAATAAATATTTAATCAAGCTTAAGGTCTTTTAATGTTTCTTTTACTCTTACATGATATTTCCAAAGGTCAAATAAGTAGTTATAAATTATTTATTACATATTTACTTAAATATTTTAATTTTAATTTCTTTACCTTTTGCAAAATTCATTACTGCAGTATTTTACTTTGGACACCTACAATTTTTAATGACTGTGTTTGGCAATTCTATAAATATTGGTCAAGTTTCTAAAAGAAAACGATTAAAAAAAGAACCTCAAAAAAAAACTAAACAACTTTTACAATTTTCATCAGGCCAATAAAAAGTAAAACAAATATTTTTGCAACTACTTTTTTTTTTTTGATTTGATTGTTTTATATGTATTTTTATTGTTTGTCACATTAAATAGTCGTTCACTTTGTTTTTTTGAGCAAGTTGATTTCGTAGAAAAAAAATGTACAACCTGACACTGACATATTTTTGTTGATTGTTGTGGTGGCGACAATAACTTTATGGGGTTCAAACGAAAGCAAGACAAAAAGACGCTCTATAAAATAAATAAAATACAACGACTTCGACTTGACAAATATATATGCATATAAGGAAATAAGGAAAGTTTGTGCAAAAGGCAGCAGTGTGGTCGGAATAAGTTGTCGTATTTTTTGTTTGATTTTTAAAATAAATTTTTTTTGGCCGATTTAAGCATTGTTATAAAACGTTGCACCATACAACGTCTGGCCCTAAGAAACGCTTCATGACGAACGAAGGCAAAAAAAATTTATTTAAGATTTGATTAGGCTAAAGTTCGCATCGTTAGGTAAGCCAAATTACATGTAATAATTTTTAAGGAACAAATAACACCCAAAGTTAATTTTAAATATGCTGACAAACACTCGCAGAACGGAACAACCAGCTGTTTTCGAAGGATGCCACACCGTCATCAACGGCGTTCTTTTTGTGTTTGGTTCACTTTAAGTTGATATAGATATTTGCTTTTTATACTCAATTTTCAGTGCAAATAGAATATGTGAATTGTTTTGATTCATAAAAAATTTATTCGATTAAATTTTTTTTTGAACAAATTTCATTACATTAAAAACTTGTATGGGAGTTAAAAAAAGTTTCAGTCGAACGAGAAAATTCATTAAATTTTACTATTTCTAACAACAACAGTCTTGCCATTGTTTGTTTTTACTAATTATATTTATGTCAGTTAATTTGCTCATTTGTGTTCTACTTAAGACAAACTGTTTTGGTTTGTTACTTTTAAGTATATTTGTTTAAAATTTCATTCGTATAGCTTCGTTCGAATCAAAAAACTTATTCAATTAAAAAATATTTTCCTTTATCGTGGTTGGCGTATTTCGACTTCGACTACGATGTGTGCTTCTAATAGATACAAGAAAACTACGAATTTACTATGAAAAAGTATTCCAATTTTATCCAAAATTTTTTTAATGAATTTGTAACAACTGTTACTGGGAAGTGTTCATTAACTCAAAAAGTTTGCAAGTAGAGAGCGTCAAAAGAGACATAAAAATTGAGAGTAGTAAAATCTTTACTTGCAAAAATTATACAAACAGCTGTTCTGTGTTTTGTTTTTAAATTAATTATTTGAAAAACTTCTGAAAAAGGAAAACGTAAAATTTGAATTTCTTTATTAAAAAAATATGGTTACGTATGTATGTAAAAACATATTTTCTTAATTTATTGTTGTCCTTTTTTTAAGCCGCATAAAAACAATTTTAAGGTCAAAGAATTTTGTTTGTTTCTCATATCTGATCACAGATGGAATGTCGCATTTTTGTATTTTTTAATAGAATAAAGTTGAAAAATTATGAAAACTACATAAAATTAGTAGAACACACATGATATTATTTATTTATTTACTTCATGTGTTTTTTACTAATTTTCATATTCAATGTCAATTTTTAAAAAAATTTTTTGAATCTATAATATTATCAAACAAAATACATCAGAAAAAGTATAACTGTAACATGATTTCCATCCATGATTCTGATATGAATAAAATTTTCTTGAAGCTTCTTACAAGTAAAGCTTTAAAACTTTTTCCTCTCTGGGGGAGTAAATTTGTAAATATTTGCCTTGCTCTCTCGTTGCTAGTTTGTGCTAAGAAAGTAAATGAACAGACCTGTTATTTACATAAAAAAGTGCTGAAAATTAAAACCTTACTGTTTTAACTTCGTTAAAATAAAAGTTTTTTTTTTGAATAATTTATTTCGAATTATAATTTTATTCAAATTCGATTAAAAAAAATTATTCGATTAAATAAATAATTTTTTCGAATAATTTATTACAAATTATATTTGTATTCCAAAAGAAAATATAGTTTAAATAAAAAAATATTGAAATAAAAAAAATTTATCCGAATAATTTTGTTCGATTAAAAAATTTATTCGATTAAAAATATTATTTGAAAAAATTTCGTTTAATTTAAAACTTGTATGCGAGTGAAAAATTTCAATCATATGAGGAAGTTCATTAAATTTTACCACTTCTAAATTTACAATAGTCTTGCCATTGTCGTTTGTTCTTTACTTATTATGCACATAGATATGTAATGCAAACTTTTCTGGTTTGTTACTTTTAGGTATAATTTTAAATTTTTTCACAAGCCCTTAAAATTAATCATATTTGACACAATTTAGGCTTGTGTATGGATGCCAGATATGAACAAAACTCAAGTCTTTTTAAATCAATATTTCCAAAGAAGTTTCGGAATCATGTAGACAAGGGTTGTATCCAACAGCAGGCTGGCTATAGAGAGGAGCTTTAAAATAAATAGCCACCGAAATAAAATAAACGTAAATGACGATGTCATAGCCACATTCATTGCGGGGCACATAGGTACATAAAAAGAAATGCACAGGCAACCAGAGAACTCTTCTGCTGATTACACGTGGAGAAGACAGATTGACGCAGATGTTGCCACCATGACTAAGAGCTGAAGTGAAGTGAAAACGTTGGCTCAAGCCAGGAACACATAAAAAAATTTTATGGAGGCCCGCCCTATGCTTCTTATTTGATAGATATATCTATGATCATATGTATTAAAAGCTTAAGTTTACTTAAGAAATGCAGGGTTTTAACCCTAATTATACTTTCGTGTGATCCCTTCTTTGTATATGTAACACTTTAAATGCTACAATTTTCAACTCAGACATAATACATAATAATCAAAAAAAGCTGAATTTGCTTAAGCCAATTTAAGCGATTATTACATAAAACAAAAACTAATTGCAATAACTTTCAGTAGAATAATGTCTGTATCCCTCACACTTCTTTATTCTCCCCAAGCTTTCTCTCTCTCTCGCACTCATATTAGCTGAGATGTGAAGCAAGAACAATTTAACAGCAAACAATATGACTTATTTGACTTTTACAGCAATAAGTGCATTCACAAGGGACCACTAAATGTTGTATCAATTGTATGCGCTAAATAAAATAAAATTATTTTTATGTTTTCTTCTTCTTAAATTATTTTGTCACATATTTTTGTACATAATGAAGAATAACCAACTTTGGAAAGAAAAAAATCTGGCGCATTGATACATTTAGTAAGTCCCCTGTGAATGCATTTATTGCTACAAACTCACTCTCGTGTTGATTTATAGGTAAAATACCTTCTCACACAGAACATGTTCGTGGCAACTATGTCGTAGTTTTTTTTTTGTTATTTCTTGTTTTATTTTCCTTGAACCATTTTAATTAATTGTTCGTAAAGAATTTGTGTAAACGTCTTGAGCTACTTTTATTTATTAACAATGACATTTAAGGTAAATGTGGAGGTTAATGTGGGAGTTAAGAAAAATGTTCATGGATGTGTGTAGGTAAAAAGATTCTTAGAAAGTGTTAGCTTGTTAAATAAATTTGATGGGAAATTGTTATTTAGCAAGATTTGTGGGTTTAATGGTATAAACACACCTGGGATAAACGACGAACTTTGCATAGTTCAACGAACTTGTATTCTTCAGGAATTCCATGCATAAGTTTGTCTTTTGAAAAACAATTCAATTTGACGACCTTCTATTCAAATCTCTGCATCGCTATGGATATTTTTGCCCTGCGGTAGTATTAACTTGCATATATGTATGTATGTATGTATATTCATACCAAAAAAAAAACTGTGATAACTTACTTGCAATAAAAATAAATGCAGAAATCGCTATCAAGTCTTGACATTTATTAGAACTCTCTTAAACTCTAAATAAGTTCGCACACGAATGATACCATACGGACACTAGACATGTAATACTATATGAACTTAACCTATATATTTATGGTATGTATGGTATGTTGGGATATACTCCGTCTAGGGTTTTACATCTTGAGGTGGTTTCCGAACGAAACTGAACTCTGTGACTTGGCGACTTATAAGTGTTTTTTTGGTTTTGGATTTTTTTTAATTTTTTTTTTGGCGATTTTTTCGGTTTTTGGCGAATTTTTTTTCATTTTGGCGAGTTTTTTTTCATTTTTTCGATTTTTGTATTCTTGCAATTTTTTGTTTGTTGTAGAGATGTTCTAGTTCGGCGCTTTTTTCGTTTTGGGAATTTTTTCTCCTTTTGGCGATTTTATAATTTTGAGATTTTTTAGTTTAAGCGTTTTTGAAGATACAAAAAGTTGTCAAAATTAAACAGTGAAAATTACATTAACTGATAGAACACCCTTTAATTTTATTATTTTAATAATTTTAATTTTAATTGTTGTTGTCAGTGTAAAAATACACTAACTTTGCAAATTTCAACTGTCTATATGTATATAATTTCATTTTAACATTTTTCGTTTGATCTTTTTGAACACCATTTAATTTTTAACTATCATATATTTGTTGTTGTACCGGCCAAAGCTTATAGTATTCTATCTAAAATAATTCTTAGTCAGGCTTAACTTCTGTAATTTCAATTCTTATTGAATGAAATATTTTTTTAATTTCCAAAAAAAAGAGATGAAAAATTAAACTTAGACTTTATTAGATGGGGGAAATACCGATGTTTTTCTGTGCAGCCATGGACTTTTCCAGCCCCTAACACCCGACTAAGAATTATTTCTGATTAAATTTCACTACAGTTCAATTAAAGAATCTAAAAATGTCTCACATTCTGTCAAAATTTTAAGTCTCGAGAAAACAGTCTGTGACGGACAGATGGACAGCGTGGCGAAAACAATAGGGTTTCTTTTCACCTTTGGTGTACGGAACCCTAAAAAGTCAGAAATTTAAAATAAACCACATTTACACAGAAAAAAAATTTGTTTTACGATAAACACGCTTAATTGAGAAAATAAACCAAAAATCTATTAAAAATTTTATTAAACCAATTAAATGAACTCTAAATCAAATTAAATTTTTAAACAAAAGTTTAATTGCATCAATTAAATTTTGAATTGATTTTTTTTAAATTAAACGTGGTAGGATAATTTATATCTGCAGTTCGGGAAGATGTCAAAAATTCGCCATATTGGAAACAAGCCCTAAACTAAAATTGCTCAAACTCTCTAAAACTCTCTAAACTCGGGAAAAATCGCAAAATATTATAAAAAGAAAAACTTTGCTTATATTACATCTTTCGCAAAAACAACAGAAATTTGCGAAAAAATGGAAATTTTTAAACAAGCCTTTATAAAACAAACTTTTTATAAAAAATCACTAAAAATCTAAGAAATGCCAAAAATTCCCTGAAAATCCCGAAAAAAGTTACAAAAACTCAAATGTGAATTAAAATATTTTTCCCCTCTTAAAAAATTCAGTCATATTAATGTTTATTTAAAAAAAAAACACTATTTTTTCTTATCAGCATTTTAGTGTTTGTTATCTTCACCCAATAATTATTTATTTTTAATATTTTAGTAGCACGCACATGCCAAATCATAATAATCATGATAAACTTTTTAAAAACTAACACCCATATTATGAACGTTATGACAAAATTAAAGCTTATAATAATATTAATGTTTGTAAATATTTTCATGAAATAAAAAAAATAAATTTGTTTAAGTTTTTTTTTTTTTTAACATGAAAAAGTTATGAAAATTTTTATTTATTTTACTTTTTTATAGTCTGATTATTGTCACATAAGCTTAGAATGGGGGTATATATGTATGTGTACATGCATACATACATATGTAAGTGTTCATAAACTGAATTTAATTCAATTATTTTATTTAAAAAAAACACAATTCAAGCAATGAATGTGTGATTGTTTTAAAAAGTAAATGAAAAAGAAAATATAAATTAATTTTGTAACATAAACAAACTTAAATGTAACATTTAACCAACATTTGTCACGGGGCAGCGTGGCCGAGCGGTCTAAGGCGCTGGTTTTAGGCACCAGTCCGAAAGGGCGTGGGTTCGAATCCCACCGCTGTCACAATTTTTTTTTAATTCTTTTTTTATCCTTATATAAATAAGAACTTTAATTATACAAAATTATATAACGTCGTATTGAAAAAAATTTATTTGAACTTCAAGTTTTCTTTTGTCAAAATTTGTACGGAAATTTTGCTTGAACGTACACTTTAAGCTCAAATAATTTTTTTGGATACGGCTGAAAATTTTTAATAAAATTAAACTTTAAGTTTTAGTATTTTTGGCCTGTTAACGAAAGAAGTAAAGTTTGATTTACTTATTCTTGTTTTTAATATAATCGATTGAATCTATCTTTCGCATTTAAAGAAAGAAGAACTACTGCAAGGAAAAAAATATTTGCTCGTATGTTTGCCAAAGATGTAATAGAAAACCGCAACATGAAGAAAAGTTGTTAATCGAGTAGATTAGTACGCAAAATGCAATAAATGCAGTAAAGTGAGACTTTTACTCGCACACGAAGGGTTCCGTACGGACATTACATATGTAATACTACGAGTATACGAACTTGAGCCTATTTAATCGAATATCTCACCTGACAAATTTTCTTAACAATTTTAAGCAACCTTTAAACTTTTTTTCGGTTTTTTTGCTACGTTAGTTTGGGCGGCCAAGGACCTGGCATAGACCAGGATTGATCCTCAGTGATACCAGCAAATGACAAGAAACCTGTAAGTATAGCGGCCTAGTTCGTGGTGCCTGTATCAAATGACTCCCACACAGATTTAACAAACAATCTGGTGTGGTTTAGAGCCAAACAGTGGAACAGTAGATGTTCTATTGTCTCAATTACCCGGGTTCCTTACATTTCCTGCAGGTACCGTCAAGTATTTGTTCTATTTTGATATGAATACGAATACGAAGTCGTCCAGCAGTGTCCAGTTAATACCACCACTAGAAGTCTACAGTTGCTACTGGTTAGTGATAAAAGTCGATATAGGATCATAGGATATCCACTTGATTTCAGAAGTTTTGCAAGTTTTCGTCGCACGCCAACTTTCTTCCTTCATCTTAGGGTCTAAAATTTATTTCAGGTGTTTAATTGGTTTCCTGACATATACCGTTTCTCCCACAGGTAATTGGATTCTCCTTTTGGCCAGCGTATCTGCCATTTCGTTTCCCACAGTCCCTATGTTTCCTCGTACCCAAAAAATTAGTAATAGTAACTCTTAAAATTTCAAGCGTCTCTATGTAAATTTATGTATATAATAAAACTCTTTAATATTTAACTTTCATGTATTTCTTGTTGTAGCGGCTAAAGTTTTACATATTCTCTGAAAATTACAGACAGACGGACGGAAGGGCATCGTAGCGAAAACAATAGGGTTCTTTTTCACCTTTGGCGTACGGAACCCTAAAAACTTACGAACATTTCGCTTGATTTGACACAAGAATAACTAGCGGCTGATAATCATCTGAGATCATCTGGTAGGAATTCGCCTTGAAACTTTAACACATATTTTTTAATTGCCCTCTTTAGCAATTTACGTAGTGACTGCGAAAATACATCCAGTATACAATGGAAAAAAACTCTCTTACAAACTTTTTACGTAAAATAAACACAAATGTCGCAGTTATTACGAAATGTTAGGTAAGCCTTTTATATGAATTTTTTTTTATCATAATATCGAAAGTATTTAAAAGTAAGTATTTGTCCTTGCTAAATACGAAATTTTAAGCAAACCTGAGCTTACAATCCAAACAGAGCAGTTTATAAAAGCCTTATCCTTTTGCACACAAGAATTTAATACATGTATGTATTTCATACCTTTTACACAGGAATTTTTTAGTGCGAAATAAAGAAATGTTTCGAAAGATGTTGCAGTGTATCAATATTAAAACTAGAGTCCTCCGTATGACCATTTAAAAGAACGTTCAAGACGTGAAGGAGTTTTAAAATACTTTACTGTTTCAGTTATTGTGGGTATAGAAAATCTAATAAAAAGAGTAGCAGTGGCATTAAACAGAGACTGTGATCACGGTTTAACACATTTCAGCTCTTCTGCTTTAAAAGTATTTATTAGTATTTGTATTTTGATAATAATAGCGACAAGAACGAACAATTAGCCCCATGTAAGTATTTAGAATTTTCGTATAAGAGGCAGATAATAACAAAATTGCAAATACAAAAAGAAAAGGCGATTTTAATCGATTTGACGATTTCTGTCTCGACAAAAGCTGAAGGCAGGCAATATATTAATTAATTAAGCTTTATTTACTCTAAAGTAAGCATTGTTCTTAATCACAGTTTGCATGAAAGAACTACATATATTTCCAATCCCTGTTACTTGATTAAATCACTCACAGTTATTATTACTGATTTTTCAATCGGTGTGAAAGAGTAACAGGTTTCGAAATATCGCTCATCTCTAATGTACACACATATATAGTGTCTATGCTCTCTTATTCAAGTCACGAACCTTTTCTTGTTAAGACAAAAAACATATTCCCAAAAACTAATCTAAAAATCCCAGGAGTTCCCCGGTACATCTCCGGAAAATTGCGACAACACTGAAAATCAAAAAAATCCGCAGTCACAGCACCATCATGTTATATAGTTGTTAAAAGTATCTGTAACCAGGTGAAATCACTACTTCTTCTTTAGGCATTTAGAGTGTTTGTTACAAAGAAGAAGTGCTCGCGACTTCACTTGTGAACACTCATATAAACGAACACCACTACATCCATCGTTCTACGCTTATTATATGACAGCATTTATTGTTGGTTTAGTATAATACACGCCACGTTAATACATTTAAAAACCAAGACGTATTAACATTTCAATAATGTTTACGCAGGGCTTTAATTAAGACGCAATTATATATTATTCTGCACCAGCAAAAACCTAAACAGAATAAGTCCAGACTTATAGAGAAAGAGAAATGAAATTAAGCCAAATCGATTTTTTTCTTATTGTTGTTGACCTTATTGGCCTCATTAGCATTTTTGACGTTGTTGTATGATATGGTCCCATATGAATTCTGCGTGGGGGACCAATTACATTATTATATAGTAAGTAAAATTTCCACTTTAATTCACTCGCCTTTGAATGCCATAATTTAGCCATTTGCTTAGTAATACAGGGTGAGGCAAAAGAAATCACCCGATATTCTTAAACTATATTTTTTTTATTGATGATATTGTTCTGCTTGAATTAAATAAACAAAAATTTCACAAGCAGTACAAGTTTTTTATTAAAAACACAATGCAGCAAAAGAACATTGTGTGGTAAGTTTTGCCCCACCCTTTATGAAGGGAGATATAAAATAAAACAAAGTTTTGTCACGGTTGTGGGATCGTTTTCAGTAGTACGCAGTAAGTTTCGAAAAGAAATACAGAAATAGTCTTGACGAAAAATATTATTTGTACGCATATACATATATGTCTATAATTATAAAAGTGGTCTAAGTCATATAAACTTTTGCTACAAAATATAAAATAAATCTTAAAAAGACTTCAATAAATATTTAATAAATATTAAGTAAATTTATATTGAACGAGACTAGTACAACTCTAAATTAAAATGTTGCATAATAGTATAAAAAATATGATTTTATTTATTCAAATAAAATAATATTCAATATCTCGAAACAATATTACTTAGACTACTTACATAATTATGGGCAAATATTCGTGAATGCAGTATTAAGAACTTGGTATTTGTCTACTCGTTGTCGTTAGTAAAGGTACTGTCACACTTGTCAAACATTTGCCAAAAAAAAAACGTAACCAACGAACAGTAATGAAAAAAGTTATGATCCATACACTTGTTTATCAAATTAAGCAGTTTCGAAAAAAACTAATAGACAATGTTAAAGAATCCAAATTGAAATATTTTTCACAGGCATTTAGTGGTTACGCTTTTTTTTGGCAAATATTTGACAAGTGCGATCGTAGCTTAACTGATGGCTTTTGGTGATCTCTTACTATTTTCTGGGCCTAATGGAATAGTTGCTGACGACAACTTTTTCATATATTGACCAAAAACTAATAGAATACATTGAGTAGATTTTTGTTTTAAAAAGTTTGATTTCGAAATGTTGTATTCTAATACAATTCATGATTTACAAGGACAAAAGTATTCCCCCATCAATATATTAAATGAAAAAAAATTCAACTACAACTTTAATAATAAATTTCTAAACAAAAGTTCAATTGACTCAGTTAAATTATTAGTTAAACTTTTAATTAATTAATTTTCAAACACAAATTTAATTGACGGAATTAAAATTTTAATTTATTATATATTTGCATGTATTTTTTTTCACTTAAATATTTCAATCGGATAAACGAAATATTCTCTCTCAATATTATGCCTTAAGCAGTCCACCCACTTGGAATATAGTTGTGCAATTTTTCATATTGTACAATAATATCGCCAATGTTTTTGTCCTATTCGAAGTTGGCACAATATATTGGCAAATATCAAAAGACTTTTAATTTTTATTGTACAATCAAGACAATAGAATAATGTGGTGGCAACATTATTCAATGTTCTTTACTTTTTCATTGTCAGGCAAATTGAACAATATTTTCTTTGAAAATATTGTGCCATTTATTGCAAAGTGTAGCTCAAAACGACAATGTTATGTACAACAACATATGCAATAATATTGTATAATGGATGGGCCGCTTTCTAATACAATATCTTAAGTAAATAAATACCAAAATTTATTCTAAAAATTTTTAGTGTATCTACTTAATTGCTAAAGACTTAAGATTACCTGCATCTTCTTATCCAATACGATATGACTGCAATGCCAACTAATAATATGGCTCCTAAGGCACACCAGATAATGTTCTGAAAAATAAAGGAAATTTTTAAAATCATTATTGACAATATTTTGGAAATGCAATTTAAAAATGATGTAAAATTTTTATATAACTTAAGCATTTTCCTTATTTTTACGCTGCTCTTACGGACGTTAGTTTCAATAAAATTTTGCCTTTGGTAGTTGTGACGGACTAAGTCCAGATTGCGCCATTCATTCACAATTTTGTCCACTTAAGAATTCTTAGTGTTGAGTATCAATATTATATACCATTTAGTGAATATTGTGAATTGGGCTATTGTCAATATATAAAAGTTTATTTACATGTGACCGGCAACAATTTTTATTTAAAAACCGGTGCCAATATTTTGTTGTTTATTGAAGTAACAGTTATACACAAACAACAATTTGCATTATTTTCTTCAGTCAAAAATTGTATTGAAATTTTATCTCAACAAACACTTCAAAATAAAATTATTTTTATTTCCATTTTTTATTGTTTCCTTTTTTTGGTTTAAGTTTAATTAAATTAATTTTATATGCAAATATTGTTGAATTAAGCATATGTTTTCATTTACAAATAAAATAATTTATAATCAGCAGGGAAACCAGAAATATGCTCTAAGAAACTGTTTTATGCGCATTCAATGTGCACTAAAACTTGAAAATATGCACGAAAAAGTCCAAAATATTCTCTTAAAAATAAAATAAATGGTTTTATTTGTAAATGAAAATATATTTTTTAAATTAAAAAATTCAACAGCATTTGCATATAAAATAAGACAAAATAAACAAAAAAAAGAAGAAAAATAAGACAAAACAAACATAAAAAAAGGAAACAAAATTAACAAAGCATAACTGGGTTTGAAATGCAGGTTACAACGTAATTATCATAAAAATTTTTACTAAAACAAATTAATTTTTATTGCATGTTCTTATAAGAATTTAACTTCAATTTCAAAAGATCGCGATATCATAATTCATGCTTTTGCACACTGTATTTTGAATAAATAGGAAAAGATTTTTATTTATAATTTTTATTGCAATAAATAACAAAATATTGACCTAGAACTTTAAATAAAAATCGTTTCTGTCTCACCTAAATAAACTTTTATACATTGACAATGTTTCTTCAACGTCCTTGCAAATAGCAAAACTGAATTTGTATTGAAACTAACATCCATTAAACTGAATAATATATAAGAAAAATTTGTACACTACATGGAACATTGGAACAGAAATTTAGATGGGGAAAAATAAACACTAAAACTTTGACCAAGACCTTAATTTGTAAGAAAATAAAAAAATTCTTTCAATTATCAAAAAAAAGCTCTAAAAATTCAAAAAAATACTAAAGATATGCGTGTGTGCTTGATATATGCAAAAACATGCGTTAAAGGGTAAAATATGCAAAAATATGTACTAAAAACTCGATTTCAAAATTCTTAAAAAGTTCTGAAACGTATAAATATTTTGTCCCCACATTAGTACGTCACACAAGAAAAAACATGCAATTGCATATTTCCGGTTTCCCTGCTAATCAGCAATCTCCTAATCAGGCTTCTTAAGTCCAGTATTTTCAATTACTGTTGAATGAAATATTTTTATTAATTAATAAATATTTATTTCAGGAAGAAAAATAAAATTAAACAAGACTTTATTAGTTGGGGAAAATAACTATATTTTTTTGCGCAGCCACGCACTTCATCAGCAACCATGTCTGATTAAAAATTTATTCTAGTGTAATTAAATTTGAAATGACTCACCTAAAACAATTTATTTTATTTCTGAGAGCATATTTTTTGGTACATATTTTTAAGTTTTTAGTGCATATTGAATGTGCATAAAAAAATTTTTTTAGATCACATTTCTGGTTGGTTCCCCTGATAATCGTAAGTTGTGTGTAGCTTTTGCAAAGTTTATTGTGTTTTCTATATAAATTTAAGACAATTAAAATTTTTGGGTTCTAATTTCGTTTTGAAATTTTTCGACAACGAAAACGAAATTCAATAAATATATTAAATAAAATATAATTGATGTTACATACACCATTCTATGAAACAAGGACTTCAAAAGTAAATATTGTATGGAGAGTATTAAAATTAAATAAATTCAGTGAAGTGCGACTTTGACCCGAGCACGAAGGGTTCCGTACAGGCACGAGATATGTAATTCAATACGAAGAATTTAAACTATAGTTTTGGCTTTTTTTTCGTTTTTGGGTTTTTTCGGTTTTAAGCGTTTTTTTTTAGTTTGGGGGTTTTTTGAATTTATTGGCGCTTTCTGAGTTTTGGCACTTTTTTCACGTTTTGGCGATTTTTTTTTTGGTTTTTGAAGTTTTTTTAATTTTGGCGATTTTTTTTATTTTGGCGTTTTTTTTATTTTTTCGATTTTTTTATATTGGCGATTTTTTTAATTTTGGCGTTTTTTTCATATGGGTGATTTTTTTTGGTTTTGGCGATGTTTTTTAGTTTTGGCACTTTTTTTCGTTTTGAGGATTTTTTTCGGTTTTGGCGCTTATTTTAAATTATGGCGATTTTTTTCGTTTCGGCAATTTTTTTTTAATTTTGGCGATTTTTTTAATTTTGGCGATTTTTTTTAATTTTGGCGATTTTTTTTTCTCATAAACAATTATTTTGGTTTTGGCGCATTTTTCGCGTTTTGGCGATTTTTTTCGGTTTTTGGCGTTTTTTTCATATTGGCGATTTTTTCTTCATTTAAACAATTTTTTCTAATTTGGCGATTTATTTTAGTGCTAGAATTTTTATTTTAATTTTGTCGATTTTTTTCGATTTGGCGATTTTTTTCAGGTTTTGGCGATTTTTTTCGGTTTGGCGATTTTATAATTTTCGGATTTTTTATTTTTACTGTTTTTGAAAATTTCAATAATTTACCTCTTACGGTCTCCAAGATATAGCAATTTGTCAAAATTACATAGTCAAAATTGGACTAACTGATGGACCACCCTTTAATTTAAATTTTTTAATATTTTAATGTTTATTGTTGTAGTCTATATAAAAATACACTAATTTTACAAATTTCAAGTGTCAATATACATACATATGTACATACAATTGTATGTATATTACATGAGATTTTAACATTTTTTGGAGCACCCTTTAATTTCTAATTCTCATGTAGTTTCTAATTCTCATGTATTTGTTGTTGTAGTGGCCATGCTCATACATATTCTGTCGAAATTTCAGATCCGTAGCTCTTACGGTCCGGTGTGACGGACAGACGGACAGCGTACCGAAAACAATAGGGGTCCTTTTTTCACCTTTGGTGTACGGAACCCTAAAAAGGAATTGCTCTATTTTAGAGGACATAGTATCCATATGCATATCCTAAAGTTGGTCAAAATATAAACCAAATTTAGTTGTAAAAATTTATTTTTTAATAACTAACTGCCTTAAGTTTAAGTGGACTAATTTTTTGTGAATTTTTTCACATGGTTAATCATATTTTCCTATAATTCAGCTTAGATATATTTAAGATGGAGCGAATTTTCATGCCCTTGGTTCAATTTCTTCCATAAATATTTAATATAATTTAGGTCTAGGGACTGCGAGGAGTGTGCCAAGATGAGTTAGTTGCTTTTTATTCGAGTTATTAGCAAAACAGCTCATTATTGAATTTTGTATTAAAATAGTTAAAAAAATATTCGAACTGTTACAACTACAAACTAGTGTTCTGGCAACACTTATCAAAAATATTAAAAAACCGAATGTGATGCAAGTCATGATTATATGCTCGTAAGGAAGGAGTTAGAACTTGATTTTTGTAACAAAAATAATCGACACTATTACAATTATTAAATTTATTTTTGTTTTGACTTTTTTGTACTTAAAAGCAGAGTACGAAAATAAGCGAAACAAATAGTTTGATTTTTTTTGATTCGTTGTTTGAAGTGTGTGAAACAAAAACAAAAACAGAGTGAACGATTGCTCAATTTGTTTTTGTTCTGTTTTTGCACATGAGCACAAATCAGAGAACACAGCCGATTGATTGAAAGCCGGCTAACAGCCGCCACTGTGACTACAAACAAGACATGAATTTAATCTTAGCTGACAAAAAAAAATAAAGGGAAATCCTCGTAAATGGAAATGTTTTGAAATATTTGCGGCAAATTTAACATCATTTTATTGCATTTTTATTTCACACATGAAATTTGTTTTATACTATACCGTGACATTTAAAACAAAATTTCAAAAGGAACAAAAAACTATTTCCGTTTCAACTCTTGAACAACTTGACATTTGATATTAACCTCCCAAACACATGAAGTAAATTCACAAGAAAACTGTTTTTGTTTTTCCCTAAATTACTCGTTTGGAAAAATAAGCAAACATACTTGGCAAACTAAAATGTGCTCTAATCGCACATAAAATTATGACATTCAATGGCACGACAAATCAAAAAATTTTATTGGTTTCAAAATCAAACACAAACACTTAAATGCCTCTAATATCGACCATTTTATTTTTATACGCTGTTAGGAGTTGAAATTTATTTGACCTTTTCTTAAAAAAGAAATAAATTGTGGGGGGGAGAGCTGTTTTGTTTAAGGGCCTTTGAAGCGTGTGACATGTGAGCTTTCGTCTAAGCCAAAGTATCTTTTTGGGTTGCAGCAGCAAGACACCAATAGAGGATATTGTTGTAAGTACTCGTAACTAAAAAAAGGCTTAAAGAAAATAAAAGTGTTGTTTGCAATAGCAGCACAATTTCAAATACTTTTGCTGACTTTTAACATAAAGCTTAAGGCAAATTTTATTTGCCAAAAAAAACACGAAATTAAAACTGCTAACAATGAACTTTTGTGGAAAATTTGTAACAGATGTAAAGTGTAAGGAAACAAAGAATTTTTGTTGTTTTATAATTTTTCCTTTTATTTGTTTTTATAAATTTTCACTTCTAAAACCATAAAAATCCTTTTGTTCATAAGCAGGAAAACCGCAAATATGCAATCGCATGTTTTTTCTTGTGTGACGTATTAATGCGGGGACAAGATATTTATTCGTTTCGGAAGTTTTTAAGATTTTTTTCATCGATTTTTTAGTGCATATCTTAGCATATTTTGCACTTAAAAGCATGTTTTTGCATATATCAGTCTAAGATGCATATTTTTACCATAGATCTGAATTTTTAGAGCATAATTTACGCTTTTAGCGCATATATTGATCCTTTATTGATTTTTTTTAGTTTAAACCACTTGGCGCAACCATCCTTTTAAAAGGACACCCCATTCCGAAAAAAATATATAAAATTTTTTTCTTAAAACTTATTAATATATTAAAGGTTTTTCTCCTTGGAAAAATGGAAAAATGTAATTTTTTTTGACAACAAACACAGGGAAAAAATTAAAAAATTTTTTTCAAATTTTTTTTCAGTGTGTTGTTGTAAAAAATTACATTTTTCCATTTTTAAAAGGGGAAAAAAACTGAAATGAATACCTTTATTGTTTTTGAAATAAAAATTTAAATTTTTATCAAAAAAGTTTTCCGGTGCTATCTGGATTAATATGTTTAAAAATTAAGGGGTTGGTAAACATTTTTATTCTCTTTTATTTTTTGCCATCTAAATTTCTGTTCCAATGTTCCATGTGGTGTATAACTTTTTTTGTATATTACTCAATTTTACGGACGTTAGTTTCAATACAAATTCAGTTTTGTTATTGGTGACGGACTCCGCCCCGAAATTACATTGAATGAATATTGTCAGTGTATAAAAGTTTATTTAGATGAGACAGAAACGAGTTTGATTTGAAATTCTATGTCAATATTTTTTTACTTATTGCAGTAAAAATTATAAATAAAAATTTTGTCCTATTTATCCAAAACACAGTGTGTCAAAGCATGAATTCTGATATCGTGATCTTTTGAAATTGAAGTTAAATTTTTACGAGAGCATCCATATAAAAAGCAATGTAAGTCCGATCACAGAAGAGATGTGTAAACATCTAGTAATTAATTTTTTTTTAATATTGGCTTATGGTAACTAAAATAAGATATATAAATATTTGACTCTACTATATTTAAAAATCTATGGAAAACTGCATCTATAGTAGTGTTATTATTAGTTGTGGGTGTTTGTGGAGAATTGCTCATATGCAGGTGGAAAACGGTAAATAAGAATTTTGATAAAGCTTGCGACTGTGGGTTTGTAACATTTTTATTAAAATCTCCACCCATAATAATTGGCATGAGATGGAGATTGTTACCGAATTGTCGCGCACCAGCTTTAGTGTAAGGCAATAGTACGGTATGAAGATATGTTGTATAATATTATAAATTCTTTATAAAGACTGCTATACATATCTTTTAAACAAATATTTGACATTTAAAACGCTCTTTTATTTAAAAGTTTATATTTCTTTTATATTTTTCAACGTTTTAACAATTATCCCCACTGGCAAAACTATTACACTTCACAAGCAATTTCTATTATAATTAACATTGCTCCTGAAGGTATGCTTTAAAATTCAGTTGAGTATATTTCTATGCAGCTGTTAAGTTTCTCTGTACTTCTTGATTACACTAATACACTCAGACATAGCTCCCACAGATTTGGCAACACTTTACGATCTTGCTCAAAATTTGTGATTGTATTGTGAAAAGGATTTTTACCCCCTAGCGTATGGATGTGTACACATCAAAAATAATTTGCATTATTTCTTTTAGTCAAAATTTTTATGTTAATTTTGTTGTAAGCTGCACTTAAAACCCAGTTATTCTTTGTTAATTTTGTTTACAATTTTTTTTGTTAATTTTTTTGTATCATTTTATATGCAAATGTGGTTGATTTTTTGAATTAAAAATGTATTTGCATTTACAACCCAATTTATTTTATTTGTAAAAGCATATTTTTGACTTTTTAGTGCATATTTTCAAGTTTTTAGTGCATATTGAATGCTCATAAAACAATTTTTTTAGAGCATATTTCTGGTTTCCCTGTTCATGATTGTGTGTGGGAGTGTGTTTGTGTATGACTGCCTATGAAACACTAAAACAAGAAAATATAGTGGGTAAATATGTTTAGAAATAAAAAAAGGATTGTGAATTTGATTTTCACACACACTCAACTTTTTGTTTTTCCAAAAAAAAAAAGTTCTTTTGTTAAAGTGTAGTTGGGCGTGTGACTGACCGCTTTTATGTTAAAGTGTTATTGCTTTGTTTGCATTTGCTTAAATAAAAAAAAACTATTGATAATAAATTGTGTTTATGGCCGAGAGACAAGCAGGCTGAATTGATTGTTTTTGTTGTTGTTGTTGTTTGATTTTTTAACACAAATACGTGCGTTTTGTGGTTGGCTGCCTGCCAAAACAAACACTTTGAATTCACACTTTATTTACAATAAATATTTACTTGTCTAAGCGTATTTGATGAACTGAAATTGGCTTTTATTGTTGGCGTAATTTTCCTTTCAAGCGGATTTCATATTTACTTAAAGCCAACCGTCACTATTATTATATTGCCAAATATTTGATTGCAATAAATGTTTATTACCAAGTATCACAGAAAGTAAATTCATAAGAAAATTGTTGTTTACATTTGCTAAAATAGTTAAATCATAACACGAGTAAGTTTGCGTTGCTGGGGTAATAGAACTTTAGAAATATTTATATTGCTAAATAATAATTACTTTTCGTTTATTTGGAAAAAGAATATCAGTAAGTAATTAGACAAACTTGTTAGAAATAGATATTGAGGTTTTGTATTTTTTTTTTGGATTGAGGTTGAAGTCTACTGAAGTGTTACTTATAGCAATAATGAAATAAATTTAAATGTGCTAAAGCCACAAATAAAGTTTTCAATTCCCTAATATTATTGTTATAGTCTTATGTACATATATATATATATATATATATATATATATTGTAAATAAATTGTTAACATACGAGTACGAATCAAGTTTATTTTCATATCAGCTGATCTCAACTGCCCAGGTGACTATTTTCACCGCTGGTAGTTTGAATGAGCTGTATTAAACACATTCACCAGAGCAGGATAACGAAGACAACAACCAGTCACCCAATCATTCTCATATAAACATGTGTATTGTATCCATGACATTTGGTAGTCGATAGCTTGATGTGGTGAATGTGTTTAACGCATGCCTCACATGTCATTCAACAGACATATTTCGGTAAATTTTTTTTTGGCATCCGAAGCGAATGATTATATATACGCCTTAATAAAGCTCATCATTGTGTCTACTGCTAGACAATTTAATAATTTTAGAGCTATGCTCTTTATGCCACACACAAAATGTATAGACAAAACTTACGGATCGCACTACTGGTCTGATGAAGTGTTATTGTCCTTTGAAAATTTTTCATAAGTCACTCTCATACCAGGGTTGTATTTTGTCAAAAAAATAACTTCATCGGGCAATGGTTGCATAAATTTTAAAAATAATTTTTTTTTGTTAAATTTTTTTTATTATAAATTAGGGATGTAACGAATACCGATACCGATTCCGATATATCGGCGATATTTCTGATTTGCCGATATATCGATATCGGCGATATTTTACTGTCGCTACGGCGATACTTCTTACATTTTTTAAAGCTATTTTGAACAAACAATTTAATTTTCAAAAATTTTTTTTCCATAAAAAATAAGAGAAATAACATATTAAAAGCAAAACATAAAGTCTAAACATTCATTCATTCATTTATTAAGGTATTTTAAAAATAATAATTTATTTTTGATTAATTTCAGAATGAATTCAAATATCAATTTTAAATATTAATAATCTCTTAAACTATAATTTTGTATAATAAAAGGTTTTGTTAATTTTAACTTGAGTTCAGTTTCAATATGCGTATCGGCATCGGAATCGGTATCGTCAATATTTCTTTTTGAGTATCGTTATCGTTATCGGATCGGCAAAACGGCGTATTGTTACATCCCTACTATAAATCTTTATTTGAGATAAAAACTTAGTTCGTTTGTTTCTGATATATTTTTTAGATTTATCTTTATTTCAATACTTACAATCCAAAAATGTGTTTCCGCTGTCTGTCTTCTCAAATCCACTTGCATGGCACTATAGATTTTTGTTCAGCCAAATGTTACAGTTACACTATATCCTGGAAATAATAAAAGATAATAAAAGGTAAGTTAAACAAACATATGTAAAATAAAATAAAATATAATATTATATTATAGTATGTATAAGATTTCTATTGAAAATGAAATGGATTATATTTTACTTAAAAGGTTTTTGTTGGAAAATTCTCTCAGATATACAAAAATTTATAGAGTGCAGATCCTCTTAAAATAGTATTTTAGGGATAAAGGGAATAAAAAAAAGAATATTTCGTATGTGTTTAAGAGAGAAAACATTCAAACTACTCCATAATCGAATTAAAGGAAATAAATTTTGAATGGCTTTAGGCCGCCAAATAACCACGTAATAATTATTTGTCAATAATTCAGAACTCCCTATTGAGAAACTCTTTACTAGTAACGAATATTAAAAACAAATTTCAATTTATTTTTTTTTTAAATACGATTTCTATCTTTATTTAGATTAAAATAAATTGAACAAAATAATATCTAATTTTCTAGAAATTCATTTAAATAACATGACTATTTTTTTTAATATAATCCTATTTCTAACAAAATAAGCAGCAGCCAAAAATAAAATGAAAGCATATTCACTTGAAATCCTGATGACATTAATTTTTTTATTTATCTGCAAAATAGCATCTTCACAAAGAAAAAAAAAACACAAGCAGCAAATTTCCCTCCCAAGAATTTCTCAAAGCACTTGACTTTGTTGGAAAATTGAAATAAAGAAGGGGGAAACTACTTAAACGTTTCCATTGTAATGAAGCGGGAAAACAATCAGAGTATAAGTTATGGTTTCTTTTTTCTTTCTTTGTAGAAAATCACCTGCTGTGTCGGAGAGTGTTTTGGTTGTTGGCAAAGTCTTCCTACAACTACATTCATACATACTTGCAAATGTGCATATGGATGTATGTTTGTATGTATGTATGTATATGTGAGCATGTTGTTCAGTTCTGTTCTCTCTATGCTTATAAGTGTGTGTTTGAACATGTTTGATTATCTGAATTTTTTTTTGCTGCAGTTGTTGTCTATGTTTGAAAAATTTAAATACAAATTGCACCTGGCATAAAGTGAAAGATTTACATACATATATATTTTAGTTATACAGACACTTAGAAAAAAATCCAATTTAAAATCAGCATGCAAAATTCTTGATTGCAAATCGTATGAAATTTATTAGAAATAATAGCCCAACATACAAAGTTGTGAAAATTGTCTTGCATTGTGCAAAATGGTATAGTATATCGATACGCAGCACTACGAATTGTTAAGTGGTGAGCTAATAGCCCAATTCACAAACTTTTGCAAATGGTCTTGCATCGTAGCATGTGCAAAATGGTTAAAATATTAGCCCAATTCACAATCTTGTGCCAATGGCCTTGCATCGTTGCATGTGCAAAATAGTATAGTATATTCAACTCACCACTTAACAATTCTTAGTGGTGCGTATCAATATACTATACAATTTTGCACATGCTACGATGCAAGACCATTTGCACAAGATTGTGAATTGAGCTGATATGTTTTTTAAGAGTGTTGGTAGTTGTTTGATTTATTCCTAGCTCCAGTGCACTATTGTGTTCAGTTCTGTGACTTGTTCCTCTTTGTAAATAGTAGACAAACTTCGCATTAACAGCGCACAGTGGGGATGTTGAAAAAAAATTTTAAATAATTATGCAGTTTATAAAAGAGCCGTAAGATTATTATGAAATTTAATACAGCATTTAAGGAGATGCTTTAATCTGAAATTTGAATTATATATCCTTAAAGGGAGCGTGGCCACAAAGTCGCAAAGTGGGCAACCTCGGGTTAGTGAAAAATTCAAACCCATGCCAAGTTGATGTTTTTGACCTAATAAAAAATATTTTTTGCAAGTGCATTTCTCTATCCATTTCATCTATACATTTGTGCAGTTCCACTTACAGTTTAGGAAATATTCGAGAAAAAAATTTAAATTTTTGTTTCTTTTAACCAACCTTGTTGGTCCACTGTTCTGTTAATAGGGAAGTCAAATCTGGTTCGATTGAAAAAAGAAAAATTTATTATGAGCTAAGTACAACATTGTTAATATTTTTAAAATGTTTGGTATCAAAAGCATGATTTAGTCAAAAGTTATACGCAGTTTGAATTAAACATTTGAAAAATTTGGATATTTTGGCGGTTTTGCAGAAAAAAGTGGGGCAATTATTTCGCTTTATTATTAAAAATTTTTGCAAGAATACCAACACCATATTTTTATGTATTCAACAGGTAATACTATAAGAAATATTACAAAGATTTTTTTTGTTAAAAATTTTCCTTATAAATATTGCCAGATCGTTTCGAAATTGATCTATTTTTGTTATAAATATCAAATGTAAGGCATTTTTTTTCGAATTCCACAGCTGGAACAAACAAATTTGTGATTTCACCTTAAGACATAATATGTTTTTAAATTATTCCTACAATATTATCTGCGCTTGGCAAAAGATAAGAAAAATACAGCAGAAATACCAAAAAATCCCATTTTTGGGATTTCATGAAATCTCTTTGGGAATTGGCGGGAACTCAAAACAAAATTCTAATTCTTATTCGTAATGAGAATTTTGAGCCGAAAGTATTGATAAATGCGAATTTTATAGCATTCCTTTGTGTAAGACTTCAATCTTCTCAAAAAACTATATGTTGTAAGCAGATGCAGGTAATTAGAAAAAAATTGCTACGCCTATTTTTTTTTAAAATATCTAAGAGAATACTCGTAATTATAATAATTATGTTAAACGATAAACTAAATCATGTTGAATTAAAATTTAATTCATAATGGTATTTACGAAGTAAGTATGTCTCTAAAGAATATTTTAGGTTGTTGTGGCTGCTGAGAGTTCAAATCGTTGCCGGGGCAGCCAACTTAGACCATTTATTTAATATGCCTGTGCCAATACTCACAATGAATAATGAATAAAATGACTACATTAAAGTTAAATTCATGTTAACTCAACTTGAAATAATTTTGATTTCACATGATTCTTTATTTTGCTTTAACAGTACTAAAATGTTAAATCAACATGAAATAAAGTTATTTTCAGGAGAAAATTTTTTTTTGTATGCTACTGTAAGTCATGTTGAATTAACATGAAACACATGTGAAGCAAAATTATTGTTGAAAAATGTTTTCATAGATTTAAATATAAAATTTTTCTGTGTGTACACATTCTAATGTGCACTAAACATGCAGTGAAACACATAAATAGAGCCACTTTTGTTAAAACGAAGTCAGTTCAAAAACAGTGGAAAATTAAACTTTACAGTCTGTTGTTTTGATATCTTAACAATAGTAAAGTTAAATTTAAGGAAAATGCAAGCATGCTTGTTTATTTTTGCTACATTGGACATTTAACATTTCCCGATTAGTGTTTGTCGCAAAATTTTCAATATTAAAATTATGTTTCTTATTTTAGTCACCACTGTAGTTAATTATAAATTTAAATTTTACTTTTGATGTCTTGCGCTGTGGTATGATAATTTCAAATAGAACCAACTTTTAGGGGATTTGCCTACCTAGAAGTAGATAAAAGGAAAAAATAGGCAGAAAAACTGCAACGACTATGCAAAATATACACAATTTACTTTTTTTTATTAAGATAAAAAAATTTTGCATTTGTTCTCTATAAGTGTATGAAAATTAAGTATTCTCTAAGCGAGGGTTATGCAAAGATATAATGGAATTCTTAAGAATGGCGTTTTTGTGAAGAAATAATATTGTAAGCAGTAGCTATAAAAATTAGTGCAGCATCCCTTCAAATTGGTAATGCTTTCAACTGGTAAAATGTTAATGTAAGGTCGAATTCAGTGATTGAAAAAATCGTTTTTACCAAAGCCCTTTAACGGGCCTTATACGATTTGTCCAACATTTTAATTAGATTTCGACTTGTATTCGTATTAATATAGTATATAAAATTTTTCTTTAATCTTGTAGAAGCTGTCGCAGTCGAAACGAAAACTTCGACAACCCTAATAACCTGCTTAGACAGAATTAGAATGAAAGGCTGTTAAGACATAATGGAGGCTGTTAAGATATAATGTTAAGAGTTGCTGTTATGTTAACTGTGGTATACACGTAGTTATGTTAGTATTATGCTGCAAACACAACTTCACAACTGGCACTAATAACGATTTTTTCGTTGCAAAGTTTCGTCATAAAAAACAAAACACATTTCTGCATATGAAATATTCATGGTACGCTACGAATTCTGAGACAGACTTCTTTCTATTTTTTTGTCGACGAACGTCGAAAAAATAATTTTATCTCTCTTTAAGTTTAACATTTAAGTTTAACATTTAATTTTACTAATAATCCCAAATTATTATTTTACTTACATATCAGTAAAGTATTTTTTTTTAATAAAAATACATTGAAATTGATTATTGAATGGTTTAGTTGGATCCTTTGTGAATATCACTGTTGCTATTGCAGATCATCAAGGCACCTTTACCCAACAATTTCAAAGAACACTTAGAGTTATTATGTTAAAATTTCATTTAAAAATTTGAAACAAGAACTCAATAATCAACATGTGTTTTATTTTATTACTTTACCATTGCTACATTGGCTGACTTTTTTTCAGCTCGTATTGTAGTTGTAAGAACAACAACTGTTCAAGAATAGAGTGTTGTCACATAAGTATTTGTCACTGGGTGCAGTCTCTCTTTGCACAAACAATAGCCAACTTTATCACTTTTGAGAGATTTTACTAATTAATCCTTGTTGTGCTTTACACAAAAAATTTACTCAGCGTTCGTCTCAGTTTTCCCTAACTAGCCGTCCCCACCAGCAATAATCTTGGCAGTTATTGCCGTGACAACCGTCAAATTCGGTTGCCGATACAAGATATTACCGTGTGGACCATATGAATATGTGTTCAAATATATATTAATCAACAAATGTTAAAATACATTGCTGAGCAATAACACATGCTGTCAAAATTAAATAATAAAGGTATTCACGTCAACTCTTTCAACTGTGCAAAAAAGCATAATTACACTCTCTGACGTGAGCAACCCATTTTGTTTAGTTGTTTATAAAGCAACACAATATATGCAAAGATATATTGTACTCGTATGTTTCTTAATTGTTAAAAGAGTTTGTTTAAATGCTGAAATAAAGTGTTGGAACTTTGCTGATTAATTTTGAAATTAATTCACTAATAAAAATATTAATATTAATAATATTGGTATTATTTAACTAAATTCTAGTAACAATTTTAGGTCTTTTGAATATAGCAAAATTATGTATTTGTGATCTTAAAATCAAATTTAAAGATTTCTTTACAATATCTAGCTAAGAATTTTTAAACAAATTATAATTTTTCAATTACTTTATTTGTACCGAAAACAGCTTCAACTACTTGTTTTTTCATTTAAAAGAAATACATTTAGGTATTCTGCATTGTATGTATATTGTATGGTTGATTTTTTAAGTACTTTTTGCAAATTTTTTTGGATGGGCAATGCCATAAAAAGTTGCACAACTTTGCGAAATTTACCCTGATAATCTTGCACTTACTCAGACCCTGACAATTTTCCATCATTTGTGCAAAATAATTTTCTATGTGGTTGTTGTTATATTTTTTGAAAATTTTGCAATTTAGCTTTTTTGCACCAGTGCAACTTTTGACGTGAATACCTTTAATATTAATTTAGAAAAAAGTAAAAAAAAAAATTTTTAACGACATAAAACTAATAAAAGTTCAACTTACAATTAGAAAAATATCTATTTATTGATAATTTAAGTGTTAATATGCATAAAAAATAAATATATTTGAATATACGTGTTCACCACTTCTAAATACATTGTAGAACACAAGCAATTTGACGTCATCACTATGCCGGCGTTATTGCTTATGTTAAGATACGGGAAATTGCTCGTGTGGTCGTAGTGTGACATTAATCTGGCAATAGTTGTAAAATAGAAATATGTAATTTGCTTAGACGGCATGTTAAGACAGCGCAATAAATACAGACTTCCTTATAACGCTGTTAAAATATAAACAAACCACTGAAAGGTTTATATTAGCCATTAACATGATGGTGTCAGTGTCAATGTTACTCCTTTCCAGCCTCATGTATAAGATAAAACTGGAATTAATTTAGCATAAGTGACGAAATTGATTTCCATTTTAACGAGTTTCTCCACACAATTTAAAATAAAAATTAAACCACTTTTAAATTCCAGCTTGATTTTTAATGTATCTACATCATCCATTACAGCACCATGTTGCTGTTAGTTTCAATATTACTCATTTCATGTCTGGCCGTAGATAACAACGCTTATTTTCATTGAAAATAAATGGTAAAATGTGAGTTAATAGATACTGAAGGAGCTTGGAAAAAATAATCATCTTAATATTCTCCCAACGAAAATTCTTAAAATTAATAAACCTATTACTCCTGAGATAAACCTCGCTTGTAAATAAAAAATATATGCTTGGATGTGTGCGCATCTGTGAGAGTGTCTACACTTGCGATTTTAAAAATAATTACAGCATTTTTCTAGTGAACATTTAACCCAGTTAATAAAGTAACTAAAAAGTGTGGGAAAATAACACTTGAATGAATAATAAAAAGAGCCACTTAAGCACTCAAGCAATGGAAATATGGATTTTGTTTGGGTGACCTTTTTTTAACAACGAATGAAAAAGAATATATTTAATGCGTTATTGTTAAAACTTAACTTAACTGTAGAAAACTCAATTTTTGGTGATAGTCTTTTTTTAGTAAAGGACTTTTATTAAGCACTTTGTACTTTTAAATTTAACCCTTTAACAAGACAGGGGATCATGTTGAGTAAAAAAAATTTATAAAAAGCACTTATTTTTTTTTATTGATTTTCATACAAAATACAAATAGAGCAAAGTGCATTTGATAAGTCGTCGAAGATTTTTATTCATGCGAAAGGCCTGTTATATCTGTCGTGGCTGCGCTGGGTGGCACTTGTCTTATATGTCCAGTTCACAACGCCTCCTCCAGATTCTCAAATCACTCGCGCAGAATGGCATGCACTTTATAGCTCATATTGGTTTCTATCGAAACAAATGCATCATTGGTGTCCATATCATTTAATTATGCCCAAGACAAGTTGAAAATCAGGAAAATCGAGTTACATCCTTATCCCTATGATAAACACTAAGACCGTTTACAAGCAAAGATAATATTCAAATCTTAAAATATTATAATAATGTATCATAAGCAAGAACCATAGAAAAGACATAATAAACAGATCTCTGAAATCTAAATAAACATAAAAGACACTTTCACCCAAAACATATTTCTAACTGATAAAAAAAAGTAACTCATAATAGCAAATTCAAACAAATTTGTTATAAACTAAATAAACAAATATAGGTATATTTTTACAAAAACTTTAATTACGTATAACATAAAGAACCTCTTATCACCAAAAAGGATCATCAACAATAATTTAAATAGCTGTTAAATCACATTTTGTAAATTAGTCTTAAGATTCACTACAATGAGAAAAAAAATAATTTAGCTCTTAAAAGAAATTGTGTATAATTTCGCTTGAGAGAATAATAAACAACACACAATTATTGCGACCGCAAAATGGGCGAATCACTTGGAACCTCACTCAAATAGAACACCCATTTTGATAGAACAATTGTATCATTTGCAAGTGTTGTTGAACGATAGCTATATCGGTCCTAGTAGATTTCGGAAAACAGCCAATTCGACAGATACATATTGAAGCAACAATATGGCCACTATCAACTTTCAAAGTTCGGAAGTCGCTATTAGAAGACTTCTTGTCTGTCACATTTTCAGATTTCGAAAAATTAAGATTATCCATTCTCTCTTCTACCAACATACAGTGGGCCTAATGTAAAAATAGTTGTAATAAATCAGATTTTTTTTAACTACAAAATGCTATTTGCCGAAAAGTGAGAAGAAAATAAAAGCTTTCTGAAATGGGGTTTTGTGGGCTCTCTGCTACAATACAATATGAAATATATAGTGTGTCAAAGCTTATCACTAGATTATGATTATAAAAGCTCGTAAGTTTTACAAATATAAGTCGGTTTTAATCATGTTTGATTACATTATACTCTTCATTTTGTTTTATACCCTTTTAGTTTTCAGAAAGAGTGATAGATTTTATAATCCTTTATTAAGTAAAATATTAAGATTTAGGTCCTTATTCTTTTCTCTAATTTTTCGACCTTTTTTATATATTTAATTAAATTATTGTTTTGAGCTTTAGGTCTGGTTTAATATTTATTTTATTTGATAAATTTAGTTCCTTATTTTTTAAAACGCCACGCTAAGCGTTGAGAAATTTTCTATGTATTTTTTTCTTGGAATTTAAATTTTTTTCATATAAAATTTTCCAAAGCTTAGCGTTACGTTTTGCAAAAAATAGTGATATAATAATTGCCAATAGAACCTTTATTTCATAAAACCATTTCACTGCGAATTTTTATTGAAAAGTATAATAAATTGAACCCATTTCTTTTCTAGAAAAGAACAAAACTAATGGCAGCCTTTTTTAAAGACATTTGTTTTTGAATTTTAATTAAATTGTAAATTGTTTGCTATTATTTTACGTTTTACTTTAAAAAATTTTTTTTCTACATAATTTTCGGAATACTACTGCCCTCTTTGCCAGTAGACGGCGTACTAGTGTAGTAGTCGGAGGGTCTCTGGTTCGAATCCTGCCAAGATTTCTGGGTGTTTTTGCAGACAAGCAGAAGAAGGTTCGCAGCTTATATTTGAAATAAAAATATTGTCTCTACTTACAAAAATATTATTTGTTTTTAAAAGTTTTGAATTAAATTTTTTTTAAGATTTGGAACATAAGCAATTTGTTGCTTTACTTATTATAAACAATATTAAAATAGAGTTTGGAGGAAAATTTGCTTCGATTTTAATCAATTTTAACGCTACGTGCGTCCAGCGTTGATTGTATAAAGTAGTCTTTACACATAAAAAATTTTGACAGGTTTTTTACAAATAAATTTTAGAACTTATCTTAGGTCTTACTGTTGTCTGTCTTAATTAGGTTGGATAAATATATACTACATTATTTTTTTTTATAAAAAATGCGTCATATTATTAAATTTTTAACCATTTAATTAAAAATGTCTCACATTTTTTAAAATTTTGTTGTTGTAGGTGCTATTTCAGTAATGAGATTCAGTAACTTTTACCGATCTGACAATCGTAATTTTTGTCTATACATTTTGTTGCTTAAAATAACGATTGTGTGATACTGAAACTTATTTTTAACGATAGGACATAATTTAACAGCATATATAAATTATTATCACTTAAATAACGACACAGCTGACATTAACCTATAGCGATTATCGTTAAAAATGTTACTGAATAGAAAATTCGATAAAATTTCATTATAACTACTGTAACGATGCGATTATCGTTAAATAAGAGTTAGTGAATAGAATTTATTCTGTATACTTAAGATTTGCTCTCAAGCTCTGTTGTTTTTTTTAACAATTGAAAATATTCTTTGTTTATCTGAAAGTGTGTGGATCAGCGTTGTCAACTTTGAAATTTCAAAACGCACCAAAATGGAGGAAAAAGCGCGTCATTTACAAAAAAAAAGCAACAAGCTTAGAATTTTTTTTTTATTTTAAAATGTTAATTGAATTAATTTTGCATAATAAGTAAATTTTTTTAGATTAATTGAACTATAGTGAGTTTTAATGAGAAATAATTTCTTATTCGGGCTAATAGCATAGACAGACTACAGCGTTAATTTACATTAACTGTCTTAATTCAAATTAACTTGTGAATTATCCCCATTCCAATGCGTATAAGGTTTACCATAAATGCAGTAAATAAAATTGAATTAATAATGAATTTAGCTATTTCAATATGGTAATACCGTCAAAAACCAATCAAAATTAAATAAATTTTTAATTTTCATAATTAAAACGAATTCAAAATCAGGAAATATAAGTTATTTTAATTATTTTTAGAAAAAGAAATATTAAAATTTCGACACAAATTTGTTCCATTTTAAGATTTCCAAGGACAATTATCGAAGTGTGTATGTACGAAAGGTATGCACAAATTTTGTTAGCTGTTTACTTAATTCAAATACTGTCATCTGTCAGGGTAAATTTTTAATTTGCTTTTAATGCAAATTAACGCTGTTGTCTGTCTGCGCTATTAAGTTCAGAAATTTAAATTCTTATTGAATGAAATATTTTTTATTAATTAATGTGAGTTTCTAAATAAGAGAACAAAAATTAAACTAGAATTTTATTAGCTGGGGGAAATACCGATATTTTTTTATCTAATTGTTATTAACATCAGCTATTTAAGGTAAATTTTTTGGTCTGAATCGTACGCATTTTTGATTCGAAATAGTAAATATATTTAAAAAAAATAAATTTATGTTAATCGAAGCTAGTACAACTCTAAATTAAACTGTTGGATAATACAAAAATGTTTTTGGATTTGTTCATATGTATGTAGCCTACTAAATATCTCGAGCAAAGAAATATATGACTTATACAAGTTTCATTATTAAGGACACACGCACATTAATTTGTAAAAAAAATATATGTACATTTATGTACATTAATTTAAAAAGACATCAAAAATTAATTATTCCAAATTAATAAAGCTAATATGTTCATCATTATTGTTATCATAGAGTCATAAAAAAGATTTCATTTCAAATTGTGAGGTTTTGTAAACATCATTACTATTAATATAGTAATTAACACTATCAGGAAGTTGGTAAAAGTGTTACAACAAAAAATTTCCAGTTTTAACCCACTGTCGTGTTTAATTTCCGTTGATGCCACCAACAATTTAAAAACGCACCAAAATTAAAAAAAAACGCACCACGCACCTACTAAGTAATTGTTTGCACAAACAATTTCAAAAAGCATCCAAAATGGTGCGAAACGCACCAAGTTGGCAACGCTGGTGTATATATTCGTTGCGTTTGATCATGTTTTCAAAAGAGCAGGGAGAGTCAGGCCCCATATATATACAATATAGTTTATCGTAATATTTGTCTGATTTTTTACAAAACTTGACGCACATAAGATCTTATAATGACATAAAGTAAATGTTCTTAAAAGTTGGCGGGGCCACGCCCATTAATTTATAGTTTTAAATTACATAAATTTCTGTTTATTTTATTTTTTCGTAACTTGGCACATATCTTGGGTGCTTATCTCAGTCTTGTGTAAATTCTCTACGAGTATATTAAAAAAATGGACGAAGCTATGTCCATTAAAATTTAATGTTTAATGCACTTGCGCCCAACCAATTCCTAATAATTTTGAAAAACAGTTTTGGCACTTAAAATAACAAAGTTTTGTGCTTATACTTTCAAAGGTAATTAGTACGACTTTCTTACAAGTCGAAAATAGTTCCTCCAGTTATATTTTTGAAGTATAAGGTAAAGCCTTGAAATTTACTTTATTATTTAATTTTTATTTTTGACAGCAGTAATAATGAAGAGTTCCATTATAGTAAGAGCTCGCAAAAAAATTTTTATTACAGTTCATTATTTTTATAATTGGGTTTAAAGTTCACTTGTCCGATTATATTTAGTAAATGAAAAATGATTGTCATTACACTCGTCTATGAATTTCTTCTTAATTTTGCTCGTTTTACTATTCTAGAGAAGTAGCAACCATTCAACATTTTGTGATAAATATAATAAAAATATATATTTTTGTCTACCCTACATGACTGACCTTTAACATTGATTGGCTAACTAAAAGGAATAAGAAAATTATTATTATGTTTGAAAAAACTTTAACAAACTACAAATATTTATTTAGTTGCAAAAAAAAAAAATACTGGAAACGAATATTTATTTAATGAAAAGCCTGTCGACCAGCATATGACACAATTTTGCTGCTTGAGCAGAAAAATATTAATTTTCTTAAATAAATATTTAAATAGCAAAAGCTAAAAGCCGTTTTCTGATTCATTGGTAAATAGTTTTGCTTTCTTTTTCAAATAATGTCTGAAAGCAATTAATTTTAATTACAAATTAAATTTCAAATTTACGGAAATTTTTTTGAAAGGAATTTTGATTTCTTACCAAAATATTGTGTGCGTTTTGTAGAAGATTTTAAGGTAATAATTATGTAAGCCCTGACATTTGCAGGAACACAAACAGTCACAGTATCAGTAGATAGCAGCTCTGAGCAGAAATCATGTTCTTTCAGTTTCAGTTTCAGTATAAAGGAAAGAAACTTGGAAACTGCATTATTTTTTTTAAATTATAACTTTATATTCATAAATTTTTTTTAAATTTAATTGAAATATTGTGAATTTTAATACTTTTGAATTATAGCAAAAATTTTAGTATCATGGTAACACTCTTCACAATGGAATTACACATGATCCCACGATTTCAAATGAATAGTGCCCTATTTATTTATTTTTTTCTCTTCAATCTTAATTTAATTTTATAACAAATAGTAGGTTTTGCTCTTAAAGTCGCCATAAAATATTTCCACAAGAATCTATTATTATTGTCAGGATTTTAAAAATGTTAAAGTGCTATTCTAAAATTGAAAAAAAAAACAACTTATTGCGCTATTGACAAAGATTTATTTATGTTAGACACTTCTAAAGAAAAGAAAAAAGAAAAACCTGCATAAAAAAAGTTAAAATTTATGGTGATAGTAAAAATAAAATTTAAACGATACGAGTAAAGGAAACACACAGACGACATTCATTTTATCATGAATTACCGCGTATCAACACTAAGGAACATAAATCATCTGAATTTTAAATGAAATGTTTTTATTGGAACATTAAAAAAATTAAAACAGATGTAGTAAAATACTTGCAAATTAAAGTAATTTATATTAAACACCTGAAATTAATTTAAGCTTTGTAAAAATTAAAAATAAAATTGTTTTATGCGGAAAAATCATATTAAAAGCCGAATGCTGAGCATAAGATAAACTAAAACAACATTATGACCTGGCGAGCCATATTAACGATAATTCTGGGGTAACTTCAGAATGACATAAAGTGTGAATTTAAAGTTAAAATTTTCTTGATAATAAAATTTTACTTAAATATATATATTCAATGAAACTATTTTTTTAAGCTTTAGGTCAGTAAATTTTATAAATTTCTTTATATTTTTATTTTTATATCGATATTTCGTTAACTTCTTCAGGATTATTATTGTTTTTATATTTTGATAATTAGTTTTCGTCTTTTTTTCTTTTCAATCAAAAAAATTGAAAAGCTTAAAAAAATAGTTTCATTGAACATATAAACAAGGTCGAAAAATGAGATAAACAATTTAATTAAATATATATATATATATATATATATATAAAATAAATAAAAAATATGTTGATCCTACAATTCATGCATGAAACTTCCTGCCAGTTGTTAAAATATAAAAAAAATTCAGTGAAGTGCGACTTTGACTCGCGCATTAAGGGTTCCGTACGGACACGAGATATGTAATTCAATACGAACTTTAGCATATTTAAAATATAGTTTTTGCATTTCTTTTTTTCGTTTTTGGGCTTTTTCGGGTTTTAGCGTTTTTTTACTTTTGGGTGTTTTTGCGTTTATTGCGCTTTAGTTTTGGCACTTTTTTTTCTCGTTTAACGATTTTTTTTTTTGGTTTTTTGACGTTTTTTTAATTTTGGCGATTTTTTTTATTTAGGTGATTTTTTTAATTTTGGCGATTTTTTTATATATACGCAGTTTTTTTTTGTTTTGGCATTTTTTTTATTTTTTTGGCGTTTTTTTCATTTTGGCAATTTTATTAGTTTTGAGACTTTTCTCTCGTTTTGCCGATTTTTTTCGGGTTTTGGCGTTTTTCTCTAATTTCGGAGATTTGTTTCGTTTTGGCGATTTCTTTTAATTTTGTCGATTTTTTTTTCATTTGGGCGATTTTTTTTTAGTAATTTCGATTTTTGGCGTTTTTTTCGTTTAGAGGTTTTTTTAGTTTTGACACTTTTTTCCGTTTTGACGATTTTTTTTCGGTTTTTGGCGTTTTTTAATTTTGGCGATTTTGTTATATAAAATTTTTTTTCAGTTATTGCGCCTTTTTTGGTTTTTTGTTTTTTCATTTTGGCGATTTTTTTCATTTGGGCGATTTTTTCGAATTAGACGATTTATTTTAGTGTTAGAAATTGTCTTAATTTTTGGATATTTTTTCGTTTTGGCAATTTTTTTTTTAATTTTCGGCGATTTTTTTTTCGGTTTGGAGATTTCATAATCTTGGGATTTTTTAGCTTTACCGTTTTTGAAAATTTCAAGAGTTTTCTTCTTACGGTTTCCAAGATACAGCAAGTTGTCAAAATTACATAGTTAAAATTGCATTGACCGATATAACAACCTTTAATTTTAATTTTTTAAATTTTAGTGTTAATTTTTGTAGTCTATATAAAAATACACTAATTTTACAAATTTCAACTGTCAATATACATACATATGTACATACAATTGTATGTATATTATATGAGATTTTAACATTTTTCGTTGCTCGTTTTGGAACACCCTTCAATTTTTAACTCTCATGTATTTGTTCTTGTAGCCGCCAAGGTTCTACATACTCTGTCTAAATTTCAGGTCCGTAGTACTTACGATTCATGAGAAAATGCCCCGTGACGGCCAGACGGCCAGCGTAGCGAAAACAATAGGGTTCCTTTTCACCTTTGGTGTACGGAACCCTAAAATTGGAAAGGAATATGGAATCTATTGCCATGGGAAAATGTTTATATCTTAAACCATACAAATCTGGAGTCAACTCAAATATTTCAGAAGTGGTTTAATGCGAGATGGCTTACCTAAAAAGAAAGTAGCAGAGGAATGTGGTATTAATAATTAAGATAATTTAAATGGTTCTGAAACTCATTGGGTAGCATTTAATAAAACTCATAATGACAAGGAATATTTTTATAGTTTTGGAAACTTGTAGCCGCCACTTGAAATTATTAATTACTTACAGCCACCCGTTCAATACAATTATAAACAAAAAGAAAAATTTAATACAATTAATTGTGTGTGGTCATTTATGTTTGAAATTTTTATTTAATAAATATAATTTGAAAATTTTCATTTTTAAGAATTTTTTTTTAAATTAAAGGTATGCATTTCAGTTTTTTTTTTGTTGGAAAAATTAAAAAAATACATATTTCCATTTGAATTCCTTTATTAATTTATCAAGAATGCGAAGAAATGTGGTTTATATTGGGATTATTACTTTTAGGTTATCACCACAGCATGTTTATTAACGCAAAGGTTTGTTTTTAGGTTGAGTACGTAAATAGTCTTAAACTAAACAAATTAAAAACAACTGGTTGTATGAATTGTGCGTCCAATTACAAATTTGAACTTATTTTTCTTACTACAACGCTTATCAACAGCGTGCTTATTAGTACATTCTATAAATTTTAATATTTTCTAATTGAATGAGAATCGGAAATGTGGTTACGAATTTTATTTTTGGTTATATGTACTAATTGCGCGAGAATTTGAGTTTATCAATTTTAATACTTTCAAATTAAAACAATTTTTTAATTATTTCTATTATGTCACGGTGCCCCTGTTGCTGAGTGGTAGCGATGCTAGCCTCTCAGTCCAGAGGTCGTGGGTTCAATTCCCACCATAAACCCTGGGTGTATTCCGCAGGCAAGCTGATTGCTTTACGGCTTGTGTTTGTTGTTTAAAAAAAAATTGCGTAAGAAATAAAAATGTGTACTTTATCATAAATTTAGTGGTAATTGCGTACAAACTAGAAATAAATTATTTTTTTACGAAGTCTAGAGTTTGCTTGACTATATAAACCAGCTACGTCCAAGCCATATGCACAATGAGCAAAGTTTTATAAAGAGCTTTTTGTGCTTTCACACCGACGAGATTACAGCATCCATAATACATAATACAATGCTTGCTCTTACTTTGCAAAGAAACAAGAACAAATTTAAGAGCGTCCAAAACGTTGAGCGTCATTTGTACTTGTGCGACCACAACAAAACCCAAGATGGTGCAATGTCCCCATAGTATTTATCGAGCTTTTAATGTTTAATGAGCATTCGAAATTCACTTTTTTCCATTGTTAGAGAAATTCACGAGGTTGTATGTGTTGAACAATTGTTAAACGCAAAGCAGATGACAGTAGTCTATTAACAGGTGGTAGTTGATGGGAACAGTGTTGCATTTCATATAACTACGAGGGAAGTTCGAAAAGTCACGGACTTATTGATCCGTCTTTGTACTTCCTTAACAGTTTAACACTTTCTCTTTCCAAAACATTTGGTTCCAACGAAATCGGTTTACTAGTTCAAAGATTGCGGACTTTTTATCACTTTTTGTTTATTTCACGCCACTGTGCGCACTAAACCTACAACAAATAAATTTTTTTAATTCGTAATTCTAAACACTAAATGATTAAAAAATTTTAAAAGTTTTTGGTTTTCTAGGAAACGTTTGCGTAACGTTTGGTTTGATTTGATTTACTGTTTATACCAGCGATGCCAATTTGGTGCTTTTGTCACTATTTTTAGTGCTTTTTCAACACTCAAAACGCCAAACTAATAAAAAGCACTAAGTAGTGCTTTTAAGAAATTTGTGTATTTCTTAAAATTACTTTAATAAAAACTTGGTGTATTTATTTTTTCAGTGTAAATTATACCCTTTTCGTCTGATATATTTCATTAAAGATGATACTATTGCCGAAATAGGGAATAGCTTAGAAAATATTAAACATTATTAAACTTTACTCGTTTGAAACTTCACTTTTTTCACGTTAGTGCTTTTTACGCTTTTTAGATATCAAAATTAAGCTATTTTGTGTTTTTTTTAATTTTTAATGTGATTTTAGAGTCAAAAGAGTTGTCATCACTGGTTTATAAATATTCTTACAAATAGCGAAAATAATTCACAATAGTGTAAACTCTCAAGTACTTGTTAAAACTCTGTGGTCTTACAAGTTTTCCAACAGTTTGTTTTGCCTCTAAACATTTTGAGGGTCGCTCAATTGAACATTTATCATGCATTTAATCTATATAATCGTAATTTTACAAAGTAAACTTTGTGAAAAGAAAAATAAAAGCAGCAAAAACGATTAGCTATGATGGCCTTCTCTTGTAAGGCCAATTCTTGTAATTAGTGAGAGGCGAAGAGGTGCGTGCTCGTTTGAAAAGATTGTTTGTTATTGTTGCAAAGAATAGCTGTTAGTGCAAGTGTAATATTACGTGCATACATTTTAATGCTTTTTTGTGTGTATGTATGTCTATGTGTGTTTATTTGTGATTGTGTATTTTTGTGTATTCTTGGTAGCGAATAAACCCTTTAGTGGCCTGGGATTAGCTCGTAACGCTCGCTTGTGTTTTATATTTTAATGCGTTGGGATTTCTTGTAGTTCATTTCGACATTTAAGTATTTGTTGACTTAAGGCGATTAGCAAGTTAAAAAAGTTTTTAAATTGTAATCATAAAATTGCAATATAAATTAAAAGCACAAAAATAATTGTTTTTCGCTTATTATAGAAATTAGTGAAAAAGGGTGCCACAAAATTATACAGAAAATTGAAATTTTTATTCTTAATTTAAATTATTGCAAAATTCGTTTTCAACTTTATAGCAACGAAGTTTTACGCAAACCAACAAAACATTTTCTGCGAAGACCCAACAAAAATAGCAATTGTTGTACGAATTTTTTAACTTAAATTTTAAAAATTTTTAGTAGAGACAAAAATGGTTGTGTTTTTAATATACTCTTATACAACTGTGTTTGTTTTTTAGGGTTCCGTACACCAAAGGTGAACAGTAAGCCTATTGTTTTCGCTACACTGTCCGTCTGTCCGTCACAGGTTATTTTCTCAGGAACCGTAAGAGCTACGGACATAAAATTTAGACAAAGTATGTAGAACTTTTGCCGCTACAACAACAAATGCATAAGAGTTAAGTATTAAAGGGTGTTCCAAAACGAGCAATGAAATATGTTAAAATCCCATGTAATATACATACAATTGGACATATATACATATGTATATTGACTTGCAAATTTTAAAATTAGTATATTTTTATGCAGACTTCAACAATTAACACTAAAATTTAAAAAAATTAAAAATAAAGGGTGTTATATCAGTTAATGTAATTTTGACAACTTGCTGTATCTTGGAAACCGTAAGAGGCAAACTCTTGAAAATTTCAAAAACGGTAACTAAAAAATCCCAAAATTATAAAATCGCCAAACCGAAAAAAAAATCACCAACATTAAAAAAAATTTCTAATACTAAAATAAATCGCCTTATTCGAAAAAATCGCTGAAATAAAAAATAGCCACAATACAAAAAAACGCCAACAACTAAAAAAAACGCCTTAGCGCGAAAAAGGCGCCAAAATTAAAAAATTTTTTGTTGAAAAAAAGTCGCTAAAATGAAAACAAAAACCGCCAAAATAAAAAAAATCGCCAGAATGAAAAAACGCCAAAAACCGGAAAATCGACAAAACTAAAAATTGCCTATATTAAAAAATCCACAAAAATAAAAATAATCGGCAAAACGAGAAAAAAGTGTCGAAACTAAAAAAAATCGCAAAAATTAAAAAAACGCCAAAAACTGAAAAATCGCCAAAACTAAAAATGGCCTATATGAAAGAAAATTGCCAAAATGAAAAAAAAGAGAAAAAAACTCCAAAAAACGTCAAAACTTAAAAAAATCGCTAAAACAAAAAAAAAACGTAAGAACGAGAAAACTAAAAAAAATGCCAAAACTTTATTTTATACATATTTATAGTAGGGTTATTTGTTTTTGATTTCTTCTCTTCTCACCGCCCAACCAATCGGTTCAGTTTTATGTAAAAAATAATAAAAAAAATTTTATACCAATAAGTTGTGTTTTAGGGGTGCTTCCTGCAATCAAAGTTGCCCCTCCAGCCCATATATTCAATGTATTTTTTTTTGCTTAGTTTAATTTTGACTATATACATATATATATATATGTATGAAATAATTTAATATATAAAAGCAAAATATAATTAATATATAAAAGCATATAAAAGCAAAAAACAGTGGATACTGTTTTCTTGCAAAAAATGGAAATTCAAAAATTTTGAGCTGTGCGATACTTTTAATTTAATAAGAATAAACAAAATCTAACAGACAATCATTGAATTTCACTTATATCACTCTAATGACGAAATGATTTAGCAAACGTTTGCTAAAAACGGTTAATTTATTTTTTAAAAATCAGTTTTTGATACTAAAACTATTTCTTTTAAAATGATTTATTTTCAAAATTTTGTTAAGAAATATGTAAATTATTGATTTCTTTTTAAATCATTTACTTAATAAATATTAAGTTATTAATAAATAGCTAAAACATGCATGTGCGTGCCACCTACAATTTAAATTAGCATTTGATCAAAATGTCATTCATCTTAATAATAATTTTCCAAAAAAAAAACACAAAATATTTATATGTTAAAATTAATTTCTCACATTGACCTTACACTGAGGTTAGTTAGATTACAAAGGCATGCGTGTTATAAGTGAAAAATATCCAGCAATATGATGAATAAGTTATTTATTAAAATTGGCCCCAAATGTCTCAGTGTATTTATGAAAAAAAAATTTGTGGGACTAATCATCAGTGTTGAAATGAAATCAAGGTGTAGCATATACTAAAAAATATGTATGTATGTCTGTCTCAGCATTTTACTTTATTTACTCCTCTCCTTTTTTAAGCAAAAATCACATGCAAAAGGTTAATGAACCTTAAAATTACTTATAATTTTATTGATTAATTTGCGAATATGTGCGTAGTACTCTTAATTTAACGGTGGGTTACGAGTAAAATATAAAATGAAAATATATAAAATTTTTGTTCCTCTATTTTCATTTTGAATTTGCTTACAAGTTCAATAGTTTTGTGCAATAAATAGCAATGCAATGAAGTAATTTTTCTTATACCATTATTTGTGTTTTATATTAAAGATATTTATTTCAGCTTTTTCTCGTTGGAAAAATTTAATTTTTTTGACAACAAACACAGGAAAAAAATTAAATTTTTCCATTTTTCCACCAAAAAAAAAAAACTGATATGAATACCTTTATTAATATAAAGTTCTAAGCCTCGCAAATTCCAAGCAAAACGTCCCTCCACAGGAAAATTACAACTTACTTAATATAAAAAAAAACGTTTAACTATGTTCACATGAGAAAAAAATTTAAGAACATATAGAAAAAAATTAAGTATATCTGACAGCGAACTTTTTTTTGATGTGGAAACATCTGAGCATGGGATGAGACCGATCCCATGCCTCAAAAGTGTTCCCTCCCAGAGATATGTACGTTTTATGAAGTGATGGTACACCAAAGATACACGTTCTTAAATCTTTAAAATGGCTCTCCTGAACAAAAACGGCTTTTACCCTTAGGTCCCTTCCTCTATGCGCTGTCACATATAAAGAATTTATAATTTTAATAATTTGGAAACACTTTGAAATGGTCATCATGTACTGAACCAGGGGTGGCAAAGTTGGTATAATTATATTATTTTTGGTGCTTTTTAAACTCGGAAAGTACCATAATACATTTAAGGAATCTCCCCAGTTTCACTCCGCATTTATTTTCAAGTGATTACATATGTCAATTTTCACTTTTCAACAATGAAACCCAATATTCTTCCCACGTAGAAACAGTCTTGTGAAAGCAAAACGCAGTGAGAAAATTAAAAAATGTGAATTTGTCCATGTCCAAATAAGTTTTCTTCTAAATTCGGATGCTAGAGCACATACTGTTAATTTGTACATATTAAATTTCACATGTTTTAACATCCCAACTTACAAGCAAATTTGTGAAAACGATTCGGTAGCCAGCACAAAATCGATTATTTTAATAAAAACAAATATTTATTTATTTATTATACATATTCTACAGAGTAAATCTGCAGAATATGGTTGCACAAAACATCCATCATGTTATTAACAGTATTCTTAAAAATGTTTTGTGACTGACTGTACACGACCTATGCCTTCACATAGAAAGTAACAACGTGGTTGTTAAGGAAATTCCATAAAAGAACCGCAAGATTATACGGTAATCCGTGGCATATCAGTCAACCAGTGCGAGCGAGTCGCAAAACTGTCGAACGCCCATAATCAACAGTGGCCTGATTGCATTTACGAAATAATTGCCAACGACGGGTGATGTTGACTCACCCAGAGCTACTTTACGACTGATTTATTTATTTTATATTTTTCAACTTTTTAACAAAATTATCCCCACTGGCAACACTATTACACTTCACAAGCATTAAAATTAACATTGCTCCTGAAAGTATGCTTTAAAATTCATTTGAGTGTATTTCGATGCAGCTGTTAATTTTCTCTGTACTTCTTGTTCGTATGATTACACTAATACACTCACACATACATAGCTCAAACCGATTTGATAACGCTTTGCCATCTTACCCAAAAATTGTGATTGTATTGTGAAAAATATTTTCATCCCCTAGCGTAAAGATGTTTACACATCAAAAAGAAACATTACATTAATAGCGGTCGCCATTTTCTTAAAGTTTTTCCTTTATTTTCCTTAAGAACTTAAATAATAATTTTAAAAATATGTTACTTTTAAATTTTGCACTTTTAGTGGAAATTTAATAGCTTTAACAATTTGAATACCTTCTTTTTATCACGAGTAAAAAAAAAATTGTAGCACAACATCCATAAAATTTTATGTGCAGTTAAAGGATTATTATTATGATTTTTGCTCTATCATAAAAGCAAAATGTAAGAGAGAAACCAGAAAAAATATATCCAAGTGCAAGAAGTAAAAGTTATTGTTATGATTGTGGTAAGTAAGAAAAAAAAACTATAAAAAAGCAACTATTGTTACAGTGATCATAATTTTTGCGAATTTGCATTATGGATGAAAAATTAATGCAATATAAATCAATATTCTATAGCGATAATAAACCTGTGCAGCGTTGAGTTTCCAAGACAACAAGGTGGTAAGGGACCGTTATTGTGAATGGCGTCGTCTACGTCACATCAAGACGAGACTAAAAATTGTCACTTGTGTAGTCTTTGTCGGCAACAATTGACTAATATTAATCACTCCTAACGTGAATATTTATTCCCTCGAAATGCGCAAAATTTAAATTGCAAATTTTTATTCCCGTGAGTTTTACCCCAAAAAATACATGTAAGTAGTAGAAGCACAATGTAAGTAGATTTCTTGTTGTTTTTTAAACTGGTTTGATTTTATTTTTAAAAAGATTGAAAATGCATGAATTTGTTTATATTATAGTATACATATATGTATACATACATATATACTTATATATTTATATTATAGTATATAGTTTTTTTGTTTGCTTTTCACTTACATTTGTACATTACTTTCGATAAACACAGTGGAATTGATGCATCTCTCAAATTTCTACTCCTTATTTTTTCCAATAAAAATAACATAAATCGGCGGAAAATGTTGTTAATTTTCCTGAATAATATCAATTTGTTAAGAAAATCATAAAAATACACGTAAAAAGTAAGAAATACAATTACATTAATTCAAAATAATATGTTCGACTCGCAACAGATGTTTATTTTATTCCCTAACAATTGGCACTGCCAATTTTTTGTTCATGGGATTAAAAAATATATTCCCATGAATTTATTCCCTTGAGATATTAAGATTAAGATTAGTAAGAGATTGTTAGTAAGAGATTTGTTAGTAAGATCCAATTACAGCCGATAAAGAGTATACAAGTGACAATTCACAAGCGCCAATTGACAAGCGCCATTCACAATAAGGAGGAATATATCCTTTCATTATGTAGGAGAAGTAAAATTTGTATCGAAGTTGGAAATTTTCGGGCTTGGAAATCTTTCCAGCAACAATTTTTATTGCAAATATGAAACAATTGTAATAAATTCTGCTTTTTGTAAAAAAACTTTCTTTCTGTACTGAAAGAATTTTGCTTCATAAATCCAAGGAAACAATTTCATTAGATTTTTGTTTCACAATTCTAAAGATAATTTCACGAATCTAATGAAAATTTCACGAATGTTGTGTAAGAATTTCATTAGAATTGCTTCGTTGGTATTCTAGTTTTGTAAAAATATTTCATTGGACTTATGACAGCAATATTTTCTAGATATTAAGAAACTCTTTATATTTGAGAAACATTTACAGTTGTTGCTTGAAATAAACATATATAGATAAGTACATACCTTAAAGCAAATTAAGTTAAAGATTAAATTATTTAAAACTAAAAATAATAATAACATATACAGCAATTTAGAATTTCATTATAGCTATGAAATGTATTCGTTGTCCCAACGAAAATTTCATTGTCTGATAGGTTAAATATATTTCAACAATTGTCAACCAAAAGCTTGCATCAAAAGTATTTCTGTATGATTGTTCTTATAATCTTTGTATGCTTATTTATACATACAGTTTCAATTAAGTTATTTCTTTGTTATAATAAAGTTATTTCATTGTTTTTGTGAAGTTATTTCAATGTTTTAATGCAAGTATTTCGTTATTGTAATGAAATTATTTCGTTGGAAATTATCTCGTTGTTTTAATGAAAATATTTCGGAGTTTTAATGAAATTATTGCATTGATGACACTGTTTATTACATTTGACGTAGTTTTCATTAAAATTATTTTAACGAAACTGATTTCATTAATTCAACGAAGACAGACGTTGGTTGAATTTTGATGAATTTTTTCATGGAATTAATGTCGAAATTCATAGAAGATATGAATAAAGTTCTTTTAGTGTAAGTAAAATAAATTAGTAATAAATTTATTAAACTTACGAGTATAACGGCAAAATGTAATGGATAATTTCTATTTATTTACATAATTTAAGATACGGATTTGATTTTAAGTCATATAATAACGATTTGGAAAAATTTTATTATTTTATATATAGGTTGCCATATTTTATATTCTTAGTACATGGCATATTCGCTTTATTATTTTGCGAACCAAAGTGATAACGTTGGTAAAGTAAAAAAAAATTATTGAAAATTGCGTGTTGGCCTTCAGGGGCGAAAATATGTAGTCCCCAGGGCTATTGAGATCAGCTGATATGAATTCGCATTGACGGCACTTGCAATTATGCAATTTTCATATTAACAAAAACAAATATATTCGTAAACTCTGATAGAATTTAATTTTCCCAGGTTAACATGCAATCCAAAACTAAAAGTTACTTACATTTGCATTTTAAAGTCACAATCAATTTTAAGTATCTCTTCATTGTCAATTTAAATTTTCCATCGTAAAAGCCTGTCGCAATAACTAAAGCACGACAGGAAACATTAGTTACATTTGAAGAAAAAAAACATTACTTTTTTGCCATTTCTGCTGAAAACAGCGGGCTAAAAAGAAATAAAAATACAGACTACATATTTAAATATCCGCATCTATGTTTATAGCAATATTAAGCGAGCAGTTTGCAGTTTGCACTTATTTCTACTCCTACAGCTGCTACTGCTGCTGCTCAATATTTTGTGACATCCTGTATGGTTGTAATGTCCTTTTCTTCTAACTTCCTATTTCCGTTGCCAAAAAAAAAACGGCCAAGGAAATGGATTTCAACAAATACCAAATGAAATGCTTAACAAAGCAGAAACAGATAATAAAGAAAAACAATAATAGTGCAAGTTTGGATTACATATTTGTTTATTATTTATATATTAAATGTTATAAATGCAATTGTAAATTATATAAATAATTTATTTTACGAGAATACGCACAAAGCTACGAGCAGTTTTGCGTTGTAGTCAAATAGATCAAAGTCTTTAGAAGGAATCGAACCCAATACGCCCCCCCCACCAAAAAAAAGTAAGCACACTAGCCAAGGCTGCCCACATTTTTATTTTGAATAATTTCGACATATCGCTCATTTAATTCAACAACGTCATAACTGAAAAAAAACTACTCTAAAACAAGTAAGAGGGCTATATTCGGCTATGCCGAATCTTGTATACCCTTTACCAAAGTGTTGTTTATGTAGTATAGAAATACATACATAAGCACATAGATATGTAGTTTTTTTTTGCTCTAGTTCAATTTTTGATAAATGACCTCTCGGTATTTTTTGATTAAGTATGTTTTTTTTGATATTAGTAATAAGTTGAATATCGATGCCTTACTTTCTAAAAAAAATACAAGTTTTTAGGAGAGCAAAAAAGAAACGGTTCATCTCTTTATATTTCGGTGTTTGGATAAAAGTTCATATGCAATTATTAAGGAATTGATTACATCTATATATATTAGTAGTAAGTTTAATTATGAAGCGCATTTATTGAGATACGAGTTTGGTGCATTAAGAGTAATTTTATTTCTTGATACTTGATCAATAAGTTACTAGTTTGCTGAAATTTCTAGTTAGGACTGTAATTTAGCGATACATTTTATTTCCATCTCCATTTACTAAAAATAAAGTCAGTAAAATGCGACTCTGACTTGCGCACGAAGGGTTCCGTAGTAATACTATATGAACTTTAGCCTATATAAAATATAATTATGGCATTTCTTTCGTTTTTGGGGTTCTTTTTCGGTTTTAAGCGTTTTCAATAGGGTTTTCTTTAGTTTTGCCGTTTTTAGCGTTTTTGACGTTTTTTAATTTGGTGCTTTTCTTAATTTTGGTGCTTTTTTCGTTTTGCAGATTTTTTTTTGGTTTTTGCCATTTTTTTTATTGGGCGATTTTTTTAGTTTTGGTGCTTTTTTTCTCGTTTTAGCGATTTTTTAGGTTTTTGGCATTATTTTTAATTTGGTGCTTTAAAATTTTGGCGATTTATTTGATTTTGGTGATTTTTTTTTAATTTTGGCGATTCTTTTTTCATGTAGGCAATTTTTTTGGTTTTGGCGATTTTTTTTTTGGGTTTTGACTTGTTTTTTAATTTTGGCGATTTTATTTTCGTTCTGGCGATTTTTTTGATTTCGACAATTTTTTTCATTTAGGCGATTTTTTTCATATAGGAAATTTTTTTTGTTTTGGCGTTTTATTTCTTTGTGGCAATTTTTTAGTTTTTACACTTTTTTCTCGTTTTATCGATATTTTCCGGTCTAGGCGTTTTTTTAATTTTGGCGATTTTTTTTCATTTGGCGATTTTTTTGATTTTGCAGATTTTTTAATTTTTGGCGATTTTTTTCGTACAGGCAATTTGTTTTGTTTTGGCGATTTTTTTCGGTTTTTGGCGTTTATTTTAATTTTTGGCGATTTAATTTTGTTTTGTTTATTTGCTTGATTTTGGCGATTTTTATTCACTCAGGCGATTTTTTTTAATTTTTTGCGATTTTTGTTCATATAAGCAATATTTTTTTTTGCGATTTTTGCGGTTTTTGGCGTTTTTTTTAATGTGGGAATTTTTTTTTGTTTTGACACGTTTTTCTCGTTTTGGCGATTTTTTAGGTTTTTGGCATTGTTTTTAATTTGGTGCTTTTTAAATTTTGGCGATTTATTTTTTTTGGTGATTTTTTTAATTTTGGCGATTTTTTTCATATATGAAATTTTATTTTGGTCTTGCCGATTTATTTTCGTTCTGGCGATTTTTTTATTTTTTGGCGATTTTTTTCAGACTGGCAATTTTTTTTGTTTAGCAATTTTTTTTTCGGTTTTTGACGTTTTTTTTAATTTTGGCGATTTTTTTTCGTTTTGGTGATTTTTTTTGATTTTGACGATTTTTTTTCATTTAGGCGATTTTTTATTTTTTGGCGATTTTATTTTCATATAGTCAATTTTTGTTTGTTTGGCGATTTTTTTCGGTTTTTGGCTTTTTTTTAATTTTTGGCGATTTATTTTCGTTTAGGCGGTTTTTTTGATTTTCGCGATTTTTTCTTCATTTAGGTGTTTATTTTTTTGGCGATTTTTGCGGTTTTTGGCGTTTTTTTCATTGTGGGGATTTCGTTTAGTTTTGACACGTTTTTCTCGTTTTGGCGATTTTTTCGGTTTTTGGCGTTTTTTTTAATTTTAGCGCTTTTTTCATTTTGGCGATTTCTTTCGTTTTGGCGATTTTTTTAAATATTTGGCGATTTTATATGTTTCGGATTTTTTAGTTTTACCGTTTTTGAAAATTTCAAGAGTTTAACTCTTACAGTTTCCAAGATATAGCAATTTGTCAAACTTACATAGTCAAAATTGCATTAACTTATGGACCACCCTTTAATTTAAATTTTTTTAATTTTGGTGCTAATTGTTGTAGCCTATATAAAAATACACTAATTTTACAAATTTCAAGTGTCAATATACATATTTACACACATATGTACATACAATTGCATGTATATTACATGGGATTTTAAAAGTTTTCGTCACTCATTTTGGAACACCCTTTAATTTTTAGCTTTTATATATTTGTTGTTGTAGCGACTAAAGTTCTACATACTTTGTCCAAATTTCAGACCCGTAGCTTTTACCTGAGAAAATAGCCTTCTTCCTAAAACATGAAATATGTGTAATTATTAAAAAAAGTTAAAGTTTTCCAACCCTGGAAACTTTTTTTAATTTGTTAAATTTAAAATTTTTTTTTTAATTATCAATACCAATTTTATTCATACCGAAGTATAAAATAAGTTAATTTAATAAAAAGGTAATAAAAACTAGTTTTCGGTAGTTATTTTCTATGGGAAAATAGAGTTTGAGTATACCAGCTCTGCTCGATTTTGCTGATTTTCAATAGCAAAATTTTTCGGAAAATTTCTGACACACCAGTCCAAGAACGCTGTTCTGGGTGCTTGGGAAAACCGATTTCACGTGCAGAGAGACGGACAGACGTCTTCCCTATGCATAAGGATCCAGAATATATATATACTTTATGTGTCCCTTATTAATATTGTAGAAATTACATACGGAATGACAAACCACCATTTTTTGGTAAAGGGTATAATAAAAACTTCCTTATTTATCTCATATTTCAAAGGGGTGGGGATGGTGGCGGGGAGGTGGAAGCACAATTCAGTGTTATTTACGTTGAACAAACAAATACATTTATGTATGCACATACAGACATCTGTTTGTATGTGTAAATAAACGAAGTATGGGAAAACTAAAATCAATAAAATATTGATTGATTGAAACTGAGAACAATGTAAACGTGCTTAAGGCTCACTCACAGGTATTAAAAATAACCTCATCTGCAAATACATTCACACTTACATACATACATATGTATACGCCTGCTACTGTTGAATAAAGAACTAGTACGAGAAAGAAAAAACGTTTGCAAAAAATTTCAAGTTTTTACCAGTATGAAACTTTTTTTCTTTCTCTACTTGAATATTTAATTTTGCAATATTATACTAAAAATTAATATGTACCTACAAAGCAATTGTATGGATTTCAAGAACGTTGATTTGATATTTGATACTGTGGTCAGCCAAGCAAAATGCTAAACAAAAACAGGCTTTTATGACTTTTAATTGTAATTATTATTTTTAATTTGATTATTTAATCCTATTATTTAAATATGGCAAGAGCTAAAAATAAAATTAAAAACATTTTTATTGACAATAGTTTTTATTCGAAGTTTTTGTATTATATTTTTTATATATCCGCTCATTTACGATAAGAACGTCATAACTCAAAAATTTCAAAATGTTTTTTTCCAGTGAACACGTTCAATTCCAAAAAATAATACAAATAATCACAGTAAAAAAAAGAGACTCCAAAAAAGTCATGAAAATTTAGAGTTTGCGATGCGGAAGTAGTGAAAATTTCGATCCAATCTAATGATTTTTACATTAGCATTAGAAGCGATATTAAGAAAAATTCCCTTTTTTGTGTTCTATGATAATATTTTCATCTAGGAAAAAATGTAAATAGTTACCTTTTATAACAATTCGTTTCTTTTTATACGAATTTAAGCCCGAAACAGTGTTTTCATGTAAATTTAGCAAATAACTTTTAAATTTTAGACTAAAACTAGTTCAAAAATTTCTTTTAAAAAATAGTTGTTTTTTTAAATCTGGTGAGTATTTTCTAACACTATGGAGGAGTTATAAGGTTTTGTATGACTAAAAAAAGCTTCTACATGGTTTTTTGCTCACTATCGGCAAATTAAAAATATCGATTTTTTGGAAGCAATGAAAATGTAGTTCCACTAGAATGACTTGCATTTTTTGCACTGTTTCACAATTACAAATATAATTGATTCATTTAAGATTTGGTTTAAGTATTTAATTTGAACTAGTTCCCCAAACTAGTTCCCAGAAATAGTTCCCAGAACTAGTTCCAAGTTCTAGTTCCCAGAACTAGTTCCAAGAACCCAGGAATACATTTTAAATTCATTTTAAATGAGACATTTGTAGATTTTTAATTGAACTTTAGTGATTTTTAATCAGAAATAATTCATAGTTAGGCTTAAGTTCAGTAATTTCAATTTTTATTGAATGAAAAATTTTTATTAATTAATGTGAGTTTCTAAAGAAGAGAAGAAAAATTAAACTTAGACTTTAAGCTGGGGGAAATACCGATACTTTTCTTTGCAGCCACGCACTTCATCAGCACCCTAGTCTGTCTACTTGGGTAGAGATTCTTATTAACATCAGCTATTTAACTTAAATTTACAATGAAACGGAATATGAGAAACGATTGTTGTGTATACAATTGATTTACCTTTGGTAAACACATTTATAAGTATCACTATTAATAAGTAAAAATAATTAATGTGATGATCGTAAAAGATAAGCAAGAATAGTTAAAATATACTTAGGTAGAGTAATATAATTTCGTTTTAACCTAAATAGAAAAATGAAAAAATGGATAAACAGAAAATTAATAGTGATACTTATAAATGTGTTTACCAAAGGTAAATCAATTGTATACACAACAATCGTTTCTCATATTCCGTTTCACTGTAAATTTAAGTTAAATAGCTGATGTTAATAAGAATCTCTACCCAAGTAAATAGACAAGGGTGCTCTTCATGAGCACCCTGCGTGGCTGCACAGAAAAGTATCGGTATTTCCCCCAGCTATAAAGTCTAAGTTTAATTTTTCTTCTCTTCTTTAGAAACTCACATTAATTAAGAAAAATATTTCATTCAATAAGAATTGAAATTACTGAACTTAAGCCTGACTAAAAATTATTTCTAATTATTCATTTTAAATTTTATGAGTATGGGGGTTGCACTATAATGAAAACATTCTGAGCTAATGGATTAAAGTTAGAAAAATAATAACGTGAATTAGGTTTTCAGGAATTTCTAAAACGTGGGAATAATAAACAAAATTTTAAGGCATTTAAATCAATCATACCTGCATTAGATAAAAGTTCTCAATGTCTTAATAAATGTCTCTTTATTTATTACATAATGATTTCTTATTTTTAGTTTTTGCTTTCGATGTTACGTTTTAATTTTATTAGTGCCTCAAAGTCCCATTAATATTTGGGCATGAATATAAAGCATAACGTCAAACCAAAGCGTGTTTTAATGATCTTATATTACAGCAAATGTATGCCAATGTATTTTGGGAGTATTTGACGTAATTTTAATAAAGTTTATGGCTTAAACACTCCACACCCATGAGATCGAAGCAAAAAAAAAAAAAAAATTAACATGGGTTTGTAGCAAAGCTGCGTTTATTTCTTTTTGCCTGCCAAAAATCTTTTACTAATTGGAATTTTTTTTTGCAATGTTTTATTTAGCAGATATTTTCATTTGATAATCGAAACAGCATGAGTCTTGTTAAGGTTTTTAGTTATAAGTTTCACTAGTAAATATGAAAAGCACATACACCGACAAAAAATGAAATACGAGTAATAACTTGTGTTTCCTGTTCCTGTTTAAGATTCATTAACTGTTGGCTGCTTAGCTACCGCAGTTGTTGTTAATTTATTTGTTAGTTTTTTGCAACTGATTATTTTGATATGTTGATATTTGCTACACGCAATATATTCCCTTGCCAAATTTATTGAAAGACAATAGTATCGTGCCATACACACCAAAAAAGCCCAAGTGACATAATTTTTTAATTATATTTTTTTGACGAAAATCGATTATCTTAGACCACAAATAATAAATTTTCGTCCAAAAATTAAGTTCAAAAACTATATCGCTTAAGAGATTTTTGGATGTTATGGTTCGATATGTTGTCGCTTAGTTGGAAAATATTTTTAAGCAGAGATTTATTCATTATTAATGATGACATCGATTTCTAACAGAAGTTCGTTATAAATTTTAATATGATGTTTTGGTGTTGTAAAATCAATCATTTACCCAATTTATACGGGTTTTATAAAAGTAAAGTTTATATTTTGTGAATGGTTTAAAAAATAAGTAAGCTCTTTATTGTACCCGTAACTTAGTTAAATACACGATTTGCGAATTTATTTCTTAAAAATGTTGTCCAAATGCTTGTGGGACTTATTTAATCGACTTATTTAATCTTAAGACGTCCCAGTAAGTAGATATTTCCTGAAAAGGAATCAAGTATGAGCTTATAAAAGAGAGAGCAAAAAAGAACCAACAAACGAAAAACTGGTGCAAACAGTAATATCTGTGCAGACCTTTAATACAGGGTGTTTTTTTAGAGGTATAGAACTTTGAATTGAAATAAAACACAAGAAAATCGTTTTAATGTCCATCAATTTGGCTTTATTGGAAGGATAATTTTATGCCATTAATGTTTAAATATGATTTCGGGCATGTGGCCGCCGCGGCTGGCTCGAATAAAGCCAATTCTACAGGTCCAATTTTCAACCACTTTTTCGAGCATATGGGGCCGTATGTTGGCAATAACGCCACGAATGTTGGCTTCCAAGTCCCCTAACGTTTCTGGTTTGCTGGCGTAGACGAGCGACTTCACATGTCCCCAAAGAAAATAATCCAATGGTGTCAAATCGCACGATCTTGGTGGCCAATTGACAGGTCCATTCTGCGAAATTATGCGCTCATCGAATGTTTCCTTCAATAAATCGATTGTGACGTGCGCTGTGTGGTATGTAGCGCCGTCTTGTTGGAACCACAACTCATCCACATTCATGCCATCCAATTTGGGAACAAAATAGTCGGTTATCATGGCTCTATACTGGTCTCCGGTGGCGAATCGATTCATTCGGGCCCTCTTCAACACTTTGCTCTACAGCGGCAATTGGTAAACTTCGCGAACTGAACCATTATTTTCGAAATAAATTTGCACGATTTGCAAGCGTTGTTCTTTTGTCAACCTGTTCATGATGAAATGGCAAACCAAACTAAATATTAATCACTTGACAGCTGACAAAATGGCCGCCAGTTAAAAAAGTGATGTCAACTTAAAGTTCTATACCTCAATAAAAAACACCCAATACATATACGACTATACATACATATATACACACGTACATATGTACATATTGCTATGCAATGGTGTGCCTATATTTGCATATAAGTAAAAGTATAAATTATCCATTCAATATGTAAAATAGAAACACATACCCACCACATACGCACACACTTAAGAAAACAAGAAAAATGCTGATTTAGATGTCTAACACAAAATTGTGTCAATCTGTGTTTACAGATAAATTAACATAAAATTGATACAGCAAATATTTATGTATGCATGTGCATAAATTAAACAAACAAAGTCAAGGAGAAGCAAAGAATTATTTATTAAGAAGAAACAATCTAAAAGAGTCCTATGAGATTTTCTAAGATTTTCTTAAGGAATTTTCGTGCTAGTGTCTATTAGACAGCAGACGAAAAAAAAACACTTAAGATGTAAGCCAGCCAACAGTATGTATGTCTAACTTGAACTTAAACAATAGACAATTTGTATCAAGCCATCTTTGCTTTATCTGAAATATCGGTTATAATGTAATATAAAACCTATTTTTATTTCATCTGATATTTAATTCAAAACGGAGGATGTAGTTGGTGCTCTTTGCCCATGGGAAAATGGGCTACGGTATTTCAGGTGGAAATACAAGCAATCGCCAAATGTGTTGACATTAATTTAAATAGGGGCATTAGAAGTGCACATATAGCTATCTTTTCCGATAGTTAGGCAGCTCTTAAGTCTCTCCTTTCATGGAAATTCCATTCCAGGTTAGTTTTAGAGTGCTTTGACTCATAACAAAAGCTATCCGTACAGAACAAGGTTTTTATTTATTGGATACCTGGCCACAGCGGTCATCCAGGGAATAAGGAAGCGGATGAATTGGCCAAGAAGGCCTCTGCTGCTCTCTTTATGGGCCCAGAGCCGTTTTGTGGCGTAAGTCGGTCGACTGTAATGTCTCTGATTAAAGAAGATGTCACTTCGACCGCTAATAAGATTTGGCTGTCTTGTTCTGGCTTAAGGCAGGCCACAGCTTTGATGCAGCCATTTACATATAATGGCATCCTGAACTTCAACAGAAATAATTTACGGCTTGTTACTGGTTTTCTGTCTGGTTACTTTGGATTGAACTATCCTCTGTGGAAAAGTAACCAAGTTCGTTCACCTTTGTGTCGCTTGTGCTTGGAAGATAACGAGACGACGGCACATATTCTTTGTGAGTGTATGGTATTGTGTGACAGTAGAATGCGTGTTTTCCATTGTGAGTTTTTGTGTTCAGATGATATTAGGTGAGCTTCTCCAATATCTGTACTGACCTTTATAAGGAAATTCATACAGAGATTAAATTAATTTAACTCCTAGATCTATGGTACAAAAGATCAATCAGGTGTCGCAGTAACGGTCTTTGGACCAGATTTTCCCCCATTCTTCTTCTTCTTCTTCTTCTTCTAATGTGAATTTAACTGTCGGGTTGTGGAGTAAATGACCGCATTAAATATTGATTTTAAAGTATTTTGCAATAAATTTTATTACTAATTGAAATTTATTTGCTGGTGGTTTAGCATGTCTATATATGCATTTCATTGGCGCTTGAACCAAATCATAAGCAGACCTCAACCACAAATTTTGAACGGTCACAATTCTCTTACTTTCTGACTGTTAAAAATTTGTGGTTGAAGTCTACTGATGATTTGGTTCTAGCGCTAATGAAATGCGTATATAGACATGCTTAACCACCAGCAAATAAAACTCAAACATTAGGTTTGTTCATTTACTGCAAATTATTACGAATTTGTAACAATTGTTACTGGAAAGTGTTCATTAACTCAAAAAATTTGCAAGGAGAGAGCGTCAAAAGAGAGCAAAAAATTGAGAGACAAACAAATTTCTACAAATTATTACTAGTAAAATTTTGAAAAAATATGCATTTCTTTGTTAAAAAACATGTATAACAATGAAAAAAGAAATCATGTTTTCTTAATTTATTGTTTTTCCTTCAGTAAGCCACATAAATTAAATTTTAATGGCAAATAGTTTTATTTGTTTTTCATTCATGATCGGAGATGGAAAGTCGAGTTCTTGTATTTGTTAATGAAATAAAATTAAAAAGTATGAAAAATGCATAAAAATTGTAAATATATATGAAACTGTGTAAAGAATTTCTTATTAAATATCAATTTTTTAGAAAAATTGCAATTTAAAATATTATCAAACAAAATACATCAGAAAAAGTACAATTGTATCATGATTTCCATCCATGGTTCTGATATGAATAGAAATTTCTTGCAAGTTGTTACAAATAAAGCGTTCATTTCCTTTTTATATTTGGGAGAGTAAGTTTGTAAATTTCTGCCTTTCTCTCTCGTTGCTAGTTTCTGCTGGGAAAGTAAATGAACAGACCTTTTGTACATGCACTTCTGACATGTCAAATATGTCAAATAATAAATTTCATTAAATTTTATTAAAATATTTTGAATTTTTTTTTTTTGATATTGAGTAATATAATTTGATTTAAGGTTAGAATTCAGACAAGTGTAAAGATAACCCTAAAAAGTTTAAACTTTCAATCAGGCTTGTTATGGAGTGTAAGTCAGAATTGTCATTTCCCAGCTAAAAAAATATGTATGGAGCATATATGATATCACATACATGGTTCGGATCCGAAAAATTAGGGTATATGGGCATATATGATTATATATATTCATACATTTTCATACATGTATGTGTAAATTCCCTCCACAGTATGCAAAGTTCATATTCATACACTCTTGATTCACAAAAGCGCACTGCTCTGCAATAAATAAAAGTACTAAAATTAAATTTTTTTTAGACTTGAGAGAGAGAGAGATTGTATTTAATGAAACATTTGTTTGGACAAATAATTCAAAACGAACTAAGTCATTTCATTCATAAAAAACTGAATCAATTATTTAAAAAACACACAAATCATATTCATATATAACATATAGCTTAAGAAATCAGATTAAAAACTAATGCAATTAATTATAAAAGAAAAAATAATGTCTCTAACAATAGTTTTCAATACAGTAATATGAACTTTGTTTCTTATCTAGAGAATTTTGTTATTTTCTATAAAATTAATGACTGGCGTATCCTTTTGATTATTTGATATATTAAATGGGGGCACAATCTATAAAATCATACAAGAATGGATTTTTTAACAAAAAGTTTTTCTTTTTTAAACGTTGAGGATATGCATATGAACTTTGCATACCGTATGTATTTTCTAATGGATTTCCAATTCAACAGTGATAAAAGTCCAACCTTTTTTGATTGCAAAAACGATCTTATGTGAGATATTATGTATGCATATATTCTTATATGGCTCCATATATAAAATCTTATATTTATATATGGATCCACATATGAAGAGCTTCATAATTAAATTTTCATATATGAGCTCATATGTTATACTGGTAATTTATAGTTTTTGTTTTACAACACATGTTTTACAACAGAAAATGTCTACTTGGCAGTTCGTGTGTACACTGCTGATGTGTATTTATTTTTAATCCTTGAATCATTATTCCTGCTTTCATTAGTTTTGTGTATTCCTTTTATGAGTAGTTTCCTTTATATTAATGTGGTGGTTTGTTTGCAAATGTTTTGTCGTATGTATTAAAATAAAAATAAAAATATAACGATATTGGGCAAAATAATAATACTTAAGCAATACACATATAAATACAATAAACACATACATATTTGAGATAAAAAAATCGCGTGACTCATATGTTCAATAAGAAAAAAAAAGGTTAAGATAAATAAAAGAAAGCAATACCAAGCCAAAGGAAGTGTTTATAAATTATAAACCTAGTCTTGAGGAAATAAGCAGAAATATTTCGCAAATTGTCACTTTTCCTCTATTTTTAATACAAAGCGTCAGCCAATTGAATTATAATCTTCTACGAAGTTCTAAAAGAACTGCACAATTTTATTTAGACAAGAGTAGTGGTTCTTCATGGTTTCAAAAATTTACGTACAGCGAAGTTAATCTTGAAACTTAAGGCATCTATTGCTACGTTTATACGACGACTTATTCGCAAATAAAAATACTGCAAATACAGAATTTTGCTGCATAAACGGCGAATTATTATTTTTTATTTGCAAATAACCAACTCACAAAACCAATTCCTAATTTACGCACTATTCGCAAATAAAATGCTTGAGGTTGCCAGGCTTACAACTGTTTGACAATAAGAAACACTAAATAGATAAATATTGCTTAAAAAACATTGATATAAGCAAATACTGACAATTAAAACAAATAATTATTTGATATTTTGCACATTTACACAATTTTTTTTTGTCAACATAATGTCGGTTGGTTATTGGTTTGCGGCAAAGTATATTAAAAATTCATTATATCTGCAGCAAACCAATAACAAACCGAGATTATAAGTAAGTTTTCTATAAAAGTGCCACCAAGTTTTTGCACTTTTAATACCGTATAAACAGTAGCCCAATTCACAATCTTTTGCAAACGGTCTTGCATCGTAGCATGTGCTAAATGGTGTAGTATATTGATTATCAGCACTAAGAATTGTTAAGTAGTGAGTATCAATATATTAACCATTTATGTGCAAAATACGATGCAAGACCATTTGCATAAGATTGTGAATTGGGCTAGTGAGTTAATTTATTTGCAAGTATTTATATATGCAAATAGTGCACGCGTAAACGTAGTTGAAAGTGAACTTTATATCTGATATAGATGTGAGCCTTGTTCATTAAATACATAGACTGCGTAAAGCTATACAACAATACGAATACAAGTGTGTTTGACTGGAATCATTGCCTTGTAGGGAGCTTTTTAATTATATTGGCAACGACACCAATAAGCATCTGAAATGCTATGTTTATATGGCATTAGCTCAGTTCTTATATGGCATAGCCAGAGTACAATAACTTGGTAACACTTGTCTATAGAAAACTTACTTATTACCTGCTTATTTGAGCTTTCATTACAAAATACTTTCAGCAAATTGAAATACGATGAATCAAAATTCACATATTCCATTTGCATAAAAGTGACTTATATAAAGCAGAAATCTACATTAACTGATACCTCACACAGTGGACCAAACACAAAAGAATGCTAATGATGAAGGTTTAGTGGCTTTAGCGTTATTTCCCAGTGAAAAAAATGGAAGTCATTCTAGCGGAAGTACATTTTCATTGCTTCCAAAAAATCGATATTTTTAATTTGCAGAGAGTGAGCAAAAAACCATGTAGAAACTTATTTTAGTTACACAAAACCTTGTAACTCCTCCAAAGTGTTAGAAAATACTCACCAGAATTTAAAAAAAATTTATTTTTTTAAAGAAATTTATGAACTATTTTTAGTCTAAAATTTAAAAGTTATTTGCTTAAATTTACATGAATACACTGTTTCGGGCTTAAATTCGTATAAAAAGAAACGAATTGTTAAAAAAGGCTACTATTTACCATTTTTCCTAGATGAAAATATTATCATAGAACACAAAAAATGGAATTTTTCTTAATATCGCTTCCAATTCAGTGACCAGGCATCGAAAAAGAGAACTTCTTGCAATGACAACCCTATGTAAAAATCATTAGATCGGATGGAAATTTGTACTTGTAGTATATTGATACTCACCACTTAGAATTGTTAAGTGGTGAGTATCAATATATTAACCATTTATGTGCAAAATACGATGCAAGACCATTTGCATAAGATTGTGAATTGGGCTAGTGAGTTAATTTATTTGCAAGTATTTATATTTGCAAATAGTGCACGCGTTAACGTAGTTGAAAGTGAACTTTATATCTGATATAGATGTGAGCTTCGTAAACTCTACATTTTCATGACTTTTTTGGAGTCTCTTTTTTTACTGGGTTGTTCATTAATACTTATCACATGAAATTTGGCTTATAAAGCGATACGAACTTCAGCCCGTTCAAATCATATATATAAAAACTTACTTATGTTGAAAAACAAAAAAAATGTAAATGTATGAAATAACAAAAAATTATCCATTTAAATTGTAATTACATATTTTCTTCTGTCACTGTTTTTTTTTTTACAATATTTATATATTTGTTGTTTTTTAGAAAACATTTGTAAGCGTGGCAACTTCAAGCAATTCATTTGGGAAGAGGGCGTTAATCAGGAGTTAGCTAAATGAACATAAATAATTCACTTTTTATGAGGCGAACTTCTATAATTGCTAATAAGTCGTGCGTATAAACGCAGTATTATAAAGTTTAAAGCCAACATTAACATTTTAAAGCTGCCTTAACTTATATTGAAGATGTGAACTTTAAGGACATAGACCACTGCAGCCTATACAATAATACGACTACAAATGCTGTTGACTGGAATCATAGCCTGAGTTTACATCTGACATTTTTTGTGTTGTCTGTTTGTGGTGGTCAGATGTGTGCAATGCCGTTTCCATCAAGTTTTTCGATAGAAAAAATAAATCTTCTTAGAAATAAATCTCAAACATTAATGCGTGCTGTCTCGCTGATGTTCTTTAGTTTTATTTTAGCATAATAGTTTAACTATAAATTAAACCAAACATTAAATAAAATATATTACAAAAAATAAGCAAATATTTGTCTCTGCATAATAAAAGAATGAATGACATTTTGACACTTGAAAGATGGTTGGATTTAAATAAATTGTAATAAATACACATACTCACTCATGTTTGAGGATAAAAATGCACTCAATCTAACAATTGCTAAATCCCATAGAATTTTATGTGCCAATAAAAATAAAAACAAAGTATGATTATGGAATTTAAAAAGTTAAAAGAAGAAAACACCAACAAATATCTCTGCTCATATTGATTGAGGCTGATAACGGACAGAATATTTATTTTAAGAACAGACATTTATGAAAACAAACTTTTGACTGTTTAAAAATGTTCTGCATTCAATATTTGAAGTGAGATTTTGATATGGATTAATAAGTTGTTTATTAAATTAGTTAGAAAAATTAATTTCTTTCGGAAAATATTGTTTATCTCAAAAATAAGTTTGTTGAGTTAAAAATGCAGGAAAATTATATCATATATACAGCGGGCCATCATCCACTTGCAATATAATTGTGCAATTTTTTTATTTTTATTTTTATTATACAATCAAGACAATTGTGTAATATGTGAGCAATACTATTTAAGGGCCACTCAGACTACTATACATGAATATATAAAGACTTTCATCACACTTTACGAAAAAGAAAACTAAAGACATTTGTTTCGAAAAAATCTAACGTAAAGCGATGTTTTATGTTCACACCATCGCACCTCATATTACATTAAAAACACAAGTATAAAGGAAACAGCTGTGAGGATTAACATGCCTGCATTAGTCGTTGACTTCCGGCGGCAGAGCAGTTTAATGCACGCTGTGGTCGTGGCGGCCTTTGAAAATAGGCGGTGGTTAAAGCAGTTGATTTAAATAAGATAAAGAAAAGGAAAATACGATTACTTTGTTAACTTTCAGACGTGCCTTACAGGAAAAATTATTCAATACGATAAGCATATTCAGCATTTATATCCGGGTTAAGACGAAGACACATACTATAAATGACGGCACGGCAACGGCGTCAAAACAGACGACTTGTTAGTTTGGATTTCGTAATAATGCAACTCTGATCAGATGAAAAGTATTATCGCTTAGAAATATTTGAAGAAATGGTCAAGTATTATGGGATGTTAAATTTTTATGGTATTATTTACCATTCGTTTTGGCATTTTGCATTCACAATATCATACTTGCACGTATTATTTGAAATTTAGACATGTATTAATACAAAGTATAATAGTCTGAGTGGCCCTTCAATGTTAATATATACAATAATATTGTATAGTTGATGGGCCACTTAAGACATTGACGATGAAGATCTCGACGTTACTGTTATAGATTAAAGTCAAAATTTCTAAAGTCAACGTCTTACACAAACAAATCCCAAACTTGCAATTTTATACCTCCTTTCGTTCACTGTAAGTGGTTTCAGTGTACAATTTTCAATACCAATATTTAATACGCTTGCATGCATTTGAATACATTTGTATGTATGTATTTAATTTTCGTATCAATCGATATGGAATGCTTTAAGTTGAATTGAACCAAAATATTTTTCAGCATGAAATTTGAGCTTAACAAATCCATAAACACTCGAAAAATTCAAAAACATAATAATGCATGAGCCATAATAGCAATGTACTTGAGAAGGAATGGTTCGGTTTTGCTTGTTAAAATTGTTATGAATACACACCTTTGCACCGTTGCAGTATAACATCTTAAAACAAGAATAAGAATCTCTTTCTTTAGTTGAAAAGAAGTGATGGAATAATGAATGAACTCAATAAAAAGCTTTTTAATGGCAAATCTATGGCAGGTCATGAGTAGTGCATGAGTGTTAGACTAAGCAAATAACACAAGGCCAAATAAATTTGTAAAGAAAGAATAAACAAACTATTACCACAGTAAAAATATTCTCGTTTCTTATTTTATTTTATAGATAGCGAGGGTGGTTTAACGTTTTTATGATTAACGAGAGTTTTTTTGTGATATTTACAAAAATGTAACATAAATATATTTTTTGTTTTTAAAACAAAACTTAGGCAACATAGTTTTCGCGCTTAATTTTTTTTTACCAAAATCCATTATTATTGACCGTAGAACGATTTTCGTTAAGAAACGTAATTAAAAATAAATGTCGCTTAAGCCTTTTCTTAGCGGTGATGGCTCGTTGTTGTTGTATCTGTTGAAAACTTTAGTTGACAATAAAATTATCGCATGCGATATCTTAAAATATTGTAATTCTTGTTAAGTTCTCTATGAACGTTAGCACACATAATTATATCGTATGTTTATCCTGTTCTTTGCTACTTGTGACAGCTAAATATAGTGACTAGAAAAGTGGGCAGTGTCATGCCCCTTGATTCAATCATGGCTGTTATTCTTAAAAAAAACTTTAATTTTATCGAAAACTAGAACAAAACGAAAGTTTACTTAAAACTCCAAATCAACAACTTCTGGAAGCCTTATCGAGCCATTACCGCCAAAAAAGCTTAAGCGAGATATATTTTTTAACTTCGAGTTTTTACGAAAATCGATTATTTATAATTAAAAAATTAAACTCTAAAATTATGTCGTTTAAGCTCTTTTTTTTGCGATATATTGAAAACTCTGGTAAATATTGTTTTTAAAAGCCAGGTAATACAGGGTGGCCCAGAAAGACCGAAGTGGTGTAAATTCCTTATAACTTTTTATTTAAGACATATTTTTTTAATTTTTTTTTTTTTAAATACAGTAAATTTATAGGGAATATTTTTAGATTAGTTGTTAAAAATGATATCCCGCAAGTGGAGGCCATTTTCTGCATCGCACAAATGATCTCTTTTCAACACATTTTCCATGACCTTTCGCAAAACTTCCGGTGTTATGTTGTTAATTTCGTCTGGAATATTGGTTTTTAATTCCTCAATAGTCCTAGGCTTATTAACATAAACTTTCCCTTTTAAATAACTCCAAAGGAAACAGTCTGGAGCGGTTAAATCCGGGGAACGCGGAGGCCAATTAAAATTGCTTCTACGCGAATTTATTCTTTCCCCAAAGATGTCGCGTAAAATAGCCATTGTGGCCCTCGGAGTGTGCGCTGTGGCTCCATCCTGTTGGAACCATATTTGCGGATGGTATTCCACGGCTGGCCTTACAAAATTTTCCAACATGGCCCGATATCGATCACCATTGATGGAAATGGCGACATCTCTTTCATTTTCCAAAAAATATGGGCCAATGGTCCTTTCTGAAGAAACACCGCACCAAACAGTACACTTAACTGGGTGTAATTGTCGTTGATGAAGTACTCTCGGGTTTTCCTTAGCCCATATCCTAAAGTTTTGCTTGTTAACAAACCCATTTAATTGGAAATGGGCTTCGTCACTCATAAATAAGTTATGAATAATGGAAATGGAAAGAGCACATTTGTGCGAAGCAGAAAATGGCCACCACTTGCGGGATACAATTTTTAATAACTAATCTAAAAATATTCCCTATAAATTTACTGTATTTAAAAAACAAAAAATTAAAAAAATATGTCTTAAATAAAAAGTTATAAGGAATTCACACCACTTCGGTCTTTCTGGGCCACCCTGTATTATTAAAAATCTACTCTAGTATAAATACAAATATTAGTTGCTAAGCTAATGGTGCCTTAGACAAAAAAAATATATACTTTAAAAATTGTTATTTGCCGTTTGATCAGTCTTGTTAAACCAAAGCAGGAGTTTTTTTTATTTATTTGTGTTCTTATTTGTAAAAACACCATAGTTTCTGGCCAATAAGGATTATAATATTTAAATAAAGCTGAATTGAAAGAGATTAAAACATAAATCTAGAGCAATTGAAGGGCATAATAAAGTGTTTCAACTGTTTACCAATTTTGAAGTGTCCTTCTAGTAAAATATTTTGCAAAAATAGGAAAGTTAATTGCTGATTTTTATTGGTGTTAATTTTTATTAAGTGTAAGATTTCTTATCACACTACTAGTATTTTAACTTAATCAGTAAAATATGTATATTTCTTTTATTAAAATACATTGAAATTGATTATTGAGCAGATTATTCAGTTCCCTTGAGCAATTTATGGTTGCCAAGCCATATCATTGGGGAAACAAAATTGATTAAACAAAATTTACTGGGGAAAGAAAACCAGCATTATATTATGTTCACAAAATATAACAAAATTATATCAAGGATAGAAATACATATACCTAAAAATCAAATATTTGAACTTTAATTTTTTTAGGAAAACAAGTGTTTAATACAACGTTTGGTGACAGCTTGAATATTTAGAACTATAATCTAACTTAGCAAAATATTAGATTTCATTAATTATTTGGAAAAACTCGCTGCATTGAAATTTTGCAAAATTTAAGAGCTTGAAAAATTGAATTTAAAGTGTAAGCATTGGCAGGTATTAGTGTAGAAATATTGTTGCCAAATTGCATAAATTTTTGGAGCTTTCAGCGAATTACTAGTTTTAAAAAATCTAATAATATTTTTACTGAAATTACATCTACCACAGAATTTGTAAAATTTAAAACCGAAATTCGTAAAAATTTAATGGAATGAAAAACAATTTTTTTTTTCATTATTAAAATAATTTATTATTTATTCATTATATTAAAATAAAGAAAATAATAAAACTTAAAAATCAGTTTGTTAAAAAAATTTTTACCCATATTGCTGGAGTTACAGGAATTAAACCGTAAATAAAAATAACACAGGTCAACAAAATGAAATTTATTGTGTAAAGTCAAAGGTTTCGTAGTCAATTTTTATACAATTAGTACTGTTTATCAGTCCCTCTAAATCAGTTTTTTTGAATTGGCTCTGTATCTCGAGATTATCCGTTTATCCATAATTTGCATTTAGTTGAGAAGCAGTTCTTTGATTAAATTAAAAAATACATAGAAGACTAGGAAATGCATTGGCCTTTATATAACGTCGTTATTAATTTTTCAACAGTCTTATAGTTTCGGAGATATTCCGAAAGTTTTTTAAAAAACTCATTAAAATTTTATACTGAAGAAAATTTTATATTTTATTATTAATTGTGTTACCTTCATATGTTTTTAAATAAAATTATTCCATTACTTCTATTTTTTTTTTAATTAATTAATTTAATTTTTAAAAAACGATTTTCTCAATTTTTAAAAAAAAAAATTCATTTTTTTTTGTATAAAACTTTCCGAACATCTCCGAAACTATAAGACTGTTAAAAAATTAATACTAACGTAATTTAAAGGCCAATTTGTATTCTAGCCTTCTGTGTGTTTTTTTATTTGATCAAAGAACTTGTTCTCCAGTAAATGCAAATTATGTGATGCAGCATCATCATTTTTCTTAATAACGGAAAATCTCGAGACATAGAGCCAACTCAAAAAAAGTATTTTATAGGCATTGGAGCTTAGTGTTAGTCACATGCACGAAAATTTATTATCACAGTAGCGATCTTAAAAATCGTGTTGACGTGTGTAACAGGGAACAGCATAATCAGTAATTTTTGCCACTTACCGTAAAAACATAGAAATTACTGTGTCGGTCACACAGCAACAGCAATCTGTACAATCATTGTTGTCACAGTATTATTTTTAATCAATCATGTTGTTTGTTAGTCATTGTCTCGTGTGTGTGTCATTGGCTCGTTCATAACACATCTTCGGATCAGTGTTTGGTCTTCGCTCATAACTACACAGCTTAAGCAGTCATTGCAATACCAACAACACAGTATGTGAGGCGATCACAGTAGAATAAATCATTGATAGTGGAGTGCTAGAGTGTGGACTGTAGAATGTGTGTTTGGTTTTTTGCGGTTGCGGTGCCACCGACACAGTAAGTTTTATATGTGTACAGTATCAAAAATGACACAGTTAGCTGATCTGCCAAAACTTAAAACAAAAAAAACCAAAAAAAATTTTTTTTAACGCCAATACATATTCAGTTTATTAAAACTACAATACACATTTACGCCACCGCCACACATCAAGAAATGTTTATGCAGAAACGAAACTAAGCAAAACATGTAAAAAAGAGACTCGATTGTGAAATTGCAAAGTACTGAGAGCATTAATACACCCTGAGTGCTGTGTTCGCTCTCATCGCCTTTTTGCAATCGCTGCTTGCATACTGTGTCTCTGCAAAAGAATGTTGAGTAAAACACACACATCACAGTTTTCGTTGGGGTGTAAGAGATACAGTTGTCAACGATAGACTGTGTGTTTGAACTTTGTACTTATTGTTGCGGTGTATCGCTGCAGTTGGCTGCTGTGTAATACATAATTTAATAATGTAAGTCACAGCGTATGATTGATATTATGAGTTTCATTCAATAACATTAATCATACGCTACGCATGACAACTTAAAATATTTAAATTTGTGTTAAAAATTAAAACTGTTCTACAGAGGGTGGGGCAAAAGAAATCACCCGATGTTCCTTAAATTTTTTATTAAACAAAAAAGAGAAAAAACAGAGGACGTTTCAGCCTTTCCTAAATTATTTAAAAAATTTTGATTTAAATTTTCGGACATATAAAAACAGTTAACAAACATATTTATTAATAGATATTTCGTTGTAACTTTCTATAGCGTCTTAAGAAAACCAAATGAAAAAGAAAAGATTTCCAGATTTCTCCATATCTGGGGGTAATTATGACGATTTTTTTTTCAACTATTACTGTTTTTGCCATAAATTATGATTTGTTTCTATTAAAGCATCTTTAAAGTGATTTTAAGACCAATAGAATTTTAAATAATTGGAATGTCGAACGAAATGCTATACATATGCAAAAATGCTAATACGAATTTATTAAACACAATAAGTGCACTAAGAAAAAAATGACAATTTAAATTTAAGACCAAAATTCTTGAATTTAGATTTGCCAAAATTTTTTAATTTAGATTGCAGAAATCTTAATATTTCAATTTTGAAATTTGATAAGTAAGATTGACGTTCCCAAATTTAAGCATAAATTCTTAAGTTTTAGAATGAATTCTTAAAATCAAGAACGTAGCCTTAAAATTTAACCCCCATATTCATAAAATTTAAAATGAATTTGATATATATTTTATTTAAAATTTGTCATACAAAATTTTCCTAAAATGGATTTCAAATTCATTTTAATTTTTTATGAATATGGGGGTTAGAACGCATTCTTAAAATCAAGAACGTAATCTTAGTTTAAAATCTTAACATTTTAAGAATATGATCTCAATTTAAGATTTAGTAAAAACAAAATTTTGATTTCGATCTTAAAAAAATCAAAATTTTATTCTTGACTCAAGAATTTTCGCATTTAACAGACTATAAAGATTAAAATGATTTGATTTTGAGAAAAATATTTTGATTTTAGCACTTTTCTCACTTGTTGTAGCTATTTCACAAATTCTACTAGAATATCAATTCATATTTAAATTTGGTTTTCAAATAATTTCTTTTTCCATGAAAAACGACATTTAATACCCTAATTACTTTCGACACTTATATCTTCTTATATATGGATAAAAAAAGTTGCGGTTGTGATATTTTAAGATATACATTTTTTATTGTCTAAAGCCTAGTATTCTGTTCGAAGTTGTAAAAAATGTTCAGCAAATTCTTTTAATTTAAAGAGGGGCAAAAAATCTACAATTGGATCTATAAGAAGATGTGGACAGATGAGGGCCAAATAACTAAAAGTCGTTATATTTAGTTTAAAAAATTTGATGTTAGTTTTAGCTAGTTACTTCAATATACCAATAAAAACTTAAAAATTCCTGCTCTGGAAGTGACTTTTGAAATCAATATCTGAAGTATAAAATTTTCAGTTAAAGCTTTGATGAACTCTGCTTCAAATGGTTTTATTTCTGGTGAGACATTAATAAATTTAACACAAGATTGTCTTAGGTAGAAAGTAATCCAAATAACTAAGTGGTATAAGTTTGAAAGGTTGTCTAGAATAAATTTGGTTTTACCATATAAATTGTTGTTGTTAAAACCAACTTAAAGCCATTTTCGATTTGGTTTTAAGTTGGTTTTATGAAATGCAACTTTGTTTTCGCTGTGATAACTTCAGTGCTGCCAAGTCAAAATGACCAGAACCAGCTGATAATGTTTATTCCCAGTGAATAACAATGGATGCTTGAAAAATTGTATACTTCAAAATGGATGCAGCAGCAACAATAATAAAAAATTATTGAAAAAAGCAGTTTTTGGAAGAAAAATTATCATTGACCTCTGGGAAGTGAAAAAAGACGATATGACTAACATCGATTCGCCGATAAAAAAGGTTTGTTTTGTAATATATTTGTGCATTTTTTATATACAATAACTTTATTTCCAAGCACTTGTTCACTTTGTATAATTAGTTCAATTTAATTTTAAAATATTTATTTCCATATTTCATTTTGCAATGCTTTGTAAAATTTTCGAGTCCTTCGACACAAACAGAAACAGTTGTTACACAAATTGTCAAATATTTTTTATAAAAAGCAGAAAAAATACAACAACAAACTCACGAATTTCTGCAGAAGATTTATTTTATTTTTGAGCAAGGTGATTAGACAGTCTGTAAGTTAAAACATGAATTTAACAAACTTGCAGTGTGAATGCAAAATCAGATGTTTATAGTTTTAATGTTAAATCCAGGTTTAACTTTCAGTGTAAAAATACTGTAAGTGATAAGCCTTTGGAACTAATTACGACTTTTTTTTTGCTGGGCGTTCTTCGCAAGATTTTGTATTTCTGTAAAAATTGGTAAAAGTCTAACTACTTAAAATTTTAAAGGGAAGATCGCTCAAGGTGTGTGGTAAGTTTCGTAAAAATCAGTTTATTAGAGCCACGTGAAATATAATAATACATTTTAATCGTCGTAGCCCCGCCCATTTTTCAACTTTAAAATTGTGTAATTGCAAGAACCAAAAGTGTTCACAGGTTTCGCAGCAATCAAATAAGTAGAATATCATAAAATCAAATTAAAAAATTTAGGGGCGTGTCCCCGACCAATTTTTGTTACATTGGTACCAATGGGAAACTATTCCCTCTGAGACAATAAAATAGTTTTTATTTTTCCACATTTGCACAACTTCCGGATTATATGTTCAGCATCTGATTGCCTTACTTGCAAGCTCTTTTTTTGTTTGCATAAGAATATTGTGAAACTATATATAAAATGACAAAGCTATATATATATAAGCTTTTTAATAGTAAATCAATCAATGGCTTAATTAAATTTATATATCATATCCAATAATGATGATGATTAATGATAACTTTTTTCTGTGTAGCTTCATTATATTCAAGTATATGGAATTGTAATATTTAAATTATTTTACGCAACAGAAATTAAACAAACAAAAGAACAACATAAATGAATAATTTTGAATGGGGTGTTATTGAATTTTCATTAAATTAAATAAACAATAATATTGGCAGGCAACTGTTTATTTATTGTATATTTGTTTATTAACACATGCATATTTGCAATAGCTTAAGCATATGCATTTACATATCTATTTTAATTTATCGCATACACAACTACAAATAAAGGCCGCATTAAGTTTTTTGTTCATCATGCATTATTGAAATTGTTTTAAATGTTCTTCGTGTTTGTTTGCAATATCTTTGTTGTTATCATATTTGCTTGCTTTTGTTAAATAACAAGCGATTGATAAAGATTTATATATAAATTTATGTGTGTTTTGTTGTCTATAAAATCAACATTAAAACTTTAACAAAACCAGATGGCTTGACTGGCAGTGTGTATTATTTATAAACTCTAGTCATGTCTATAATGAAGTCAAATCAAAAAGTTCACATTTAAATTTGTTAAATTGAAAAAAAAGTTAAATACTTTCCAGGAAGCTAAAAAGTTTAATATTTCATAAAAGTTTAAAGCCTTAAGCTATTTGTTGTTGTAAAACGTTTTTTTTTGCATTTCTATTAGATAAAGGCTTTAGACTTAATTTTTTCAAAGCAACTGGTTTTTGGGTTTTCTTTAGAAGACAAATAAAAAACTTTTTTATTTTATATCTCAATTTCTTTTTTAATTTTTTCTGTTTATTTTGCTCTTTGAGCTTAAAGCTTTTCTAGAGTTAAATAATTTGCAATTTAGTGTCCTTCAACAGTTCAACAACAGTTAGATTGCATAAAATTATTTATTCGGAAAACTATTTTAATTAATTTTCCATTGACTTTTTTTTAAAACTTAATATGTATATAAAGTCATTCATTAATTTCAAAAGATTAAATTAAAAACATTTTTTTAATTTCCTTTCAAAGATTAGGGGAAAAAAGAGAGTTAAAATTTTGTTTTGTTTTATTTATGAAATACAATTACCAATGCGTTTAATTTGATTAGCAAAGTAGAAAATAGTTTCCTTTATAACTATAAAGTCATTCATTAATTTCAAAAGAATTTATTTCAAATATTTTTGTTTACGCCACGTTGAGTGCAACTTTTGCCCACCACTTTAATTAAGTATCTGAGTAAGCTTTAGTAAAAGCTCTCTCAACAAAGCCAAGGGCTTGAGTTAGTGGCTGCTTAATTACCTCTTATTATGTTCTATTATTCATTAACTCAAGATATTAGCTATCCATAAGACATATTGAAATAAAACCTTTTGTGAATTATTATTAAATTAGAGTTTTTTAATTTATGACTCTGGACACAAAACCTTTGGAACAAGCTCCTTGTAAGTGAACCCCCGCTGAAACATTTTTTGATCCTTCGTACCGGATAGCAAGGATCTTGCCAAGGGAAACCCATAATTTTTCACCTACATACGTATTGAAAGAAATCCATCCCGTATTATTAAAAAATAAGGTAAATCCCAATAATTTAATGAGACAAGGTATGTTCTTTAATATATGTATGTACGTATTTACATACATACAACATTCATACACGCAAAATTGAATTTTAATATATGTACATATGTACATATTTACATTAAATTATCAAGTGCAATAATTTACGGTATTCATATATTTATATGTACGTTCACATAGTTCATGTACATACATACATATATACATACATATGTACATATATATATCCATACATATGCATAAATATATAAAAATGCACATACATGTAAATATGTATATATACTTCGCTACTCAATACCGTTAAAAGTCATACAATTTTTGCCTGCAAATTGAAATTATTAATTTAAAGAACGATATCCACAAGTGGTGTTAACATTGAGTGTAACATAAAATGCGATCTGTTTAACATAGAATGTAAATGTGGAAAACAGTAATGTGCATATGGTCATAGTGTAATATAAATTTTTATAACATGCATTCTAACAGAGATTAGTAAACACTCTTATTAAAAAAAAAATAATAAAAATAATAAAAAGAGAAAATATACGTCCCTTTTTTTTAATCGTATCGCGATTTTAAATCAATCAAGTGATCTTCATGTTATTAACATATGCATGTAATTAAAATAGACAGTAACTTAAAAGAGCATTTAATTATTCTAATGTATACGTATGTATGTATGTAATTTATATCAACTCACATAAAAACATATTTCCATTAAATTAGCACAGTGGATTTGAATGAATTAAATTAGTAAATAAAAATACCCTCTCTTTGTTTACTAAATCTTTAAAATTCGTTAATAATAAACATAAAATTACTCATACATATTCCAAATAATAACTAATAAGGTACTCCATTAAAACCTGTGACAAGAGTCTATCGTCAAAACTAAATATTTGGCTATAAATAAAAGTATATTAAAACCAAATAAACGCGAATATTAGTCTATTCTCTAATTTTTTCTTAAATTTACAACACAATGTCATCACTAGCTAGCTTTATTAGAGCATCGGATCGTGTAGTAGAGTTCCACTCGTATTTAACTGATATTCCACAAGATGAGCATACTATTCACACTCTTGAGATCCAAAAAGAAGAAATTCTTCACCTATGGACTGTCCTACGCTTGGCGTATGATGCAGTAATGGAAAATTCTTCCTCGTTAGGTAAAGATGTTACTATAGAAAGCATCAAGGGCAAATACTTTTCTGCGTACAATACTCATCTCAAAGGTTTGTCTAAAATAAGTGAGCTCTTAGACTCACTGAGGAAACAGTCCTCTGCCGCTTCATCAACACTGAACTCCCGCATACATTTACCGCCATGCGATATTGATGATTTTTATGGCGACTATAGCGCTTGGCCATCTTTTAGGGATCAATTTTCAGGACTGTATGGTGCTCAAGAAAAAGTAGCTCCTGTAGAAAAACTTTGTCATTTATTAAAAAAGACAAAAGGAGAAGCACATGAGATAGTTCGTTCATGCCCCTTTACAAACGCAGGCTTTGCCATGGCGTGGCAAAGTCTTTTAGATAGATATGAGAACAAGAGAGTTCTCATCCATGCGCAATTAAAAATTTTATTCAATTTAACCCCTATTTCTAAAGAAAATGGCCCTAGCTTGAAAACCCTGCAGCGAACTATTAATAATTGTAAAGCTAACTTATCACTGCTAGAGGTTGATACAAGTCATTGGGACGTAATCTTTGTATATGTTTGTTCAACTTGTCTCTCTGATACTACCCTAAATCTATGGGAGCAATCTCTACACAGTGGCTCACAATTACCGACTTGGCAGGAAATGGATACATTTTTAACCACCCGATTTCATACTCTGGAATCCGTGACAGATATTAGATCAACTGCAGATACTTCAAACCCAGGCACAAAACATTTTAATAAAATTAATGACAACCCACGTAAAGGAAAGAAAGTAAACACTTTTCATACTAATGTGAATGCAATAAAGGGTATCCAATGTACGCTTTGTTCGGATTCTCATCCCATCAGATTGTGTCCAAAATTCCTCCAAATGTCCATTGATGAACGGTTTTCAACTGTTAAAAGCCAAAAACGTTGCACGAACTGCTTAGCCACATCACATGACTTTAAAAAATGTAAAAGTCAATATGTATGCTCTTTATGCAAACAAAAGCACCATTCTCTCTTACATCGTAATAATGCAAAGTCATCATCTGCTGATACCTTTGCGAGTTCGAACGCTGGTGTTAGTGAACCCCAATCTACAATATCGCTTGATAATCAGCCTTCTACCTCCGCATCTGCTATGCGCTCTCTTCAAACGTATTCTACTCAACTACAGTCCACCAAATATTTCTCTATTCTTCTTGGTACGGCCTTAGTCGACTTATGCATAGGTGGTACGCGGTCAACTGTTCGAGCATTGATAGATCATGCATCTGAGGCTTCATTTATTTCAAAGTCTCTACAAAACAAATTTTCATTGCGTTGTACGACCACTAAAACCGAAATTTTAGGGCTTAATGGTGCCCGGACTGCAACTTCTGATCGTGTTTGTACTATCACTATTGCATCCCCCCTACATAAAAGGTTTGAAACACAAATCAATGTACTTGTTGTCCAAAAATTAACAGGCCAATTGCCATATCACTCGTTGACCTCATTTATTCAGTCAGGATTTTCAGACTTACAAATGGCTGACGTCAATCTTCATAAAGGATCCCATGTTGATTTATTGTTAGGTGGTGATATTTATCCCCAAATCCTGCAAGAAGGTGTACGATGGAACGAAGACCGATCTCTTGTAGCCCAAAACACTATATTTGGGTGGATTATCACCGGTAAAATTTCTCCTACTGTCACGTCTCCAATCATATCCTCATTTTATACAGAAATTACTCTTGATAAGCAAGTTAGGCTTTTTTGGGAATTAGAAGAAATTCCTGATAGACATCGGATGTCAGCTGACGACGAGTATTGTGAGGAATTATTCAAAGCTACTACAAGTCGAAATGAGTCAGGTCGTTTTTTCGTCTCCCTTCCATTTCGAAAAGACTTTCCCCAAGCTAAAACTCTTGGACTTTCTCGCGATCTTGCTCTTAGTCAGTATCTTCGAAATGAAAATAGATTAAGTAAACTTCCTGAAAAAAAGCTTAAATATGACGAGGTCATTAGAGAATACTTAAGATGGCTTAAACTTGATATCTGTCCCACCGACAGCAAAGTTCAATGAAACATCCTCTTACTACCTGCCTCATCACGCAGTTCTCAAGCCAGACAGCACCACAACGAAGCTTCGTGTAGTTTTTAATGCCTCTCACCCCACCACAAATGGAGTCAGGCTTAATGACGTCCTGTATCCAGGGCCTGTACTGCAAGCGGATTTGACTATTCTAATTCTTAGATGGCGTCTTTTTAAATATGTATTTAGTGCCGACATAGAAAAAATGTACAGACAAATTCTTGTCAATCCCAAACACACCCCGTATCAACGAATTATATTTCGATCAGAACCCCAAGAAAACCCCAGTGATTATGAGTTGCAAACAGTTACTTTTGGAGTAAACTGTGCCCCCTACTTGGCAATAAGGACATTGCACCAGCTAGCCAATGAATGTGAAAAATCAAACCCCGTTGTTGCTGATATTCTCAGAAATTATATGTATGTTGATGACATACTTTATGGCGCTTCCAGCCTCCCCCATGCACTCAAAACCCGGAACCAGCTCACAGAGGTTCTGAGCTCAGCTGGATTTTCTCTTAGAAAATGGACAGCAAATCATAAAACTCTTCTTCAAGAGTTACCCCCCGAGCATTTATTAAATGAAAATTTTTTAAAACTTTCAGAGTCTAGCAATACCAAAACTCTAGGCTTGCGATGGAATGCTGAACGCGATGTTTTCTATTTTAACCCCCAAAGTTTTCCTGATCGAAATAGTATTACCAAAAGAGAGGTTTTATCTGAAATAGCCAAGCTTTTCGATCCCGCTGGTTGGCTTGCTCCAAAAGTTATTGTTGCTAAAATTATTATGCAACAGATATGGAGAGATAAAACGAATTGGGATGAAGCTCTTAAACCACCAACTCTTCATCAGTGGCACGCATTTCTTGACGACTACTTGTACATTAAGTCAATTGAAATTCCCCGTTTTGTAAATTTCGATTCCAGTTACCTCGTTGAGCTGCATGGTTTTTGCGACGCTTCAGAAAAAGCATATGCAGCAACACTATATTTGCGTGCGGAAACTCCATCTGGAGTAGTATTTTCTCATCTCTTATTAGCCAAAACTAAAGTAGCTCCTCTCAAATTTATTACCTTGCCCCGTAAAGAATTATGTGGGGCTGAGTTAATGGCAAAAATGATTAATTCTGTACAAAGTCAACTGAGTATAATCCCCTACCACTGTTTTCTCTGGACTGATTCTACAATAGTGTTATCATGGCTACAAAAACCTCCCTATACATGGACTACTTTTGTTGCCAATCGTGTAGCTTCTATTATTGAAAAAGTTGACAGCAACGCTTGGAGTCATGTTGATTCGAAGGATAATCCAGCAGATTTAGCCTCACGGGGCACTACCGCAAAAGAACTTGCTGCAAGTTTCCTATGGTGGTACGGACCACATTGGTTAAAATGTGATGGGTCAAAATGGCCACAGACTTCAAGAAAATTTGATACTGATGAAGAATCGCGACCTATGAGAGCCCATGTTATTCAATTGGATGAATCTGACATCCTGTGTCGTTTCTCCGACCTTCCCAGGGCAATGCGTGTATTAAGTTATATGTTTAGATTTTTTCATGCAATTAGCCCTAAACATAGGCGAAATCGCACATACTTTACCTCAAAGTTAACACATGCTGAAGTTGTGTTCGTCAGGTCCAGATTAATAAAATTAGGTCAAAGAATTTATTTTCCTGAATATGATCTTCTCTCCAAAGGTAGCCCACTGCCCCAAAAGAGTAATTTGTTATCTCTTAATCCTATCATAGATCGTGACGGAATAATGAGAGTAAATGGTAGGTTAGCACACACACCGACCTTATCTTATAACGAGCGCTTCCCAAAAATCCTGCCTTATAATGCACGGTTTACCCGCTTATATCTCGAATTTTTACATAATTGTTCCATTCATGGTACTAACTCCTTATTGATTCGGCTAATGCGACTGGAATTCTGGGTTCCAAAACTGAAAAATATTGCAAAGTTGACGGTACATAAATGCAAAACCTGTGTTTTGCAGAGGCGATTACGGAGCCAACAGCTAATGGCAAGCCTTCCACCCGAACGAACCACTCTTTCCCGTCCATTCACTAATACGGGAGTCGATTTTGCCGGCCCTTTTGACATAAAATCTTTTGCAGGTCGAGGATGTAAAACAACTAAGGGATATGTCCTAGTTTTTGTCTGCTTTGCAACCAAAGCTATCCATCTCGAAGTAACGTCGGACTTATCTACCTCGGCATTTCTAGCAGCATTCGCCAGATTTTTTTCTCGCCGCGGGTCTCCTAAGGCAATTTACTCTGATAATGGAACTGCCTTCGTAGGCGCTGCTAATATATTAAATCATGACAGGGAAGATTTTTTCCTCAAGTTACGACAAAAGGTAATGTTACTTGATGCATTTCAGCCAGTTGAGTGGCATTTTATACCTCCTGGTGCCCCCCATATGGGCGGACTATGGGAGGCCGGCGTTAAAAGCTTTAAAACACACCTCAAGAAAGTTTCCCATGCACAAAGCTTTACTTATGAAGAGTTTTCCACAATGTTAGCAAGAATTGAAGCTTGTCTAAATTCACGACCTCTTACTTCAATGAGCAATGATCCCAATGACCTGTCAGCCCTAACTCCAGGGCATTTTTTGATTGGTGGCCCACTTCTTTCTCCTCCCGAACCCGATAATAGTTATCAAAGTTTAGGTTATCAAAATCGCTGGAAAAAGCTTCAAGTTATGCATCATGTACTTGCCCTTCGATGGAAAGAAGAATATTTGAAAGAACTTCATAAGAGAGTCAAATGGAAATATCCCCACAAAGATTTTGCTCAAGGTGATTTAGTAGTGATCAGACAGGATAACTTCCCTCCGACTAAATGGCGGCTTGGCCGCATAGAAAAGGTTTATCATGGCAAAGATTCTAGAGTTAGAGTTGCCGAAATTCGTACCGAAAGTGGTTTAGTAGTTCGACCCATTGTCAAATTAGTTCTTTTACCCATCTCGGAACAACACTAATTTTTATTAATTTTCCACAGCTATCATGTCGCCACCACCTAGACGCCTAGAAGTCACGAGACGCCCAGAAAAAGCGCCATCTCGCACAAAGTTCGATTGTCGCATCTGTGAAAAGGACCATCCATTAAGGACTTGTCGTCGATTCAAACGCATGTCAATTCAGAAACGGAAAATGATAGTTCGCAAGTTTAAATATTGCTATAATTGTCTGGCGCACTCTCATCAACTTAATAATTGTCGGAGTCGTGATCGCTGTCATCTATGTCTAGAAGAACATCACACTTTATTACACCAACATACCCGAAAGCAGAGTGTCACTTCCAAGAAGCAACGAAGTAAAAAATCTACTAATGCCAAAAGTATTTGCCTTCCTAACAAAAGAACCACACAGGAAGCTACAACTATTGTCATCAATGTTAATACAAGACAATAAATATTTTGTATTTTTTTTGTTTTTTTTTCTAATAAGGTGTAAATGTATATACGCATATCAACTTTCAATGAATTTTCATTATACGAATTATTATTATCTTTATTTTTATTTTTCTATGTTTCTAATTTTTTTTATGAATTAACTATAAGTAGTTTGTACTCAATCTTGAAATTGTCTTACATATAAAATTTCCACCTTCCTCCCTTTCAACCTATTGTTGCATTGCTGCAAGGGGGGCGGGATGTTTACGCCACGTTGAGTGCAACTTTTGCCCACCACTTTAATTGAGTATCTGAGTAAGCTTTAGTAAAAGCTCTCTCAACAAAGCCAAGGGCTTGAGTTAGTGGCTGCTTAATTACCTCTTATTATGTTCTATTATTCATTAACTCAAGATATTAGCTATCCATAAGACATATTGAAATAAAACCTTTTGTGAATTATTATTAAATTAGAGTTTTTTAATTTATGACTCTGGACACAAAACCTTTGGAACAAGCTCCTTGTAAGTGAACCCCCGCTGAAACAATTTTCTTAAATTTCCTTTCCAGGAATAGGTGACAATGAGTTATCATTTTGTTTTGTTTTATTTGTGAAATTCAATTACAAGATTTTTCTGTTACACTTCGACTGAACTTTTTTCATTTAATTATTTCTAAGAATAAGAATTTATACTATTGCAAATATTTATAAATTTTTTGCTTAACAAAATCTTTTATATGGAGGTCACGTGCAACATTGAAGAATAAGCTTATCGAATATTCAGTACAAACAAAGCTATTAAATGTAATTTAAAACTTTAAATTTTTAAATTTAAAATATATAGATTTGTGTTAGTGGTAACTATATAATTTTGGTCGCGTGCAACATCGTAAATATGTTTTGCTTGTTTTTATTTATCTTCTATTTTTACAATAATATCAAGTAATCTGTGGCAAGAAGGAAAAAGTTCTTAAGTCGTGATAAGCTGATTTTGAGTTAATGGTACCCCTGGTTAATGGTACATCTAAGTAATCAATTCATTTGTGTGACTTTTCAGGAAGTTATAGCACGACGATTTGTGACTTAGCTTTTTTAGACTTCTAATCTCATTTGTTATAAAAGCATAATTTAGATTATACTTTGGCATATTTCAACTTGAATGTATTACTTATAGTGCGTAGAACGATTTTGGCTTAAAAAGTAAATGTCAAGAGAGAATTTCCCAATTCAACTTTAAAAGAAAGAAATTTCTGAAAATCGACTTGAAAGCTTAAAAGTGCTCTCCTGCAAAACACTAAAATATGACTTAAATACTTTTTCCTTATTGCCACGGAAATAAATGTGATAAAACATTAAAGTGTATATTTAAAAATAAATAAATAAAAAATGTTTAACATACTTTTAAAAAAGTATTTAAATTTAGACGAGCAAAAAAAAAATAAAGAAATTTATAAAAAGTAAAAAGAAAAACTGAAAAAATATAAAATATTATTACAAAATTATAAATTGAAATAAGAAGAAAAAAATGCGGAATGCTAAAAAAAAGTGAAAAGCCTGGGCTGAAATAAAAAAAACTCACACAAGGAAAAGAAAAAAGGCAGAATGATGGTATATATAAGAGACAAAGTTGGCAGAAGCTCGCAGAAATAAGAACCTTAGAAAAAGCACAAAACAAGGCTTGCAAATGCAAAAAAATTTTTGCAAAAGAAGTTAAAGGGTAGAGAATACGCTGCCAGGTATGCTGAACTAATAGTTGAAGTAAAAAGCATTCTACGTCTAGCGCAGTTACCTACTACCCTTTTGCTGCGATGTTCCAGTCAGGAATTAAAAGTAGCTAGAATTGACTATTCTGAAACAAACTGATTATTTTATTTAAAATTGTTCTATTTGATTATTAGTGCAACCTATTTTTGTTAAGTTTGTTATTATTATGTTCAATTAAATACATACAGTCGAACTTCCCTATAAAGAACTTCACTTTAATGAATTTTATTTTTAGAGCTATGCTCTTTATGGCGCGATACAGGAGCTAAGACGTGACGCTATTACATATATAATTTTTTTTTGGTCTTGAATTTTTTATACTTAAAAGCAGAGTTTGAACGAAACAAAATGTTTGATTTTGTTTTGTTTCGTGCTTTCTTTGTGAGTGAAACAAACGCAAAACAAAGACAATCATAACGATTGTTCAATTTTATTTTGAATTATTTTTGCACTTGAGCACAAACCAGAGAATGAAGTCAATCGGCACTTAGAGAAGAAAATAATGGGAAATAAATAGAAATGTTTTTTAATATTTGCAGTAAAAAAGACATTATATATAATATAAAAATAAATCGCCGAATGTGTTTCTAAACGAAATTGTCGAGATCAGCTGAACCGGTTTCGGTAAATTTTTTTATAATATTCCTTGAAGTGCAATTATGATTCTTATGGAGAGAAAATTTAAAAAAATTACCCGAAAAAGTCTAGAAACAACACTTTTCTATATTCCGATACAAAAGATTCGTAATTTATATATATAAAAATGAATGTTTGTATGTCCTTTACGCGCGGCCAAACCGCTCATCCGATCGCAGTGAAATTTGGTGCACTTAGTCTATGCAACTTTGGGACTGTTTAAGGGCATTAAGTTTTTGAAACCTGGGACCAAAATGGTGATAGGAAGGAAATTTTTGCCCCTACGAAATGTTCGAACCGATTTTGATGAAATTTAGAACAGAGATAGATCTGCGTCTCAAAATTCCGACAGGCAATGGACATTTTTAAAACTAGGACCAATAAGGCGATAGGGAAAAAGTGTTTACGTTCAAAACTAATAAAATAACTCAAAATGAATTGAATATTTGTTTAAAATCTTTCCTTGAAATTTATTTTAGTTGTTGGTGTAGAAATGCGCGTGGGGTACACCTAGTCATACTCGTATAAAATAATTTTATTGCATTGTCATTTCACACATGAAATTTGCTTTATATTTCTAGGCATCATAGTTTTATCTGGGTGTCCTAAAACACCTCTTATTTTTTAAGGCTTTCCTCACTTTTTTAGCTCCCTTTAACGAATTGCACTATATCGTATTTTTTTTCTGTAAAGAACCTTTCATTGAGACACAACTTACTTTTGATATGGAGGTATTCAATACTGGATTGAAATAAAAAGCAAGTACATTCATAAAATATAATTTACAGAATTGCGGACGACATCACCTTTATAAAAAGTATTCTCTATAACGTAGAAGTTCGTCGGTCTCAAACTAACTAATTCGTTATAGAAAATTCGAGTGTACATACCTTGAAATGTTCTGTTAATTTAAAAATACTTTTACATTACTTCTTTATTTATAAATTCATTAAAAGAGCAAATGCAACAATATAAATATCATGATGGAGAAGAATTTTATGCATTACATGTCACGTGCGACTGTAATTTAAATTGATTGCAAAAAAAATAAAAATATTTTTGTATAAAATAAAAACTACTTTAAAGACACATTAGTGCACAACATTCTTAAATTAGTCACATTAATATATTGTGTCGGCTTTTTAATCCTGGGCCACAAAAACAACTTTTATTTTTGTCACAAGCGAATTCCTTGGTTTCTGACAATTAAGTTGAAAGCAAAAATTTTTTTCAAATCAAACTTAGCACTAACCATAAAGCTTATCGACAAAATATAAATCCGATGGTCACGTTTGACATCATGAAAATGCCAATGTGTTGCGCTATTTTTATGTTCAATAAATATAAAATAAATAAGTAATGGAGCATTGTTATATTTTTTTTCGTTTTAAATGCTTTTTCATTTGAAATAAAATATTTTTTATAATCGAAAATTATTTCTTATTCGGGCTTAAGTTCAGTAATTTCAATTCTTATTGAATTAAATATTTTTTATTAATTAATGTGAGTTTCTTAAGAAGAGAAAAAAAATTAAACTAGACTTTATAGGTTTTTCTTTTCTTCTTTAGAAACTCACATTAATTAATAAAAATATTTCATTCAATAAGAATTGAAATTACTGAACTCAAGCCCGAATAAGAAATTATTTTCGATTAAAATTTACTGCAGTTCAATTAAATCTAAAAATGTGTCATATAAAATATTTTTGTTCTCCAGAACGTATCTTTCGCGTAAACCAGGCATAAAGTATATGTGAAATACAAATAAGCATAAACAGAGTCAAGGAAAAATAAATAAAGGTGTTTAAACAGGCAATTAGTTAGAAAAAAGTTTAACAAGTAAAACTAGGCCAGTCGCTTTGTGTTCATATTCACTCTTAATTCTATTTACGTGTAATTAGTATTAGAACTCAAATTATACACGTACAATTTCTCCTACACACATACATACATACATCAATATGTATTTAGGCAGATCAGCTAGAACCGTAATTATAATAAAACAAATAATATTTCAAACATAAGCATAATTTAGTTATGAACGAAAAAGAAAAACTTTTTAATTGTATTTTGTTGCCATGGACTTACGAGTAAGAGGAAGAGGATTCCATACAAATTGCAAGTGTTTAAATATGTGAGAGTTAGTTGGAGCTGAAAATAATATTTCCAAATTAAAGTTGTAAACAAAGTGCTGTAAACAGCTGAATGCCTCTGTGTGTGTACATAAGTAATTGTATGCATGTATGTGTGGGTGTGTTTGCGTATGTGTGGTTAACAGTACACAAGAGATTAATTTCGAATTTAAATTAAATATACATATATTTACCAAGGTATGTGTCAGACAAAACATTTACCTCAAAACCCAGCAAGTATTTCAGTTTGTTACTGAATTGAAAATTAGTTCAGAAAAAATTCTGGAAATGGATTTCCTTTTAAACGTTCTTTTGCAATAGTTTTGCAAAGCTGGATTGTAAATAAACATTAAAATTCATTTATTGCAAGTCTCACAAACTTTATCACAGATTTGAAAATTCTACAATATATATCATGTAAGTAAAAAAAATTTATCAGCTGCCTCTTTCACTATATCGAAATAAAAAAATAAAAAACTAGTCGCTCGAATTCTAATATATATTAAACAGCTGCATGAATGTTTTGATTTTCTGATTATTGAGAATGAAGCGAAAACAGAACTCTAATTGAGAATACATCTAACGAACGAAACGAATATTTACTCTATTCGCCGGGAGTATGATACAATTATACTAGGTACATGCACAAGCCCAGCCTGTCACTGTATACACTGCACATACTTGTCAAACTTTGTTTACAAGCTGCAAAAGTGTTAATGTATGTCTGTGAATAAAATGATTACAGTGTTGCCAATGAATTTACACATGGCTGTGTCTCCAATTACACATTGAAGAAAATTACACAACACATCTTTTGTGTAGGTTAAAATTAAAACAAAAATAAATAAAAATAGAACCCAAAGTAGAATTATACACAGATTATACAAGAATTTTATTATATGGCCTGCACATTGTGAGTAGAAATTGCACACTGCCTAACTACAAACTGAACACTGAAACACTGAATAGCTATAATCATGCAGGAATGCCGCGTCTGCAATTGTACTTTAGTTACTCTGTAATTGTTGTTTTTATAAACAAAAGACATTTGTTTCCGACAATTTAGGGTTTGTTTATACCAACAAAATACATGTGTTTTTTGGTGTTGTAATTTTGTTGTAGTCGTGCATGTACCTAGTGTAATTGTATCATGGCTGGGAGGCAAGCAATCGAAACGAAACGAATAACACATGGAAACATGAGAGAATGGAGAGATAAGAGTAATGAAACATGAGAGTTCGAATATAATAGTACATCAATCTAAAGGTCGTTTCTTTCGTTCAAAAAAAGCGAAACAAACGAAACATGCATGGCTTTGCGAGAATGACGAACGAAACACACATTTTCTCTCAACATTCCAAATTTTTATGGAAACATTCGAATGTTTTGTTTTAAAAAGCAAAACAAAGGAAACATGCACATCTGTTTGGAAGTAAATGTGGTAGTTTGTGTGATTTTAATCTTGAATAAAATCTAATTTTAAGATCGAATTCAAGATTTAGTTCTAAATCTTAAATCTCTTAAATTAAGATCATATTCTTAAAAATGTAAGAATATAATTTTTAAATTAAGATCAAGTTTGTGATTTTAAGAATTCATTCTATAAATTAAGAACTAATACTTAAATTTGAGAATGTCAATCTCACTGAACAAATTTCAATATTGAAGTTTTAAAATTTCTACAATCTAAATTCAAGATTTTTGATCTTAAAATTAGATCGTTAATTTTTTATTAGTGTTACGAATTGTGTTAAGTCAATCTTTTGATAAGCAACTTTTTCTAGGACGAAGTATATGTATGTTTTCTACTTTCTTAATTTATTTTTTATTTAATTTTGTATACACACCTGATGAATTTAAATCATAATGAATGAACAAGTTCATATAAAAATGGTATATTTTATACCCCTTTTTATACGAAGTCGTTCATTCATCATGATATAAACTCATCACGTGCGGACACTCAATTATAATTATATATATTTTCCAGTATTTCTATATTTTTTGTAACAATACGAGGTGACAAGATAAGCAAACTGCAGCTATCTGCCAACCGAATGAAAACTATTTGTACCAATCGTAATGAAATTTTTGAGATATTACGACGTTTTTTAAATAAAATTGGAAGAATATAGTAGAGCAAAATAATAATTTTAAAAGATGCTTAATTTGGATTTTAATTATCGATTTACCTTATAATAACACTGTGATACACAAAAAATATTCAGGGATTCTAATGTACCAATTCTATTTTGTTGGAGTCCATGGATGAGAAAAATACCGTTGGTTTTTTAGGTCACTTCATATAGTGATTTTATAACGGTAAATGTAGTCAAAAACGGGGTTTCTTAGATTTTCAGTTTTAAACAGTTGTAATTTCTTTGTTTCACAATGGATTTCTTTTAACTTTTCGTTGGTTAAAAGAATCAAATCAAATAATCAAATAATATTGGGAAACAAAGAAGTTACAACTATTTAAAACTGAAAATCTAAGAAACCCCGTTTTTCACTGCATTCAAATGTTTCCATAATAATTTGAAAAGATGAGAATAAATGTGTGAGAATGAGTGTTTCGTTTGTTTCGCTTTTTTTGAACGAAACAAACGACAACTAGAGTAATGTTATATTCAATTCGAACTCTTATGTTTCATTACTCTAATGTCTTCATTCTCTCATGTTTCCATACTCTCTTGTTTCCATTCTCTAACAGCAACACAAATTTTTTCAGTTCCATTGCTCGTTTCGCTTTTACAAATGAGAATAGGAAAACTGTTTGAAAATTTGAGAATGTGTTGAACAGCGTTTCAATCATACTCGTGCAGATCATTAATATATATGTTTTAATTCCATTATGTCGTCAGTTTTCTTTCGCCTATTATTACGTATACACGTCAGCTTTTTGTTTCTGTATTTCTAGCGAATTTTTTTAAATTTACTAACATTTAAATGAAACTAAATACAACCATATATATGGTTGAACAAACAAACAGAATTCAACAAAATAGTCAGAATTCAAACAAATAGTCGCACAGAAACAGCATGATATTACTGTTTTGCTCTACAACTACATTCGTTTTATTACATATGTGCGAGTACTTTGTATAATGAATATAAAACAATAGGTTTGTTCATTTACTACGAATTTGTAAGTTTTGTTGTCAAATAAATTATTAAAAAATATCTGAAAAAGGAAAAGTAAAAAAATGTTAATTTCTTTTTTAAAAAACATGTACACGTATGAAAAAAGAAAGCATGTTTTCTTCATTTTTTATTTTTTTTCATTAAGCCACATAAATTCAATTTTAATGGCAAACATTTTTTTTGTTTGTTTCTCATATGTACTCAGAAATGAAAAGCGGCATTTTTGCATTTGTTAATGAATAAAGTTAAAAAATTATGAAAAATGCATAAACAATAGTAAAAATACACTATACACTAAAGAGTTTCATATTAAATGCGAATTTAAAATATTATGAAACAAAATACATCAGAAAAAGTACAATAGTATCATAATTTCCTTACATGGTTCTGATATGAATAAAATTTTTTTGCAAGTTCTTATAAGTAAATCGTTCATTTACTATTTCATATTTGGGAGAGTAATTTTGTAAATTTCTGCCTTACTCTATCGTTGCTAGTTTCTGCTGGGAAAGTAAATGAACAGACCTAATAATCAAAATAAAAGTGTTCAATAATATTTTGATGAAAATTTTATGACTTTTGTCTACAAATAAAAAAAAATTAATTCAAGTAATGTGAATAAGAAAAATAAAGAATAGTTTTTGATAATATAATTTCGAAAGCAAAAAAGGAGGAGCTTGATTTTGGCATAACAATTGCTTTCCTGACAACTCATTTGAATTAGTGGTAACACAATTTATATAAAAATAATTACAACTTCCTGCAACGAGTCAAAGTTTGTACAGAACTAAGAGAGAGAAATTAAAATCATATTGTTTTCGCTTAAAATGCTTATGAAGACATTCTTTCGGCATAGTGAAAGATGAAGTCAAATAACTACATAAAATTAAATTAATTTTGTTTCAACTTAAAATAACTTTTATTCAACATGATTCTTTGTGTTATTTCAGTATCAATTTTATGATCTTCCAACTTCAAACAAATTTGATTCACTATAATTCTTCATTTTAATTTATTATTACTGGAATACTAAGTCAACATGAAATAATGTTATTTCAAAATGAAAATTTTTCTTTGAAGGTCATTGTAAATCATATTTATTTAACACATAAGATGCAAAATCATTGACGAAAAATTTTAAATTTACCTTGTTTTCGAGGATTTTAATATACAATTTTTTTTTGTGTAAATGTTAACGTAAATTATAATTAGCCAATGACGTTGACATTTTGTTATACAATGCCAAATAAGTATTGAATTAATGGCGACATAGGAATGTTACCTACGTTGCTGACGCCACCTAGATTAAAGCTGATTTTTATTTTATGCAAAATTTTTATTTATATTTGTTTTCATATCGATAAATAAAAACTAACAGCCTTATTTATAAAACTTATTAAGGCTTTAAAAAAGCCTTTTTAAGAAAATTTATAAAATTTATAAAAAATATTCTTTAAAACTCTTTATAAAGCCTTAATAAGTTTTATAAATAAGGCCATAATTTAATATTTAGTAAAATATTTTAAAATTATTATTATTATTAATATAACAAAGCAAAAATTGATATGGGCACAATGATTGCATGCCAGTAAATATTTTTTTTAACTACATATTAAACATTTATTATTATGACGGATTTTAAAGTGTCTCTTGTTCTTATCTCATCACTATGATAAAATGTGTACATTTTTAGTAAAAAATTAATTTAAGCCCCAAAATACGACTGAATCGACCATAATATTTTTTATATGCAACCATTGCAGTTGAACTATTATTAACATGTAAAATTTACACATATAAGAGCTGCGAATTTGAGTTTAACAAACAATTTTCAGGAACACACACATCCAGACCAATAACAATGCGAACGAGTGAGTGTTTTATATTTATTATTTCAACCATAAAATTCAGCTCGTAACTGCAGTTTAACACTATTTAATGTTGTACGAATAGTTGTTGTTAATTTGCATTAACGTTACAGTTACATTGTGTTGCTGGTTGTAAAGCTCTCATGATTGTAACAGTAACTTATTGTTAATGTCACACAGTGTTGTAGAGTTACATTGAGCATATACACATACATACATTTATATAAGCATATGTCGTTAACTTAATATAGAAAGGCTTTAAATTATAATTTTTTTGAAAACGAGTTTTTTGTATATTTTTATAGAAGAGCATCTAATGCAAAAATTTCAATTTCATAAAAATAATTAGTTAGAGCCTTTCAATAATAAGGTTACGTTGTACATACATACATACATATGGATATGCTTCTGCCTTAGAGTGGATCAGACAAAATATTCAGATTGTTAGTGTCACAGTTTTTATGAAGGCCTAAAGCTATTGAAGGATTATTCAAATTTTTTTAAAGTTTCCTTAGGAGTCATCTTCATCATCAATTGTATATTCTTTAATCGATATTAATCGATACTAAATTATTGGAATTTATTTTCTGGTACATTTCAAACACATATTTTGAACAGTCACGAACTTCTTATCTTATGCACATACTTTTAAAAATTTTTTGAAAATTCACAAATAATAATATTCCCGAAAATCACAAAAGAACAAGCAAAGGGTGTTTTTTTTTATAGAGTGACACAAGTTTAAGTCATAATAAAACTAGGAAACGTATTTTTAATATCAAAGGAACTGGATTTATTGGACAGAAAGTTTTATGAAATTAATGTTCAATTATGATTTCTTTTATGTGGCCGCTACGGCTGGTGCATAGAAGGCGAAATCTGGAACACCAATTTTCAACAACTTTTCACAGCATTTGCTCACGCAAAGAAAAGATATGGTTGTAGAATGGTTGAGAAAACAATATTATGTTTTCAGAAACAAATCTGTGGTCGTTGAAAACAAGTTATTGTTATTTTAAGCATTAATATTGTTTGCGGTAAGCAAATTAATGTTTGAATTTAATAATTACATTATTATATTCATAAAAAATTGTGATATGGTTAGAGTTTAACAATATAGTTCTGTTAAAAATTTATGACTGCAACATAGTTATTGTTATTATTTAAAAATAATAATAAGATGTAAATAACAATATAATGCTATCCAAGACCATACTATTATAAGTTAAAAAAAAATATTTTTCAGAAACATCTTCTGTCAGTTCAGTGTTTCGCTTGTATGCTATCGGTATTGCACGCGTCGTGTTAAATAAATAAATAAAGCACAAACAAACAAAAGGGTAGATAAATAAAAACATATACATGCGTACAAACGTTAATCTCTTTATACACTCGTGTTTGTATTTCGAGTATACAAACATTTGTAAGTATACATTTCTATATATACATTTAATTTCAACAATATTAATTTATTTTTATTTCGGATTTAACGCACAGCTGTTTTAAACAAGAGATCCACCAATAAATATATGATTGAAAAACAAAATATTGTTATTATATTAAATAATACTGTTGTCATACTTAACAATATTATTATAAGCTATACAAGAAGATGTTGTTTTTGTTGATAATATTATTATTAACTCAGATAATAATATTATTATAAGTTTACTTTTCTATTGACAATAATATGATTCAACTACAACCATATAATTCAATCATAGTATGTTGCTGTTTGATTATGGTTACCTCAACCATATTTTTTCTTTGCGTGCGGCCGTATTTCGCCGATAACTCTTCGAATATTTATTTGCAGGTGTTCACTTTTTTTGTAGGTTATCGACGCAGACAAGAAACTTAACATAACCTTAAAGAGAATAATCCAATGGTGTTAATTCACACAGTATTGGTGGCCAATTAATTGGGCCATTAGGTGAAATTATTTTTTCATCAAAAGTTTCTATGAGCAAATCATCTATAGCGCCCGCTATGTTGCATGTGGCTCCCTCCTGTTGGAACTACATATCAGCCACATAATTGAGGTACGAGACAAATTTCTAATCATGCTCGCATACCGTTCACCATTGACAGTAACATTCTGACCATCATCATTGTTTTCAAAAAATATGGGCCAATGACCCCACCAGCCCATAAAGCGCACCAAACAGTAATTTTTTGTGGATGTAATGGAGTTTCGACAAAAGCTTGGGGATTCTCCTCTTACTACAAATGCGACAAGTCTGCTTATTTACGTACCCATTCAACCCGTAATGGGCTTCATGGGAAAATTTAAAACTTGCACGATGAGTTTGACGACTATAACAATTATTTTGATTAAAAATTTCAACAATTTGCACGTGTTGCGTGGTGTAAGTCGATTCATAATTAAATTTCTAAGCAAACTTAGCTAAAAGCAACTATCAGCTGTTAAATCGGTGCTCAAATGAAGCAGTGTTGCTAAATCAAAGTTGTGATATTCTAATCAAAATAAAACAAGCTTTATTTGTACAAATAATTCTTTCTGTCAAAAAAAAAACCGAGTTCAATACAAAAAATCTGATAGAAGATGATAAAAAAAAGTACTTAAAATATAAAATTAAATTGTAATGGGCGTGCCTTCGCCAAATTTTTAAATGCAATATTGTGTGGTTTTTAGATCTCGGGGTGCGTGTTAAGTTTCGTAAAAATCAGTAAAGTAGAACCACCTAAAATAAAATATTAAATTTAATGGTCGTGATTTCGTTAATTTTTTTAATTGGAGGATTGTGTCTATTTTAGAACTCAAGTGTGGTAAGTTTCGCAAAAATTGGTTAAGTAGAACAGCGTGAAATAGTATAATAAATTTAAATAAGCGTAGCCCCGCCCATTTTCTTAACTTTCAAATTATGTGATTACAAGAACCAAAGTTGTTTTAAAGGTTTCGCAGCAATCAAATAAGTAGAATATCTTAAAATTATATTTAAAAAAATTGTGGGCGTGTCTTCGACCACTTTTTATTATAATGGAACCAATGGAAGGCTTTACACTCTCAGACAACAAAAAAAAAATCGGTCTAAAATGTACTGATTTATGAAGAAACACACCTAAAAAAATAGAATTGTAAACCTCCTCCTTTTTTTGAAGTCGGTTAAAAATTAAAAAACCTGACAGCGAGCAATTTTAAATATCGTAAAATACCATTCGAAATGAAAAATCATAAGAGAAACCTAGAAATGATTTCAAAATAACTGTCGAATGATATCCATTTTTTTATAGTTCGCCGACTTTTTAATTGCACTCGAATTAGATTTTTCCGCCAATCGCTAAAAAAATATTATAAATTTAATTTTGACGTTTTTCATTTCTAAACTTATTATTGAGTTCTTCAAAGTTTTTATTTATTCGACTGTTAGTGGTTATATATATGCCTTGCCAAAAGTCACCCTATTTAAAATTCAACTCGAAAATTTTAAAATCTGCTGCTTACGTTAAATTTTGGGATAAGCTTGCTTGAATGATGCCCAATTTTTTTAGAACATTTTAGCCTGTGATATCCTCCTCCCTTAAAGAATATATTTTATTTTTTTGGAAGGAATAACTTGGTGTAAAAATTTATAAAAACCCCAGACTAAAAACGTATCCAAATTAAAAATAAAGTCTGGTAAATTGATTAAAGAACCATTATTTCCTTAAAATTCTCTTATACTTTATGTAACTGTTATACTAATAAATTAATATATTAAAGAAGATCTTATTACACTTTTAAACACTTCAGCAATTCTATTGAAACTAATTTTAAAACACAACATTTTCAACATTTTCAATTTGTAATATATCTCTAATTTACTGCAGCTAAAAAAAAAACAAAAACAAAAAACCTGAGAAAATATTGTAACAATTAGTAGGAACATATTTTTAATATGAGAAAGCTTCTTTTTCCCCTTATATTTTCTTACATTTTTACCCTATTTTCAAATGAAAATTGTGTGTGTAATCTTAAAAGTGTGCTCATGTAAAAGTAACGCCCTGCCCTCACTTCCTTTGTCTTAACACCAAATTTATATACACATTTCAGCAGGAAACTAAAAAAACACAAAAATATTTTTTGCTATGAAAAGGCACGCAATTAATTCCCACAGTTGCTGCTCTAATTTTGAACAATTTAGTTTTTTCATCCTTTTTGATGTCATTTCAACATAATTTACAATTGTACATACACACACACACACACACACATTATGTTACATCATCATGCTGCTCCTAAAAGTATACACTTGCATGCACACAAACTAACATAGACAATTGCGCTGGTTAAAGTTGTTACAAATTTTGTTACAACATAAAACAAAATGGGCTCTAAGGGGCCCAAAACAAGCAGCTTGTTTGTAGACAAGGATTTGAAAGTTTTTAAAACTATTTCGGTTAAACTTGTTCTTTGTTGCATTCAGGGATTTTAAATTAATCTTGTTGCAACTAGAAAAGTATTTTAAAATAAAATATCACTAAAAATGTTTTTTTTAGGTAAAAGGATGGAGTAGTAATTTTATGATAATATATTAAATGTAATGTATTTATAGATAATGTATCTATTCCGGCTTTCAAGGTCATTCAATTTCTTCAAAATGTAAATAAAAGACGTTTTTTATTTAATTTTTAATTTGTTATGTTTATGAACTCTCAAACGATTCGCGGTGTCTATGGAAGTAATTCATATTATTTTCTATCTCATATGCTAAGAAATCATCGCTTAAAGTTGTAACTCTTTCTACCCAAATACTCGCCGCCAGGAAGTTTTCACTACAAAATACAAAACTTCCTTTCTTTCTAGTGAAAAAATACTTAATTTCACAAACTCAAAATTTCATTAAATATTATGTGATAATAAAACTTTTTACAATTATATCCATTGTGAAAGATATTATTTTTATTTAATTATTTATTTATTTTATTTTTTAGTCTTAAATTAATAAATTATAAAACTTAGAAAAGTATGAACTAACACACTCAAATAATCTACGCTATTTGTTTTTTCTTTTACACATACACCTATTTTTACACTTGTATGCTCATTTTACAATTGCCATTCGGTGTGCACTAGTGAAATATACTTTGACACTACAATAGCTAATGCCCTTGCTTGGCAGATAAACAAATGCTGTTGCATACATTTGCTAAAAGAAAATACCAGCTTAAGTGTTTTCATAAAATCAAGAGCACTAAAAAGAGAGAATAATTCAATACTGTACACCATGAATAATAAGCAAGCAACCGTATTGTGCTCACCTCTAGTATGTACCGACATAAATAGCATCACAAAAGACAAACAAAAATAATCAAACATATTTTGGTAGAGCGATATAACTTCGTATTAATCTGAATAGAAAATGAAAAAACGGAAAAATAGAAAATTAATAGTGATACTTATAAATGTATTTACTAAAGGTAAATCAATAATTGTGTACACAATAATCAATTCTCATACTCCATTTCATTAAAAATTCAGGTTCAATAGCTGATGTTAATAACAATTTCTGTCCAAGTAGATAAACATGGATGCTGATGAATTGCGTGGCTGATTTTATTTAAAAAATCACATTAAATAGTAAAAATATTTCATTCAATTAGAATTGAAAATACTGAAACTATTTCTGATCCCTGTTCAATCTAGTTCAATTCAATTTAATATGTATCATAAAAAAAAATTAAATCGTCTTACAAATGACAAATTATACATTGGTGTAGAAAAATTCTCCCTCCGATTTCCGAAAAAAAAATTATTTCTAAAAAAAAAAAATTTGCAAGTTGTTTTTAAACTAACAGAATTATGCGTGAGGGGGAAAATTTCCCTTTTCCGATTTCCGAAAAAAAAATCCTGGGACCCCAGCGCTGACAAAAGCGAATTTTGTAAATCGATTTAAAAATTACAGTGTTGTGCACAAGGGCAGCAAATTGCGTCCTCTAAATTTCGGAAAAAAACTGCAGGCAACTTCTTCAACACACAAAGAAAGATTTGAAAATGGGTTCATAAATAACAGAGTTATGCATAAGCGGAACAAAATTTTTCCACCGATTTTGGAAAAAAATAAAACACCAAGCTGCAGACAAATCCTTCCAGGCAAAAAATTAATTTTGTAAATCGGTTTACAAGTTAAAAAAGTAATAGCAATTACTACAGATTTTAGTGAAAAATAAAATTTTTGAGTATTTTCATTAAAATGAAAAAAGTGTTTTACTGGCGGGTCGTGTTGGATTTAAAAAGGTATAAAGGCTCAAAGAAAACAATTTCATATTTCTCTGATTGTTTTCGTTTTTTATTCCTATTGATCTTCAAAAGCTATACACTAGCAAGCTTCAAATATTTTTAGGAATTATGGGGTTTTGAAATTTATTACATATCACCCTAACTACAGCTTGTACATAGGAATCATAATTCAAATATGACAAATGTTTTTTTTTTTTTTAATTAGCATAAATACTTTGTTTTTATCAGCATGCCACGCCCACTATTGCAAATATGTTGGCCTAATTTTTTGATGACTTAAACATTTTAAGAATCTATTTAAAAAAAATTATATTTTTTTGGCTAATGAAAATTGATTCTGTGCATCGTATTCTAAAAAAATACCATTAATTTATCTGTATAATTCTTTCCTATACCTTCCAAAACTTTTTTAACAATACTATATCATGTGCTTTTGATTTCGTATCATTATATCTTGACAAATTAATTGGCTATTAAATAATTTTATACACATATAATTCTAATATTTCGGTTAAAGGTTCAATAAAACTGAAAACAACATTATTATTTATTTTTTCTATTTAACTTCACAGACGTCTGGTATATTTTGTATTTAAAACAATAGCATTATTTTATTTACAGCTTTTATTAAGTGTTTCTTTTTTTATGCTTTTTAAGAAATTGTTATACTTTCATTGTATTCGTTTGTGTTAATCAGCACACAAACGGTCTCTTACGTCTGACACCCATCCAAACGAAGTGTAATGTCAAGCTGTGTATTATCATTTTTACGCTTTTTGTTTGCTACTCATATACTCGTACTTTATCCCTTGGGGTATTATTGTCTTAATTCAAGTTAAATTTTATACATTTTCCATTATTATAAATATCTGCGAAATTGTAATAATAAAAGTAAGCGGGTGCTTATATAGTTTTTGTTTATGAATAATTCTATAAAGGAATGACATAATTGTAGAATAATTGTTTGGTTACCACTTAGTCCTTTGAGAAGTAACATAATATGTTTCAAGTTCGTGAATAAACTTTCGCATACCAAAATTTATTTGCTGGCGAAATATTTGATTTTTGAACTTAACTGGCTGTTGCACTTTGAGTATCAAATTTTAAATTTATATTATAAGCTGGCAACACCGAAACGTTGAGCATTGAATTTTCTATCGAACAGAATTTTTTTTCAGTCCAGGGGGCAAATTACGGCATTCGAAACGATTCGAAATTTTAAAATATTTCCATATAAACTCTATTGAAATATTTCATAATTTCGTTCGATAACGAGTGCCGTAATTTATTAAAAATTTATAATTAATTTATATAACAAAAAATAATAGTTTTAGTTTTTATAAGGTATGGATAAAAATTATAAATTTTTTGTCGGGGACTAAAAACTATCGATGTCGCTCATTCTTGTCCAGTTCGGAGGAACATTGGATGTATGGTACTTCGAATAGATTAATTCTAATTATTATCCAAATTTAAATTACTTTGGCTTATCAATCTATATAAAAATGTGACTGAAGATATTCAAACATGTCTTCCTTACATTTTTGATATTCGTTTTCTTAATATGCACCTGGACCATTTTGATTTCACTAAATAAAAAAAATAAATCTATTATTCCAATCCAAGTCCAATATTTAAAATTACAATAAAAACTTAAAAATCATTAAAACTAATTTTAGCTGTCAATTGGCACCATTTCCCTCCCCGATTGTCACTTACTGAACAATGACAAGTAGTTGTTTGTCAATTGCGGTTGCACTTGCTGCACAAATCGAAATAGAAACACAACTGTCAGTTGCATTGGAAACAAGTTGTTATTTGCAAAATTATTAGCACAGAAAATTTTCATTCGACATATCTCATGTCCTGGCTACTTGTAGCCTGGCAATAACAACATCAAATAACATACGTACATATACACACAAACACATACAAATCTAAGAGCTCAGCATTTCGTGTGTACTGAACGGGCATAAAAGCCAGAACGATTGCTTTGGCTGAGACTCAGTGTTAATTGACTGCACTAGAAATGAACTAATTTATGGAAATGTTTATCATCAATTTATTTGCCTGAGTGGGTTCATGTTTATTGTATTGTTTTAAAGAGGGCAAACGAATTTGCAAAAAAAAAAAACAAAATAAAACAAAAAAATAGGCTTAAATATATGTATGTATATAAAAATACGAAAAATTTTTAGGTTATTCTGGAAATTGTTTGTATTTAGCCCGGCTCTAGCTTCGTCATTATTTTATTAAATATGAATGAGAGAAGTGATTGTTAGATAATTTAAAATTGGTGACACCATAAAAAGTTTGGTAGTAAATTTTGTTGTTCCGCAAACATGTTTGGTTATGATAAGAGTATAATAGCCAGTTCTTAAAATTTATTTTTATTTCTCGAAAATACAGTGTGTCGCCCTGACCAAAAGGCCGATTAAACAAAGTACTCGTAATTGACAAAGAAAAACATATAGCATTCTATTAGTTTTCCCCTTATGCAAAAAATAATTTTACTTTAACTTTAAAGTTCATAAAGAAATTATATGCAAAACACAACTTTAATTATTTTGTTATTCAATAATAAATAGTAGTAACACCACCGTGTTCAACAACCACTTCACAAGCTTATGATGTACAAAATAGAATACAATTTCATTCGGGTAATCAAATTATATTTTTTTATTTTATTAAATAACTTGAAGTAAAGCAACTTAATTTAAACAAGTAAGAGAGCTATATTCAGCTGTTCCGAAACAAAGTGCTGCTTATGTAGTATAGAAATACATACATAAGCACATAGATATGTAGGTGTATATTTATTGTGCAATTTTTAGTAAATGACCTCTCGGTATTTTTGGATTGAATATTTTTTTTTTTTGATATTAGTAATAAGTTGAATACCGATGCCTTACTTTCTCAACCTCGTATCTTAAAAAATACAAGTTTTCAGGAGAGAAAAAAAGAAACGGTTTATCTCTTTATACTTCGGTGTTTGTATAAAAGTTCATATGCAATTATATATAAATATATATATATGTATATATACATATACATATATATACATATATATATATATATATATAAGTAGTAATAATACCCTAATCTTTTCTAGTTTAATTATGAAACGCATTTATTAATATACGAGTTTGCTGCATTAAGAGTAATTTTAATTATTGATACTTGATGAACAAGTTGCTCGTTTGTTGCATTCATAGCTGTAGAAACAAATAACGCCGTTATATCAAAACTATCCAATGAAAACAATATTTAGTATTTCAATTGACCATTTACTTAAAATAAATTCAGTAAAGTGCGACTTTGACTTGCGCACGAAGCGTTCCGTACGGACAATAAATATATATCACTATATGAGCTTTAGCCTATATAAAATATAGTTTTGGCATTTTTCCGTTTTTGAAGGTTTTTTGATTTTAAGCGTTTTTTCATAGGGTTTTTTAAGCTTATGCGTTTTTTTCTGCGTTTTAGGCGTATTTGTTATTTGGTGCTTTTTAGTTTTCGTGCTTTTTTCGCGTTTTAGGGATTTTTTTAAGTTTTTGGCATTTTCTTTAATTTTGCGATTTTTTTAGTTTTGGTGCTTATTTTCGTTTAAGCGATTTTTTTTAGGTTTTTTGGGTTTTTTCTATTTTGGTGATTTTTTCGTTTAAGCGATTTTTTTCATTTTGGCAATATATTTTAGTGTCACATTTTTTTAAAATTTGGTGTTTTTTTCGATTTGGTGATTTTTTTCGGGTTTTGGCGTTTATTTTATTTTTTTTTAGTTTCTAAGCGTTTTTTTTTTGGTTTTGGCGTTTTTTTAATTTAGAGTGTTTTTTTCAGTTTTTATGCTTTTTTCTCGTTTTAGCTTTTTTGGGTTTTTTTCGTTTTATACTTTGATGCTTTTTTAGTTTTCGTATTTTTTCACATTTATCGATTTTTGAAAGTTTTTGGCGCTTATTATTTAATTTGTGTTTTTTTAATTTTTAGCGATTTTTTTCCAATATGCTGCTTTTATCGTTTTTGTGATTTTTTTTCGGGTTTGGTAATTTTTTTTTTAATTTGGTGCTGTTTTTTAGTTTCATTTTGTCGATTTTTTTAATTTTTGCAATATATTTTATTGCTAGAATTTTTTTAAATTGGTGATTTTTTACGCTTTGGCGATTTTTTTTTAGTTTGTTGCTTTTTTTAGTTTTGGTGCTTTTTATCTCGTTTTAGCGATTTTTTAAGGCTTTTGACGTTTTCTTTTATTTTGTCAATTTATTTTCATTTTGGAGATATTTCTCATTTTAGCGTTTTTTTTATTTTAGCAATTTATTTTAGTTTGTCAAATAATTGTTATAAAAAGCAGAAAAAAATACAACAACAAAAACACGATTTTTTATTTTCGACCAAATTTATTAGACAGTCTGTGGGTCAAAACCTGAATTTAACAAACTTAACCTTTAACCTTAAAACAAGTTTTAACTTTCAGTGTGAAAACACTATTCGTAAATTCATTGTTTCGTAAAGATATTTTATTCGTACCATTATCAGGGTTAAATTCACCAAATTCTATTTACCAGATTAAAAAAAAATTATTTCGGACGATGTTGAAAATCCCAACGATACTTCGGATACATTAAATAAAATAGTTTTTGTCATAAAAAGAGTGGGGTATGTAGGTATTGATTTCAAAATGTTACTGTTTTATATTCTTCAAATTCTATTTATTTCTTATTACGTTTTTAATTTGCAGCTTAAATGCCTAAAGCGCCATTTAGGAAGCGAAGATATCTGTGAACTTTTTCTTTACAATCATATTACTAAAATTATATAAAAATTATTCTAACAAAGTACAAATAAGAAAATTCATTATTTATTCCACATAAGAAAAAATTTAATTTTTGTACACAGACCAAATTTTTCTACAATTAATAAGTTTAATCAACACGAATACAAGCAACCAATTAAAAATATGTTTGAGATAAACTTTTTTTTGCAAAATTTAATTGATTGAAAGCTTTACTAAATAATACTTTAATTGATTTGAGTAAAATTTTATTTAAAAATTTATTTGACTTAATTAAACTTTTGTTTAAAGATTCAATTCATTAAAAGCTTAGCTAAAAATTTTATTGAACCAATTAAACTTTTTTTATTAGTTTATTTTTTTAAATTTAGTGAAATTTTTTTTTTAAATTTGATTGATTCAACAAAACTTGTGTTTGAATATTTAATTATGTTATTAAAAAGTTTAATTGACACAAATAAAAATTTTAATTGAATGATTGATTGATTTTTTAAATAATGGTGTTGATTTAAGAAAATGTGTTTCTGTGTAAAACTAAAATCCATATTTCTTCCATGTAAAGTGTGACATACCTTAGCAGCATAAATAGAATATATTAAACTTTTATAGCCTTCACTTACCTGTAAAACATTTAAGCCATGCATGCAAAAGATGATCCTTGTAAACGTTGTAATATTTTCTCTTTTAAGTCGTGGTGACCTTTAGAATGTTGCAGCAAAGCAAATGAAGTTGTAGACAAATGAAATTATTTTCTATTTATATTAATTCATTTTCCATTTATTTATATACATATATATATATATATATATATACATATATAGAAAGACTTCGATAAAATGTATTTGTTGCAAAAAATGTATTGTCTACCACACAATCTAATTGAAATTTGCGGTTTTATATTATTTTTCAATTGAATGTATGAATGAATTAGTGTGGTTATAAAATATAAGAAAAAAGAAGTTCAATTTGTGAAGATCCTTAACAAAAAATTTTAATTAAAAATCATAATATTTTTGATGTTGTTCTTGCCAGAGATTTTGGAAATAAAGAATATATCTTTTTTTATAAATAAGTTTAATTATTAAATTTTAAAAGTATCTCGAGCAAGAAAAACAAAAAATAAACAAATTGTTAATGGATTTTTTTAAATATTTTTTTCATTGTTATCATCACTAATAGAAAGGAATTTTAAAAGTTGACTTGCAGTATTAAGTTTTTTTAATATTTAAAACCTTTTCTATCTTTGCTATTACTTCACTTTTAGTTTTTCCATGTGCGAATTGAAGTGAAAGCGTATTGCATTGCAGTTTGTTAGTCAGGCCCGTTTGAAAGGATACTGTATTAGAGATTTTTCACAACTTTTCTTAAATAATTTTAAGCAAGAGCAACTGCTGTTTCTCGTTGTTTGTAGATGTGTTTGTGGGTGTGTGTTTGTATACATGTTTTAGGTTGGTTACCGTGGCGTAAAAAAGTTTTTTCAGTATTTTGCGAATAAGTGAATCATATTTTTTACTCATACCGGTGACTAGAGAGGTATGGGAAACAAACCAAATACCTGTGAAATGGAAGTAAGGTTCATAATTACAATTTTGAAATAGGGAATTGTAAGTTTTACCCAAAAACCTGAGGGATGAGGGAAACATTCTCGGTCAAAATTTTAGGGAAAGGGAACACATTTTACGTGAACTTTTATTCCTGATAAAGGTGAATATATCGCAAGAAGCAATTATTATTTCTCTATAAATCATTCCTGCAACAAATTGGAATCACAAATAAAATAATTACACAAATAAGAGGACTATACAATAATTTATAAAAATCAAATTTGCTTGTATAATACGAAAAGCTTTCCATTTAAGTTCATAGATTCATAGTTCAACGAAAAAAAGATATATGTTCTTATCTTTGGAGTATAATAACGAGCTAACTAAGGGCAACATAGCAGCTCTGCAGTAGAGTTTCCAAAAACAGAGGAGACAAGGGGAGATCAGGTTTAACCAGAACAACATGAATAAAACGGGATTGGTGAGAGTGTGTAGAACTAAATAAATTATGGAGACAAATAAAACTCCTTGCCAATGACCGCACAATAAACTGAAGTTTTATATAATCCCCCTTATTGCGAATGGCGCCACCGACGCCACATCAAGACGAAAGTAAAATTTGGCACTTGTATAGTCTTTATTGGCAACAATTGGAACTTATTGACAATCTGCTACAAATCTCGGAGGCTTTGTAAACTAATAAAGTATATTAATAGTAGACAATTGTTGTCGAGTGACAATTTTTACTGTTGTCTTGATGTGTCGTCGACAATGCCATTCGCAATAGGGGGCAATGTGTTTTCATGTTACATGTACATTAAAGGGACTAACAGAGAAAAACATTTTTTTTACCCCTCTCAATTCAAAGTTTAGTCTTTTCAATGAAGATTGCCAAAGTAGACCACTAGCTAGACCACTCAGGTGACCGTTTGTGAGCTCCAGACTGTCTTAAAAGTCTATTTTTGTAGTTGTTTGTATATTTTCATATCTTGTCTCAAGACATCGTATTGAAAAAGTAAAAAAAATTTAACGGTTTGAACTATATTAACCATTTTTTTGTTTAGTGGGAAGTATGAAGTCTATATACACAGCATCATCTTGATAAACCATATTACCTACTTTTGCGACTACCATGACAATAAGTATGGTCTCATGGTCTTGTCGTAGATTAATTTTTGTTGGTAATAACTCCTTAACTTCTAAGTTAATTATCTGATTACAAAAAAATGCATACATGAATGAAAGAGTAGAAGAATATTTACAATTCCAGAAACAGCCATGTTAGGAAATTGTTTTAAAATACAAGATCTCAGTAATAAAGAGCTTCCAAAGAAGTCAATTGGATTTTTGATCCGAATGCAGTGCAAACCTGAATAATTTTGCAAAACATTCAAAGTTTCTGATAATTATTCAGTCATGTTCATTATATTAAATAAATCAGATTTTTTGCATGGTCTTTTAAATTAATGCAAAGAAACTAACTCTACATTACTTCTATAGAGTGAGGAAAAACTCACTCTCTACAGTGGAAAATTCACATGTTTCCGGAAAATCATTGTATTACGAAACAATATAGCAAACAATCGATAAACTTTGTTTTAAATACGTAATATTGAAACTAACACGGGCTACTTCTCTGTTTCTCTGAAGGCCCCAGGATACAATAAACATTTTCTGGCTCATGAGAAAAAAAACTCATATACGGCGTAGGCCAATGTAGGTTTCATTCTGCAGATCAACTTGTGGACCATGTCTTGAAGTTTTATATTTTTATTTCTAAAACATAAAATATTGACTTAATGATCAAATAGAATTACAGCATAAACACATTTTCCATACAAATTGACAGAATTGGCAGCCCCACAAAGTAATCGAGAGATTGAATCTATTTTATTCTGACAGCGTGTTTTCTAATGCTCTCAAATATAAATATATATTCTCTCATTGATGCTAAAGTACTTTCAATAAATTTCTTACATTTTATATTAAAAACTACACAGAAAAATATGCACAAAGGAAATAAAACAAAAATTACAGAGCATTTGAATCAATTGCCGTAGACTTTATTATGGGCCTTGTTAATTTAATAGGAATTTTTTTGAAGTTACGGGCTTATACTATTTGATCATTTGAAAATATTTTATTAATAAGAAACCCTACTGAGGCCAACTTTGAACCGTTAAATATCCTAAATGGTCATTCGAAATTTAAAAAAATTATGAGAGAAACATAAAGATGATTTTAAAATACCTGTCGAATGGTGACCATTTTGATATAGTTCACCAACTTTTTATTTATTTTTTTCGTATTTACGAAATAACGTCTGTTGTCCGCCATATTGAATTTTGGCAACTGGCATATATATCCTCAGTGACACTACGGGGATTAAGCCAAATCGATTGACGTAATAATCATCAAAATCGGTCTACGCGTTCGGTTTATACAAGTGCGTCAAAGGAACACACATAAATACATACCAGAGAACAGAATGAGGCCATTAGTATTTGCTAACAAATCCTAAATTTGTTGCTTTTGTCATGCATTTATTCGACAAAAATAACAAATGTTATTGCTATCATACAATTCATTGCGATTTGTTGATTACTCATACGCATTCTATTATTACAATGCCGATATAAGACAAGCAGCGAAATGAAATGTTGCAGCATGAAAGAATGGATTTCTTTTATATCATTCACTCAGTATTCCCTGATCTTTTTTATATCACGTTAAAATAACAAGTTTATTTTAAGTGATTTTAATGGTTATAAATAAAAAAATGCCGTGTGAGTAAAAATAAATGCCGATATTTACGATATTAGAAAAAAGAAAATACAAAAGTAAGATTTTGAAATGTATTTCAAATAAATGTTTCATATAAAATTTGACATAAAGTACGTTTCAAATCTATATCGTGTTTTATGAGTACTAATGTAAGAGTTTTATACAAGCACAAAGTACAAATACTACGTTGTGGTCAATCACAGTAAAAAGCATTCGCACCATTCACTGAGTATTCGTTGCTTTTGACAAGAGCAGCAAAAATTTATATAAAACAAGCTATGCACGCAATTAAATTCGCCACACTCATCTCTTTAAATTGTGCCATGCTTTGTTTCATTCAAATGTTGTGGATTGACAACAAGATGCAGGTTTTTTGTGATTGCATTCAAAACAACAAAATAAGGCATTCAATCTGTTCTCATATACGTACATACATATATATTTACATAGGCTGATAAACACAATACCCTTCTTCTTATTGTTTCTTGATTGCAACAAAGACATGAATATCTTAAAAAAATTTATTTTTTGAGTTAATAATGCAGAAAAATTCATTATTTTATATTAAATGTTGCATATAAATTTCATAAAAACTTCTTGAAATGTCTTGAAAAAAGTTAATACTTTTATATCTTCATGGAGTTGCATGTAAACTGGAAACTTTGAAATTATTTTCCGCAAAATTAGTTTTTTTGAGTAATTCCTATATTGCCAAAAAGGAGTGATATATATATTTACTTTTTGTATAAATCTTTCATAAATAACTTTTAAATAAATATTTTTTTATAAATAAAAATATGGGGCCTTTC